>OX387341.1:25121351-26371847 GCA_947562085.1 Eudonia lacustrata
TTTCGTTGTTTTTAATAATCGAACAAGAGATGAGATACAAAGAAACCTGCAAAATTAACAGCATCAAAATAACACTGAAGCCTTTTATTTGAAAAAAACAATATATAGAGGTCACGTTAAAACGTCTTAATGTTTTACCAAAAGAAAAGACGACGTTAAGACGTCAGTTGAAACCTTTTCTCACTACGAACGAAATTCAGTGGAATTCGGCTTTCAGTCGTGACAGGTGTGCGGTGACAGGTATATGACATCCAATCCAACGGGATATAACTTTTCGCTTATATTAATTTTAAGCCAATTCTATGCGAGGCGAAAAATACCTTGTTTTTATTTAAAATCAGATTTGTCACAAGTCACAACGAATACTATTCTGTGTTACACTTTTCGTTTTATATATTTGTCTAGCCGGTAAACAAGCTTACATTACTCTTAATTTTTGTTCCCTACACTACCATCTGCATCTAATTGGGCGCAGTGGTGTTGCCAAAATAAAGAAAAAAGATGGACATCTTTTTTTCTTTATTTTAAAACAAATCCTCCAACAAACAAAACCTACTACAATTATGAATCGTACCCGAAACCTGAAACTGGCACTCTCATCATCATCATCATCAGCTCATTTTATGTCCCCACTGCTGGGACACGAGCCTTCGCTATGGATGGATAGGGAAAACGGGTTATAAACCACCACGCAGGCCCAGTGCGGGTTGGTGGTTATTAACGACTGCTAATGCAGCTGAGACCAACGGCTTTATGTGCCGTCCGAAGCACGGAAGAGCTCGAGATGATACATTTTTGGTCACCCATCCGATGACCGGCCTTTGCGAAAGTTGCTTTACCTCAGCACTCGCAGACCGGGCGCGTTAACCACTGCGCCATCGAGCTCCTCACTGGCACTCTAATATATTCACATTCAAATATTTATTCGGCGTAGCATTTGGGCTTAGTTTGTAACAATAAACTATGATGAACAAATAAATTAATAATAAAAAATAAATACATAAAGTAAGAATTAAAATGCTACGACGAACTGGACTCCTATGCTGAGAGGTAGTCAGTTCGTCGCTGATAAGTTGCAGCTTAAAAAAACTGCAACGCTGATTTACAGAGGAGCCCGAGATGTATGAGGGTGTGTGTGTGTGTTTGTTTGTTATGTTATTATAAGGATATAAAATAATGATATCATCAATAGACTAGTGTAGACTAGATAAAGTGATATCTAGTAGGTACACTAAAAACAAGACCTAACTGCCATCTAAAACTAGAAACATGAGACGTAAAGCTGTTAAGCAAACGGCTGTCAGTATAAATCGTCAGTGGAACCCGTTAACTTTATCTATTTAATATCGTTCACCTGAACCCTCGTGTAACATTAAACTGGTGTTTGGCTCAGGCTAAATAATTAATACATATCTATCTTACTTCTCATTATATCACCAGGTCTCCCTACAATAATCTGGGTCAGTGAGCCCCCGGCCTCAAAGCGTAGTAGTAATAATCACGGCCCTGTTTTCAGGTCCTTGGTAATAATATGTTCAGTACTTACGGTTAGGCGTTGTCGTACCAGAATTTGCTATAGCACTTATCATGTAATCACTTAACATCAAGTCACTATCTAATTTAAGTTACGCGTTTATATTATTGGTAATTTCAGTTATTCGTAATTCTGCCTACATAATTACGTCTGTGTGAAAAATGCGTGGAATTGACATTCCTACAATTTCTTCATAGTGGATTGGTATGCAGCACTCAGGTTGTAATATTATACGTTTACAGTGGCCAAATATATTTGTTTCGAAATTTTGTGTTATGTATATATGTTTGATTTTGTTTATCATAAAAAAAACTGTTTGTTAACATATCTGTAAGTAACCGTTACTTTGACCAAAGAAGTAAGTTTAGAATTATCGAAGAATCGGGCACTGATCTCTCGAGTCGGTTATGGCATGGGACAGAAAACTGAATTCCATAGTGAAATAAACAGCACCATTTAAAAGTTCCTTTGAAAGTAAGCTCATTTACATTAAAGCTTTATAGAAGCAAAAGCATATAATACAAATTTTATTCAAAAGCACAAAGAAAGATGTTAGTTTCCAAACCATCACTATTAAATAGTTATCGCACTAGATACGATTCTCAATAGTAACGTTACACATTACATTGAACACTATAATTAGAAGCTGCTCGCAATCACGAGCACTGTCTGGAGTCTACTGTTTTAATAATATAATTGGACAGCTTCATTGATCAATTAACGAGTTGATCACAAGAGAGGAGAATTAAACACAGACTATCAGTTTTCTGATTCAAGGTCGCTGGTACCTTATTTTTGACAGCGAAAAATCTCAAACGGTATGTATCTTATTTAATAGTATTTTCTATATCTGTAATATTTCATAGTGTATTTCATTTTTTATTTCGAGATCACCGGTGAGATAAAAAAAATCGCATCATTAGACTTCGATTTATTACTTTTTTGAATGTCCACAATCGCCCAGTCGCTAGATTCTGACTTTTTCTTCGTAGTACAAATGTCACTATTGGAAAAATATTTTAAACGCTTTAAATTATCTGTTATAAGGTCAAATTGCACCTGTCAAAGTATAGATAATAGAATACTAAGCAGTGTGTGAGACCCCGTTTAATAAATACCTAAACAGTTTTAGGACAGACTACACGTTTTTTTTGAAGAGAGATTGCTGATTGCCTCAAACTGCATTTCCAGCTTCACTGGGCTTTTTTGGGGGCGGCGAGAAACATAAAGGGTTCCTCAAGTCGTGTGAAACGAATCACCTTCAGAGGTTTTCTAAAGGGGACGGCATCACACACTTAAAAGTGCGTGTCCCCGTGCCCTACTAGATTCTCCGAAGGGTTCGGATCGGATCGGGGAGCAGAACAACCCAAAGGCGCCTCTAAAGGCTCGGACCTCGGCTCGGGTTGACCGGGCCGTGGTGGAGGAGAAAAGCGCCCAGGTACATGTCTGTACCTGATATAGAGCGCGTGTGAACCGGTTCTTCGTACCCTTGTTCTACGAGTACGGTGTCTTGGGCCTAGACTAGTGTGCATGTTTAGTGTATTCTGTAGTGTAGCGGCATTTAGACGATCGGGCGGGAGGGCGTTCGCAACTGTTATGGGATCATTGGGGTCATCTAGGACGTGTTTAGAACGTCTAGATGTTTACCGTCTTGTTGGTGGAAGGCCTCCAACATTATAGTTGATAGCCGCCACAACAAGCGGGTTAGGGTGGAAACCATTACACATGTGCACAAAAAGACGATTTGGAAACTTGCAGAATAAGATGAACCATGAATCGGATCATCAGGAACAGAGCAATATTGCAAAAAAAAAACAAGAAAATTCGTATACGCAAAAACATATTTCTACATATTCATTAAAATGTATTTTTCCAGTTTCCTTACATCCTTCTAATATATAGAGGAAATTCCATTAATTTATATATTATTTCGGAAACGTATTCTATGTCGTACAAAAATCGTCAGTAAACCATATTCTCAAGGGATATTTCGTTCATAAACGAGAATGTAAATGCGTCTGAATAAACCTGACAGGTTCCAGCTTATTCCGTACTGTTTTCACTGTAATAATATTAACAGTAATTGGTGTTCAGTCGAGTAAATAAGAATGGACTTGGATTGTTTGTTTTACTTTCCCAAAACAGGTAAGTATTGTCTTTCTATCAGATTCTTTGTACATATCCTACATTTAGGAGAACTTCAATTTCGTAGCGACTTGGAATAACTTAAGCAATGGTTAATAAAAACATCAAGAGATCCTCCGTATTGTCGTAGGGTTGCAGTTGTTTAGGCTAGCAAACCACAAAGAGCACGCATGTTGGGTCATGGCCAGATCTCTCCATGGGTTATTATCCATGTGAGAATGCTGATCCTACTTATGTGGGGTGATTACAGGCTGATGATGTCAATAAGGAAAAGCTCGAGCGCGCAGTCTGCGAGTGCTGAGGTTAAGCAACTTTCGCAAAGGCCGGTCATCGGATGGGTTACCAAAAATTTATCATCTCGAGCACCTCCGTGCTTTGGAAGGTACGTACAGCCGTTGGTCCCGCTGCATTAGCAGTCGTTAACAACCACCAACCCGCACTGTGCCCGCGTGGTGGTTTATGGCCGTTCTCCCTATCCATCCATAGGGAAGGCTCGTGCCCCAGCAATGGGGACATAAAATTAGCTGATGATGAGGATGATGATGATGTCAATATAATTATTAACATCATCATCATCATCATCATCGTCATCATCTGATGATGATCTTCATAGCAACTTTAGTTGCGAGTTTCGATGGTCGGTAACAGATTTCAGTTGCTGCAACTAGCATCTGTTAAATTTATTCTTGTAGCGTTTAAGAGCGTTTACGCCGCACACTAGCGCCACCAATGAAAAAAAACATATCTAGTAATACACTCTACTACACAGACAGAGCAACATTACATGAAGAAACTATCAACTTAGTCATCTTCATCATCAAGCTTCTACATTCAACTCACGCAAAATTCGATCTTTATATTAAGAGCTTAAGACTAAATTATCAATATGAACTTTATTGGGTAAATTTGCTTCTATAACTGCCATGTTATGCCACCGCAAGCTTCTGCTCAATTTTAGGAACATCGAAACCAACATCTGCCTATCCTGTCAAGACTGGACATTGTAAAGTGAAATTTATATGGACCGGCCACCGCTGGTTTATCGGCTAAACTGGGTGTTAACCACACAGTAAAACGGATTTTGGAAGTTATTGCTTGTTACGAGTATGTTTTTGAAACTGCAAGCGTTGAATATGTATTTGAAAGCAATAGCTGTTAACCCATTCATTCTCTAAAGGAGTTTATAGTCGTATTTAGCAATAGTCTTTCCATGGATACTGGTAGATATTATAATATTATCGTCTTGCAATAATAAACATGTAATTATCTGCGTTTCCTCTGTGTAAGGGGTAGGTTTCCCTTTATACTAAAAATATGATAATTGATAAAATAATTGATAAATAAACCGGGAATGATAAATGAAACCGTTCCGATTGAGTGTTTAGTTACAACTGAATTTATTGATACGTTTTAATAAAATACACAAAATATAAACTGCACGCTATCGCAAAACGCGCCGCCGCCAGTCACTTAAAATTATGCATAGTTTGCTACAAACTATGTACGATAGACAACTCGTACGCTCTGGTTTTGCGGGTGTCCATGGGCGGCGGTGATTGCTTCCCATCAGGTGACCCGCCTGCTCGTTTGCCTCCTTCTAATATATAAAAAAAATTTTTTGTACTATCTACACCCTGTTAGAAATAACGGAGATGAAAGCTTGTTAATATTGCCTAACTTGATAAGTATAATATGATAATGCTGAATGAAGAGTTGTGAAAAATTTCTTCATTTATCTTTTTTGCTAGAGTTTTATAGAGCAGCATTATACTACGTACCTACTGAATGCGATCTTGCAAGTCGAGCAACTTTTGTAGATCTAGTTTTCGGATAGGTGACCAAATAACAACATAATGTCTTGAGGGCTTCAAAGTTTTTCTAATGGTACGTTAACTCGTTGGTCCTCATTTTTGTTTAAGATGGGCGTCAGTAAACCCCTTCTGTTTTTTTGTTTTTTTTTTGCATATAGCACTACACTTTCAACTTGGTTACTGATATTAAAGCGATTAACACATTGCCTAACACACCACGCTGCATATTGCGTGTCGACGCACCTACGCGCGACGCGCGTGGATGCATTTTCTATGTGTTGGATTGTGCCTGTTTTATTAAGGCGATTAACACATTATCTAACACACTGCCACGCACCACGCTGCATATTGTGTGTCGACGCACCTACGCGCGACGCGCGTGGATGCATTTTCTGTGTGTTGGATTGTGCCTGTTTTTGTTCAAACGGAGATACTTACATGCAACGTTAGCACACGCATTCACGTGCTACGCTGCGTGGTGCGTGGCAGTGTGTTAACTGCCTAGTGTTGATAAGAACGAAGGTGGAAGTGCACCTCACCCGGAACCCTCAAATCCTTTTTTTTTTACTGAGGCCCTGATTATCTTACGTCTAGTTGCCGGAACACAATAATGCTACAAACATTGATGTTAAACAATACTACAAACATAACTTATGGCGACATATTAAGATAAGATGGTGGTTAGCTAACTAGTCGGAGAAACAAGTTCTACCACCAACTAAACCGAGTACACAACCATGTAAAGGAATCGAACCCGGGAACTCTAACCACTTGACCATAGAGGCGTTTAAATCGACAGGGCGGTTGTTCCCCGTGAGCCGTTTGTAGATGGATGATGATGAATTGCTATTTGATTCAAAGCATATTCCTACTTTTTATCCACGCTATTGTCTGCATCTAAAGCATTGAGGCTTAATACTTGTAAAAATCAACTACTTCATATGAAAAGCGATGTTGTTATGTCACCAGCAAAATACAAAATATTTTTCTTTTTCTTTTTAACTCAAATTCTTTAGATACATTGTAAAACACGACAATAAGCATTTTGGGCTGATCATATTTTCTAAAAAAAAATTCAAAATTCAAAATTCAAAATCATTTATTCAGTTTAGGCTACAAGTAGCTCTTGTGAATGTCATTATGTCATCGGTTCGTAAATCTACTCTGGGCGGGAGATCTTGTACTGAGAAGAACCGGCAAGAAACTCAGCAAGTGTCCAGCTCTTTTCTCCCTTACACCGTCAAAAATATTGGAAAATGCCCTATCATAGCAGAACACTTTCCATTACAAATAAACACAAAAAATATATATAAGACAACCACAACATGTAAAAAAACAAAATAAAAAATGTAAGTTAACAAATTTACATCAGATAATTATGTAAAGGTTTCAATTTCCACAATGTCATACAGCATCACTACAGTACTCTAGTAAAAGTCAAAAATTGTTTAGGTAAAACAAAGTCAAACTATAATTAATAATACTAAAAATAAGATAAGTATGCAAGAGCAGACCAGCCTCCACAGGCGGCACCCGTTCACGAGCATGACATATGAATCAGCCATCGCTTCGCTCAACCATATTTTAGGGAACGTAACGACCCGACGCACACGCCACCACCGCAGAGACAGTAAAGAGAGCATGACACACTCAAGATACTCTAAATAAAAACTTAATGATCTATTTAACGCAACGCTGTTTGTTATCTGTAGGACAATGCTGTTAAAATAAAAAATGTAAGTTAACAAATTTACATCAGATAATTATGTAAAAGTTTCAATTTCCACAATGTCATACAGCACCACTACAGTACTCTAGTAAAAGTCAAAAATTGTTTAGGTAAAACAAAGTCAAACTATAATTAATAATACTAAAAATAAGATAAGTATGCAAGAGCAGACCAGCCTCCACAGGCAGCACCCGTTCACGAGCATGACATATGAATCAGCCAACGCTTCGCTCAACCATATTTTAGGGAACGTAACGACCCGACGCACACGCCACCACCGCAGAGACAGTAAAGAGAGCATGACACACTCAAGATACTCTAAATAAAAACTTAATGATCTATTTAATGCAACGCTGTTTGTTATCTGTAGGACAATGCTGATAAAGGCTGTCATATCAGTATAAAAATTATAAAAATTAATTTTAATAAATTGTTTCAAATATAATATGTGATTTTTATTATAACCAGGCTGTTTTATCATCTAAATATTCTTTGACTGTATAATAACCTTTTATAAGTAATAAAGACTTCACATGTTTTTTAAACTTATCTAAAGGTAAATCTAGGACATGACACTATGAAAATAACTAAAATAAACTGTTCTAGCAGTTTCAACGTCTGTTAACTGCCTAATTTTTCTAATGGCATAAGCAGCAGAACTGAGTTTACCGGCCAATTTCGATATATGAGGATTCCATTGAAGTTTTGAGTCAAGGGTAATGCCTAAAAAGACTGTAGAATCTACCAAATCTAATTGATCACCGTTTATTCTAATATCGGTTGGTTCATTTCTGACATTTGGTAGTATAAATTTAATACATTTTGTTTTCTTAGCGTTAAGCTGTAAATTATTAATAGTAAACCAATGGAGTACCTCTGAAAGAGCTTTATTTACATTTTCATAATTAGTCCTACACCTAGTCACATTAAAAATGAGTGAAGTATCATCTGCAAATAATACAATTTCACAGAAATTCTCTACAAAGAATGGCAAGTCATTAATATAAATCAAGAACAGAAAAGGACCAAGAATCGACCCTTGTGGAACTCCCATTTTTACATGAGAACCAGATGATATAGTACCATTTATATCGACAGTTTGAGTTCTAGAGCTGAGATATGACTGTATTAAATTTAGTGCAAAATCTTCGAGACCGTAATAATGTAGCTTCAACACCAGAGTCCGGTGCTCAACGCAATCAAAAGCCTTGGACAAGTCGCAAAAAACTCCAAGAGCATTTTGAGACTTCTCCCAGGCATCAAATATATGTTTTATTAGAGCAACGCCTGCATCAGTAGTAGAACGACCCTTAGTAAAACCATATTGCTTACTATGTAAAAGGTTGTTTGTGTTAAAATATGACATCAACTGTTCGAGTATAATTTTTTCATAAATTTTACTTAGCGCTGGTAATAATGAAATGGGCCGATAGTTACTGGGGTCTTCTTTGTTTCCTGATTTGAATAAAGGTATAACTTTACTAAACTTCATAAGATCAGGAAAGATTCCCTTATCGACACAGTTATTAAAAATTTCAGCAAGATACGGTGCAATAGAATAAATAATATTCTTAATTACTTTAATAGATATACCCCACAAATCACTCGTGTTTTTCATTTTAAGTGATTTGAATGTTTTAATAATATTCATTGAATCAATGTATTTAAATTGAAAAGAAAGATTACATTTTGGTACATATTTTTGGAGTAAAGTTTGTGCAGCTTCCGGTGATGAATCTAAATTTGATGTTGTTATTACAGGTATATTTACAAAAAAATCATCAAAAATATTAGCAATTTGTGAATCTGAATTGACTAAGTTGTCGTTTACTTTTAAAGTGAAAGTATTATCCCGTGGTTTAAATTTACCTGTTTCACGGTTTATGATGTCCCAAGTGGCTTTGATTTTATTGTTAGACTTTTTAATTTTTTCTTTAATGTAATTAGATTTTGCTACTATGCACACTTTCTTAAACATTTTCGAATAATTCTTTACATATTCCGTAAAATTAACATTTTGGTTATATTGTTTTAAACTATATAAATCATACAATTTATTTCTACTTTTATATACCAGTCGTGGCCCAGTCACAGATTTTAAGTTTATGAAAATTATCTAAAATGTATTATGTATAGAGTACTATATTTTTTTGGCTTGACAATTAATTAATTTAATAAAATATAAGTAACTAGCGGCCACTCGCGGTTTCACCCGCGTGGTTCCCATTCCCGTAGGAATATCAAGATAAAAAGTTCTTATGTGTCAATACAGGTTATAAACTATCTGTATGCCGAATTTCATCCAAATCCATTCAGTAGTTTTTACGTGAAAGAGTAACAAACATCCATCCATACTTACAAACTTTCGCGTTTATAATATTATTAGGATTAAGTTTGTGATCAACTGATCACCAACCCGTATTTGGCAAGCGTGTTGATTAAGCTATTTCACCCATCAATTGTAGCGATGAATTGATTTCTTTCTGTCCTTTGCCCAGCAGTGGGACAGTTATAGGCTGTTTATTACTACTACTAAATAAGTAGTTGGGTTGCTTAAGTAGTTGCAAACGCTTTATTGGCTCAATAGTTATAAAAAAATGGTTGAAAAAAAACTGAAAATTCAATAAAGGTGTATCATTCTAAAAATATATTTATAGCATGTTGACATTAACATAGGTACAGTCAACAGCAAAGGTAACTGATGATTAGTCAAGTTTTAAAATTTATGAAATCAGTATGAAAATCAAAACTTTTTAAACGCATATCGAAAAACTTTCGAGTGTCTAGTAGTGACTTTGACTATAGTTATGTAGAAAATACCGACTTACACTACCGAAACTTAATTTTGAAATCTAGTAAAAATCATCTACTTTTGCTGTTGATTGTACTGGAGATGGAAAATTATACATTAGTACTTAATTGTTTATTGTATCGTTACCGCTTAGGCGAAATTCGTACCGCTTTGACAGTTTCCATGACAACAAAACAAACAAATCATTCGTCCGCTTATAAAAACACCCGGATCCCACAATGGACCCCTATAGCAGCGCCACCTACCGGGTCCAATTGTAAATCTAAACCATTCTCGAATCCACTTGAACAAAATCAGAAAATTTTTTTTGTCTCTTTCACTTTAATTTGAGATGACGTTTACATGACAGAAACAAAACACGGAATAACTATTCAGACCTTATTCTTTGTTTATTTGTAAGGCACTATGTGTTGTTGATCATTGCCGTCGCTGGCGTACAAAGCACACCATCGGTTGTCGGTGATAACTACTTATAACACAGTCGGTGTGGCGATAAAAAGGTTAAGGTATCCGTGATCAAGTTATCCAAGCAGGTCGCCAACCGCATCCCACCTAGGAGATGAACTCATTAAGCAATTTAGTTTCTGATCTACCTCGCTATTATTGAATTTGTTCTCCCCAAGAGGTAATTTCTAAGACGGGTTTGCGTCAGCGCTCAAATTTAATTTGCTTGCGAAGATTGAGTGATAACGTACCACGTGTAGCATATTAGAATAATAATAATATAAAATGTATTTTATATTAAATACGAAATAACTATAAATAATCACTTAAATATTTATTTATTTATTGGGCAGTCAACAAAAACCGCCAAACTCGATCTGAGTACAGTTTTCAATTAAAGACAGCCACAGCCACTATAATGACTAAACAACAGTTTCATCCATAGCAATCGTGGATCAATTCGTCTTTTGGATGTTCTGGGTGCAAAACTTAAACATACATGAAAATAATTAATAATATTTGTCCTCTTTATGTCTTATATAGTACTAGCGACTCGCCCCGGCTTCGCACGGGTGCCAATGCTGATACAGGCAACCGCTATGTCCCTGCATTTTAAATCTGTAATATCTTCGAAAATATTCATTTAAATTACATGCTTTAAATGGCCATATTGATCTATATTAAATAAAGATTAATGCTGTATGTTGCTATATGTATTTGTACACATTTAAACCTTCCTCTTGAATCACTCTATCTATTAAAAAAAAACTGCATCAAAATCCGTTCATCATCATCATCAGCTCATTTATGTCCCCACTGCTGGGGCACGAGCCTTCCCTATGGATGGATAGGGAGAACGGGCCATAAACCACCACGCGGGCCCAGTGCGGATTGGTGGTTGTGAACGACTGCTAATGCAGCCGGGACCAACAGCTTAACGTGCCTTCCGAAGCACGGAAGAGCTAGAGATGATAAATTTTTGGTCACCCATCCGATGAAAGTTGCTTAACCTCAGCAATCGCAGACCAGGCGCGTTAACCACTGCGCCATCGAGCTCCTCCAAGCTATTTTATGCAGCAAAAATAATAATAATAATCCGTTGCGTAGTTTTAAAGATCTAAGCATACATACATACATAGGGACAACGGGAAGCGACTTTGTTTTATACTATGAGGTGATGGTTAACAATAAAGTATATTTTTACTTAATTTCATTTTAAAATAATTATGGACTAACAAAATTGTGAAGCACCATCTCATTGGTCCATTCCAACTAATCAAAAGGTCAAACATCAATTATATGTTAACGGAACTTCATCCACGTAAACATCTACGAGTATATCCCCTGACACGAAAATGTTTTTAAAAATCCGACTTATTCTTTATCTAAATCATAAAGGCAACCTTTGTACAGTCGGCGGCAGATCAACCTACCCAAATCTGTCAAATTGCTCCAATGAATATTGATCCTTATAACCTAACTTTAAAGTTCAAAATTGATTGTAGAAATTTGACAGTTTTGGGTAGGTTGATCTGCCGCCGTGTGTACGAAAATTTAGCTTTCTAGGCTCCTCAAGGGTTTGGGTTGGCCTTTGATGACTCAGTTATTGAGTGAGACACGACTTTTCTTTATATATATACATTATTATGTAAGAATTCTGTCTGCGAGTAAGCAAATAACCATAAATTGTAGCGATGACTTTATTTCAATGATGGAAACCTTTGCAGCAATAAGATACTTGCTTTGATTGATTGCTTATTTGTCATAACTACTTTAAATGTAATGTTTATTTGCTCAAATGTTTATTTAGCTACTTAAATACGAATGTCGGATACTTAATTGCAACTTAAACATGATAATAATCAATTTCAAAATCAAATATCTTTATTTGCGAGAATACAGGTTACAAATACAGTTGTTGGGTCATTTAACTTCGAGTCAATGTATTCTACCAGTTTACTGGTGTGCAAATATTAATTTAAATTTAATTCATGACAATACTTATTATTATTACAAATCGCCCCTTTAAGACATATACTAGGCAAAAATTTATAAAAACAACAAATAGCACATAAATATGAAAAAAATACAAAAAAAATCTATGTCACAATCACAATAATATTGAAATAGTCAATTACACAATAATTGATTAATGTCCATTTAACCATTGTTATGTTTATAATTATTAAATTATATGCTATAAAAACAGTTTTCTAAAAGACAATTTGATAATTTATTTTAAAAGTGACAAGGGGTAAGTTTTTAACACATTCACTGCCCAATACACGGCGCCGTGGAGACACAATAGAAATTCAATTGTTTGTCGTTTCAAGGCAGTGAATGTGTTAAACGTATTTGGTATCTTATTATAAACATGAAAAGTCATTAAGTAAGCATTTCTTTAAAACATGGTAAGAACATATACATATGTCAACATGGTAAGAATCCCGTTAATAATTACTTTATTGCAAGTGGCCATGATAGTTTAAATAGTTATATTTCTTTAAAAACCTCAGATTTACATATTTACAGGTAAATAATTTAATAATAATTTTAATGTAAGCGACAATGATAGTTTAAGAAGTTATTTTGTTACATATAGATTTAACATAAATACTACTATTTCACAGAAAAGTTATTCAGTCAGTGCAGCCGCCCGGATTGCGGAAGACCCAGGTTCGATTCCTGGCTGGGTCGGGTAGGCGTTTAATTTGTTTATTATTATAACTCTTTTGTCATGACGTTTTTACAAATAAAATAAAAATATTTATTGCTAATGTTAGCACTTTATTGCCAAAATTATCTACGTTACGTTATATTATTATGTAGCAGTCATTTGTTACGACAATGATTTAATTTGAAATTAAATGATAATTTGATTAATATCAAATGTTTTATGGAGCAAAAATATATCATAAATTCACATAGGTTACTTACGATCAAATAATATAACGATATATTAATGGATCTGAGAAACGAATCTGATTTTTATTTACTAGCTTTTAAGGTCAGACCAACCTCAGATCTAGTAGGTATAATTACAAGTTGCAGTATTTGATGGTGACTGGAATTATCTTTATATTTTATTTTTTCGTTCATTTGTTTCCATCGCTTGCCGTAGTACTACAACTTTCATGATTAAACGTACCATTCGTTGTATGCTTTTCACGTTCACTGGTTTTTAATACGTGAATACAGCCTGTAGATCTAGTGATTGCTTTGACTAGCTTAGCAACTTTGTGAATAGTAAACCCTTTTTTGTTTTTCAAGCTTTGAAGTTTGTAAAAAGTACATGTAGGTATTACAGGCGATTTATTCCTAGCCACAATTCTGAACTTAAATATATTTATTATTTTATTTCACACCGGAGACTCACATAGCTTTCATCTCATCTGATTGTAAGTGAGAGTTGTGTGTTGAGGAGCTCGATGGCGCAATGCTTAACGCGCCCGGTCTGCGATTGTTAAGGTTAAGTAACTTTCGCAAAGGCTGGTCATCGGATGGGTGACCAAAACTTTATCATCTCGAGCTCCTCCGTGCTTCGGAAGGCACGTAAAGCCGTTGGTCCCGGCTGCATTAGCAGTCGTTAACAACCACCAATCCGCACTGGGCCCGCGTGGTGGTTTATGGCCCGTTCTCCCTATCCATCTATAGGGAAGGCTCGTGCCCCAGCAGTGGGGACATAAAATGAGCTGATGATGATGATGATGATGATTGTAAGTGACGATAAAGGTAAATATGTTAGCATAATTCGTATGAAATCTTCAATATCTGAGCAACAAGCTATCTTAATTTATTTAACTGATAGAACACAACAATGCTTCCAACATTACGCCGACAGATTTAAATACGATAGATGTATGTGCAACCACCAATCTAACTGAAGACGATATTATGTACAGTACCATGGGAATTGAACCCACGACCTCTAGGTTTGAGGTGGTTAACGGCTACACCATACAGGCGAAAAATTAGGATTAAGTCGTCTATCACCATGTCTCAACAAAAACAAACATCGCTCCCACTATATGTATACAAGTCCTAAACACACCGAAGTCGCCATATCTCATAAACTCATAATCGGCGCCCTGACATTTTAAGAGGCTTACCAAAAGGGATTACCTTAGATTTAATATTATTTTTTGGCGGCAGGTGTCGCCGACGGCGGATGTCATTGTCGTCTCACTTTTTTCCAACGTTTAATTTCGTTCAGCTATTCGGCGGATGGATTTTGGGATTTCAGTTATTGTTCGCGGAGTTTCAATCGGGTAATGGGGTTAGCTGCCGGGTAAGTTGCACGAGCGAAATGTTGACAGCGCCGCTGCTGTTTATTGTTTATAGCCGTTTTCTTTGTGTTTGTTTGTTGTGGGGGTTGGGTGACTTAGTTATTTTGGATCTGGGAAATTTTCGTGATGGTAATCAATTAATTATTAGAATAGAATAGTACAGAATAGGTATTTATTTGTCTAAAACTGTACAATTTGAAAAAGACACCGAACCCGCACCCTATGACATGCCGGGTCAGGTGCACTGCCAACTATGCTATCGTGGCTAACACTGTACACTTAACATTCATAAACAAAAAAAAGAAAAAGTTGGTAAAAAATATTAAATTAATATTATTATTAAAAAGAATATTAAATGCATACGTTGCTTCATGCACAGCGTCACCAAACAGGGTCTGCACTCAGCATGAGCTACGAATATATACGTAGCGCTGATTTTCATTACAAACCCTTGCATGACGTAGGAGTAAGTAACAAAGACAGAACACTCTTAAAATCATATATTAGGAAGATTACATATTGTTTTCTAAAGTTTACGCGAACACTACACATTGAAATGAAACAACTTTTACGGATCTACTCGCGTTTATTTTGCACATTACTTATTTAATGTTTATCCTGACGTTTCGTTTTTAGGAAGATTAGTAATTATTATTTTATGTTAACAGTAAATTAAATAAATATCATCCAGTTTATATTATATAAGTAACTGTTGTGCAAACCAAATACATAATATCCAATACAATAAATAATATAAGAATACAATTAATTCAGAGGGGCCACAATTACGAGGTATAGAGGTTTGAAACGTTGACATACGAAGTCGGTAGATAGCAGGGGAGACCGGATCAAAGCCGTATAGCTAAGAACAAACCTATATTATTATGTTCAATTCAATTCAATTCAATTCAAACATTTATTTCAGACATAATAGTCCATACAGCAACGCAGTAATACAATATTATAAAATAACAAATAAAATTACCAATAGATTTACGAATAAAATTACGAATAAAATTACAAATGAAAATTACAAATAAAATTACAATAAAATTACAAATACAAAAATTAAATTAAATTAATGAAATAATCGAATGAAATAATTAATTATTACAAATAACTAAACTAAACAAAAAATAAAAACTATTAAACAATTAAACTACACGTGCAGCCGAACCCAATGCATCATAAAAGGGCAGTCTACTCGTTCAGCTACAACACGCAGAATGTCATTGGGGCTTCCACGAACACGTCTCAGCATCGAGGCTTCTCTTTTCGATTATAGAATCGAAATAAATGAAAATTACTTAATCATAATCAGCTTGTTTAAGACTCACATTGGTTGCAGTAACTAACAAAAACTTAACTTCTGTATATTAGTATTGAAAGCATTGAATTTGAACTGTAATAAAAGAGAATTTGAACACATTTTCAATTGTATTATTAAAGAATTTGACTTATCCAAAGTAATTTGTAACCAAGCCTGATCTAATTTCGACTTCTGAACTTATGATCGTCTTGTTTTACAAGCCGAGCAAGAAGTTTTATACTTCCTTTAAAGTAAGATCTCTGAGTAATAACAATCTCAGTACCTACTTGAGTTACAGTATAATTTCTGTCTCATTCGTGTGGCTCCAAAGATTGTTTAAGGAAAAGTTAATTTGTTATTTGTTTCAGAAACGTCTTTTTGAACTGTTTATGTTTTATGTTTATCGAGGTTTAATTATTTATTATTTTATTATTTATGTTTAAAGAGGTAAAGATTGTTTATTTGTATGTTTGTTTGTTTTCGTTTGTTTGTTTCTTTATTTGTTTGTTTGTTTGTTTCTTTATTTGTTTGTTTGTTTGTTTGTTTGTTTGTTTGTTTGTTTGTTTGTTTCTTTGTTTGTTTGCGGAGGGTAATCTCTGGAAATACTGGTCCAATTCCAAAAATTCTTTCACTAATAGAATGCTACATGCTTTGCGGGTAACATTGGCTATATTTTATTTTAAAAAAGGGTTTATTTTCAATTCTCAAATCCACGCGAACGAAGTCGCGAGTGAAGTGCTAGTCATTAATATTTTTAATCGTAATCGTATCAAAAGTAGGGAATTCAACAAAAACGACTTAAGGCGACACATTGGAAATTTACGTGGCGGGGATCTTGATTTTTCCCAACAATTACAAAACATATTATGGAAGTGATATTTGATGACATGATTTTTCATTTAATTGACTTAATTTTGCTAGTTGCAGAAACACGATTTGTTAACTTTTATAACAGACAAAAAAATATCAAAGTAACCTCTTTTAAAACATAGATTTGCATTTTACAGGCAAACCAGACCGATTTTAGCATCTAAATTTTCTTAGTAGATTAGTCTTAACACACACTTCAATATGCTAGTTAATTTTTTTAAACTTATTTGTAATACTTATTACTTATTTGTTTTTAATTAGAAAGAAAAAAAACAGTTTTGCTTATGGTACGGGGGGGGCGCAAATGCTCCGTATTAGATTAATTGTTTAGCGATGCGTCGCCTTAACTAGCGCTTATTTATTATGTTCTTCTTTTTTAAAAATTGTTGTCTTACGATAATACAAGATTACCAACCAGCTCCTCTGCAGTTTGGAATGAAGGAAGACCAGAGTGAACAGGAATCTACATGCTCCACCATCCGTTTCATCTTTACTTACCATTAGGTGATATTGAGGTATAAAGTGTAAAAAGGTTTTTACCATAGCTTATGCACTCCTAGGTAAAGGGGTACCCCAAGCTTTTCCACTTGTCTTTTTCGCGAGCTATCCCATGTTAGTCGGTGTTGTGTGCGTCCAAGATATTATTATTATTGTCTTTATTAATTTTTTCTCATATAAATTTACATTTTTAAATATTTTCTAAAAACAAAATAAATAAAACATTAAAAAATATTAAAAAATAGGGGTCCGCCGGCATCGGACCAGGGTCCAAGCTACCGGCAGTTAGGGCTCCAGAGACAGGAACGTCCTCACAATGCGTGGCGTATCGAGGAGAACAGCCTTCTGAATCAGGCCCTTGATCCAGCCGCCTAACGAGAGCCTCATTAGATGATGATCGAGGCTCTTGGCCATCAGGCCGTTGGCCAAGAGCCTCATTAGATGATGATCGAGGCTCTTGGCCATCAGGCCGTTGGCCGTAACAACAATCGGTACGATGACAGCCGAATATTATTATAATTTATTATCCTGGGCCGACGTTAGTCAGAAAAAGGTACAGATTAAAAAAAAAAAGTAAAATAGTAAGTACAACATTATTGTCAGTTCCATGAGATAAAGGCCAAGCACACACACATACATCACAACACAGCTCAATTTTGTTCCCACTGCTGGGGCACGAGACTTCCCTTTAAATGGATAGGGAGAACAAGCCATAAACCACCACGCAGGCCTAGTGCGGATTGGTGGTGGCTGCTAAATAAAGCCAAAAAACATCTAATTTGTTATCGCCCATCCGATGACCGGCCATTGCAAAAGCTGCTTAATCTTAGCAATCGCAGACTGGGCCCGTTGACCACTGAGCTATCGAACTCCAAACGCTCCTCTATGTGGAATAAATAAAAAACTATCCGTACGAGTAAATAGTTTATGATACATGACTAAGTGATGCAGCTCCAATTTCTGAAACCACTCAGCTAATAGAAACAAAGCAAAATCGCATTACTTTTGTATACAGGGTGTTCCAAAATTAGCACGTCACACTGACACCGGAGGTAGGTGGGCATCAGATTGCGTTGGACAAGCCTAATTTGTCCATAGAAAAATTTCATGAGTTTAGAGACATGACCAATTTCGGATATTTAAAAAAAATCACCATTTTAAATAATTTTGGCATCAGAGTTTTTTTAGAGAGCCTTCATTTAACTTTTTTTACGTCTACGTCTTTGAGAATACAAAGTTACTTAATGATGAAACAACATTATTTAGTAGAAAAGCCATGTGCAAAAACGACAAATTGATAGTTTCTCTTAACTTTATTATCACACAAAAACAATGACTTCGACTTTGAGCAGCAACCGTGAAAAAAATTTGCTTCAAACTTTTCTATAGACAAGTTAGGCTTGTTCGACGTATCTGAGGCCCACCTACCTCCGGTGTCAGTGTGACGTGCTAATTTTGGGACACCCTGAAGACGTTAACTACTCTTTATATTTTTTGTTTTTATTTGTGATGGGAAGTGTCCTTTTATGATAGGGCATTTTCCAATATTTTTGACGCTGTAAAGGAGAAAAGAGCTTGACACTTTCTTGTTTTTTTTGCCGGTTCTTCTTAGTACAAGTTCTCCCGCCCAGAGTAGACTTACGAACCGATGGCATAATGACGTTCACAAGAGCTATTTGTAGCCTAAATTGAATAAATAATTTTGAATTAAATTATTTTTTTTGAAAACTTCATAGTATTATATTATGATACCTAACCGATACCACTCATGCTTCGTGCGCAATTATCATTTGTACATTATTGAATCAGGAGATACGAAAATATTACGGCCTGGTAAAATATTTAGCTTTGCTAAGGGTTTCATAACTCACGAAATTTTGCACGTTACGGAAATAAGTCTGAAGTATTTGTACTTTGGCTTGAATTTGAGTATTATTGTTGTTTTAGGAGTTATTTTAGTTGTAATTACATTGTATACAAAGTACTACCTTAAATTTGTATAAATGGGGCCCACATTCAATGGCCATTAAAATATACAACATCATTCTTACTATTATAAAAAAAATCGAAGAAACCTCCACCTTTGAATTTAAAAATGAAAATGAAAATACTTTTTATTGTACACCATACAAAAGACTTAGATAATTTTGAACTTTATTGTTTGGCTATAAGGATCAATATTCATTGGAGAAATTTGACAGATTTGGGTAGGTTGCTCTGCCGCCGACTGTACCCGAAAACAAAACAATCAAGAAAAATGTCTTAAATTGTTGTTTTTTTAAACACCAGATTATTAAAGGATGTATTCGACGCCTTTTTGTAGACACGAAAAACAATTATTTTTTAAAACGTAACCTGATTCAATTTTTACTTGTAAGTTGCCCTAACTTTGGACTTCGCGGTTGATTAAACTTTTAAGTGGTTTTTGATTAAACGATTGTTAGGTAATAGGATTTTTTTAGGTATTTAATACTTAATAAGTAAGTAAGTGATTATGTTCCTTTTTTACAGCCATTACTTAAAAAGAACTAAACTTTGCGAAGAAGATTATGAAATCCAATCGCTTATGACACGTTACAAAAATGTAGCTTAGTGTAGTAATAACACTAGGCTAACTTAATCTAAATTAACTAGTTTGGTATGAAATTATTATCATCAATCTAATTTTTTTTTTTAAGTTATAAAATGATTAAATAAAAGATTCCTATATTTTTTTTAAATGTCATAAGCAAAGAGAGACTATCCCTAGCAGTGTGCCTGATGATGAAATTAAATTTGTGCAACACAAATAAATAATGATGTATGAAATTATTTTATTATTAGTAAATGATATCAAACCCTTTTTGTCTCTATGTTGACATATTATAAGACTAGAACAAGCTATAGTAAAGAAAAGCAAAAAAAACCAGAATCAACAATAATAATTTATTATAAGTCGCCGAATCCCACAACTTCATGAAGCGAGCTACAAATATCTGACAATTACCATTCAGCAAAATATTGTAATGCAGCCAAATCGCACCATCGCAACCGGTTATGTGAAATTTCTTCTTGATTTTTATTATCCGTAAAAAGTGTGGGGTGTCGAACATTCGGTGGCACAGCCCGATTTCCGTAATGTCTTTATTGTTCTCGGGAGTGGAGCTTGTGCTATTGATACGGCAGCCTTCTCCATATATCAAATGGAGGGAACGAAAAACAAGGGCCCAATGTAGGCAGATATAATTACGGGGGTTCGCACTGAATACTGTTTTATTGGTTGCTGTGAAACAAATGCCGGCGAAAATATTAAAAACAATGTAGGGATGAAATGCTCTGTAGTTCTTTGTCAGGCGTATACATGAAAACAATTTGTTTTTTTTATAAAAGGGATTAAGATCCATATTATATCTCGACTGTGATTTTTGCGTAAAATGGCCAATTTTGGCGTTTTTGATCTCAGAAACAAAAACACATTAACAATTTTGACTTATTGAATTGTGTAGAATAGCTATAATATTGGCATAGTTGCTAGCGGCCTCGCTTTTTGTAAATTTTGCTTAATTTTTTAATTAAATCCAAAATTGCAGAGAAAGATTTTCATAAAATGCGCGAAGGCACTTATTTGGGCTCCTAGATTGAACTACTGTTAACTAAACAAATGAAATTAGATTGTTATCTCTTATATAGTCGTATAGTTCGTAGCGCTTTACGATCAATACGTCTAAGTAGCAAAATGTCCAACTACCCTAAACGTCCAACTAGCAATACGTCTAACTCGCAAATCGTCTTTGTAGCAAAACGTCTAATAAGCAAATCGTCTAATTCTCATAACGCCTGGACACTGATAGAAAAACATACATATCTGTTTTATAAAAAATAGGTACAATATTTTTTCTTCAGATTTAAATAGGCAAGTAGGTTACATAGGTTTAATTTAAAACCCTTTTAATTGTACTGACCAATAATAAAAAATAATTGTTAATTTTTAATTCTGTACATTTTGTTAGTATGTCTCTTTATCGGATTAGGAAAAATAAATTAGAATTAGGTAAAAATGTATATAAACATTCTGCATAGTACGTGTACTTTTGTAACATCCTGTATAAAAATCAATTGCTGTTCGTTTGAGTCGCTAAAACTCAAGTATAGCTGGACCGATTTGGCTAATTTTGATTATGAAATATTTATGGAAGTTCAAGGAAGGTTTAAAAGGTGAGAAACATAAATAAGTAACGGAAAATACTACAAACGACAATTTAATTTTCCAATCTATACTAATATATAAAGCTGAAGAGTTTGTTTGTTTGTTTGTTTGTTTGTTTGTTTGTTTGAACGCGCTAATCTCAGGAACTACTGGTTCGAATTGAATAATTCTTTTTGTGTTGGATAGTCCATTTATCGAGGAAGGCTTTAGGCTATATAACATCACGCTGCGACCAATAGGAGCGAAGCATCAGTGAAAAATGTTGCAAAAACGGGAAAAGAGCCTAAAAAATTAAAAATGCTGCCGAAAGTCACTATTCCACGCGGACGAAGTCGCGAGCACAGCTAGTACAAAATAATTTGTTTGTTTTGTTGTCAGGGAAACTGTCAAAGCGGTACAAAGTCCGCCGGGTCAGCTAGTTAAATATAAGTATCATCATCATCATCATCATCATCTCAGCCAAAACACGCCCACTGCTGGACAAAGGCTTCCCCCAAGGATCTCCACAATGACCGGTTTTGTGCTGCTCGCATCCAGCGGCTTCCCGCGACTTTCACCAGATCGTCGGTCCACCTTAGGCAGGCAATTAGTTTCATAATGCATTTTTTCTTACAAAACATGTTAACGACTGTACTCGTTTTTTTAGACGATTTGCTAATTAGACGTTATGCTACTGTGCTTCAATAGTTAGACGTTTTGCTACAAAGACAGATAAAAACGATAAATACAACTGCAAAGTTAGTTAGTCAGCTACAAAATGCGATGCGCCGGCCGTCCGAACGATACCTATTCTCGCAGAGTGACGATTTGTAATAGGGCTCTTAACGCAAATTATTTATTATAGGTAACAACCACCGATCCGCGTTGTGGCTTGTGGAACTTTAGCTGTGTCCCAGCAGTGGAGACATAAAATGATCTGATTATGGTGATGACTTAGTATAGTATCATATGCAAATGATGATGATGGCTGCAGAAATATGACTCTCATAATAATATTTGACTACACAAATCATTTATTTATTTTATAACAAAAACAAGTTCTTTATAAGACTAGAAATAGGAGTATGTTCTTGAAATGTCTCAAAACTCTTTCGACACATTTAAATAGGTTGTATCATCTATTTTTCATTGAAACTATGAGCGTATTATATAAAACCTTTTCCTCTGAAGGGTCGTCTTGCCAATATTAATATAGGCACTGACATATTTCAGAAAACACTTCACATAATATTTCTGTACCCTTCTCCAATCATCGCATTTTTCCTTGAATATCTTCCGTCGTGTTCGCAACGTTGATATTGATTCAGTAGCCCTACCATGTGTTTTACATACTCGCCATTCACTAGCGGCAGTTTTTTTGGAAAGAGTTTTCCTTTAACCTCAAACGGCCCATACAGCGTCACCAAACTTGTTTGTGGGCGGCGAGAAACTAAAAGGGTTCCTCAAGCCAATCGAAACGCCGTCAGTGGGTATCTAAAGGAAATGATATAACGCAATCATGTACCCGTTCTCTACTAGAGTCACCGAAGTGTTCGGATCGAATCGGGAGTACTAGCGGCAATGCAAAAAAAAGAACTTTAGCTCACAACCCACAGGAGAAGGCTGAATGAGTAAGTACGCTATAAGGGCCTTAACATTTTCTACCATCTTGTAAATTGTTTGTTGCCTGAAACAAATCAATATATTCTATTATATTTAAGACGACCTCCGTAGCACGTTCGATTTCCGGTCGGTACAATGTCGAAAATGAACTTTTCTATATTGTATCGGGTCTGGGTGGTGGTGGTACCGTCGTTGTTTTTGATTTCCATAGAACGAGTTATTTAGCTACTTACCTTGGGATCAGAAAAATGTATGTGATGTTGTCTAATATTTTTATAATAATAAATAAAACGAAATTGGATACAATTACAAATAAAAATATAGGCGCGAAACGAAGGTGTGTGGGGTAGTATTGAGTGGTACCGGTGCTCAACAGGATCCAGTGATTGATAGATACTAATAAACAGAGTACCTACAAGCTTGGAATTCCTTTGTTCCCATTTATGTGTACGTCCTAGCCGGTTTGCAACATGAATTAGAAGGAGATAGCACTATAATTCATAGCGCCTATCTCCTTCGCAGAGGGTTGCGCGCAGGCGACGCGACGGACGAGAGATAGCATGTTTCATATTCATGCGTCATCGGCCGCGTCCCCCTCGCCTCCTTCCACACTTCTAAATCGAAATTTTAATCTCTTGAGCCTTCTTAAAAATTGTGAAGTTCTTTTGGTTGGTCCGTAGTTATTCTGAATAATTCCTTTAAAATATGTTTTCTTTTTTTTTCTATGTAAGTATATATATAACCAATGTATTTTGCGAACCAAATACCTGTACTTTCATTGTTTGCATGCTGAAATTACCTGTTATCTTAAGAACAGTTAGATATAAGCTATATAAATACCTAAATGTACATGTAATACCAGATTGTAGTTCCAGATTGCTCTCTAGGGTCAACTGGGAAACCCTCCCCAAAGTTAACTTTGATGGCGTGGACATTCCTTTTAGTCAATCTGTAACAAATTTAGGTGTGGTCATTGATAGTTGCTTAAGTTGGGGGCCGCAACTGCAAGCTGTTAGTCGCAGGCTTTACGCATCGTCAGCATCCTTGAGGAGGCTGCGCAACTTTTTACCCACTGCCACTAAAGTTGCGCTAGCGCAATCTTTGCTGCTTCCAGTTCTGGATTATGCTGACGCCTGTTATCTTGATCTCACAGAGGACCAGATGATTTTGATTGAGATGATGATTCAGATTCGCGCTCGTTACGGTCATCAGAAAACTTAAGCCTTAAAACCTCCCCACACAGCACCACCTTTTATGATTGTTCTTTTACCGTCGAAGCTGTTCGTCTCTGGAATTCGCTTCCAGTTGCGATCAGGCGTGCAAAATCCATTCACACATTTAAAGAGCTTGTGAAAAAATTCTACCTTTCCGATTAACCCTGTCCTGCTGCAATACTGCCATATCCGCTACTTTCCTACCTGAGACTACTATTATGTATAAGTAGGTTTATTTTTATATTTATTATGGTATTTATATACATATTTATTATTATCATCATTATGATTATAGATTTATCATCATCATTATTATTATTATTTTGCTTCATTTATAAAATACACATTATTCTAGTATGTTTTAATAGTTTCACCTCTGATCTTACAGTTTATTAGCTCTCTCCATCCGACTGGTTGTCTGGAAGAAATCGCTTAAAAGCAATAAGACCGCCAAATTGTAACTTTGTAATTTTTTTTTTTTTCTGTTCATGATTATGTTTTATAGTGTTGCAATAAAAGTATTATCTATCTATCTATCTATCTATCTATCTAATACTGTATCTTATGTTGGTAGTCCAATAAAATAAATAAATATACATTGTTGAATAAATAAATAAATCTCTAAGTCAGTACTTAACTGAATCAGAGCCTACACGGGAAACAGCTAGTTATTTATAGTTTTTGGTTTCAATCCGTTTCTCTTTGACTGTACTTTAAATGCACGTGCGAGTTGACGACAAAAAAAATAGGTAAAATCGAGAGGTGCCAACTCGGTCGCACTCGCCACTTTCACACATGCCAGTTGACGAATAAGTCCCATCATGTAAACTTCATTTCAAATTAGAGTAAAAGTTACAAAACACGGGATATATTTGAAGCTTATACTCGTACTTGTTTATTAGTAAGGGGTTTAACCCGTCAAGCGTCCAGCAGACAGACGTCTGTCTGTAAGCGAAAAGGTCCCATCGCGTCCTACAGACAGACGTCTGTCTGTAAGAAATAACGTTATCTCTGACACCTTCACTCACTCATATTGTGTTATTGGACGGGCGTTTGAATGTTTAAACCCAATCAGAGTTTACAGTTTTAAAATGTCAAGTCCTGACGACCAATTGAAAACGAGTGTTGAAATTAATATAAATATTTTAGTTTCATTCGGAAAAAAATGTTCGCCATTAGTAGATCCGACGCGGAAATCGTGTGCACTGTGTTGTTGCATTATGTCTCAAACATTTAAACGTTAAATCTTTATTACTAGAGTTATGTATCAAATTACTGGTAAATAAGTGTAGAATGTGTTTTTAGTATTTGTTTTACCCGTTTTACGAAATACTTTGGTGAAAAAAGCATCGAACTTTGTTTTGGCGTCATAATCGTTCAGTGCGATCCAGTTTATGTCCAAAATAGTAATAGGTGTTTTGTTCTTAATGTTGTGAACTAGTGATAGGTTTGTTGGAAATTTATTGAGGAATTTAATGGTACCATTAGACTCATCCAGAGTTACTTACATATTGAGAAATCTCGTTTTCTTTGCATCAAGTGTCAGTATATTGCACGGTTTTTAGTACCGTATCGGAACTGTGTCAGCCATTACAAGTGCACCGCTGCACTTCCGCGTAAATAAATATTATTTTTTATATATTTTGTTTAGTTTCGAATATTTTTTTTTGTAAAATCTACTCGTAAATAAATAATCTTTAGTGAAGTGTAGTGAGAATGTGATAATATATCACCAAATTAGTGTTTCGAGTTTTTTCGAAATATCGAAAAAAACAAAAACAAAATCCTGATAAAATTCCAGAGAAATGTAAGTACATTAGCGTAATCACTATTATTTTACATATAATTTTTTTTATCCTCTTTCTATTAATATTTTTTTTGGATTTTACAACATAGCCAAAAATAAACTATTTAAATAAATGTCAATAAAAGTAGCAAAAAATAAAAAATTCTGCACCCCCGGACATTTAAGACACTATTTTTTTTGGAGTCTGGACGCTAGACGGGTTAAAAGGCTATTCATTTCGCTATACCAATAACTTTTTAGTAGAATGCACTTTTCGTAGCAGTGATAATAAATGAACGGTATTCTAAGCGTTACCGTTCGTGCCAGAGTTCGTAAATTCGTAGTAGGGCTACGCTGTCCACTAGACCGGCATAATTTCTGCTTAGACAACACTTTCCTTGGACTCGAGTAGACGGTCGAGTAAAAACGTGAGGAGAATAGTTTGAAATTTTCCTGCGATATCAACACCTGAATTATTAACATATTTTTGAAACAATTCACTTTTTTTTTCAGAGTTGTCATATTTATGATGATAGTAGATGTTAAAATGTGATTGGAGATAAAGTAAAGTAAATAGCCTAATAAGAAAAAAAATATATAAATTCTCTATATTTTTCTCATTTCGCATTACTGTAGAAATACTTTTAGCTAATTAGATAATGTGTACTCTAGATTACATGTATTTTAAGAAATAAATTGATTAATTGATTCATTGATTAACTATTTATAAAATTTATAAAATACAGTGAAAAAATTAAACGCCTACTTAATTAGCTTCAAAACAGCAATTAGCACTTGAAAATAAATAGTAAAATTTATTGATAAACGTTACTATAGATTCGTGCAACTTAAAATTTGATAGCTAGCACATTATATGATGTAGCCCTAATAAAAAGGAATATGCCATTTAAACTCCTTTTTTCTTATTATTTTACGATACAGAAGATATTGTATTAACTATTTAAATGTTAATAACTACTTTTCTTTTACGACAGATATGGTTTGAAAAGAACAAAACCTTAAAAGAAGATAGGCTAACAGTGACACTAGACCAGCTAAATATCCTACAAAAAGCGTAAGTGCTTCCTAATACAGTTAAAACCCTCTTAACCAGAGTCGTTCTTGCTTCCAACACTTCCGAAAAGATTTTTTTCCAAAAGTATGAATCACTTACTCATGTAGTAGTACCCATTTGTCTTGATTCAAGTGACGTCTTCAAATTGCCTGTGAATTCGTTTTGTTCGCGTCGTTTAGCCAAATAAAAACGAGATGGTTTCTCGGAGAATGTTCTTAGAGTTCTTTTGTTTTCATATAATATATCAACATGTTACGTTGGAACTTAGAATAATTCAATAAAAAGATTCCTCATGTCTTTACTTCTAATGTATTTGTTACGGATGTTATATTCAGGCTCAATTCACATTTGGGGCAAACAGATTTTGGCGAGATATGTTTTGTTTTCGGTATTGGCAAAGTGATAAATTTGTTAAATCGTATCAGTATGAATTGGGTCACTTGAATTGTCATTAGGAAATATAATATATAAACAAAAACCACCTATAGTATTTAGGAAGTTAACTTTAAAATGTAAAATCCAAAAGCACTGCGAACACCTGCTCCCCAATTCGGCATACAAAATGTGCTCAATTTATTTAAAAACTGCAGGGGCCAAATTGTTCCGCGCCAACCCGATCTTTTTCACATAGAAACGAAAATAACGACATCCATCACTCCTTAGGGGGCGATCCAAAAATGTAGGCCGTCCATCCGTTACTCTTCGGCAGACAGGGGAAAGAAAGCATTCGTCCCCGATGCATTTAATGCTATCGGAACTATGACTCCCCGGAGTCCATTTCGCAAATTGTTCCGTTGGGCCCCAAAAGGATTTACTTCTGATGCTCCGACTCGCCTTAATTACATAATTCGTAGTTTCGTTTACGTTTTCCTGTTTCTGAGTTGCCCTCTTCCAGCGTGATTGCGACAGCCAGTCATTATCATTTTGTTTATAGGGTCAACGTTTATTGGTTTATTCTGCCAGCAAAGGGCGGTTTCTTGATTGATTTTTTTTTTAATTCCTTAACGAAAATTATCAATATTATTTTTCTTAAAAAATACTTTTACTTTTACAGACAACATAATAGGAAACAATTGAAAGATATACTGAACTATTTTTTTAATTACATGGAGCACTATTTTATACATATTTAAATACAAAGCAGAAATGCAAAAAAACAACAAAATGATAAGGACAATGTGTATTAAAGACGAAACCAACAAAATGTAATTTAACGCAAAGACGTGAACGCACGAAGGTCGCGTCGATACTTTCTTCATAACCGAATAAAACACGTCTCCCTTTTCCGACGAAAACACTAAATGGCTTTCCCCATCCAAATTTATGCTCTCGTAAGCGTACGAAAAATATTATATAAATAAATCTCTAAGGCGGATCTGTCTATATTTATACAAGAGCTAAGTTACAGATTGGAAACCTATAATCTTCTACACACGTTCGTTCAAAATTAAGCTTAACGTAAACAGATATTCAATCTCCGTACGACAAACTAAATTGAATAGAAACCAGATATTTAGTGTAATGCCGACCTCAATTTATAGAGGCGGAATTCTTATCAAAGAGATTCATTGTAAACGATATGGAATAAGGTCCCCTAAAATTTCAATTGGAGGAACTGAGATCGCCGTTTGCAAATATCTTGATGTATATCGGGCAAGATCTTTGTACACACTTGAGGGTGCGTCAAAGACATTTCATGTAGAGTGTGTGCTGTTTGAAGTATGCAATTACTTAGACCCTGAAGCGCTTGTCGTGCTTATAAGTTCATCGAAGCGAGAGTTTCAGATGATCGCAATGAGTGTTTTGATCGTAATATTCTTCTGTTTGATGGGAAATCTCCAAATCTAAATCTGACGAAGATGTACTTTGATTTACATCCTCTGACTTGCCAAACTCCTCACCCCTTCAAATGGCCAAAGAGTGGAATTGGTTTCTTAGTTGCTTCAATTTGAGTGTCCTCTAGATTTTACAAGCTTTTATTTAGCTTGCAATTTATGCTAGTAATTTGTTCGGGTGGAATATTGCAACTCAATTTTGAAGCAGCAATATTTTCTTGAAATTTTGTATACATATGTAGTTCGGATGACAATGCATGGGTAATTGTGTGACGTCATTCTAAATCGAAGATAGCGTCACACCCAAGATGGCGGACTAATTATTTTAATGCATTCCTACAATATAGATATCAAATGAAAGGGCTTGCTGAGAATAACTCGAAAAATAAAGTGACGTCACTCTAAATCCAACATGGCGGACTTCTAAAGCTTGAAACTCAATTTTGAAGCAGATATCTTCAACCGATTGAGCTGAAATGTTGTATTACACGTTCAGTTTGGATGACAGTGCATGGTTAACTGTGTGACGTCGTTCTAAATCCAACATGGCGGCACACCCAAGATGGCGGACTAATTATTTTAAATGCATTTCTACAATATGGGTATCAAATGAAAGGGCTAGCTGAGAATAACTTAAAAAATAAAGTGACGTCACTCTTAATCCAACATGGCGGACTTCTAAAGCTTGAAACTCAATTTTGAAGCAGTTAACTTCCACCGATTGAGCTGAAATTTTGTATTACACGTTCAGTTTGGTTGACAATGCATGATTAACTGTGTGACGTCATTCTAAATCTAACATGGCGACACACCCAAGATGGCGGACTAATTATTTTCAATGCATTTCTACAATTATGGGTATCAAATGAAAGGAATCAGATGAACAGACCGAGAAACGTGTCCAGCGATAACTAAAAAGTAAAAAATAAATTAAAAGTAAAAACCTTTTTAAAAAACAAGCTTTTAACTAAATGCGCTAAAAAGAAAAAAATAAACTTTCACTTTATAATTTTTACTACCAACCTATAACGTTACATTACCTACATAATTTAAATGATATAAAAGCTTGTCGCGAGGTTTACTTGTGTAGATAAACGAGTAAATTAAATAACTTGATGTGATTGATTTTAACTATTAAAATTTTCAATTTAAGTACGAGTAGGTACTTAAATCTCGCGACAAACTTTTATAAATAATAAATATAAATTGTGTAGGTAATGACGTTATAAGTTAATAGTAAAAGTTTTTTTTTCTCTTTAGCGCATTTAAATAAAAGCTTGTTTTTTTAAAAAAGTTTTTTACTTTTAATTTTGACTTTGACGACTTCCTTGGTCGAGTGGCTTGCACATCGATTTTCATGGTGTCGCCATCTCTGAGGTCCCGGGGTTCGAACCACGGTCGGATCAATTTAAAAAATCTGTTTTTCTAAATTGTTTCAGGATTGGGTGTTTTTTATGTATAATAAGTATATATTTAAGTATATTAGTATGTTTATCCGTTGTCTAGTTAACCATTTCTCGAGTTTCTTAAGGAAGCTTTACTTGGGGCTAGATAATTGGTGTGAGTGTGGGAAACATTTATAAAAAAATATATTTCTTGAGTAACTCGGACCTCCGGTTTCTAACATAGGTTATTGAAATAGGAATAGTTGTATCAACTAAGAATACATTTCGAGAAAATAAACCTCTCAAAAGTAAACAAAAAAAATATTGAAGGCGATGCAGTGATATTTTTACAAGTGTTAATTCAGACGTAAGCCTTAATTTGCTATTCCAAAACTATATTTTGTTAATAAAGGCATAAAAAGACAGCATAACTTTAAAGTTATACTGTCTGTACAAAAACCCTGCTTTTAAAACCAGGGTCAACTTTAATCCACGTTTTGGAGTAAGAGGGTGAGTGTGGTACAAAAACCCCATTCTGAAAGCTGTCCACACACTTTTGGTTCATACGACCATACCAAACAGTATTCAGCGTGACTTCACAGAGTTTGGTTTCCCCGTCTTTGATATTCAGATATCGTGTGCCGATGCAAATTTCCAATTTTACTACCTACTAAAATCGAGAATGAAGTTAAAATACCTCTTTGAATAAAACAAACATCTTTACACAACAATCTTTGCGTCGAAACGAAACAGAAAACACCATACGATCGCGCTACAGAGTTTTCAAGGGAGCACTATGGAATTGCCAGTATATCCTTACTAACTGCTTTGTTAGCATATAAATGTTTGAGTTCCTCGCTATCCAATTGTCTTCTTCAAGAAGTAGAATTTCTGGATGGGTATAAAAATTTGGTCTCGTGAATAAGTTAGTTTTGCAGCGTCTATTTTGTGGGTTGCAAAAGTGTTTACCATCGCATAATGCGGCCCACCACAGTTTATATGTGACAGTGACGGATCTACAAAGAGTAGGTACCGTTCTGATTTTGAATAAGTACTGAAGATTTTTAACGCCTCGGTGGCCGAGTGGCAGAGCGCTCAGCCCGATACCCGAAGGTCCCGGGTTTAATTCCCAGGTCGGGCAAAATGTATTTCGGATTTTTCGATGCATAGCCCGGGTTTGTGATCACCAACCCGCACTTGGCAAGCGTGGTGATTAAGCCATTACCCATCAATTGTAGCGATGACTTGATTTCAATGATGGAGGCCTTTGCCCAGCAGTGGGACAGTTATAGGCTGTTTACTAACTGAAGATTTTTGGTCTATGTATAGTTAAATAAAGATAGTATTTTTTTATTTATTTTATCATTGTTTATTATGGTGTTGTCCCCTGTGTGGTGCTGGGGATAAAGAATTGCACCACCCCATCTCTTCCCGTGGGTGTCGTAAAAGCCGACTAAGGGACCATTCCAGAGGATGGGCAGCAGCATCTTTCTGAGGTTACACTGAACCTACTGCGATCGCCAACCCGCCTGCCAAGCGTGGCGATTACGGCAAATACCCCTCATATCCTTGGGGGAGGCCTTTGTCTAGCAGTGGACGTCTTTTGGCTGAGATGAGATTATGGTGTTATTACAAACAAATAACATCCTTTTTATTTACGTTTAACAACGTAGTCGTATACGTGTGTAGGCTGTTGTGACTTGCCATTAGGCGGACCGTAGTGTACATACACTTCTGATAACAAAATAATAAAAGTTAACCAAATATTTCGTTTTTAAATCCAGCTAGTAATTTATTCATAATTATTTATTTCCAGTTATGACTTTTCACAAAATCAATATTTATAAAAATATATGAGTAAGTACAATTTGCCTCCAACAAGGTAGACCGACGATCTGGTGAAGGTCGCGGGAAGCCGCTGGATGCGAGCAGCACAAAACCGGTCGTTGTGGAGATCCTTGGGGGAGGCCTTTGTCCAGCAGTGGACGTCTTTTGGCTGAGATGATTATGATGATGAAGTACAATTTGGAAAAGTAAAGTGCTTTTACGAATTTACAACCAATTGTATTGACTTAAGTAAATCTAAATGAAATGAATTAATTAACAAACCCCAAAGGGATTTAGATATTTAAATTAATGATCAACCATTATTTGTGTAGCCCTAAGGACATTCTAAAGAAGTGAAGTGCGACTGGGTCTTAGACATTACTTATCTTTGATTTACTATCTGGATTAATTCTTACGACAAATTACGCAAGACCAGATTAATTTGTGATGATTCAGACTGATTTTGGTTTCAAAATATCAAATTGTAATTCAATTTTGTACGATCAAACAATTCAAACGTTGATAAGTATTTTACTCCGTAAATTTTTTTAAGTTTTCTATTTTTTATTTACTCCAAATATAATCAATGTACAGGAAAACTACGAGTATGTAGTGGATATATAATAATGGTGAACTTAATTAAGTGTAGAGACTGGTGCCCGTACTAGAGTTTAAAAAAAACCCGTTTTACAGGTCACCAGACCTCCACCCCACGATCTTATTGTATAAATACTGTAAATAATACTAATAAGTTTAAACGAATGGAGAATGTGTAATAGTTAGCCATTTTGTATCGCACATTTTAAAAATTAATCAGTGTAAATTATTTGTCCATCACATTCAATTTGTTGCCTAAAGAGGCCTTCAATTAAAAACGATTGGGTTTAAATTTCTCGTAAAATCAACTGTCTGTTCTACCATTTTCTCTCGTAACCCACCCAAGGTCCCGCGATTAATAAATATGCAATTTTCCAATTTCCCCTTGTTTCCTTTTTTTCGTTATAACTTGCTCAGTGTTTCAGCCCTTTTTGATTGTCCTTTGCGTTTTTGTCCTTTGATAGAAATATTATTTAGAGTTATGTAGAAAGCTTAACATATCCCGGTAAATTTCTATAAGGGGAAATGTATTTTGCGTTTTTGCATTGAGATCTTAATGTCATCTCCGAAGTTCGTCAAAGAGTGAGGACTCCGTGTATTGGCGTTTTCGCTACGAGTTTTTATCAATGTACTTGGATTTCAAGTTATTATAAAAGTTTTGCGAGGACTGTTCAGATAATGATGTCGTTAAAAAGGTAAAAAACATTATCTTGTAGAAGCTTTCGAAATCCTTATAATATGATAAGTGCGATAGTATGGATGTTTGTTTACTTGTTTACTTGTTGGCTTATTCTTTGATCACATCTAAACGGCTAATAGGATTTGTATTTGATTTAGTAGACCGATAAAACATATCATGGTTTACCACACATAATGTTTATACAAACACAAGCATTATCATGTAAACAATGTGACTCTTAATACAATAAGAATAAGAGGCAAAATTAGTCAAAAGTGTATGCTAGTATCTGTACTATAATACAAATATTACCTATCCCTGCAATCTAACATGATGAGTTTTGGCTCAAGATTTTCACGTCAATAGCACAATGTAGAGTTTGATCCATATACTCGTAATATATTGTGCGAAGACCTGAACCTACCAGTCAGACGTTTATAGGGTGATGATGATGAAAGTGATGAATTATTTAAACGTAAAACAACTTATTTGTGTTTTGTAGTAGACTGAATTTTAACAGGCTAAACTACAGGCCAAAGCTAGTGAGACATCAATGCAAATACGACACTGCAGTTGTCATCACTTGCAAAGTAGCACTAAACGTTGCAGCAATTGTTTAGTTTTCTTTTTACATGTATGTATGTATGTATGTATGTATGTATGTATGTATGTATGTATGTATGTATGTATGTATGTATGTATGTATGTATGTATGTATGTATGTATGTATGTATGTATGTATGTATGGATGTATGTATGTATGTATGTATGTATGTATGTATGTATGTATGTATGTATGTATGTATGTATGTATGTATGTTTGTCTATTTCTTTGGCACGCCCTACAGCCTAAACGGCTTGGTAGATTTTAACATATGAGGTGTCATTAGATTTGTTTTGACTGTGGGAGTGACATAGGCTATAAAAAATACCTAATATACCGAATATACCTAACAAAAGAAAGTAAAAAGTTTAAAATATACATAGTTATTAAAATAAAACAAAAAACCCGACTGCTAGAACAACTATATAAAAAACAATTATATACTCGTAGAAACCGGACATAAAAATAATTGCAAAGGGAAAAAAACTGAAAAGAAAAAAAACAAGCTTTTGAGCAATGTTGAATGCAACGTGAAATATTTCCTTGTCCGATACCTATACTTAAATAATAAAATATATCTAATCTATAAATATATATTATAATTGTTTGTGTTTTTATTGAACACCTTTATGTTTTAGCATCTTTAAAATACACTTATTAGGTATTTCCATATAATTCCTGATGCTTACAAGAAACTTCTGAATGCTATTACGGCCTAAGGTCTGTCCTACTTGAAATTCCGACTTGTACTGAAAATGCCACCAGGAGCAATTGTTTGTGTGTTTAGGTAAAGTCACAATGTTTGGGGACATTCAAATTAAACAATTAAACATAACAACTGGAATGAAAGGGACGGGACTCCGGAGGTTGGAGCACAATATGAGCAGTCCATATTTGCTTTATGCAAATAATGTATGACAACGTATACTTAGATTGATACTTTGACATTATGACATTGCTTACTGGATGGAAGTTATTGTTTTTAATGTTTTAAAGGATGTTGGTATTGTTGCAGCGTCGCAGGAAGCCAAGGAAAGAAGCGAATAATCTCTAGTCTTCTAAAAGAAAGTTATACCATCATAATATCAGTTGATTGATTCCATCCTAAATATTAATGAATATTACTCTACTTTTCTGCGATGACATCGCCATAACAAATTTTCCTTAAAAGAGAATAACGAAAAGTGGGCTAAAAATAACCCAAAAGCCTATGATATAAAAGTACATCTTATCATATTGAAAACTAATTAATTTTCCTGTGAAGCTAACAAAAAAGGAGCCTTCGGGCATGGTTACAAAAGAAATTCCTTTCCGATTAAAGATTCAACGGATCTCGCTTTAATTCTCGATAGATAGCTTTCTGGATCGGTTAAATCTAAAACGAATCAAGGGATCAGTTGCGAGCGCGAACGGCCGGGGAATACTAACCCTGGCCAATTTTAACATCTTTTTCGGTGCACCCAGGATGAGTATATAGAAGCGAAACTGACAATTCGATAAAGTATGAAATAATAGAGATATACCTACCTTTTCGCTCAGAAAAAATATTTAAAACATATTATTATGGGTACCTGCCTGTTTTTTTCGCTATTTGTTTAAATCTACTTCAAGATCACCTTTAGTGGATGACTAAGGCTGTCCAAACCCTCAGCGAACTTATTTTTGTCCGGGTCGCGACCTCAGCGCACTCAACTTGAGTTAAGGGAACTGAAATAATTGACAACTTTTGCTAATTTAACCTTATAATGATTTGCATAAAAAATGAATGTTTATATTCCCGGCTGTGCCAGTTAGTTGTTACCTACCAAATCATGCAATGTCTACCACGAGGATACTAGAAATTTTGTCAAAATCATCCACATACCTACTAACTGAGTAATTGTATGTTTGTTTTGTCAACTTCTTGCTCGTGCGTCAAAATATCTACGTCTACTTAAGCAGAAATGTTCCTGCTCAAATTTCTTCCTTAATGTATTTTTAATTATCACTCCACGTATGAGCGTTCAAAACATTAGAGCTCGTTAGAAATGTTTCACAGTGTAAACTGGAAAACTGCAAGCCGAAGTGAACTCTATTTGCAGTTTCCCGTTCCCAATGTTTGAAATAAGAAACAACTGCAGTTCGGTAGCAGTTCAATTTGCTTGCGGCGCGATTGTGTAACGAAAATCAAGCTTTAACGACTTGCAAACAGCTTTTATATTGTGACCTTTTTTGTGTGTATTGCGTTACGTTCGTAGGAGTCAAACAATTGGGTATTCAAACAGTTACATATTATAACAACTAAACCTATTCTAACTATTTTCTAATTACCTGCGGTCGGTTCACATATGTTCATAACGTATATTGGTCGACTCCAGTATTGTTTAACTTATTTAATTCTGATTAAACTAAAATTATTTGCGCTAACGAACTATCAATGTAATGGTGTTTTAAGATATTGAATGTTCCAAATATGCATGAAATACCTAATGGACGACTCGCATAATGTTTATCAGTAGCGCGCCGCGCTGTTTTGTTAGCTAAAACGAAGGTAGCGCTTATAGAAATACTAGCTGCCCTACTCCTGTAGGTCATGTGAGAGGTTAGAAATTCAAGACTTGTCTTTGAAATTTAAGTCTTAAATTTCGAGGTTATTTTATTTATTAGACAACACAAATCTAGCTCCAAACAAAAAATATCTTTTTAAAGCTCTTGTTGGGGGTAGGAGGGGGGGTCCCCTCTCCACAATCCTAAGTGTGAGTGGTTATTGACAAAACTAAATATTGATGTAGCTTATATTATACTTACAATTCACTTGAAAGAAAAAAGAAAAAACCTACTAAGTACTTACTTCTGTCAGCTTAATTAAAAAAAATCAATCCATTATTATACTCGTAATCGTTCTTATTTTGGAGTGCATTCATTAGGTTATCGGTTCGAGTGGATGCGGGTTATCTATGAGCAAACTGTTGGGGTTGGCAGATTTCTATTTACCATTTCAAATAGGCGTCTATTTGCGTGCGAACGAAATAAACTAGGACGAATTATTGCGAACAGATCTGCCGTCTGAATGAAAACGTGGTGGAGTACCTCTCATATTATAAAGAATATAAACTTTTTCGTCAGGCTAGGTGGAGCGACGACCTTTGAAAGGTGGCTGATAAAGAGATGGATGAGAGTAGCCGCAGATCGTGCTCGGTGGACTTACAGGCCTACATCCAACAGTGGACTAATATAGACTGATGCTGATGATGGTGAAACTTTTTCGTGAATAATCGTGCTTTGGTTTTGAGTACTTACTATAATATATTTTGTGTTTAACTGTTTCTCTCGAGGTATTGACTTGGTACAGGATCTAACCCACCCACCACGCTGCCGCTGGCCCAACGCGAGTTGGTACGCCACCGTATTACTTTTTTCGACCTTATCGTTACTGAGATAAAGGAAGTCATATTCCTTAAAAACCAAGATCATTTTTAAAGCAAATAAATTTGTAAAATAATTTAAAAAACGACTTATCATGACTACACTAAAATAAAAGTAACCTATACCTATCTCCAACTGCGATCCCTTTGACATGGCACTTACGTCTGCCTTTACCTTCGTTTGAGTGCCATTTTCTATACACACATAATTTTAAGTTATACCACCTCAAAAACATGGTCGATTTTCGAGTGTAGTTTTCGAATGAAATTCGGTGCGCGTCGCGCCGGGGCTTGTCGTGACAAGAATGCGTCGTTCTCGCGATTCGATCGTATCGCCGATATGTGTGAAATAGTGTCTCATTTTTTCCGGCGTTTCGTTATCTGTACGTTTGGATCCTCTACGTTTTTGTCGTAATAGGTTTAGAACCCTTGGAACAGTCCATTTGGTCAATGTCACCTCATAAAAGGGTAATAGTGCTGCAGCACCGTCTGTTGTTTTTATTAAGAAACGATGAAGAAATTGAATACAACAGATCAAGACGCAGATTTTTTTTCTGTTTTCAATATTTATATTTTTTTGAATTTTGCATTCACAATGCTAAAATATAGTTACAAGATAAAAAAATATTAGATCAACAATAATTTACTCTAACTTCTTGAGGCTGGTTGATTTTTTCTTGTAAATTTTATTATGTTTTGAATATTTTGACATGTTATGTCTTTTTATTCAATCAAGTTCAACATAATATTTCCAAACTGCCGTATACAGCTTAGAATAAATGACTATCAATAAGAATGTCCAATAATAACTGTGTAGATGTTAATCAGTAGAAAAGGTCAAGCTTTTAAACGTTGAACACTGAATTGATGTATGCCTCATTTGAATCGTTGATTAAACAAAAGAATCTCGGTAAGTTCATTAAAACCATTTGTCACCCGAATCGGAGCAACGCTAAACGGCCCCACCCAGCGAGAGATGTTCATCAAACATTCCATAAAAATTCAAATTGACCCAGCATTATATTAACTTCTTTTACTGCCCATCTCAAGTATTTTATTTTCAAAGCAACAGCCCTCGACGGCGGTTTCCGCTGAACTTTTTACGCCTACTCCTTTTTAAATGGCCCTAACATTACTTTGACTTCCCAAATTTTGTACTCCCGAGAAGTGTATAATAAACGTGCGTACTAGAAGCGGTAAATTTACACTAATTTGACATTTCGCCATCTCCACAGTGCGGACAACGTTACGGCGTGCGGTCTGAGGTTGCATTATGATCTTTGTGTTAAAAACTTAAGGGCGACTTTAAAGCAAAGCTGAGGTGGCAATAAAAACACTTCGAGTTGAGTCGGTAATGGGAAGTTTTTAAGACGATAATGCTGAACCTTGATAATGGACCCCTGTCACAGTTCTTTCTGCTCTCCGGTTAAGAGGGGACGAAAAGGAACGTTTTGAGCTAAACGCTTACGTTAAACACGCTTTTTGTTAATACTGTGAAGTAAGCTACTTATCAACACTGTTTCGTTAAGTTTACAAGTACACTTTAAATTAAACAATTTATGGGTATAGAATTTATGAGATTTAAAGTCCACTATGAAAAGTTTCTAATCGCATAAAATCTTTTTCACTTCTCATGCTCGTAAAGTTGTTCTTTATGTCGAGAGAATGCTGCATAAAATGATTTTTTATGCTCTTGTGCATAAAGTAATTTCTTTTTCTAAGACTAAGGCAATTAGGCCTTACAGCCACATACACAATACACCTTCATTTAATTGATATATTTTTATGAGATTTAGATTATATCTTAATTTAATTACGACATATTATGTATTACTATCTAAAAAACAATTTACGATTAATAAGGGCGTGCATTTACGTAAAAAAAATATAATGCAAATATTTATTTATATTTGGCATTACGGCTCAGTGCACTTGGAGAGGCCTATGTCCAGCAGTGGATGTGTGAAGGCTGATGCTGATGATGATGATGATGCATACGGCTCAGACCACAGTCGAACGTCGCATAGTTAAAAAAAAAATTGTGTGGCGGGGAGCTAATTATTCGTCAAACAAAACTAGAACTAGCTAAATTACCTAATTAAATTTTCTTGTATATGCTTAATCCTTGTTTTATTTCCTTGCAATCGAAGTGAAAAGCAAAGTGTAAAACTCGAGTATAAAACCCATTTTACCCTACCTCGACGTCTCTCGTCTCGGGTAAAATGGCTCGTTTTATGCTCTTGTTGTACAATCTACTATTGAACAACGATTTTTAAAAATATTTTCTATTAAATGTCAACAACAACATCTTTGTATTTCCCTAATCATAGAAAGTCTTAAATAAAAAAAATCCTGAGCTAAGGTGGGTGGGATGGGTTATGTTCATTTTGGAACGCCTAAGCCCAGCAGTTGGATAATTATTAAAGGCCAACGATAATTCATTTAAATAGTAATAATAATATAGCTAACAAAACTTTTTTGAAATAGATAATAAAAACGTATGTATATACTCCCATTTATTTCACTTATTGAAATCTTTGTAGGCTTATGTTTCACATAATGTGATGATATTTACGTAAAATTAGCTTACAGTGGCTTTTAGTCGAACAGTGAGCCTAGGATAACTGAAAACAAATATTATGTTTTAACCCATAGCAATAGCTTTAATATATAAATTATAAAAAACCCTGCAAAGGATTTGAATTGTCAGTCTAAAATAAAACATGAAATAAACGCGAGTGGATTCGGCTATAGTGTTTAAAAATTTACAGTTTACACAGTCACACACCCTTTTATTCGAATTTCTTACAAAAAAAAAAATCACATTTTACATTTTGCTAGTAGCAGTTTCCAATAATAATTAACTTACCGATACACTTATTTTAAGCAAACATCTCAAAACGTCTCATTTTATAATTAATTTCAGTAAAATTACAACACTACGAAGCTCTACACTATCGTATCATTAATTTAGCTAATTAATAAACTATTGTATAGAGCTAAAATATTTAAACTCATAAGGGTAACAAAATGTTTTAAAACCGATTTAATTTAGAAACACTATCGCTCCGCCCCATCTATCATGGAGGTTTGATAATCCACTAAAAGGCTCGTTAAATTATGAACGACCTCCGTACAATCTAATTATGCAATAGAAGGTAAACATCAGGTCAGATCCGCCCTGTTAAGGTAGTTCGTTCATTCATATGAAGTAGCGGGTAGCGAGAATAGCGGTGATTATTGGTAGCAAATTAATTTAATTTTAATTTTACCTTTGAGATAGAAAAAGTTGTGTGTTTATAGTTACAAAATGTATTTATAGTTTATTTTTATTAAGACCATTTTATTATTTTCTAAAGTTTACGCAAACACTACACAATAAGACGATTTTGATTGTTGCAAATGCCTCTTAAAAATCCTACCACTTGTCTTGATCATCATCACATCATCGCTTTAAAAAATTTTACCACATTTGTTTCACCATCATCAGCTCATTTTATGTCCCCACTGCTAGGGCACGAGCCTTCCCTATGGATGGATAGGGAGAACGAGCCATAAACCACCACGCAGGCCCAGTGCGGATTGGTAGTTGTTAACCACTGCTAATGCAGCCGGGACCAACGGCTTTACGTGCCTTCCGAAGCACGGAGGAGTTCGAGATGATAAATGTTTGGTCACCCATCCGATGACCGGCCTTTGCGAAAGTTGCTTAACCTCAGCACTCACAGAACGGGCGCATTAACCACTGCACTGTCGAGCTCCTCCACATTTGTATACTGATCAATAATTAAAAATCAGACAAGTTAGACAGCTTTCTTTTAAAATGTTTAGTATTTCATATAACGCTGAGAAACTACTCTTAAACCCTAATGTAATATTAAAATATTCTAATTGAACCATGTAGGTTACCTAGCTTAGAACAAGAGTATCTGAAAAAAGACAGTGTTGAAAAAAAATTCCACGAGCGGGATTCGGACCCGCACCCCATGCTGGGTCAGGTCCACTATGTTTTTTTTTCAACACTGTATTTTTTCAAATTGTAATTTTTTCGTATCAATATTTGCGTAAAATTATATGTAAATAATCACAACAGTATCTGTAATGACTAGTGATCGGATAATCGTACGCTTATTTACCTAAAGTTGAGGTGTTGGCTGTTATGCACTTTAGTATCTAAAAAAGTCCCGGGATTTCGGAATCGACAAATTTTGTGTTTTGATTATAAAATCAAATCGGGTGTAGATATATTTACTTATGTTCAGGTGTTGGCTAATATAGAATGCACTTTTTACGAAAAAATCTCTAAAAATAATAACTTCCTTAAAATTTTTCATTTCTTCAACTACTTCTTAAAGTTTCAAACATATCTCAAACGAATAATAAATTAGAAATTACAAGGAAAACAAATTCTTGATTATTAACGTAAAACAGCATCACCAACAAACTCCCACGCTCAACTGACAGTATCGTATTAAACGAATAAGTTGAAAGTTTAAGATACAATGTATCTGTGTAACTTCACTGCGTCCTACCAAAAACCGCCGTGATTTATAACAGTTACTGGAATCTGATGCAACACCATCATGTCACGCCACGCCAAACCATAGTGATAGATAGTGATTAAAGTTGTAATAACTGAGGTAATATTTACACCCAATCAGGATATCAGTAGGGTTGGTTGGATAAGATCACCTTTGTACACTTAAAAAGGATATTTTAGTACTTAATTTATTAAAAATAAATGTATGTTTTGTATCCTGTAATTATGTGCAATAATTATTATTATATATTATTGTATTGTATTGTATTTTAACTAACACTCACTACTCTTCCTCTTACACTCTATATACTCATAAATTTCATGGGGAGTTAAAAATAGACTTCAAGTAAATACACATGAATAAATGTAACACCGGAGTCCCGGATTTTTTTTAAATAAATACACATGCTAAAGACGTCCTTTCCACACCATGTTACAGAATAGTTTTGCATTCCCGAATTTTCTGAAATCCCAGGATTTATTTTTTAAAAACATGTTTTATGAAGCCGCTTCCATAATTTCCTAGCCAAAAATTAACTTTAGGTAAATATGCATCTGATTATCCGATCACTAGTAATAAGATAAGATAACATAGAGCTCCTACTAATAGAACTGCAGGTTCAATTAACACAATTTGTGAGCTAATTAACGGACGACTTTTTGATATACTCGTACGTAACACTTATTATTTTCGCTTTATCTCACCAGTGAAATACCTGCCTTAAGTCGAGGGCTGACCTTTCCCGGGACAACGGCCGACCTCACCGTTTTAAGAGACTTGATGGTACTGTCCGCTATCCATCGCCCCTTTTCTATTTCTCTAAACGCAGGGGAATCTAAACTAAAGTAGTTTTGTAATAGGTGCTTTAAGGAAATTGCGTCGTTCCTTTGTGTTCTATGGTGGAGATAGGGGATGGGGTTCCATAGTGATTGTTTTTTATTCTATTTATAGTAGGTAGTAACTGAGCTTACTTAGTTAGAAATTTGCAAAGTGAGCTAAGCTGTTTTTGGATATACATAAAGTAAAGATTACTGGATTGATTGAACTCAATTTAAGATGACCATTAATTAGTGACGCAATGAAACTCAAAACAGTTAAGCCTATACCACAATTTAAAAAAAAACTATAATAATAACAGTAGCAGAAAAATTAAGAATGCCAGTATTTTTAGATTTGCCATTTATACGCCCTGGACCAGGTGTTGGTCGTACTCGCTAAAAACAACTATTCGTCTTAGGAATGATACACGAGTTTATTGAGATTAAAAAACACTCTCAAGAAAGAAGATCGTTGGAAAGTACCTGTATAGAATCTCATCATATATGTTATTATATTCTGTAAAATCGTGATACGTATACCGTTCGGTTACGTTTCTGCCATATTCTGAACGTTTATTAAATTTCCATAGCAATGATAACTTTGGCATGACTAGCTGAAGGTATTCAATTTAATACAGAGAAGCCACAGTATATACAAGTAACAGCTTGGCTAAATTAATTCCGTTGTAAGGATTAGGCAAAGTTCCCGGATAGTGGTCAATCCGCAAATACTTGATGAAGTTTACACAGTTTGCGGTTATTAGAACGTAACTACATAGTTATAGAGTCAAACTGTAGGAAGGTATCTTCTATCTAAAGGACATCCCTAAAGGATCTAAAAGCTGAGTGAAAGTGACACAGTCGATGTGTTTTTAAAACAAACTATTATTTTGACTATCGATTAGCTGATTTGTCAATCTTATTAAGTTTTAAGTTTAAAAAATATTGAACGAAATAGTAGGAAAGAACATTTTGTCAAAATCAAAGCATATTAAATCCTGCTAACAAAATTAAAGATTTTCTAAAAACAAATAATTAACAGAATATTTCCGTTTGTTTCAGATGTCCACCCGAAGAATTGACAGCAACAGAAGATGATAAAATAGAAAACAGTATTACAAACATGATAACATGACGAAAAATGTTTCACAACGGACATTTCCACAAAGCGCGGACTAAAATATGCGTTACGAGCATGAATCGCAATGATTTCAAAAATTGCTTGTATGAAAAACAGAGAGACAAAAATTCCACCCAACAACTAGTCTGTTTCAATTTGTACTGTATCCTAGTTGTTACATTTTTATCTATAAGCACTGTCAACTCGAACACAACAAACATGAATCGCCACCTAGCTGACAGAACTGCCAATAGAGATTCCAGTTCGAACAAACAGAATGATCAATCGAGTGAAAATAACTATGACGAACACAATCCAGCGCATGCAAATGAAAACGTAGATTACACAAAAGTCAATTTCGATAACAACCCTTATTACAATAATGAACAGTTTCTACATTCTGATAACAAATTTTACAACAGTGAAAACAGTGCTTATAGCAATTATGAAGACTATAAAAATTATTACTTGCATCCCTCAAACCCTATTCCCAAGTCAAACGTTAAGTTTAAGATAAGTAGTAGAATAGTTCAAACAAAATATGGAAAATTACAGGGCATAGTTTTGGCAATGGACGAACATAGATATTTGAGTCCTCTCGAAGTTTTTTTAGGTGTTCCTTACGCGACGCCGCCAGTTGGATCAAATAGGTAAGTCAAAGTCACCTTAATTATCATTATAAATATTTAATTCGCATTTACTATTGTGTACCCACATTATTTCCAAGTCATGTTTAATTTGGATACTGGATAACTAATTGACCAAATATCACCTCGACGCAAATTGTAAATCCGAAACCGCTGCGTGCATTAATTTGCAAATTGGTAGGATCGTAGATTACAAACCAATCGGATTTCATCTTCATTTAGCGACAATTAAGTGTGCATACTGTTTATTTCCCATACGAAATATAAGAGTAATTAGTTAAAAATATTGATTTGCGTTTCAATAATATTTCTTATCAATAGAATTTTGATGTATTACAGTTAATATCTAGGTAGATCTCATTGATCACTCATTTTTATAGAAGGCTATGTTAACTGTACATAGGTATGTACAGTTAACATAGCCTTCTATAAAAATGAGTGATCAATGAGCTTAAAGAGATTGACATCGATGACCATTATTTGGATTTTAGTAATATTCTACCAAATATTTTCTTTACCCTTAACTATTTTTAGGTTCAGTCCAACAAGAACGCCATCGCCTTGGGATGGAGTAAGAGTATCAGACAGGCCGGGTCCCGCTTGCCCACAGAAGCTACCAGATCTAGACGACGAAAGGACCATATTAGAGAAAATGCCTAAAGGCAGACTAGAATATTTAAAAAGACTGATGCCTTATCTTAAGAATCAAAGTGAAGATTGTCTATATTTAAACATATTTGCACCGTTGCAAAGTAAGTATGTTTTAATTTTAAAATAACATTTTAACTGGAATTCCATTGTTTTTTTTGTAATTTAATTTGAATTGTCGAATAGCGACTTAATATATTTTTTTTTACAGTGGATGAAACAAAACTAGCACTGCCTGTAATAGTTTACGTCCACGGTGAGAGCTACTCCTGGAGTTCCAGCAATCCATATGATGGTGCGGTCCTCGCGAGCTACACTGATCTTATCGTAGTAACATTAAACTTTAGACTAGGCGTTTTAGGTGAGTTTTTATATTTAATAATTTATGGTTCACTATTAAGTGATAATCTATTGGCGTCAAGCAATACCTTCTATTGCTTACTAATGTTCCTATAAAACATTCTTTTTTATTATTAGTAACTGATAAGGGGATATAACAATTAATTAAAGTACCTAAATATACTATATTTACGAATCCGCAAGCTGTCTGATCTACAACTTTTACAAAAAACTACCATAGAAATAGAGTGAAAAGGTTAATAAAGTTCGAATGATTAATTAAAAATATTAATTAAGACGATGATTTTCAAAATAATCCAATTCTGTTCTTTTCTGTTTAACAAAAAGTTTAAATGGTATTTTTTCTATTGTGCCCGCGATAAAATAAATCTTTACATCGCCCAAAACAGGATAAAAGTTTATGAAATTCGTCTTCGCCCGAAATAATTAAAATGGATTCAACTTTCGTTTTTTTGTCATTCCAAAACATTTTGCATGTCAAATGGGCCGAAAAGTTTTGAACCCTTGAAATATAAAATTTAATCAACCCGAACTAAAGTAAAGTACGACGCTCGCTAAGCAAAGCTTGCAGGGCCCTGTCATTACAGAAACTTTTAAAAACTTTCTATGGGTGTTTTGGTCATTCGTTACAAGGGACCCGTAGAAGTTTTTAAAGTAAACACATTCCGTCATCCAATGAGTGACTCAAAATCGCAATTTTACATCTCCAAATATTAAATAATAATATTTTATCAGTACACCCTTAGAATAAAAATTTTACTCGTAAATAATGGCAACTTTAAAATTTGTAGCAAAACTATAGACGCAGTGTCAAAATTCAAGAATTTTAATCGAAAGTACTCCCTACACTTTAAATTAACGGAAAAGATATGCAGGTGTTTCTTTTTTGTTTCGCTAACATTTCTTCAAATATAATTCTAGAAATGCACTCTTTCAATGAAAATACCTCTCGCTCCGGGACCTCCAACTGTTGGTTAATTAAGAAAGCAAAAACATGCAGACTAACAAAACAAAAAAAATCCAACAAACATTTTCTTGAACAGCAAAAAGGTTTCCTCTAATTCAGGTGAACAAGAAACTTTAACACTAGTTTCGAAAACTCAAGAACTTGATCAAACTCATAAAATTAAACTTATTTCCTTTGCAGTTGTTTTCAACTACTAGTTGCTTGTAAACTCTTGTTAGTGCTAATAGCCTTTGGCGTTCCAGGGTTTTTAAATGCAAATCCGGCTCCGAACTTGAAGGCTCGAGTGGCGAACTACGGGCTGATGGACCAGATAGCGGCACTGCATTGGGTGCAGCAGAATATTGCGCTGTTTGGAGGCGATCCAACGAACATAACGTTGATGGGCCACGGCTCGGGGGCCGCATGTATAAACTTTCTTATGATATCGCCTACTGTTATGCCAGGTGCGTATTATGGGACATTGTGTTGATAAACGATTGTTACTATGGTTGTGGGTTGGTGCTGATGTTCATAAAATGTTGCCTTCTCGATGTGCAGAAATAATATTAAGAGAACGATCTTTTCCTTTAGCACTGTTACGGTATTTTGGGGGAAATATTTGTAACTATCTTCCAGCTACTTTGATATCAAATGTTACTAGAAACGTGATCGGAAAAAACATCTACACTGGCAGTAATTCAGTCATCAGTCAAGTGACTTTTGATTCTAAAATGTCTAAGTCTAGGATTTTCGATTACCTTAAAAAGTAACAATAAATACAATCAACATCTACTGTCTAGCTACCTAGACCTTTTACAGTTTTAATCAGTAGAATGAAGCCAATAAATAATGAAACCTTATTTCTTGGAAGGGATTCAGGCCGCGCCGCGCGAGGATGTTGCGGACGCCAGAAATTAATTAAGTAGATAGCACTATGTGTAGTTGACCTGAAATTGCTTGTAGGATTACGAAGAGGCATATTGCTAAAGGAAAACGTAACCCTGTTCTTAAAGAGATTGTACAAAGAAGTACCCAAATAATGTAATACACAATAGACTGCGTTAATGGACACACGGAGAGTAGCACGCACATTATTCAGTGAAATTCTAAAGATTCCAGATAATTTTTAATTAGTGTAGGTTATTAAGCATAACTTTTTTATACCCGACGTTCACCCGTTAAATTCTTTGTTTATAATGAACGCGGAAGTTCAAAAGTGTATTGAGAAAATAATTTTGTTGATCTTGAAGAACTGCCACTTTCTTAACCCCATTATTTATTATTGATTCTGTTAATCAGATTTTTTTTTTATTAACAAAAATAGTGTTTAATGACTTCGTTTATTTTAAAAGATAACAAACGAAATAATTTCTTATTTCTATTTAGAATATTGTTATTTTTTTTTTGTTTGGGACAACAAACAATTGAACAATGTATATTACAAAGTGAGAAGATTAACAAGTAAATAATCGGACAATCAACACCGTTATCCACAAAGACAATTATTAGAAAAAAAATACTATTTAACCATAAAAGTACAGTTACGAGTTACATGCATACACTTTTGAATAGTTTTTTTTTTTATTCCGTTGTATTAAGAGTTAGGTACATTGTTTACATGTTAGTTCCTGTGACTTTACATACATAACACAAGCAAACGAAAACTACTTGGCATAAGCAAGTTATGCATCAATTAACGACGACGGAATCCAGTAGTATATTCCTGTACTACCTCGTTTAAGATACAACATTTCAAATCTATACAAAAATATACCTACTTACATATTTAATTATACCCATATGATACACAAATATAATAATATACTATTTCATAGACAATTTTTAGCATTCAAAAATATTGATTGATTAAAATGATAATAAATCAATCACATAAAATTACTAATGTGGTTGCAATAAAGGGTTATCTATGTATCTATTTTTGTACCTACATTATAAGACTAACTGAGTCTTTTAATGATATCCTTTGTGTTATGTTATATGCTTTGTGTTTTTCAAAATCTTATTTATTTTTGACCGGAAAGTGTGAAAAAAGTGTAGAGAGAACTCTTTCCAGGAATGGGACAGTTGTGGCTGATATATATATTTTTTTTGTTCGCAGGTTTATTCCACAGGGCAATTTTGTTATCAGGATCAGCGCTAAGCTCGTGGGCGATAGTTGATGATCCAGTATACTACTCATTAAAACTAGCTAAGCACATGAACTGTACCGTACCAGAAGACCTTACTAAGGACCATGAAGTGATAGTCGATTGTTTGAGAGAAGCAACTATTGAAGAACTTTTATCTATAGACATATCACCTCCTAACTTTCTAACAGCCTTTGGCCCGTCAGTTGATGGTGTAGTAATAAAGACAGACTTCGCTAAAGACTTCCTAACTATGTATTCTACAGGAGATTTCCCATCTTTTGGTCCTCTGAATAACATGAATCAGAATTTGAATACGCACAAAAAGAGGAGCGATAGTGGCAGAAGGTTATTTCAGAATAAATACGATTTGCTGTTTGGTGTGGTGACGAGTGAGGCTTTGTGGAAGTTTTCGGCCCATGACGTACAAAATGGGATTGAGCCCGACAAAAGAGATCGAATGTTGAGGTAAGTGAATAATAGTTTTCTATTGAATGTCAGCAAATGTGGATTTATTGATGGAACTATTATACTATTCCTGTTTTATCTTTTGATGGTCATATCAAATGTGAATAAGAACGATATAATGTATTTTTAGAATGTTTTTATGTTGCACGCTTTCTTTCACAGCTGTTAATGATACAAAATTTGAGAATTGAAAAAAAATAGAAACTATACCTATAATCTCACTTCTTTAAAATTCAATAATTCCTAATAAGTTACAAGATAAAACTTTACTAGAAATATCAACCAGCCTCAGAAAGCTCAAGTGGGAATCGAACCCAAGACCTTTGGATAACCGGTCCAATACTCTGACCGCTGAGCTACCGAGGCCCCGAGGAGGATTTTTTCTACTAAAATTTTATCTTGTAACTATTAACGTTGTGAATGCATATATTCAAAATAATAATTTATATTATAATAAGTTTATTGTTTTTTTAAATCTATGTTTAATGCTTGCTTCTACGTACGAGTATATTGGCGCGAAAATACACGGAAATCTTCAATATCAAATTTCAAGTCATAACACTATGCCAGGATGAATACCCTGACGCAGCAATATATCTTATTATACTACACGATACACAAAGGCCGTAATAACTTTGTGCTTTCAGGACGTACGTGCGGAACTCATACACTTATCACCTGAGCGAGATCTTCTACACCATCGTCAATGAGTACACCGACTGGGAAAGAACGGTAGAGGTTTGTTTAATTATAAAGTAGATTAGATTGTTGTCAATCTTGAAACAAGGGTTTATGGTTTGCTTCTATTCTACCAGATTTAGCTAAGACCTCCAGTCTTACCAATTTACTGAAGGTAACTGAAGCATTAGCTGGGGCAGCGGTTAGACTCAATACCTAAGAAGGTTTTAAATTACTAATCATCTAGGGTTATCATTTTGTATTTCAAGAACCCAATGATGCTGGATTTGTTTATTCATTGTTTTTATTCACTAATTGTAATATTGTAAATTATAGAAAACTTTATAGTTTTCTAATATGACCCGCGATTTAGCTACATTTTTTTTAAATACATAGTAAAGAAAGAATAACTTTTCATAAAGAGTTCAGAATTTCATTTAAAAAGTTCTTAATCTTAAATTTCGAACAAAAAAAGGTTGAAAGCAATGGTACCAACATTAAGTCAGAGAGTTCTTTATTTGAAGAAATAACCGAGAGATTTCCTCAATCCGCCTCGCTTCCGCGGAAATTGCGACAAAGTATTGATTAACATACATTACCATAATCCATTGTTGCAGAACCCTATAAACACGAGAGACGCGACGGTGGCCGCTTTGTCGGATGCACAATACGTGGCCCCGTTGGTACAAAGTGGGGACTTATTGAGCGGTGGACCGAAGCCCGCGCCCAGTGACGAGGACGGACCGCGGAGGCCGACTAAAACCTACTTTTACGTGTTCGACTATCAGACTAAGGATGGATTGTATCCGCAAGTAAGTAGAAACGTTGGTAATCTGAATCTGAAAATACCGTACCTACTAACGAAAAGAGTAGCTTCGAATATTTTTGCAGTGTTTTGTTTCTTTTACTCTAATTCGTACCTAATAAAGTTTACATGAAGGGAACCAAACACGGGGATATACAACATGTAGCAAAAAGGTTTGGTCAAAATGAAAAGATCCAAAATGTATCCCATCTAGAACTCGTATGTGTTGCTACTAAGACAAAATTATTAACTTTAATTTGTCAAGCAGTGGTTAATAAAATATTTATATTTGTGAAGGGATGCGCGTCAGGCGCGCATAAGTTCTCAGCAGTGATCATAAATGTTAGTACACAGAGGTCACTAAACCACTAGGATAGAGACTTGTTTATTTTGATGTGACGTCATAATAGAAATATTAAATTAAAAATTGCAATAACATAATAAAATCTAGATCGGATACACTTTGATCTTTTCATTTTGACCACAGCTTTCTGTTACACGTTGTATTTATATTCCAACCACTCCACTGTTTATAAGTAAGGTTCAAAAATTTTACAGGTTTTTTTTTGGAGACTGTTTGCTGATTGCTTCAGACGGCGTTTGTAGCTTCATCGGGCTTTACTTCAACAGGTGTTAAAGCAAACTTTTCAGCATTACCTGTACACTGCCCGTGACTCGAACTAAACGTCGGGTATATAAAAGATACGCCTAGGATACCTTTCTAAACAGTTTACGTTAAGCCCCGTTAAATTCTACTGTTAAAATGAAACGCTAAAGTTTAAAAGTGTATTATCGTTATTTTCGAAAAGCAATTCAAGCCGTTATCCCCTTTGTAGTAACATGTCATTCATTATAACTCAATAGCCAACATTGGGCGCTATGGGTGTGGTTATGATTGGTCCGATTTCCCCGGTTGCTATCAAAATCATTTATTAATTTTAGGGTACAAACCAAGCTCTTAAGTCACTATGCCATCGGTTCGTAAGTCTACACAGGGCGGCAGACCCTGTTCTTTCAAGAAATGAGTTTCTTCTTGCTGAGGCAAGGGTATTTCTTTTCTTGCTTTCATTTACAGCGTTACATAATGGAAAATGTCATCTTTGTCGTAGAAGGATAGGTACTTTCCATCACAAATCAACACACAAAATATAAAATCAATACAAAAAATAATAATTTTATTGTAATTGAATGCAAATCCAGTAAAATTTATAATAAAATAATAATTATTAAAATTAATTCATTATTAATTACCAATTAATATTTTTACATCATACAATAGGTATGTCCAGTAGTAGACGTCTTTTGGCAGTTCATGTGGGAAAGACGAAGATATGCTGATTGTAAGGAAATACTAAGGTCGACTGAATTGAAAAATATGTATGAAAGTAGACAAAATCAACGTTCCGTAGTCCCCTTATTCCTCCTCTAAAACTGGACCGATTCAATTACTTTATTTCATTAAAAATTAAAGAAAGGCTTTAACTGTGTCCCTATGTTTTGCTTTTTTTATATAACCTTGTCAAGGTAGACCAAGACGAAGATGGAGGGACGACCTTGATAGGTTCACGAAAGAATGGCGTGATGTTGCAGGGAACCGAAAGGTGTAGAAAAAGTGTGAAGAGGCCTTTGCCCAGGAATGGGACAGCTATGGCTGATATAATAATAATAATAATAATCTCGTAAAATTTCTCGTAAATTAAAAACAGCGAAAATACTAGCCAATTTTTAAGGTTTTTAAAGGTTCATATTTTTTAATAATTAATTTATGAAAAAAAGCAAAACATAGGGACACAGCCAAAGCTTTTCTTTAATTTTTTATGAAAAAAATAATTAAATCGGTCCAGTTTTTGAGGAGGAAACCGGGGACTATGAAACGTTGATTTTGTCTACTTTTAAGCATACATATTTTTCAATTGAGTCGACCTTAGATCTCCTCTTAATGATGATGATGATGATGACGACGATGACGATGAATGTAATCAAGTTAGTCACTTTGACATAACTCACAAAGTCAACAATCACCAACTCGATAACAAAGGTGATTCTTATTCCAATCAATTATACAAACATTAATTTATTCCATCTAATTACATCAAAAGCAGTCTGAAAGTTAGTATTCCGTTATCTTATGAATTTTAATGTGACCCCTCGAGAAACATTCGTGACTAAGGTTAATAATTAAAATACAACCTGTATTTTGCTATTGTTAAATTAAAATTTGTTTTCAAATTCCTCTTTAATTATTTGAACTTGTAATTTGGGAGTAAGTAATTAATTAATTAAAAAAAATACTTACAAACGTGTTTAGAATTGGGATCAAGGAATTATGATTATGATGTTACTTTGTTTCTTTGTAATCCTTCGGCTGTTTTACGTTCAAAAGCTTCTTTGTTTATTCATTCATTTTCTACTGAAATGTATATTATTGTGAATATTTATTTTCGGTATTCTAAAAGTATGTTTGAATACGAAGTCTTTCTAGCTATCTTATTTTTAACTGTCGAAGCAAAGCGATGAAATAAAAGTGCATTCCGGGCGCAATCGAACTCGGACAAATATTTTAATATAGTCACAAGTTGTTTTAATAGAGTTTTTCATGGTGTAAGTTGTAAGGATTTTATTTTTTAATTAAATAAATTTCCACAATTTAAGTAGTTTGCTTAAAATTATTCGTTCTTGAAATCAGTTAATCGCAAAGGCTACAAATACATACTAATCTATTATTTATTAAGTTTTGAAAGAAATACATATACAAGCAACCGAAGTTTTATAACGGGGAGTAACACAAATCGTATAAATAACATATTGTTTTCTAAAGTTTACGCAAACACTACACATTGAAATGAAACAACTAAACGAAACGTCAGGGTAAACATTAAATAAGTAATGTGTAAAATAAACGCGAGTAGATCCGTAAAAGTTGTTTCATTTCAACGTACAAGTAACGTTAGCATATCTTTACAGTTTCGACTAGAAACTGTGTTTAAAGTATCTCCTCTCTATCCTTGTTTTTTTTACTTCCATTTACACATCCTGTATATTTCATACGATCAGGTTCATGCAACCCCAGTTCTTCAATATTATGATAGAGTGTATTTTTCAGACGCGTAATGTTTGCCCTGACCTGTTTCAGCTCGCTCCGAGGTTTGCATTCAATCAGTATCGGATATATTCCCTTTTATAGAGAAGGGTTCATCAAATGTGCTTACGAATAAGAGGGCTCTCAGTGATAATTAATTAAAATCTTGATTGGTGTTATCGTTAGCTTGGGAAGTACGGATTTTATTATTGTACAGCTGTTTCATTAATTGATTGTAACGACCGCCTTTGTGGTCTAGCGGTTAAGGTGAATCCACACATGTTACAAAATATATAAGCACTAGTGCTCGCCCAATGGTCGAAATTCGACCGTAATTTTTATAAAAAGCTGTTTACTAAACAACATTTTATTAAGGCTGCACAGATTGTATCATAAGCTATGAAAAATTAAAAAAAGATAGAATGTGAGTTTGGATTGGCATTGACTGATTTCGGCTGCTCATCTTCCATATTTGAAACTTTTAAAAAATGTATAAAACAATGTTTATTTAATTTAATGTATTTTTGCATAATTAAAAAAAAAAAAAACATTCCGCACTCCTTCTCTTTATTAAACTATAAGTGTGCGAAATTTCATACTCCTCCGTCCGCGCAATTTTTGTAAAAAGGGGTACAAAGTTTTTGCTTGACGTAGTATATAGACTATAATTATGGTTGTTTTAATGACACTTATCGTCCACACTAATAAAAACACGCTACTCTTGTATATAACATGTTTTGTGTAGTTTGGCCGTTCACCTTTAGACTCAAATTATAATGAAATGAAATGAAATGATATTGTGGTATTTGGTTAAGTTTGTGGTATGATTTGTTACAAGTCCACCTTGCTACCACTGTCTTCTCTATGTAAGTCACCGTAACAACAATGCTCGTAACTTCATAGCTTATCTCTGAACTTGAAACACAACAATAATGGTCCAAGTTGATATCTATATATTAATACGTTATAGTTTATAGAAGGTTATCCGAATGTTAATATTTTTTTTAAATTATGCACAAAAATACATTAAATCAATAAAACAAACATAACACACACTACCATGTATTTGACACATACGTATATAATTATACTCTTTTCAAAAATTTCAAAAATGTAAGATGACTTTGTACACCAATGTGGCATGCAATAAATAATTTGAATTTGAATTTGAAGCGGCCGAAAACTGTCAATGCTTTAATTTAATGTTCTAAGGTCATTGCGAATTCAAACTCACATTTTATTTTTTTTATTTTTCATTGCTTAAGATACAATCCATGCAGCTTTAATAAAATTACGGTCGAATTTCGACCACTGAGCGACCACTAGTTTAAATGTAATGGTCAGTTGCTTAGTAGCTAGGGATTTCAGGTGAATTGCACTTCCACCTCCTGCCATATCATCAATTAACATCAGGAAAGACGAAGGCCAAGTTTACCTGTTACCTAAAAAGGAAAACAAAAAAAATCTTTTCTTTATCATAATTTTTTTCGTCAGCTCATTTTTTATGTCTCCATTGTCTTCCCTATGGATGGATAGGGAGAACGGGCCATAAACCACCACGCGGGCCCAGTGCGGATTAGTGGTTAAAAACGACTGTTAATGCAGCCGGGGCCAACGGTTTGACGAGCCTTCCGAAGCACGGCTCGAGATGATAAAATTTTGGTCACCCATCCGTTGACCGGCCTTTGCGAAAATTGCTTTACTTCAGCACTCGCAGGCCGAACCACTGAGCCATCGAGTTCCTCAGCTTCTTTGTTCTTAGTGCTTGATAAATCTATTTTGTTGTAGAGAATGGGAGCAGTGCACGGTGAAGAGCTACCGTATGTGTTCGGGGCGCCTCTGGTCGAAGGCTTCGGCCACTTCACCCAGAACTACACCAAGTCGGAGGTGGCGCTGTCCGAGTCCATAATGCTGGCTGTGGCAAACTTCGCTAGGACAGGGTAAGTGTTTTAGACTGGTTTTATCACAATTTTAACCGCCTCTGTGGATCTCCCTCTAGACCCAGAGGTTCCGAGTTCGATTCCCAACGGGGTATCCTCCCGCTGTTCGAGTATTGGTTTGGTTGGTGGTAGAGCTTGTTTGTCCACCTGGCTAGCTACCACCATCTTATCTAAATATGTCGTCGTAATATCAATGTTGTAGTATTGGTGTGTTCCGGCAGCTAGAGATAAGATAGCCAGTGCTGTAGTAGTTGAAGATTCCGGGTGAAGTGCGCTTCCACCTTCGGCCTTATCGTGACTTAACATCAGGTGAGATTAAGGCCAAGTGCTTATCCGTAAGAAAAAAACGAGCGAGCCTTACAGTAGTCGCATATGATGTGTAACATTTGACATCTCACCAATAAGCAATTTTAACATTATTTTCTGAAAAAATTAGTCAGGTTTTACATTATTTTATTACTATAAAATAAATGCAGTATAAAAGTCATTAGAAGACATTTGACATATCAAAATGACCTTTGATAGGCCAATGACTCAATATGTCACATTATATAATAATATGTCATGTTCATATTATCGATTTTAAAGTCACAAAATTTTAACTAAAAAAAAACCGACTTCAAAAAATTTGACTGATAAAATTGCAGTTAGTTAGACTTATATAGACAATAATTTTATTAAGAAAATATATATTACAATTATTGTTACTTTTGGAGTCGGTGCCAGTCAAAGTACCTTTAACATAAACATTTAACGACATTCTATATAATAATATTATAATCATAATAGTACATTCAATCTTATGCATGAAATTTTGACTACAAAAAACAATAAGTACAAGACGTACCGGTATCAGTGGTATTAACCACTTTATCTACACTAATGTTGTAACATTCTACTTATGTTTCCAATACTTGACTTATAATTACTACTGTTATAGCGCAGACAACAAAACACTCAATTTAAACAATTTCACATGATGGTATAATATCCACATCGATATCGTAAAATCTCATTATAACATCAATAAAACGCGACCAATTAACCTGGCGAGCCTTATGTCAAAATCCTCATACAAGTTGTATAAAATTTTGATATTAGGCTGGCTTTTGAAAACAGTTGGGTTATACGTGAAAACTTCGTCGAAACTACTAAACTTACATACACAAAACTTTTTGGTAAGATCTTGTGCCAATTAAATAAAAAAAGAACAGCGCGCGTTCGCTCCTGATTGGCCCTGCGCGCGCAGCTGCGCTCTCATTGGTTAGATTTTAATGGCAGCAAGTTCACTGTGACAATACACGTACGCGTGAATTTAATGTTTCGCAATTTGTTTTGTTTTTAAAATACAAATTAAAAGTTAAAAATGGACAGCGACGATGATATTTGTACGCCTCCGGATATTCTAGAATTGGCAACTGGCAACTGGCAATTGGTAACTCACAATCTTTTGCCAGAAAAATCTAGAAAATTATATGAAAAAAAATATAATAACTTTTTGGCATGGAAGATCGAAAAGAAAACTACATAATTTTCTGAAAATGTCATTCTTGTGTATCTCAAAGACCTCTCCGACAAATTCAAGCCATCTTCTATGTGGGCTAAATATTCTATGCTCAAGTCCACACTGAGTATCTACAACAATATTGATATCACGAAGTATTCAAAAGTCATAGCGTTCCTGAAACGCAGTTCAGAAGGACACAAGGAAAAAAAGTCCTTGACGTTTACATCAGGTCAAATAAAGATGTTCCTGAAAGATTCACCAGATATTTTGTATCTTTTTGAAAAGGTAAGTGTATTTTAGTTCTGTTATTTAATCTACCTAGTACTTACGTACTACACACGCAAGTTATCTAGACACTCCGTTTAAGCGCTTTGTGTATAAATTAGGTAGTAGGTACCTACACTTTACTACTTCATAAATCATAGTTTTTGCCTTGGCTATGTACCTCAAGCTTATTATATCGTTTATTGTTACAGGTTGCACTAATCTTCGGCATAATGGGGGCATGCCGAAGGCAAGAGCTATACAACATCCAGTTCGATGAAGTCTCTAACATAGACGACAGTACAATCATGGTGAAAGTTTCGAAAACAAAAACGAAAATAGATCGTTCTTTCGTTGTGACGGGCAACTGCTATGCCGTATGTAAAAAATACATGGAACTTCGACCCACCCCCTGTCGAAACCCTGCCTTTTTCTTGAGCTATAGATCGGGGAAGTGCGTCGATCAAAGAACTGGTATTAATAAATTTGGTGCTCTGGGAAAAACTATCGCAAGTTTTTTGAATCTGCCTAACCCAGCGTTGTACACGGGGCATTGCTTCCGGCGCACCTCGGCGACCCTTCTCATAGATAGCGGTGGTGATTTGACCGCACTGAAACGACACGGGGGGTGGAAGTCTTCTACTGTGGCTGAAAGCTACATTGATGAGTCTTTAATGAATAAAATTCAAGTCTCAAATACGATCTTGAACAGTATAGAAAACAAGACGAATGAAGTAATTATAAATATTCCAACTCCGTCTACGAGCTCTACTGCTTGCCCCGCGACCGCTACAGCTGCTGGATCAATAATTAACATTAACTTTCAAAATTGTACCATCCAAAATTTGAACAATTATTATAAATAAACTATTGTCAGCTTTTACTCTTGTTGTTTGACTAATTGCATTAGTGAAGATAAAGTAGTGTATGCAACTGCATATAACACGGGTATTAAAACACTCGTTACAATTATGAAACTCGCTGCGCTCGTTTCATAAACTCACACTCGTGTTTTAATACCCTTCATTATATGACAGTTGCATAAACTACTATTATGTTATGTGCCATCGTGAAGTTAAGGTTTATACTTGTTTGGTTATATTTATTCATTACTAACTATCATATGTATTTGAACAAAAATGTCCAAGTATACTCGCATAACCATTACAATGGAATTGATCATGCATTGTACAGTACAGATTATAAAGTTCAGTACTAAGATCGTTTTATCAGTAAAATATAAAAACAAGTATAAGCTATTTATGTTTTTCATGCAAGTTTTACCTCGACATAGTAAGTGATTTGACAGTATGCTTGATCCAAAATACAAAAAATTACAGATTAGACTAATTTAACCACAACGTACTTATCGTAATAACGATTCTTATTATAATGTAATTGTATTCCTGTCTTTAGATTTAATTTATTATCGCTGAGGACCCTCTTAATATTGTTGTTGAAGCTTAACTAGGCAGCGGGTTCCACGGGTTGTTCAAATTTGCAAGTTAAGCAACTTGCACAATGCTTAGTCAACAGATGGGTGACCTAATCAAAACACCTCTAGAATCGTTCCAGTAACTTTCATTAAAGTCTGATAATTGGATACGGATGTAACTAATTGTTTTACTTACGTGGTAGATTTATTTATTTTATTTATTTATTTATAGGAAGACCAACAGCTATGACACAACTTAAAAACTTAAAAATAGTAACAGGAAGCCAATTATAGGTCCTCACTAATAAAAACAGAATTAATAACAATGTGATGCACTAACAAGAAAAACACACACTTAAACTTATTCATTAAACTACTCAAAAAATAACTGGCTCATGAGCCGTTTCGCTGATGTATCGCTTGTGTTAAAAAGGTCAAAATCTAGTTTTTTAGATAAGGCATTGAAATTGTTACTCGCACGCCAGATATACGTGTTTTGCCTATAGTTGGAAAAGGAAGGGGGCAGATATAAAAGCGGGCTAAACCGAAGGAGCTTAGATGGCGCTCTGAGAGTGATTTGAGACAGTAGATCTGGACAGTCAATGGAACCAGAAGCAGCTTTTAGTAGGAACAAAATATCGGCAATTTCACGGCGGTCCTCTAAGGGAAGTAGGTGATGTTTTTTGCAGAAACCAAGATATTGCGTTGAGTCATACCGGTCTTTGGAACGAAAGCAAAGATACTTTATAAACCTTTTTTGAATGTTTTCGATTCGCGATATATAAATTTGGTATCTTAGGTTCCACACTTGAGACGCATACTCCAAGTTGCTACGAACAAACGTACAGTATAAAATTTTTAAGGTCTTAATCTGAGTAAAGTCTTTAGAGTTACGCATGACAAATCCGAGAGCTTTAGATGCTTTAGATACTATGTTGTTGACAAGAACATCAAATAACAACTTGGAGTCGTGGTGTACTCCAAGGTCTCGTACAATAGTTTCTCGTTGCAAATTAACTCCTTTTAGCTTATAATTAAATAACACCAGATTACGTTTGCGGCTGAAAGTGACAACACTACACTTGGACGGGTTCAGATCTAAATGGTTATCGGCACAGTAGCCATTCAACCTCAAGAGATCCTCCTGAAGCAAAACAGCATCAGCCTCTGATGAAATGGTAGCAAAAATTTTCATATCGTCAGCAAAGCATAGCAAACGGGATGAATGAAAGCAGTGCTCGATGTCATTATCAAAGATTACAAACAGGAGGGGCCCAAGCAATGACCCTTGAGGTACCCCACTGGGGACCATAACCCATCCAGAAATATAGTTATTGACAACCACTGCCTGCGAACGATTATCGATGTATGATGAAAACCATCTAAGTAGGTCACCGCTAATACCAATTTTTTTAAGTTTAAGTAGGAGTAAGTTATGCTGGATTCTGTCAAACGCCTTACTATAGTCAGTGTAGATGACATCGACCTGATAACCACTATCCATGGCTTCAGCAAGGGAACCATTCAATAAAACGAGATTTGAAACAGTAGAACGGCCCTTCAAGAAGCCATGTTCAGTGGTGCTAAATGATTGCTGTAGTGCTGGGTAGACTTGGCCATAAACAATTTTTTCGAAGACCTTAGAGACAATACAAAGCTTCGATATTGGCCGATAGTTGGTAACATCTGTTTTAGAGCCCTTTTTGTGAACTGGTGTGATGAAAGCACGCTTCCATATAATAGGAACGATTCCTTCCTCTAGATCTTTTGAACAGAATTGAAATCGGAATAGCAATAGTCTTCGCACAGTTAATAAGGAAACGAGCCGGCAAATAGTCAGGGCCAGCGGATTTGGATAGATCCAGACCACGAAGCAGCTTCTCTACTTCATCAACTCTAACTCTAATATTTGCAACATCAGAGACAGCCTGGTCAGTATATGAGGAAAATACCGAATTCGATGAGTAAGTAGGGTTGGTCAAGAAGTTGGAACAGAAATAGCCTGAAAAAGCATTGCATATGGAATAACCAGTACAAGATACAGAGTCTCCATTCTACATTGGTATTAGACTTAGTCGTGACAAACGACCAAAATTTTTTGGGATTGTCCCTTAAAGAGTTCTCAACTGAGTTAACGTACTGATGGTAACAGAAATTCTCCAAAGCTTTAACTCGATCACGCAATAGTTTAAATGAGTCACCGTCCGATCGATTGCCATAATTTTTAAATTTCTTTAAATACTTATATTTTTCCTTAATATTTTTTTTTAAAGCGGGAGAGTACCATTTAGGAAATCGATCAGCAGTAATTAATTTGGATGGTATGAACTTGTCAATTAATGAGGTGATAAAACTATAAAAATACTCAACAGCAATCTCTAAAGGCTTAGATGAAAGTTCGTTATGCCACTGAATTCCGGATATTTCTGCGTTAATCGAGTCATAATCGCCGCTGTTAAAAATATATTTTACACGGGGGGCATGATTTAGTGGAGTAAACTCCACAAAATGCAAATCAATAGACAAAGCGCCGTGATGTAAGTCAATAGGCACAAGAGGGTCTCCGCTACCATCACTTACACAAACGTAGTCATTAGAAAATACGAGGTCGAGAATCCTACCATAAGCATTTTTAATGCCATTATATTGTTTAAGACCAAGGGTGTTCATCTCGTCGACCAAAAGGACCTCATCATCAGATCTATAGTATAGTGGCTCATAATAATCATCATTGCTAGCACTAGGTATCCAATCTATACCACTCAAATTAAAATCTCCAGTCAAGAGATACTTATCACACGGATTTAACAAAATTATATCGTTTAGACTAGATAAATAGTTTGACAACTGCTGGGAAAACGTAAACCCTTTATTCTCATTACATAGATATAGGACGCATAAATGTAATTTCACAGGTACATTGGGACCATTTTGTTTAAGCGTAAGTGTCAGCCACAGATCCTCTGCACTAGAGTGGAATGTAGTTTGTGCTCTGACGGCTAGATCGCGATGTGTTGCTATGAGTATGCCACCTCCATATATCTGAGCGGTTGCGGCATAATTGCGATCCCGCCGCCAAACAACGTAACGGCTATCAAAAAGCTCAGCATCCCCAATGGCGTCCAATAACCACGTCTCAGTAATAATAATAATATCATAGTCACAGCTACATAGGTTACGATAAAACAGTGATGTCTTTGTGCGTAAACCCCGCGCGTTTTGATAATAAACACTATATTTTTTATTTATCCTTGTTGGCCATTTGTAATATAGAAAAAATAATAATAATATATAAACATAAAAAACGAATATAACACGGAGTTGTAATCTAAAAACGGTCAGACCGTAATATGTAATAATGTTACGCAGGAAAGCAACCACGGTATGCGCAGTGTTTATGCAAAAAAAATAGGCAAGCGAACGACGTATACGTGCGAGCGAGCAAGCAATATAGTTGGGTAATTAGCAGTGCGAAAAGGACAAATATGCGCGCGACAGTGCGCACGTTAAATACAACAAGCCGGTTTTCAATCATTAAGGAATGCGGTTGTGAACAATAGCGAAGCATCAGCACGCCTAGTAAAGCAGACATTGTAAACCTTTTATACTTTGAATGTAATAGAACAAAAACGACGATCTCGATCTGTGGAGTAGGCAAAGTAAGCACTAATTCACAAATATAAATAAATACTTTAAACAAATGGCAAAACGAGTAATTAATAATCAAAGTTAATAATAGTAAGGTAAAATGCAGTTCGTGTACACAATAAACTACACAATCCTGTTTAAATCATTCTCACTAGTAATGACGAAAACACGAGAAGTATCATTTTTGCGCCAATGAACTTTACAGAACTTGACCCATACGTAGCTGTAGCCCTTTTCCTTTGCTCTTGATTTCGTCTTCGTAAGCAGTATTTTAGAGTCGGGTGTAAGATGGTCATTGATGTAAATCCGCTGCAAGTTTCCTTTAAAACCGACGTCCGCAGCAGTTAACACTTTCTTTATACGTGCCGCAGCAATAAACTCCTCCTTGATGTAACGGTTGACAAAATTAATAATAATACTCTTCTCTTTAGAATTGTGCACTGGCACTCTAGCAATATAATTTATCTGCGTCTTAGGGAAGGTGTAGCCCACTATTTTGGTTAGAGTCTCAGTAATAGAAAATAGGTTTTCTCCAGTTTTTGTTGGTACCCCTTTCACCTCCACGCTATTGAGCCTTGCCCACTGCTCTTTAGCTGCTAAATTATTCGTGAGGTTGGCGACATCATTGATTGTCGAGTTCAGAGAGCTTTGAACATCAGGTATTTTGCGTTCCAAGTCAGATATTTTGACTGCATGCTCGTCAAGCTTAGCACTGCTAAATTCACAGGAAGCCTTTAAATCTGTTAGCTCACGTTTAATACTTTTCACATCATCAATAAGGGTTGGGAGGCTGGCCAGCTGCAATTTCACCTCACGCAGTTCACTCAGAATAGTGTCCAGTACGGATGATGTTTTGTCAGCGGGAGCAGGGGAAGAAGATGTTGGATTCCTGCATTGAGCACATTTCCATGCTGATCTACGTTCAGTACCAAGCCTTCTGTAACCCGTCTCAGATATGTTAGCACACGCAAAATCCAAGTGTTTCTTGCATGTACCACACTGTACTCCATCGTTGAAGGATTCACCACAATCTGCACACTTCATCGTGTCAACGTAAATGAATAAAATAATTTCGAATAATAATAAAAAAGGTTGACTATATATGAGAAAGCTATGAGTGCTAGTACGCGTGTTCGCTAAGCGAGTGCTCACGGCTGACTGAGCGAGTGCTCACGGCTGACTGATACAACGGTTCACGGCAGATGACAAAATATCTTTCTAATAATTTTATTTCAAGTTAATGCGTCATGAAATTTTTTAATTATACATTTTGTAATGGCTTATTGAAAATGCTTATGTTTTTATCGATAATTCTGATTTATTGTACACCTTAAAATTTGTACCGTACGTGCTCAAACACCAACCAAATAAATCATGAACATAACTCAACGCATTGTCGCTATTAATTATCTTCGTTTTGACAAAAAAAACCGTCTTGCTAAAATATATAGGTTTTCTTTGGCTTTTTTCTCTCGCAAACGTGTACAACCTTTGTTCAACGTACGTCTTCATAAATAAAACACTGCGGGTATCACAGTAAGTGGGGGCTCGTGACCCAACAAATATTTACAACACATTCGGTTTTGTGGCAGAAGCTCTCACAGATAATGCACACTTTTTACATATATGTTTGGGCAACTGTTGGTACCTATATTTTTTGGATTTACTGTTTATTATGTTTATACTAAGTTGGCTGAGAAACAATTGCAAAGTTACTTACTTACTTACTAAGTTGGCTCAGCTACCCAATGTGAGTCTTAAGATAAGAAGAGCCTCCACCTAGGTCTGTCTTGCGCCATCTCTTGCCAGTCTACCGCTTGGAGCCAGCGCAAGTCCTTAAAAGTCAATTGCAATGATAAAGCAGAGTTTTTTAATCTTAAAATGTGCAGGTTAGATCTCAAATATTTGACAAACGCAAGTAGCTGGCAGCTGTTGGAAGAGCAGAGCTAAAGATTGAGCTCAGTCATAGAATAATAAATAGTACTCTCAGTGGCATTTATTGGGTATGGCCAGGTATTATTATGTATGTCATATTGATTATTATTGTTTTTTTGTTATTATTATTTATTACAGTTGTAGTACGTTATTGTCCTGTGTATTGTCACAAGAGGTGCCAAGTTAGGTCCCACCAGAATACCAGCGCTGCAGCGGCTTGTATGTCGTTGCAGCACAAGCTGAGGTTGGGACCTAATTGGCCACATGCACGTTATCTAATTTTATTTTATTTTTTGTTTTCATTTGTTTTTGCCTTATCTTTTTTTTCTCTCATGTGTATCTTCTGTGTTATATAAATTGGTGCTTGTGGTCAATAAATGTTTGTTACTGTTTCTGTATAGTATTTAGTGTTAAGCAGTGGACTGACGCAGTCTGATTATGATGATGATGAGATGAAGATGAAAACATAATATATTGTTATAGGTACCTATATATAAGTTTTCGTCTCTAGAGGTGTGAGATCTAAGTAAAATATCACATTGAAACTCGAGAAGTTCAGCCACCGACAAACGAAAAATTTAAATGAAACATTGAAGAGAAATAACTACATTAACCTAAGCTCAGTATTTTTTGTTAAATTTAGTTTATCAAATAGTTATAAGCATATAATATTAAATTTAAAGTTATTATCTACAAAGGTGAAAAAACCTCATAATAACTAAAGTGTTAAGGAGAGAGATAGCTTAGCTATCTGTCGTGGACGGGAAACTTGCCCGGGGCTCGGTATTTCACCAAATTGCAATTATTTTCCGTCTGTTCTTACAGAATAGTGAATTATTTTAATGAACTTGCATACAATTCAAAATATATTAAACGACATTAACAAAATAATAATCTTAAACGGTTTCCGTGCAATACGATAAGGTTAGGTTGAATGCGAGGAACCTTGGTTCTACCAGTATTCCATTAGCTCAGTAGACGTCAACTCATATCTAACGCAAGTGTGTTATGGGTAGGCTTTCAAGTAATCTTTACAAAAAACCATATGTAATTGATAATTGACTTTAATTGAGGATGACTTTTACAAAGACCAGCTTGGATGAACTGATTCATCATCAACATCGTCATCCAAAAGACGTGCACTGCTGGACATCTGCCTCCCCCAAGGAACTCCACAACAACGAGGAGTTCCTTGCGCCCATTCTTCTCCATAGCTAAAAAATAGACGTTCGGAATGGGTAAAAGGTAAGAAAATGTTTGGACGATTTTTTTCTGTTCGTAAAATTTTGCTTTTATCGTTGAATAAGTCTATCTCATTTCACCAGCGTGATTTATGTTAAGTAGGTATATAAAATTCGCAGGCTTGTCACAGATGAAGGATTACTTAAAATGACGTCAGTGCTCATTTTGTACTATACACTTTGACCGAATGAAGGTTAAATTGTCCTCAGTAAGTTGCACTAAAATTAAAATATAGCAAAGTTGTGTCTGTACGCATTTCTTTGTCAACATTATTAATGTGATGGAACTAAGTTTTTTTTTTTTTTAAATTCTAGAGAAATAATAATGTTTGCTACAAAATTATTATCTGTCAAACTGCATAGCAGTTTGTCAGTAGTAGTTCTCAGCTAGGTTTTAACATTTACTTAACTTCTAATTAGCAACTAATTACAACATAAAGGGGTTTTATTACAAAAATAATACTACTCAATAATATACTTTGAAATAAAACAACTTTTACGGATCTACTCGCGTTTATTTTGCACATTACTTATTTAATGTTTATCCTGACGTTTCGAATCCTTTGCAGGGTCCGTGGTCACAGGGAGACTGCAAAGGGTTCGAAACGTCAGGATAAACATTAAATAAGTAATGTGCAAAATAAACGCGAGTAGATCCGTAAAAGTTGTTTTATTTCAATGTGTAGTGTTCGCGTAAACTTTAGAAAACAGTACAATAATATACTGTTAACCCCTGTTTTGAATAAATAAATAAATAAATATTAGACAACATCACATACATTGCTCTGACTCCAAACACAGTAGCTTAAGTACTTGTTAAGGAAATAGAAAGAAAGAATATCATTTATGCTACGGCCACGCTATCGCAAATCAGAAACAACGACGGTACTACAACCACCCAGATCCGGGAAAATATAGAAGAAGTTTGTTTCTACTTTGCGCTTTTCTACTCGTGTTTTTTTACTTTGATCCAGCCGGGAATCGAACCCAGGACCTTGAAGAAGGCAAGACCAGAAACCGGCGTATGAGCTACTCGACTATGGAGGCCGTCAATATGAGAGATGGGTTCTCGTTAAAGTGCTTATAGCGAGTTTTATTATCCACTAGCTGTGCTCGCGACTTCGATTTTTAATTTTTTAGGCTCTTGTTCCCGTTTTTACAACATTTTTCACTGATGCTTCGCTCTTATTGGTCGCAGCGTAATGTTATATATAATAATATATAGCCTAAAGCCTTCCTCGATAAATGGACTATCCAACACAAAAAGAATTTTTCAATTCGAACCAGCAGTTCCTGAGATTAGCGCGTTCAAACAAACAAACTCTTCAGCTTTATAATATTAATATAGATTCGATCACGTTAACGAAAACGAGAATTTGTATGGCATTTGAGCTGCCCCTCCAGAGTGCCTAGTGTAAGTTTTATTTAATATCCGTAGTTATTTATAATTGACGACCTCTTTGGTCGAGTGGTTTGTACACCGGTTTTCATGGTGTCGCCATCTCTGAGGTCCCGGGTCAGTTTAGTTTATTTGTTTACGTTTACAAAAACGACAATTAGTTTGGCATTTTAGCAACGCCTCCTGGCGACCAACGAGTAGAGTTCCAAGCCCGGTGAAGTTGAAAATGCCGTATGACGCAATCAGCAATCCCTCTCCATAAAAAAAAACCTTCTTTCCTTCTGTTACGTTTAAAACCTTTTGCCATACTAAATCTCGTTTTCGTTAACACCTTAAACGCCATTTGACCATTTGACCGACAAATAATTGAATTTCTATTGTGTCTGGGCCCGACGGCATTCAACATGTTAACGTGATCGAATGTCAAAAATAGCTTACACTACGCCCTCTGGTGACAAACGAGATGAGACTTTAAAAGAAAAGAAAGAAAGAAAATCATTTATGCTATGGCCACGCTTTCGCAAACATTTGTATTTTCACGACAAGCGAAAATTACATTTGTGACCATGTTCTGAAATGTGACTATTGCTTGGCCTGACTTCGGAAAATGTTAGCGATACCGCGATAGTGTGGCCGTAGCAATAATGACACACACACACGCACACAAAATACAATACAGTCAAAACAAAGCAAGAACTAATAAGAATAGAAGGAAAACAAAAAAAAACAATTAAAGGAAAATATAAACAAAAAGCGGTGTGAAAACTTTAAAATATGCCACACAAAATCTCGTTTTCGTGAATGTGGCCGACTGGTGAACGAAACTCGCATTATGCAACCCAGTAGTCTATTTTAGCTATCGGGATTAAAGCACTATTTATCGCATTTAACCCACGACGGGTTACGGGCAACAAAAGATTCTAACGAACACAGAAAATCAATAAGTTTTTAAAATACACGCAACAACGGAGCCAAATGTCTAAACTTGTATAAAAATTCAAAATTTAAAATTTAAAATCTTTTTTTTTTTTTTCTTTTATTTGATGGCTTCGTGCGATTAGCACATTTAGCCAGTGTCAAAGTAATTTTTCGTACAAGTAATACATAAATAAACAATATTTCCATAAATGATGATGAATGATAATAGAAATGAGAAGTGAGAAATGATATACCCCCCAACCCCTCGAGTATCTCAGTAAAGATGTGGGGCTTTACTAAGTCCTCGGGCGTACTTCTTGAGAGTATTTGAAAAGTGACGTTGCACTGTTTTGTTTCATTTGCCAACACTCATGCACACTCACGAACACTTAACGGTTAATAATCCACCATTATTTCACATTAATATTCGACATAACACAAATTTTAGAAAATAAAACAAAATCGCAGACATGACTCTTCACTTTCCCGCCAAGAAGTCCTTAAAATCTTTTATTCAGTTTAGGCTACAATTTTTTTTTTAATTGATGGCTTCGTGCGATTAGCACATATAGCCAGTGTCAAAGTAATTTAACTTACAAGTAATACATAAATAAACAATATTTCCATATATGATGATGATGAATGATATTAGTAATGGGAAGTGAGAAATGATTTACCCCCCAACCCCTCGAGTATATCAGTAAAGATGTGGGGCTTTACTAAGTCCTCACACGAGCTTCTTGAGAGAATTTGAAAAGTGGCGTTGCACTGTTTTGTTTCATTTGCCAACACTTATGCACACTCACGAACACTTAACGCTTAATAATGGTAATGGTAATGGTGATTATTTCACATTAATATTCGACATAACACAAATTTTGGCAAATAAAGCAAAACCGCAGACATGACGCTTCACTTTCCCGCCAAGAAGTCCCAGGCTACAAATTAGCTCTTAAGAATGTCATCTATGCCATCGGTTACACTTTCAAACTTTTAAAATTTCACTTTTAATAAATTAACGAATGACTAAAGGTTTATAAAGTTTTTATTAAGTAGTAAATAAAAATACCTATACTAAGTAAATACTTAGTAGAGCATAAGCTTAATGCAAATGCATTAAGCCCTGTTGGAAGCTTTGTTTAAAATGAAACGCAAAGTTAAAAAGTGTATACAAGTTTAGACATTTGGCTATGTTGTGGCATTATGTATACTTTATAATCTTTGGTGCTTTTCTGTGTTTGTTATAATCTTTTGTTATAATTGTACAATATGACTGTGTCTGATAAACACGTAACTTATTATAAAGCCGACATGAAATTCTAAGGGCGATAAAACTTTGTGGAAATTCTACTGCTTTAGGCCCCGCAGTGATCTTAAGAGATAACGAAAGACAAAAGCCACAGAAATTTGTAAATTGCAGTCTAACTTGAACTCAAACAATATTGCAAAAGTTAGTAGTCAAGCACAAGTAATTGCTTTACGAATATACACTTTAATTTAATGGGGTAAGGTCTGGTGCGAAATTATCTTCCAGCTCTGAAGTTTCACTTCCCTAAGAGAAAGTTTTGGGAAGTCACGATAAGAACAGACTAAGCGATAAGTAACTTTGTCTCGATGGCTTTAAACACAGTTCTCGTTGGACTTTTCCATACAATTGTTGCAGCGTATTGTTTTATTAGCGGAGTTGCTGTCAGTTTAAATAAACTTAATTTACTATGTTAAAAGCCAAACTGTAGCCATTATTCTTCTCGAAAATAAGACTTTACTCCTTGAAAGTTTCTTGTAATACAATAGTAAAACGTTATCTCATATTTTTTGGCAATAAATAACCCAATTATTAAATCAAATACTATATGGTCGTAATAATATGTATACAGTACCTACAAATTACGTATTTCATTCTTACCAAATTCTTTAAAGTTATAAGACTAATTCAAAATGTTAATTCAATGGCCAGTTGCTCAGCACTAGAGATATCGTAAATGTTTAAAAAAAACTGCCTTCTAAAAAGTTTTCATTTGTCATTATAAAGCTTTAACATAATTGTAATTTGATGACGTTACAAATGAAGTTGTTTGCAATCGACTATACCATCATCGGTTCTGTCCCCACTGCTAGGGCACGAGCCTTCTCTATGGATGGATAGGGAGAACGGGCCATAAAACACCACGCGGGCCCGGTGCGGATTGGTGGTTGTTAACGACTGCTAATGCAGCCGGGACCAACGGCTTTACGTGCCTTCCGTAGTACGGAGGAGCTCGAGATAATAATTTTTTGGTCACACATCATTTGACCGGCCTTTGCCAAAGTTGCTTAACTTCAGCACTCGCAGACCGGGCGCGTTAACCACTACGCCATCGAGCTCCTCCGACTCCGAACCGACTATATACCTTTTTTGTATATAAACTAAAGGTCTGCTTTGTTTTTCTTTTCTTAAAGTTATCTTTGTTTAAGGAATCCGAACGACAACGTACGGCAGGAGGTTGTCTTGCCCGCTTCCAAAGAGAGGAACAAGTTTCGAGGCATCAACTGGGAAGAATACGACTCCACTCATCAGAAGTACTTGGAAATAGGTCAGTATGTATTCCTAGTAATAAAATAAATACTTTGATCTGGATGCTTTTACAGAGGGATTCTGGGAAACCGCCAAGGATCAATAAAAGTGAAAGCCCAGTAAAAACAAATTTTATTTGCAAATTAATAAATGTTCATAAATATAATTTACTAGCGTCCGCTCGCGGTTTCACCCGCGTGGTTCCCGTTCCCGTGGGAATATCTGGATAAAAAGTATTCTATTTGTTATTCCCGGTTATAAACTTTATGTATGCCGAATTTCATCCAAATCCATTCAGTAGTTTTTACGTGAAAGAGTAACAAACATCCATCCATACTAACAAACTTTCGCGTTTATAATATTAGTAGGATTAACTTATGCAATATATCAAAAACAATTCATTAGGAATGCCTCTATTTTCAACTTTAAAGACTCCAGTTTTGAGCCATACAAAACATAATTTAGTCTCTTAAATTAAATCAACTGAGCTTTTAACTTATGCTTAACGAAAATAGCCTCTATTAAAAAAGGTTTCGAGTCCAATTGGGCTTGTACTCCAAACATTTTTACGACATATCTTAATAACACGCTGATTAGAGTTTAGTTATAACATTTGGAGGTTCTCTTTAATTAAGGTCATGTTTCGTGATAAAAACCGTTGATATATGAGGGTGTGTTCCGAACGCATGGTGACGTGCGGTCAATTTTGAATGGGAGGCGTGGATGCGCATATTTTTGGGGGAATGGCCTTCGGGAATATTTGGGTCCACATAAAAATATTACATACCTTTTTTCGTAGAAACAAAGAGTTGTTTTTTTGCGTTGTTTGTTACAAGGCGAGCTCGTTTTTCAAGCACTTTGAAAAATGTGACGATTAGTGTTCATTTATAAAATATGCCTTAATTTTGATTGTATTAACGAAAACATTGATTTCGTTTTTATTTTGTGTTCCCCTTGATAGCTTAAATGTTACACTAATTGTAGGATTGCTCGAAAATAAATAAACGTCGTAATTGTTTCTAATGGAAAAAAGATCCATTTCAAAACGTTGTGACGTTGATAATATCGTAAAATAGCCTAATTATTTCAATTTAATAGAACGTCCTAGAATAAAAAAGGTTCTTTTTATGATATCTTAAACATACAATACGTAAACATGTTTTTTTACAATCTCACATAAGATAAAGAGGTGCGCGATTCTGAATAGCTTAGGGGTAAGACTTGCGTATTCTGGTTAAACAGTATAGTAAAGATTCACTTAAATATACATATCGAAAATGTCATATTCATACAAAACGTTTTGTTTAGGAATCAAGCCTCGCCTCAAAAACCACTTCAGAGCACATCAGTTGTCTGTCTGGCTTCGCTTGGTACCCGAACTGCACCGCGCCGGCATGGAAGACGTCGCGGCTCGACACAACCTCTTCAAGAACCATAACGAACTAGATCTATACGAAGGTATAGTCCGACCGGATCCCCTCGCACGTAACATCGACAACGAGCAAATACGGCGAACGAATGGCACTTACTCCGACACAGCACTAACGACTGTCGATACAATATTAGCTACATGCGCAACCGTTCTCCCCGGACGGGATCTGCAAACAGTGAACGCCACAGATAATACCTTGGCCAATTTGGAGGCGGCGGGATATGCCGCGTATTCGACGGCCCTCAGTGTTACTATAGCTATCGGGTGCTCGCTGCTAATACTTAACGTGCTTATATTCGCCGGAGTGTACTATCAGCGGGACAAATCGAGGTCGCGAGGCAAACAGCAGCGTTTCAACGAGAAGCACTTCGAAACTATTTCGGGGAAGCATTCCCATTACCATATAGATCCGACACACGCTCCGAGCTTAGTCGTTGACGTGGAGAGGCAGAATAGGAAAAAGCACTTAATGGAATCCGATGCTCACTTGTCGACTTTGAATTTTAAAGGGCCTCTGGATTTGCAGAAATCTTCTCCTAGCCCTACGTTGAGTATGGAGAACATGATGCTGCCAACAAAGCTGGGAAGCAGGAACAGCAGTTTTAGGATACCGAACGTCACCTATCCACAAATGGGTGGATACGCTACTATGCCGAAGAATTTGAACAAGTTTAATAACTCGCCTACCGTACAGGAAGTGAGGCAACAGAAATTCCAGCCTCCGAACGGATCAGCGGCGCAAGGCTCCCCGGGGAGGGAGGGCGAGAGAGGCCCTCACGCCACGCTGCGACGAGGCAAGCCCACCCATACGCCTAACCTCCCCCAGGCCGCCATTGACGAAATGAGAGTGTGACAGTTAATTTCATCTGACTTTGCATTACAGGATTAAAAAGTGTTCCTGGCTCTTTTAAAAGTGTAATTCGTATGTAATTTTGGTGCGCGATTGTAAATAATGTGTATGGACGCGTTGAGGTTTTTTTAGGGAAAAATGTTAACGAGTTTCTCAATCACTGGAATATGTTTATCGATTAAAAGATCAAATATATGAAACGTTTTGTTTTATTACATGTTCACATGCAAATGTAATAGGTAGATGGGTGCAGACGCCAGCAATATCAACCTATCCAAAACTGAATAAATGTTCAACCATGGAATACCATGGAATGAAACATGGAATACCATACCATACAAAAACTTTTAAGTTTAAAGGAAAGACGAAAGCTTTTGACAGTTTGTGGCAGTTTGATTTGCAGGCGTGTGTACATTATAACTTTTTTATATTAGAAGGAAGGAGTCAAACGAGCAGGCGGGTCACCTGATGGGAAGCAATCACCGCCGCCCATGGACACCTGCAAAGCCAAAGGAATCGCAGATGCGTTGCCGGCCTTTAACTTAGAATCGTATAAAAAATGAGAAGACTTTTTGTTGTGAGATTTTTTTTTAAATTTACTCAATGTAGTATTCAAATTTTTATACAATTTCGTAAGGATCGTATTGAAGATAAGTACGTAAGCAATGGCCACTGTTACTTGATACCATAGTATATAAATAGTATCAAAACATATATTCAAATAAAGTTGGTACCTTTTTTACTACATACATAACAACAATGCCTGCTAATTGTATACCTCTAAAACTAAACCTTACAAAATCTATATAATGACTTGTCCTGACTGACTGACTCATCATCGCCGAGCCTAAACCGCTGTAGCTTCAGCGGTTAGTTAGATAAAACTTGGACAGTAATTTAATTGAGTGACGTAACTAAGAAAGGATTTTACAAAAATCATACCCTAAAGGGGTCAAATAGGGAGTGAAAGTTTGTATAAAAGTCTGTCAGTTTTGAAGTAAATCGTTATTTTTAAAGTAATAACTATCAAAATGAATATTTTAAGCGATCATTAGACTTTTCAACAAAAATAAAGAATGACGTGTTTTAGCATTTTTGGAAAAACCTTCCCTAGAGAGGTAAAATAAGTGTGGAAAGTTGTATGGAAATCTGTAATTTCTTAAATTTTGGTATTTGGCCTGGTAAGAATTATAAAGTGTTTTAAGCTTTTGGAAAATGAGCCCTTATGTAGGGGATGACAATTTGTACAGGAGGTTTCAAAACGGACCAAAATAACTTATACAGAGTGATCTTGATTTCGTTGTTTTGTGTTTCACACTTTCCTAATTCTAACTCGCGTGAATGGTCTTTATAATGATAAAAATAAAAATCTTGATGTCGAAATGACGTGACACGTTACTCGTGTAGCCCGCATGAGCAAAGCCGCAAACAAAAGCTAGTAAGTTATATAATCATTTAACTATGATATTTATTGAACTACTTCCATCTCATGATTGTAAGTGGTTAACATTGAAACATTATTACGAAGCACTAGAAAACGTTCGCTATTAAATATTATTCAGTTTGCGTAGTAAACAATATGTACACAAATTGGATTTCACAACTATGAACGTTATGACAACGGAATTAATTAAAGCAAAATACGGAATAGGGTCAGATCCTAACTAGCTTGTTCAAACTTGTTTATGTGAAGTAAATTTAATTGTCTTTAAAATATTGTCTTTGTTATAAGAAGTTGCCTTGCCACGCCTCTGTAGTCGAGTGGCTGGGCCGAGTCCTAGATTCAATTTCCAGTTACAGGAATCTGTGTATTAGATTTTCGATGGAATTATACACAACCCGAATTTGGCAGGCATGGTGGTGGTCTAGTGGTTAAGAACATCGGTGCCCTGGGTTCGATTCCCAGCGAGGGGCTGCATGTTCGCGCTCTAGCCAGCTTACTACCGCTATCTAATCTAAATATATTGCCATAGCAACAATATTAATATAGCATTGTCAAGTTCCGACAGTTAGAGGTAAAATAGTAGATAGTGGTAGGTAGTTAAATGAGGAGGCCGAAACCCTCACTTCACCCAAAATTCTCATACACTGAGTGTGCCTCATACACTGAGAGTGCCTCAGTGTATGAGGCACTCTCAGTGTATGAGATTTTGGGTGAAGTGAGGGTTTCGGCCTCCTCATTTAACTACCTACTCAAGGCCCAGCTGAAAATCAACGTTGTGGCGTCTAGCTGCAACATTTGCTGAGCTAATGATAATGAAAAATAGACGTCCTGAATGGGTAGTAGTTAAAAAAAATTGGACGATTCAAAAGCACTTTTCTAAAGTTTATTTGAAGAAAAATATTTGACTTTGACATTTGACTTTGAAATGTGACGGTGGATGAAGACTGCCGCGCAAATGGAGGCGCAACATCGCGACAGCAGTCAGCTCGTGACCACGGCCGTTGTAACTCGGTCGAAACGTCGGGTATAAAGAAGGTATGATACCTTTTTACTAATTAGTTTGCGTTAATCCCCGTTTCATCATCATCATCTCTGCCAAAAGACGGACAAAGCCTCCCCCAAATCATCATGGGGGGTATTTCCCATAATCGCCACGCTTGGCAGGCGGGTTGGCGATCGCAGTAGGTTGAGGGTAACCTCAGAGAGATGCTGCTGCCCATCCTCTGGAATGGTCCCTAAGTCGGCTTTTACGACACCCACGGGAAGAGATGGGGTGGTGCAATTCTTAATCCCACGCATCACAAAGGCACCACACAATCCCCGTTTAAATTTGTTTAACTATGGATCGCGAAATTTTAAAAGTGTATACTTAAGTGGTTAGCTATATTTATTGCTAAATAAATAGTTGACCATGAAATTGCTATACCATCTTAAAAGTAAACGTTTTTCGCATTTATCATAAAACAGCAAAGTCTATTTTAGCTTACAAGACCAAAGTGTCAGATACGTTTTCATCATTGACATAATGAGCCAAAGCGAAATTTTACTGCAATGGAAGTTTATGTCAGCCAGTAAAGCAATTTCATGGTTGACTATACAAAAAGACACATAAAACTTTCACTATAAATAAATGTGAGCAACATAACACGCCATTTAAACCGCATACGGATACGTGTTGGTCCAAACGTACATTCCGACGGACGCTTAGTGGCGGACGATAAACAAACCCACAAAAGGCCTTTGTCCGTATACCCATGGAACGAGTCTCAGTGAGAAGGAGTTTATATTTATATGTATCGGTAAAAGTTTATGTTAAGAGGAAATACTAAGGTCGACTGAATTGAAAAATATGTATGAAAAGTAGTCAAAATTAACGTTTCGTAGTCCCCTGATTTCTCCTCCAAAACTGGACCGATTTAATTACATTTTTCATTTAAAATTAAAGAAAGGCTTTGGCTGTCTGTGTCTCTATGTTTTGCTTTTTTAACATAGTCTGGTCAAATTTGAGAACACAGCGTAAAATCTGGCCAATTTTTAAGGTTTTTGAAAATCCATATCTTTTTTAAATAAAAAAAAAATAAATAAAAAAATAAATATAGAATAAATTTTTATTTGGTTCATAAATATAGTGATAAAAATACATTAAGCTTAATACACAAATTTATAGGTTCCAGAACCAAAAAGGCAACCGCTCAGCATGTGTCATGACCTAAGGAGATCCCCAGGCCACAACGCTGGTATTCTGCGGAAGCCGTAACTAAAATAAAAACTAAAACTTATAAGGAAAGAGGTAGCACCAGAGACGCAAGAATGAAAAAGTAATTAAATCGGTCTAGTTTTGAAGGAGGAATCAGGGGACTACGAAACGTTGATTTTGTCTACTTTTCAGACATCTTTTTCAATTCAGTCGACCTTAGTGTTTCCTCTTAAGGGTGCAGTAGTAGCAGCAAGTTGTACTAAGAAGCAGTAATTTCGGGCTGGACAGAGCCACGATAGCATAGTTAGTAGTGGTCTAGTGGTTAAGACCACCGGTTTTGACCCTGAGGTTCCGGCTTCGATTCCCAGCGGGGGGTACATGTTTGTGTACTCGGTTTGGTTGGTGGTAGGGCTTGTTAATTGTCCGCAAGGCTAGCTACCACCAGCTTATCTAAATATATCGTCTTAACATCAATGTTTGTAGCGGGTCTGTCCCGGTTGGATAACTTTCCGTTTCGTAAACCTAAGAAAATACCTAAATAAAAGTAGCGTTTCGTAAACTTTAACATTGTTGCAGCAGTTAGAGATAAGATAGCCAGTGCTACACTTGTTAAGGTTACCGGGTGAAGTGAGCTTCCACCTTCGACCCTATCATCACTTAAAATCAGGTGAGATGAAAGTCAAGTGCTTTCCAGTAAGATTAAAACCTCCCCCTTGGTCGAGTGGTTTGTACACCGGTTTTCATGGTGTCGCCATCTCTGAGGTCCCGGGTTCGATCCCCGGTCGGGTCAATTTAGAAATTATTGTTTTTCCAAATTGTCTCGGGTCTGGGTGTTTTCTATGTATAATAAATATGTGTTTAAGTATTTTAAGTATGTTTATCCGTTGTCTGGTAAACATATAACGAGTTTCATAACGAAGCTTCTATTGGGCTAGATAATTGGTGTGAGTGTAGAAAAATTTATTATTTATTATTAAAAAAGAAAATGAAGTCATAGGCTGCGGGTTTGAATCTCACTTATGGATATTTTTCGACTCTTTTAAATAAAGTCTTTAATTCACTAACAACATATTTTTATATAGGTACAGACGACCGCACATCGATCTGTCCAAATATGTGAAATGTCTTCAATAAATGTTCAACCATATGCCCTATACATAAAGTTCAAAGTCTATTGAGGAAATTTGACAGATTGTAGTTTGTAGTAGTCTATCTGATGTGCAGACGTGTGTACTGTACTGTAGTGATCGATCGCTGCCTCATGGCAGCAGTCGCGTTCTGCGTATGAACGTAGTGTAGTCCTTGTCATCCGCGGCTGCGACGACACCTATTTTAGTATATTCTATGTTATCTTAAAAATACCAATATATAGGTAAAGTAAAAGCTCCATGAGTTTAATTTTATAAACATTTTATTTTAATTATTAATTTTGACACAACAAAAAATGGAGGCCATCTCAACGTGTTTTTTTTTTTTTGTTAATTAGGAGGCAAACGAGCAGGCGGGTCACCTGATGGAAAGTAATCACCGCCGCCCATGGACACCTGCAAAACCAAAGTTATCGCAGATGCGTTGCCGGCCTTGAGGAAGGAGTTGGATCTTGAGGAAGGAGTAGGAATTGGGAGGGGGGAGGGGTGAGAGATGGGCCTCCGGTACTTTCACTCACCGGACGAAACACAACAGCAACGAGTGCCGTTGTTTCACGCCGATATTCTGTGAGAGGGTGGTGTTACGCCGGGCGAGCCGGCCCATTTCGTGCTGCAACGCAGCGTGGCTCTACCACTCAGAAAACTCAGTTTTTCGGGTTAATTAGTACAAATCAGCGATTACTCTTCCTATCTTTATAATTCGTAACGCTCCACACAAATAGCCGTTACAACCACGTCGGTTGTTATAAACTGGTGGAGGCGCCGCGTACAAAGCCGTATACCGCGTTTAGCTAGGTCTTCTTCGAGCTTGAAGAAAGAAAAAGGCGTTGCAGGAGTCAACGAGCCGTTATTTGCAAGAAGTAATGTGTTAATATTACAACCACGTCGGTTGTAAGTACCTACCAGCTGACCTTCAATAACGGCTTTACATCCCACTGGGTACCAATCTGTACAACCGTTCCCATTTTGAGTAAGTAATTAACTTTTTAAATGATTACCTTGTTAAAATTTGTTGCGAACACCCAATTATAACTTCGGAATGCTTCGAATTGGCCTGCATTTCCAGTCGCCGAAATTAAATAATAACTTTTTAATTTGTTTCTGGTTTGCTAATGACTTCTGATTGACACCTATAAGGAATAAAATCTCCATTTTAAATTCTAGTAGAAGTAAATAGCCATCTGTTCTAGACTAGTCGATAGCAAGTTTGACCAAACATCTGCTATAATGTCTAAGTATTACAAATTGTTTTTTTTTTGGAAATAAATAAATAAACTTTCCTACACTCACGGCAATTATCTAGCCCAAGAAAAGTTTCGTTATGAAACTCATTAAATGGTTACTAGACAACGGATAAACAAACTTAAATACATTCTTAATATACATAGAAAAACAAATACATAGAATAGAAAGAGTTTGATGAATGCCTTAGACGGCATAGTCAGCTTCACCGGGCTTTTTTTGTACTTATGCCATTAAAGTAGTCTCTTTCTCAACCGTTATCCACTCAATGTTGAGTGTAGGTCTCTTCTAATGCACTCCATTTCCTTCGATCTTGTGCCTTCCATATCCAACTCTTCCCCGCTACCTTGACAAAAAAAATTAAAGTAGTACTACTTTAAAGTATTTGTCAGGGTAGCGGACCACAGACAAGAGTCTAGTTGGCACTGGTTTTTAGGCTCAGAGGTCCCGTGTTTGTTTCCTCAGTAGCTGAAGATTTCAAGTAAAGTGTCATAACAAAGCATCTAAAATGTAAATTGCGTGAATACATGCTTTAGATTTGATAATAAAGGTGTTTGATCATATATATTAGTAACAAGCATAACTGACCAATATCCAAACAAAGAATATGATATATAATATAGAATAGAATATGGATATTTTCAACACCACATCAGCTAGCATCAAAAAACATTTGTAACTTTCGTTATTAGTATTAGGTAAGTAGTGTATGTATTTGGATATTTATTTAATTGCATGCAGTGTTCACTTCTAGAAGGTCGTGCATGGCCATGCTTCTTTATATTGTTTCCACTAACTTGTATATGCAACGACCACTTTTGTGAACCTAGAATATTAAAAAATAAAAAAAAATAAAAAAAAAACTTGAGAGAACAAGAAATTAAAACAGAAGTGTAATATTTAAAGTGTACTATTTCTAATACTAGTAAGTACGTAAACGCAATGTTGCAATAACGAGTTTGGAATAAAAGAGTCTATACATCCTAAACGCTTTCCAAGGAATCCTACCAAGGAATACTTCATAGCGGCCGATAAACAAACCCGTAAAGGACGTCTTTGTACGGCTCCCCGGCAGCATACGTAATAAGCCACTAGTGTTGGGAATTAATTTATCGATACAGCGGCTCAAGGTCAACAGCTACAAAGTAATTTATCGCGAAAGAGTGAGCAGGAAAATGCGTTCCAATTTCCGAGAGCGAAATAATTGTTGTTGTCTGAGCGGAGCGTTAAGTTGTTTATGGAGCAATATGTGGAACAGAATAATGAAATCAGTAATGAGTTCGGGGAGATGGACATTTTTTTCTTAATCACGATCGTGAATGTTAGGCTACTTTGGGTGTGGTTGGTACCGGATGGGTGATCAACAATTTCGGCTCGAAGTTCCTTTGTGCTCCGAAAAAAAGCTTCAAGAGTAATACTTACCGAAAAATTGTAGTCGTCAAAACAAAGTAGGTATGTCAAAGGCCTGAATTAGCAATTTGAAAATGTTTGATACCATGCCGAACTTCATCCACATCCATTCATCCGTTGCAGCGTGAAGAAGCAACAAGTATACACACAAACTTTCGCATTTATAATATTGGTATGATGTTACGTAAATGAGAAAACAACATTTGCAAAAACGTTTATTCAACTTAATTAATGCTATCTAGTTTACTATGAAAAGTTTTAAAACCTAAATTAAATAAACGTTTATTCTAACTTTCTAAATCTCTATATTATCTTTATTTCACTATCTTTATCTTATTTATACACACCTAGTAAATTAACCTTTGGTTTCATTAGTAATAGTGTTCTACTTTTGATCATCGACATTTTGATTTCGATTACTTAAAGACATACGTGTTGACCGCACTACAAACAAGAGATTATACTGTTCATAGCTACATCCACGGAGAGTATCGACAGGCTTTACTGCACATAAAGCTTTACCATACTTAAATAGTGGTAAACTGTCCATTAGTCAACATGAAAAAGCCCCATGGAAAATAAACAGGACTAAAATTTCCATACACTGCCCATGGGAGTAAGGTAAATCCTTCCTTGTGATTACAATAAGGCACTCAAAGGGTAGCGTCGGTTTACGGTCTCAATTTGCTCTTGTCCTTCATCAAAAACCTCTTTTTGGGGCGTAAAGGGGTAACCCGACCGATGGCGGGCCAAAGTGAAAAATAACATCTTTAAATTGCTATGAGATCGTAGTTTATCGATGGGCTCAAAGTTAGTCAGTAAAAAGTAGCAAGTAGGTACGAGTGTGAGTACGGGTATAAGAAAAATAAACGAGCCTCTTGAGATTTTTCTAGCTCTTCTCGCTCGAAGGCTCTTTCAAAATCCGAAATAGTTGTAGATTAACCGCCTCTGTGGTCTAGTGGTTAAGACCACCGGTTTAGACCCAGAGGTCCCGGGTTCAATTCCCAGTGGGGGGTACATGTTTGTGTACTCGGTTTGGTTGGTGGTAGGGCTTGTTTGTCCGCCTGGCTAGCTACCACCATCTTATCTAAATATGTCGCCATAACATCAATGTTTGTAGAATTGTTGTGTTCCGGCAGCTAGAGATAAGATAGCCAGTGCCTCACTAGTGAGGATCCCGGGTGAAGTGCACTTCCATCATTGGCCTTATCATCACTTACTATCAGGTGAGATCAAGGCACTGTGCTTACCCGTAAAATATATTTCAAAAAAAAAAGATGTAGTTTAGTGTAAGCAATTTTTTTGTTTTTTATTATTATTTAGATTTTTATAGTACTATACTTATAAGTGCACAATAAGTGCACGTGAAGGCTTTAATGATTTGACTTTAACTTTGACTTTCTTTTCTTGTATAAAGTCAGTAAAGAAAATGTATTTTTCACATTGCCAAATAATTTATATCCGCTTTTAGTACTTTGAATTGAAATTCAAAACATAAAATATTCATTTGACCCGAATTAGCTAGACGGGCGATTGAAACTTTGCCGCTCCCAATTTCAATTTATTATTGGTAACGATTCGTAATGAAAGCCGGTACTCGAAGGCTAATCGCCTTCAAGTCAATCAACTTAGGCGTGGTAGGAAGGGACTGCGTATTCCCATAAAGGGGATAAAAAACGTATTCGTTTCATATACCATTCCTCTTATAACAAACAACTATGTTTGATAGAGTAAAATAAATTTTTTTTTTTTTCAACATTCGTGTTTCTTTAATTGGTTCGCAACAAAATTTGCGTTAAAAATTATGTAAACAAAACAAAAACATTTTAGAGTAAAATAAATTTTGAGATTACACTCTTTTTATAGTTTGCACGGCAAATGACTCCACTCCACCTCATGTTAAGTGAAAATGGAGTCTAGACGCGAAGACAACTGGTGCAACGTGAAAACAACGCAGCGTCAATCGCCCTCATCCTGCCGGCCCGCAAGGTGCCTCTTCACGCCTCGATTGAAGGACCCCATGTCATAGGGAGGAGGGAAAACGTGTCCTGGTAGGTTATTCCGTCTTTTGGTTGTGCGACAAAGAAACGTGTTACTATATTTCTTCGTGCGCGATGGAATGTCAAGACATTACAGCGGTGACTCCGGAGAGCAGCAAGCGTACTCCTATGGAGGAAGTGAGAAGGTGGGATGAGGTCAAAGAGTTCTTCAGAGCACTCGCCGCGGTATAAGCGGTAGAAGACGCTAAGCTATATACATACGATACAAACAATTATTATTAGGAATTTATGTTCTACTTACGCGCGTTTTCATCATCGGCCTTATTGATCGAAGCTTGACCCTTAAGTTTTAGGTGACCAATAAGCCGTTGTTAGGTGCTGATTTTAGTCCGACAACTGCCACCTTGCACATTGAGTGACTTATGTCCAACAGTGGGCTAATGGTGAATAGTGATGCTGTACTGTATTCCCCCATTAGACAAGTGGCATTACGCTAATAAAATAGAAATAAATAAATAATCTTAATTAATGGCTTCGCGTTTATAATTTAACAAATTTCAAATATTTTTTATTACTAGCGGTCGCCTAGTGGTCGAAATATATGTTTTCTATGTTTTTCATATAATAAGTATGTATTTAATTATTTTGAGTATGTTTATCCGTTGTCTAGCAACCATTTAACGAGTTTCATAACGAAGCTTCTCTTGGGTTAGATAATTGGTATGAATGTAGGAAAGTTTATTTTTAAAAAAACTTTTTTTTGTGTTTATTTAAATTTATTCTCAGAAATGTAGTTTTAACACTCTTATTTAAGCAAAAGTAGCAGTTATAACTTTCTTCCTAAGAAATATTAAGACACAAGTAAGTGTCGCTGTCCTTACAATAAAGATTACAATAAAAAGTTTCACTTTTTATTATTTTTCACGAGTTGGCAGGAACAACTTTGAAAACTTCTATTTACTAAGGAAACATACAAAAGTTTCTTTTGACGAGCTGATATTTATTAAGGTCTACGTTTATAGCTTAAGTGTCGATCGGCGTGCGAACTTGTTGTTTACAAAAGGTGGATTGACAAAATATTGTGGCAGGAGAGAGAAAAGTTTTCCCTTTTCGTTATAAATCAATACTTCTTTTCATGAAGCTTTTCATAAGAAAAACTTGATACTGTATTTCTGTAATTATTGCAGATAACACTTGAAAGTATGTAAGAAAACGAAAAGGCGTTATTTAATATAATAAATTAAGAGGTTAGCCCTTGGCCACGACCAATGGTGTTTTGCGACGTGGCCAGCGAATTTCTAGTTCATTGCATTCTTTCTATCACCGTTCACTATGACTGCCGTAGTATAACGTGCAATGCACTTGGAATCCGCTCGGTGCGTCGCAAGACGCTCGTGTTCGTGGCTGAGACCTAAAGCGGATGACATAGATGCTTTCTTCATCTTGGTACATAAGCTTATTGGTACTTAAACCTCAAGTAAAATAAAAACCGAAGTTTATAACGTTGGAAAGTAAATTTAAAAAAAAGTAGACGCGCGTTTGTCTGGTAATCACTGATTGAGCAAAGGTTATTTACTACCAAAAAATAGCCTTTGCTATGTCATCATCATCATCATCAGCTCATTTTTATATCCCCACTGCAGGGGCACGAGCCTTCCCTATGGATGGATAGAGAGAACGGGCCATAAACTACCACGCGGGCCCAGTGCGGATTGGTGGTTATTACCCACTTACTCCTACTGTGTCTTTAACGACACACCAACTTTAAAAAAATATAAAAGCTTATATGGGTACTTTGTTCTTTTTTTTGTGTTGGGTCTGACAGTCAAGATTATACATGGTTAATGTGAAGTAATAACTGTGAGTTACATTTAATATATTTTGTTTGTAATAAGTTTGAATTTTGTGATTATTGCAATGAGTAAAACAGGGTGAGTTGAGATAATATTTTATCGCGATTTGTATTTGTGTAAGAACAGATTATCAATATTTTATTCCTATATTGTAAGAAAATAAAAAAACAAATTGTTATTTTTTATTATTTCATATGGTATTTGCCTTTTACTTTAGGTATTCCGTAAAAGACACGGTAGGAGAATGTACTACTATCTACTATACTACCATTCAATATTAGAACATTTTCCAACTGCGTCTTTTTATTATTTAAAAAACACTAAAATTTATAATAATTATTTTTATTGCTTATTTCTTTAATATTATGTATTTCTTACAAGAATTTTAAAATCCCGCTGTCGTTGAATAAAATTTTTGAAGAGTTGGAGCAAAATGATAAAAACGAGGTTCCAGATTCTATAACTGACATGCCGCCAGAAAACTGTAGCGTGGAAGTTACACATGAAGACTCTGGAGATGAAGACTATGTGTTACTCAAAAATCTACCTGGGTCCCATCTCAGAGCACAAATGCTGAAATTCAACGTAAAGATGTAAGGGGGTGTAAGGGGTCCCAACCTACACCGTTTGGGGCCCAAGTCAACCTCTCCTGCGCGTGGTGCACCCTGCCGACCAACAGACGAGGCTCTGGCGACCGACCGATGGCGGGATACCCATCACAGCCCGAACGTAGCTAACAAAGTGCACAGACTGGTGTCGGGCAGCAGCGATACTGGTGCGATTAGCTACGCACTGCGATTGCCAACCCGCATGCCCAGCGTGGCAATTATGGGCAAACCCTCCAAATGGCGACACAAAACAGACCACGGCCCCCAGTTCCCGGCCACCCTGCTATTCCTGATCACGGCGGCGGTCACGGTAACGGCAGGGCAAGTGGTGCGAAGAATCCCCGGGTTACGGAAGGTCGCCAAAAACAACTGACCCTGGCAACGTACAACGGACGCACGTTACGGCTTGATGAGCACCTGGCGCAGCTCGAAGAGGAACTCGGGAAGATAAGGTGGCATATTCTTGGGTTGAGTGAAGTCCGAAGAGAGGGAGAGGACACCGTAACCCTTGAGTCAGGTCACCTTATGTACTACCGAGAGGGAGACCAGCTATCCCAGGGTGGCGTAGGGTTCCTGGTAAACAAAGCCCTTTGTGACAACGTAGTAGAAGTGTCGAGTGTGTCGAACAGGGTTGCGTACCTCGTAATTAAGCTAACCGAGAGGTATAGCCTTAAGGTAGTGCAGGCTTACGCACCGACCTCAACACACTCGGACGATGAAGTGGAAGATATGTATGGAGACATATCTAAGGCCTTACACTTCACCACCAAGGCCCACTACAACGTTGTCATGGGGGACTTCAACGCTAAAGTGGGAGTACAGAATAGCCACGAATCGGTAGTAGGATCACATGGTTTTGGCAGCAGAAATCATAGGGGGCAGATGCTTGTCAACTTCCTCGAAAGAGAGGGGCTTTTCTTGATGAATTCTTTCTTTAAGAAACAGCCCCAAAGAAAGTGGACATGGCAGAGCCCCGACACTATGACTAAAAATGAGATCGACTTTATCATGACGGACAAAAAGCACATATTCAGAGACGTCTCAGTGATCAACAGATTTAATACCGGCAGTGATCACCGACTTGTTCGAGGCTCTCTGAATATCAATTTGAAGCTTGAACGTAACCGCTTGATGAAGTCCAGGCTCCGTCCTAACCTGCTCCAAACTATCGTAGGATCTGAAACGTTCAGGCCCTCGAAAATGTGGTCGGAATCCTCAAGGAGGAAGGTATGAGATTTTGCGAGATACAGCGTAAAGGCAAGAAGTCGAAGTTTTCGGAAGAAACCCTTAGGCTTATGACCTTACCGTTTGAGGTCGAGTTCGCTAACATCCGCGGACTCCATGTAAACCTCAATGCCGTCCACCACCATCTTGAGACGGCGCGGCCAGCAATGTTGTTTTTGACGGAGACGCAAATAATCTGTCCGGCCGACACCAGCTACCTGCACTATCTGGGCTTTGTGCTTGAAGAGTCCTTCAAAGCCAAAGCCGGAGTTTGCTTGTTCGTTCGGACGGATGTTTGCTGTCGCCGTCTGCACTGTCTGGAGGACCCTTCCTTTTCCCTCCTTGCGGTACACGTCGACTTGGGCTCTCATAGCCGTGTCTACGTCTGCGTCTACCGATCCCATAATGGCGACATGGAGACAACTCGATTTATGGAACACCTTAGTCGGGTAGCAGATGAAGCGCAGGAGCGGTTTCCATCGGCGGAATTGGTGTTTTTGGGGGACTTCAATGCTCACCACGAGTTGTGGTTAAGTTCCTCCAAAACTGACCATGCTGGTAGAACTGCCCACGCATTTGCTCTCACGCACGACCTGACTCAACTGGTGAACCAGCCCACCAGGATCCCAGATATAGTCGGTCACGCGCCCTCTTTGCTGGACCTTCTGCTGACGAGTCGCCCAGCTGGCTACCGAGTGGAGGTTCGAGCTCCTTTAGGATCCTCGGATCACTGCTTGGTATCCAGCAAAGTGCCTCTGGCCTCGCTACCGCCTTCAGCGGTATCGAAACGCCAGATTTGGCATTACTCGTCGGCAGATTGGGATGGTATGCGGGACTATTTCGCATCCGTTCCTTGGGGGCAGCGCTGCTTCAGCGGGAAGGACCCGACAGCTAGTGCGACTGCAGTTGCTGATGAGATAGTCTTAGGAATGGAGTACTATGTTCCGCACTCCTATATCATCAGCAAAGGCAGGCGCAACCAATGGTTCAATCGCGAGTGTGCCAACGTTGTTGTTAACAGGCAGACGGCATACCGCGCTTGGATCAGAGGTTCAGCCCAAGGAGATCCTGAGACCAGCACACTGAAAGCAGCCTATAACAATGTCACCAAGTCTTGCAAGAAGGCTTACATTAGAGCGGATGCCCAGCGCGTTGCACGGGTTGGCCAAGAATTACTGACGCATCCTACGGGCAGCCGTAGCTACTGGCGTCTTGCCAAAGCCGTGCAATCTAACTTCTGCCAATCCTCGTTGCAACCTCTGAGATGTCCTGACGGATCTTTAGCTCACAAGCCGCAGGAGAAGGCCGATCTCCTGGCCGGACTTTTTGCGGCTAACTCCCGAATCGATGACTGCAATGCACAGCCACCAAAAATTCCTCACTGTGGCCACACAATGCCTGATATTAAAATCAGACAGTGTGATGTACGTGCGGAGCTACAGTCAATCGATGTTCGGAAAGCTAATGGCCCTGATGGCATCCCAGCAATAGTTTTAAAAATGTGTGCAGCGGAGTTGTCCCCCGTTTTAACTCGTCTATACCGTCTCTCGCTTTCTTCAGGTTGTGTGCCGGAATCTTGGAGAGATGCTAATGTGCAACCGGTTCCGAAAAAAGGAGATCGGTCAGATCCGACTAATTACCGCCCAATAGCCGTTACTTCAGTTTTGTGTAAAGTCATGGAGCGGATTCTAAATAAACAGCTTTTCCGCTACCTAGAAGAACACCCCTTAATTCACGATCGCCAATACGGGTTCCGGCCGAAACGGTCAACGGGTGATCTTCTAGCGTTCGTTACACATCTCTGGGGTGAGGCTATTGATAAGCGTGGCGAGTCGGTGGCTGTTGGCCTTGACATAGCCAAGGCTTTTGATCGGGTCTGGCACAAAGCCCTTCTGTCCAAGCTCCCGGCATACGGTCTGCCTGCTCAGTTCTGCAACTGGGTCGCTGGCTTCCTACATGAGCGTAGAATCCGAGTACTCACAGATGGATGTGCTTCGCGGTTCATGTCAGTGAACGCTGGTGTCCCTCAGGGGTCCGTTCTATCCCCCACGCTGTTCCTTCTGCATATCAATGATATGCTTCCACTTGGAAATATTCATTGCTATGCAGATGATAGTACAGTGCACGGTGGGTATAACGGTCACCCAGCGGCTAGGCAGGTCGAGACTGAAGTGAAGCGAGTAAATCTTGTCATTGAGCTCAATCGGGTATTGGACCTCATATCTAAATGGGGCTCCAATAACCTTGTTGCATTCAATGCCAAGAAAACACAGGTATGCGCGTTCACGGCAAAAAACTCGCCATTCCTACCCCTTCCCTCTCTTCAAGGCACATCACTCGGTCTGCAGAGCAGTATAAACATTCTTGGTATGGAGATTCGCTGCGATCTGAACCAGAGGGACTATATTGAAACCGTGATAAAAACAGCGTCACGTAAACTCGGTGTCCTGAACAGGGTGCGGCGATTCTTCACGCCGGATCAGTTGTGCCTTTTGTACAAGACACAGGTGCGATCTTGCGTGGAATATTGCTCGCACCTCTGGAACGGTTCCGCAAAGTACCTTCTCGATGCCTTGGACAGATTGCAGCGGCGCGCTATACGCATTATCGGCAGTGCAGAGGTCACTAATGCTCTCGAGCCCCTGCAATTGCGTAGAGATATAGCGTCACTCAGCGTCTTCTACCGCTTATACCACGGCGAGTGCTCTGAAGAGCTTTTTGACCTCATCCCACCTTCTCCCTTTCTCCATGAAAGTACGCGTGCTGCTCTCCGGAGTCACCGCTGTACTGTCTCGAACATTCCATCGCGCACAAAGAAATTTGGTAACTCGTTTTTCTGTCGCACTTCCAAAAGATGGAATAGTCTACCAGCGCACGTTTTCCCTCCTTCCTATGACATGGGGTCCTTCAAACGAGGCGTGAAGAGGCACCTTGTGGGCCGGCAGGGTGAGGGTGACTGATGCTGCGTTGTTTTCTCGCTGCGCCAGTTGTCCTTACGTCTGGACTCCATTTCCACTTAACATCAGGTGGAGTGGAGTCATTTGCCGAGCTATGTATATAAAAAAAAAAAAAATGAGTAAACGACGCGAGGACCCACCTGTCACTTCGTCCGAACAACGGGCTCTTAACAAGAAGATTGGTAAACTGGTGCGCTACGACCTCCGATGCTCCAATACACGCTCGATTGAACGAGCAATTGAGCAAAACCGGGGGTCGAAAGTGTTTGTCCAGTCTCTTGGGAGAAGCCACTTGACGAAGTTGACTACGGCCAGTGGAGTAGTCGTTGCCTCGAGGCCAGAGGTTCTTTCAGAAATCGAAAACTACTACAGCCAGTTATACGCATCGCATGCATCTCAACCTGATCCCGGAAATGAGGATACCAGAGCCACATTGACCCGCCACTTTACCGAAGACTTGCCAGATATCAGCCTAGGTGAAATTGAGATGGCTCTTAGTCAGCTTAAAAACGGAAAAGCCCCTGGCGAAGACGGTGTTACATCTGAGCTCCTCAAATCAGGCGGAAAACCTGTATTAAAGGAGCTCCAAAACATCTTTAACGCCGTTCTTTTCGATGGGAGAACTCCGGAGGCGTGGAGTAGGAGTGTCGTCGTACTGTTCTTCAAAAATGGAGACAAGACCCTACTGAAGAACTACCGACCCATTTCGCTCCTAAGCCACGTCTATAAGTTGTTTTCAAGAGTAATCACAAACCGCCTTGCGCGCCGACTCGACGAATTTCAACCGCCAGAGCAGGCCGGGTTCGGAGGAGGATACGGAACCATAGACCACATCTTCACAGTGCGGCAGATTATACAGAAGACCGAAGAGTATAATCAGCCCCTGTGCTTAGCATTTGTGGACTATGAGAAGGCATTCGACTCTATCGAAACCTGGGCTGTTCTAGAATCCCTGCAACGATGCTAAGTCGATTGGCGATATATCCAAGTGTTGAGGTGTCTGTACAATGCTGCCACCATGGCCGTCCAATTACAGAACCAGCAGACTAAGCATATCCCCTTGCATCGAGGTGTGAGACAAGGGGATGTGATATCCCCCAAATTGTTCACAAATGCGTTGGAGGATGTGTTTAAAACGCTGGACTGGAAAGGACGTGGCATAAACATCAACGGCGAACACATCTCACACTTGCGATTCGCGGACGACATCGTCATCGTGGCCGAAACGTTGCAGGATTTACGGTTCATGCTGAACGGCCTAGCTGATTCTTCTCAACGCATCGGTCTCCGGATGAACTTGGATAAAACCAAGGTTATGTTCAACGAACATGCTATTCCGGGACCGATTGCAGTACAAGGCGGTGCTCTCGAAGTTGTTAAGGAATATGTCTACCTCGGGCAGAGTTTGCAATTGGGTAGAAACAACTTCGAGAAAAAGGCTAACAGAAGGATACAGCTAGGCTGGGCAGCATATGGGAAATTACGTCGGGTCTTTACGTCGCCTATCCCACAAAGTCTAAAAACGAAAGTCTTCAATCAGTGCGTCCTACCGGTCATGACATACGGAGCTGAAACGTGGACACTCACGGTTGGGCTGGTTCACAAATTTAAAGTCGCTCAGCGAGCTATGGAAAGGGCTATGCTCGGAGTTTCTCTGAAGGACCGACTTCGGAATGAGGTGATCCGACAGAGAACGAAAGTAATCGACATAGCCCATCGGATCAGCAAGCTGAAGTGGCAGTGGGCCGGTCATATTAGCCGCAGAACCGACAACCGTTGGGGTAAACAAGTTTTCGAGTGGAGATCGCGTATCGGCAAACGTAGTGTAGGACGCCCTCAGACTAGGTGGAGCGACGATCTTCGCAAGGTGGCTGGCAAGAACTGGATGAGAGTAGCCGCGGATCGTGCTCGGTGGCGTGCACTTGGAGAGACCTATGTCCAGCAGTGGACTAGTATAGGCTGATGATGATGATGATGATGAACGTAAAGATTCTTCTGATGCTAGTGAGAATGACTGTTTATCTTTAGACAGCTATCTAAAAGGTCAAAATATTGGTATTTATAGGACTAGTGTCCGTGAGAAAAAGTGGTTTTTCTCACTAATGATTCATTGCCTTGATATGGCCACTTATGATGCCTGGCAGTTATACAAGGTAAAATAATGGTGGGCAGTTTGATCATTTGAAATTTTGGAGGAATGTCGCTATGTGTTCTTGAATTAAACAAGAAAGCTGACAGTCATAGGGATGAAGAGCCATCACAACGTAGAGCCATAGCAATGCAGTATACTCATAATTGGTCACCTGATAAACTATAGAGAGGCTCGACTGCGTAGTGGTGTCTGTCATAATAGTGCAAATGTTTATTGTATGAAATGCAATGTAACATTGCATCCGAAAACATGTTTTGAAGAATACCATATGCAGAAAATAACCATATGTGACATTTTATTGATGTGTTTTATTGTCGTTTTTGTCAATTTATTATGGAACCGTAATAAATCTGACCAATAAGCTATCATAGTAGCATATTCTCCTACTGTGTCGTTTAAGACACGGCATTTTCCGGCTTTTCTCCAAATATAATATTTTTAAAATTATTTTTTATGGATTATTTATCATCAATTTAATAAGTATATGAAATTTCAAACCAATCTTACAAAAAAAGTTAATTCAGGAGTAAGTGGGTTAACGACTGCTAATGCAGCCGGGACCAACGGCTTTATGTGCCTTCCGAAGCACGGAGAATCTCGAGATGATTAATTTTTGGTCACCCATCCGATGACCGGCCTTTGCAAAAGTTGCTTAACCCCAGCACTCGCAGACCGGGCGCCTTAACCACTGCGCCATCGAGCTCCTCAACAGCTTGTTATGTATGTTATAATAATTTAATTCTCCGTATTTCGATATGCACGTTAAGTCGTTAGTCCCGGCTGATATCGTGAAATGATAGTCGTTATAGGGTTATAACGACTTCCATCTCCATTCGCTGGGTGACCTCACAATCTCACACTGAAAATATGCGCAACAGTAAAAGATTTATTGGCTGAAGTAAATGAACAACAAAAATGCAATTAAATAAAATATCTTTGTAGCGCACATACTTCACCCAAGCAATCACTATATGTACGCAGAAAGAGCAATTCATGCAACCACATCATCACGCACATCAAACCGATACCCGATATGTTTGACCCTTTTCAGAGCATTTTCTGGAGCTGATAACTGGTTGTAAGCTGCACAGTGACTTCGATATGTTTTTCTTTTTTATATTTAGCGCAACAAATGGAGCCCGGACGCGAAGACAACTGGTGCAGCGTGAAAACAACGCGTCACCAGTCACCGTCTCTTGTGCCTCTTCACGCCTCATTTGAAGGACCTCAATGATATAAAAGAAGAAAAATGTGTAACGAATGGGTTCACCATAACAAGTTTGAAATCGTATAAATGCAGGTAAACTGTTATTTTTAATGTTTTCCACTAAAAATTGAGTGGGTATTTTCCTTAAGACTGACGCTTACTCACTAATTGACTTGAAAAAAACTTGTACTTCCAAGTTTGCGTGAAACCAAAATGTGTAAAACCTCTCAACAAATTGTTGAGTCGGCGTTGACAACAGCATATTTATTACGAAACTTACGTCCCATACGTCCCGCAACACAGCCACTCAGTGCCAAAACATGGCTATTACACCCAAAACTCTTAAGTGCAAAGTTGGTCGGCATGTCATCGGTCAAAATTAACACGTAACTTTATAAAGCGCAGTGCTCAAAGAGCCTTCACATCAAACAACAGTACAGTGCCAGTTGCCTCAACTATTCCGGCAAATTATTCCAGCTCGACGCCTCCGATATCTTCTGGATGTCTGCGTGTCCTTTGAAAATAATTTATGACGCCACCCTACGTACGTAGTAAGACATTTTGTGCGGTTTATTTGGAAAAAAAGTGTACTTCATGTCATAGAAGGGAAGCGATGTTGTTATTTTGTTTTGAAGTGCAGCGCGAAACTGCGTGCCAAAATTGTAATTTTTTTTTGTTTATTTTACATGTCTGCCTACATAGAGTCCAACGCACAGATAGTAGGGTAAAATATAGAATTTAAAAATTAAGTTAAAATTAATTTAAATAATAAAAATAAATGACGTAAGTGATATACAGTAAGTAGTAAAGTTATATGAAAATATGATGATATGATATGCTGTAAGACATCTTATAGTAAAAAAAAATAAACAATGATCATATCTCAAATTAATTAGAATATAAAGATACAGATAGGTCGAATTAACGTCGTACACGAGCATGTTGTTTCCATTGAAATCGTGCTGCCAAGACATTTTACTGGAACACAAACCTATTATAACGGTAAATAGCAAAGCACTATGTACACAATAAATGTGTCTGAGGGTGATACCATTCAGGCGGAAGCATTTCCGCAAAAGGTCTGTATACACAAAGACACCCACTTTATGGCACGTGATATTCACGTCTCGCAACAAACCACGCAAATCCACCTACGATACCTCATTGTGGTGCTTCCATGCCAAGTATCACCATTCACATCAGAGAAGTACGAAAATCTTTGCAAAATCTTGACGTGAATAAGGCCAGCGGCCCGGACGGAATTCCAGCTAGAGTGCTTAAACTCTGTGCGCCCGAATTAGCTCCTGTTTTGACGCGTCTGTACCGCCTCTCTCTTAGAATTAAAACGGTCCGTAAGTCCTGGAAGTTTGCGAATGTGCAACCTGTGCCCAAGAAGGGCGATCGTGCCGACCCTGCCAACTACAGACCAATCGCCATCACCTCCATACTTTGTAAAGTTATGGAAAGGGTACTAAATAACAAGCTGCTGTCGTACCTAGAATCCCATGACCTCCTAAGCGACTGTCAATATGGCTTTCGTAGAGGCCGTTCCACGGGGGACCTTCTAGTTTACGTCACACATTGCTGGGGCGAGGCAATCGAGAAGCATGGTGAAGCGCTTGCCGTTTCACTTGACATCTCGAAAGCCTTTGACCGGGTCTGGCACGCTAGCTTGCTTACGAAACTTCCAGCGTATGGCATCTCTGCTGAATTTTGTGCCTGGATATTAGACTTCCTGAGTGAACGGTCAATTAGGGTGGTCATTGATGGCTGCTCTTCTGACCTCATGGCTATCGATGCCGGGGTTCCTCAGGGATCCGTCCTTTCTGCGACCCTCTTTTTGCTGCACATTAATGATCTGCTCATGCCCGGAATTATTGGGTATGCAGATGACAGCACGGTCTCAGAAAGATATTTGTCCAGAGCTAGAGTCAGCATGAAAGAACTGTGTTCCTTAAGAGAGGCCATGGTGGAGCGGACAAACTTGACTCTAAGTCTTGTCTCCCAATGGGGTGACAGTAATTTAGTTAGTTTTAACGCCACCAAAACGCAGGCATGTCTGTTCACTGCCAAAAGGAGTCCTTTTAACCTGACTCCTACTTTCCGAGGTATGACTGTACCGATTACCGACAACCTGAATCTCCTAGGCATGAAGTTGACTTCCAGTCTGAACTTCGGTGACACCATCGAAATTAAGGCTCAAACAGCGGCAAAAAAACTGGGTGTCCTAAATAAGGTTAAGCGATATTTCACGCCGGGACAGCTTATAACTTTATATAAAACGCAAGTCCGATCGTGCATGGAGTATTGCTGCCACCTTTGGGACGGTTCAGCAAAATACCAGCTCGCCGCGCTTGATTCGGTGGAACGCAGAGCCAGGAAAATTATAGGTGACGATAAGCTAGTTAAAATTAAGCTTCACAGTCTCGCTCACCGCCGCACAGTTGCCTGCTTGTCGGTCTTTTACAGGCTATACTTCGGAGAGTGTGCTATTGAGCCGCATGAGCTCATTCCACCATCCCCATTTTACCATCGAGAATCCAGACGTACGGCTGGCTACCACCCTTACCTGGTTGATATTCCACTTCTGCGCACTAAGCGTTTTGCTTCTACATTTATAATGCGTACAGCCAAAGAGTGAAATTCCCTGCCGGCGTCTGTGTTCCCGAGTGCATATAACCCTAAAGTTTTTAAAGCCCGAGTGAATAGGCTATTTCTGGGCAAGCTTGTCCCATCGTCGGCCTCTTCTTAGCCCTAGGGATTAGAATGAGGCCAAGAGCAAGCCCATCTCACAATAAAAAAAAAAAAAAAAAAAGATATGGTGGGCACATTCAAGGGGAAAACACACTTAAACATTTACTCTTTACTTTTATACAGTGATATCTCATCATCATCATCATCTCAGCCAAAAGACGTCCACTGCTGGACAAAAACCTCCCCCAAGGATCTCCACAACGACCGGTTTTGTGTTGCTCGCATCCAGCGGCTTCCCGCGACTTTCACCAGATCGTCGGTCCACCTTGTTGGAGGCCTGCCCACACTGCGCTTTCCGGTACGCGGTCACCACTAAAGGACTATTCCGCCCCAGCGGCCATCAGTCCTGCGAGCAATGTGCCCTGCCCACTGCCACTTGAGCTTAGCAACTTTTCGGGCTATGACGGTTACCTTAGTTCTTCTGCGGATCTCCTCATTTCTGATTCGATCACCCCGAGCATAGCCCTCTCCATTGCTCTTTGAAGAACACTCACTCTCAAAGAACAGTGATATCTAGGTACCTGAAAATATTTCGAAGCACCAGCTCATTCTATGTTCCCGCAGCTAGGCATAAGCCTATCTTTGAATGGAACCACCACAGGGAGAGCACATGCCATAAGGCACCACTCGAGGCCATTGGTGGTGGTAACGACCGTTTTTAATTTAGCCGGGACTAAAGGTATGTCTTACCTCTGCCCTCCAGCATGGAAGAGCTCGAGATGTTTATATGTTTGATCACCCATCCGATGACAGGCATTTGCGAAAGTTACTTAACTTTTGCGATTGCAGAACAAGAGCATTTACCACTGCGTCATAAAGCGTAAACATATATATGAAGAAACAAATTAGTAAAATAAAACCAACATTTTTCTTGCTTATATTTTTACACATTACAACTTGGACCAATCCAGTCGTAAATGGCGAAGCCACCCATAGCTCGAGATTCTTAGAAAATTTGTATCTCAAGTAGAAAGAGACGGCTTTATACCACTAGTCCAAGTGGAAACGAGACAGAACACAAATAACGTATATCCCTATATTGCTCAGTTTGCGGTAGACACTTAGGTAAAAGACATTCCCGAACAGAAGCCTGTATACGAACGTTGATGAAAATGTAATTATGTGTAGAAATAGATTGTTGATAAAAAGCTTTTTCGGCGTATTAATAATGTATGCGAATTATACGCGGACTTGGGAGATGATAGCTCGCAAAAATCACTTGGATAATGGTTTTGAATGAGTTTGTTTTATCATTCAATGTATGTGTTAATCTAATACTCTGTGGGTGATAAGCGCGGGCTTTTGTTTAAAACAAAACACAATCTGCAGTGAGTTTATAAAGTGACTAGTTCTAACTTTAGATGCTATTCAGAAACCTTAGGCGAAATTGGAGAAGGTAGCTCGATGGCGCAGTGGTTAACGCGCCCGGTCTGTGAGTGCTGAGGTAAGCAACATTCGCAAGAGCCGGTCATCGGATGGGTGAACAAAATTTTATCATCTCGCTTCTCCGTGCTTCGGAAGGCACGTAAAGCCGTCGGTCCCGGCTGCATTAGCAGTCGTTAACAACTAACATTTCGCACTGGGCCCGCGTGGTGGTTTATGGCCCGTTCTCCCTATCCAGCCATAGGGAAGGCTCGTGCCCCAGCAGTGGGGACATAAAATGAGCTGATGATGATGAATGAGGCGAAATTGATAACAAATGTTACATAACTAATTAGAATTAAAATATGTAGATTAGTGGTGCGTTTAGGTGGCAGGTTTATTTCAAAAAGTTTAGACGTGTCTCTTCTGTGCAGGCTATTTAATAGTTTACTGCCCTTATAACCACTCATTTAAGACACAGGAATTCATTGGTCATGATGAAAACTATAGAAAAAGGCATGTTGCTTGGGAAACGGTTATTGGGGCAGTAGAGTAAAGTTTTTAATAATTAGTTAATATATATTTTTATAAATGTTTATATAATTTTTAACGCAAATTTTGTTGCGAACAAATTACAAAAACACAAATGTTGAAAAAAAATTCCACGAGCAGGGTTTGAACCTGCACCCTTCTGACATACCGGGTCAGGTGCTCTTCCAATTGAGCTATCGTGGTTCTAACCAGCCCGCCGAAATTATTCAACACTATTTACTTTTTACTTTGAAAGCCAAAGGCGCCCATTCAATGTTAACAACTACCGTCATTAACATCCGATCATAATATTTTTACAAATACTAAAGATCAGTTAAGAAGTAGGCAAGCTATTTATAAATGTTTATATAATTTTTAACGCAAATTTTGTTGCGAACAAATTACAAAAACACAAATGTTGAAAAAAAAAATTTTTTTCGGTATTTCAGAAGGGTGCAGGTTCAAACCAAGGCCAAAGACGTCCACTGCTGGACAAAGGCCTCTCCCAAGGATATGAGGGGTATTTGCCGTAATCGCCACGCTTGGCAGGCGGGTTGGCGATCGCAGTAGGTTGAGGGTAACCTCAGAGAGATGCTGCTACCCATCCTCTGGAATGGTCCCTTAGTCGGCTTTTACGACACCCACAGGAAGAGATGGGGTGGTGCAATTCTTTATCCCCGGCACCACACAGGGTTTTTTTTTTCATTACATTTTTATAGATGCTTTAATCGAAATAAAATATTTTGAACTTTGAATGACAACTTTACATAGACTTCTACTAACATTATCTATATTCAATTTTCTTTGAACATTTCGATTTCTTTTCAAGAACGGTGGTCACAGGTTACGAGATATTAGTCGATTTTTATCGTATAATTTCATCTATGTAGGTTAAAGGAGATTTTATTTCTATAAATGAAAAGAATGCTGGTGTGATGAGTTACCACTGAGCCGAGTTTTTATATCTGTAAATACCGTAATAATGTCTTTGAGGGCACAAACAAATAAAAAAAGAATGTAAAAGTTATGGGAGTTACACCATAAATTATGTTTATCACGATTTACAGCTCACGGCGAGACAATAGGCCATAACTTTTTTTATTTACTTGTACCAGTCAGTATAACTATTTGTGCGATAAAACGCTACATAGAAAGCCAACAATGTTTTTCTCTGTTTTCCCTGTTTGATGTTGACTACCTGTGAAGGAGAGTGTGACGGATAAAAGACGCAAATTATCCTTACAGTTCATCTATTTTCTTAATGTGTCTCGGCAAACGTTCGTCTTTCGGCTGTCATCGGATTTCTATCAGTTATAGAGTACATAGAGTTGTTTCTACTTCGTTTACTTATATTTTTTTAATGAGGGGAAATACTACCTACTGCCATAACGTAATTGATTTAAGATTTATACTATTACAGCTCTATACGATTTATAGTTCACACGAAAACAAAACAAAGCAAAACAACAATAAAGTACGTTGTTCTGAATTCAAATTATTTTACGATTAGAAGAATAACCGAATCAAACCGAATAATTATTTCCATTTCCATTAATTATTCGATTCATCATGTATCTAATCGTATAATAATTTGAATTTAGAACAAAGTACTTTATTGTTGTTTTGTTTTTGGTTTTCGTGTGAACCAACCAATGAACCAACCGATGGCTATGCAGATTCATCCTTACAGATGAAATACCACAAATTTTATAACACAACGCTAAAGTAAATTTTAAAGCTGAAAATTTAATTCAGCTTCAGTGCAGCAATTAGCATTTAAAAATAAAAAGTAAAAATTAGGTTGTTGGCCCAAATATGTTTACATTCTCTATAAGAGTAAGTCTCTATAAGAGCCCTTATACGTTTTGATATGCCATAAAAAGTAAAAAAATATTTTTATTCCTATTAATTAAACTTCAAAATTATTGTTTTATCTAACCAATAAGCACATTATATTAAAACTGTTTATGCTCTGAAACAGGGGTCGGCAAACCACTGCTCGCAAGCTGCACTCTTTGAATAGTATTTGCAGTGCTTTCAATTTTGCAAAATAAAACTTATTTTTATTGTAATAAGAAGAGACACAGACCACACGCGAACCTAAACCGAGGAAGACTTAAATTTTAAAAAAAGTGTATTTATGCAGAATGAAGAGTTGTAGCTCTTCAATAATAATGTTATCTTTTTTATTGTATTGAGCTGAAAAGTTTGCCGACCCCTGCTCTAGGATAATAAAGAGATCTACAAAATCAGTAAAAAACATTTATTAAGAAAGTTTGTTCAACAGAACTTATGTGTTTGTATTTTTAAATTTTCTTATTGTTCCTACTGGATTTCTGTTGATTTCATTATTATTTTTTATACTTTTGGTTATTTTATTTTACTTTTCAACTTGTTTATTGTATATAATTGAGATACCAAAATGTATCCAGGCTCTAACACAAAAAACGTTAATGAGCCTGTAAGTAAACCCATCAATAAAGAAAGTAGGAAAGCAAATGGCGTAGCTTCGCAAAGCTGTCATTACATCGCAACATCCGAACGCGTAGACCGCGCAGTTAGGCCCTAACAGGGTAATCCGATTGCTTCTGTATTGAATTCATTTGGCTTATTACAAGCGAGCGCACAGCGGCCCGCCTCGTTAAATCTATAACTAATTCACAGATAACTAGTTTCGTGGAGACGCGTTTGCCCTTCCAATAATGCAAATGCTCGACTTTGACATCGGGTATAATAAGAAAGCGGGACTGCAGCAAAAGTTTTCATCTGTTCTTCTGATGATATTTAGCCTTGTTATTTTAAATATATGTTTTAAATATATATTTCATAGTATTATAACAATATAGTGTGAACATGCTACAGCAAGGGTATTTTATATATCAAACTAGTGGCCCGCTCGCTCGCGACTTCATCCGCATTTTTTTGCTTCAAACATTGTTTTGACAATTAAGAACACAACAAAAATAAAGTCTTAATTTAGTTTTCGTACTGGTTTTCTTTACGCGTAAGTGGCCAGTGGCCTTCTGTCTCATCTGATGGTAAATGTTAATGGTAATAGTAAAACCGTAAGTGTAAACGCACTTCACCTAGAATCCTCAATTAATGAAGGTACCTTTTAACTAACTGTAATTATCATGTCCTGTGCGTCAAATATAACAATATCTTCAGAATGTTGTTGGGGCTGCCGCGCTTCTGTAGCGCATCAGGGATGTTTACGGAATGTCAAACTGATGACTATCATGCCATCATTCGCAAAAAGACAGTATCCCTCACATAACAGATTGCGTGACAGTGGCAACAGCATTCTGCGGACGGTGGCTAATACAACTCGCCCATGCGGAGGTGTATGGTGCGCAGGGTGATTGTGATGCGTGATAGTTTTTAATATAGTCCAAAGATTTTACTAACACTAGTCTGTACACGAGTCTATTGAAATTAAAAAACATCCTTATTTCAATAGAGAAGATGGTTGGAATCTACCACCAGCTTGGGATCCCATCATACAAAATATTAAATCCCAGCCACAACACCATACTGCCAGACATGACCAACACCTCAGTCTCCCTGTGACCACGGACCCTGCAAAGGGTTCGAAACGTCAGGATAAACATTAAATAGTAATGTGTGTAAAATAAACGCGAGTAGATCCGTAAACGTTGTTTCATTTCAATGTGTAGTGTTCGCGTAAACTTTAGAAAACAATACTAGCCTGTAAGTATTTTTGTTTAGTTGATTTTTCTAACCCAATATGATCCATTTTAAGTTTGATGTTGATCGAAATAAACGTTTTTTTATTTTTTTATTTATTTATTTATAACAATGTTACTAACGTTGACATATTGATAAGATGGTGGTAGCCAACAGAGTAGATTAAATAAAAAACAAGTTCTACAACCAACCAAACGAAGTAACGACTTCTTGGCGGGAAAGTGAAGCGTCATGTCTGCGGTTTTGTTTTATTTTCTAAAATTTGTGTTATGTCAAATATTAATGTGAAATAATGGTGGATTATTAACCATTAAGTGTTCGTGAGTGTGCATAAGTGTTGGCAAATGAAACAAAACAGTGCAACGTTACTTTTCAAATTCTCTCAAGAAGCTCGCGTGAGGACTTAGTAAAGCCCCACATCTTTACTGAGATACTCGAGGGGTTGGGGGGTATATCATTTCTCACTTCCCATTTCTAATATCATTCATCATCATCATATAAGGAAATATTGTTTATTTATGTATTACTTGTAAGAAAAATTACTTTGACACTAGCTAAATGTGCAAACAGCACGAAGCCATCAACTAAAAAAAAAACGAAGTAACAATAACACAGTAAAATGATCTATTCTATTATATTCTCTTCTAGTACAAACATGTACTCTACGCTAAGAATCAAACCCACAATAACCCAAATGTAATCAGTTCTTAGAAGATAAGTTTAAACCTAAGTCTAAAGTCTTCTATTATCAACACTGACCCACCATTCATGTTAGTAATGTTACTACAGCTAATAGTGCGTGTATCCCGCTCCATTGCACCGAATTGATGTCGCCATGCCCACTCAGTCAATAACACATGTCTCTACCAAGATTCCATTGAACTCCAGCATGTTATGTCATTCGAATTGCTAATTCGATCTGGGATCATTTTATTGATTGAAACCTATGATCTTACTGATTATAAATTAGAACATAAATTGTAAAAATGACATATAGTATAAGACAATTATTTTTATTTTTATTTTCAGTTTTTATTTTTTATTGTTATAATATAATTATATAATGGTATAGATAAAATAATTTATAATAATGTAACAGCCTCTTAAAATTTGCCATGTCCTTACAGGGACACATGAATTACAATTTTTAATTTTTAATTTATTTAATGTTATACCCCCTTACAAATAAACACTATTTAAGCATTTACTAAGTCAATCATTGTTTTGTCAACGTCACACAAACGTCGTTCTCAATTTGAGAAAAAGAGACAAAACAATGATTAACTAAATAAATGCTTAAATAGTGTTTATTTGTAAGGGGGAAAATGTATAATACAGTATTTAATAAGCTAGCTATAATCCCTCTGTTTGCTATGCCCTTACGGGGCGCTACATTATTTATTTTAACACCTTTTGTTCCTATTTATATAATTACTATGTACACCAATGTGGCACGCAATAAATAATTATGAATTTGAATTTGTTGTTACTGTACTGCAGTTAACTGACAAGTTAGTCCAATAAACTTGAAGTACCTATATGCAAATATAACCGCCTCTGCGTTCTAGTGCTTAAGACCATTGTTGGTCTTAGACCCAGAGGTCCCTTGGTTTGATTCCCAGTGGGGGGTACATGTTTGTGTACTTGGTTTGGTTGGTAAGAATTCTTCGCCGCATGGCTAGCTACCACCATCTTATCTATATATGTCGCCATAACATCAATGTTTGGAGCATTGTGTGACGACCTCCTTGGTTGAGTGGTATGTTTTCATAGTGTCGCCATCTCTGAGGTCCCGGGTTCGATCCCCGGTCGGGTCAATTTAGAAATTATTGTTTTTCTAAATTGTCTCGGGTCTGGGTGTTTTCTATTTATAATAAGTAGGTATTTAAGTATTTTAAGTACATTTATCAGTTGTCTAGTAACCATAAAACGAGTTTCATAACGAAGGTTCTCTTGGGCAAGATAATTGGTGTAAGTTTAGGAAAAAAAAAACAGTTGGGTTCCGGCAGCTAGAGGTAAGATAGTTTGGACCTCAGTAGTTTTGAGGATCCCGGGTGACGTGCGCTTCGACCATTAGCCTTATCATCACTTAACATCAGGTGAGACGAAGGCACAGTGCTTACCGGTATGAATAAAAAAAAGTTAAAAAAATAATACATTTTCCATTTATTTAATAGAAAAGAAAATTATTTAGGCAAATAGGTACTTGTATGATTTTATTTTTAACATCCAACCAAACGTTGTTAATATAGAGTAAAGAGTTTTTACGTATAGCTACATCAGTTTGTTTGTTAATTGTCTTTTCCTTATGTATTGATAAATGCGGAAAATCAGTATTTTCATAGTTTCCTTCCCTCGTCTTAGAGAGCAGCCCAGAACGCAAAAGGTCGTAAGTTCAGCTTTCGCCCCATATATTTTGACCTAAAAAGTGTATTATTTTATAAAAAAAAATATCATTTCATTACAGCTAAATAGCTTGGCATTCTTTCAAAATTACCCGCCCACCCAAACATTCAGTAGCTCGGTTATTGTGTTAAACCAACATTACAGGAGTTTGAGGAACAAAACCGAGGTTGACTAACGAAATAAATAGCTGTGCCACAATAAAAACCTCTCCGCGATCCGGTCTAAAGATTCGCGATAACCAACCCTCGGTGTTTCTATTACGGCTTCAAATGGAGTGTGTACCGGCATTTCAGATTAGTATAATTCCCAGTCGAGAATGAACGCAGCACGTATAAAACAAGTGGTAATGATAGCTAAAGTTTTAATTTTTAGCTATGGCGTTGCTCTGTAAATAATTTAATGAATGTGAGCGGAGACGCCTTAGTTCATTCATTATATAGGCCTATGTATTAATGATAATAAAAAATGCTAATCGCTGACTAAGAAAGAGCCTGTACATATTTTGGTTTCCCACAATTGTTATATTAGCGTAAATCACAGCAGAAAAACTTTTTAAAAAGGTTTATTCAACTAATTTGATGCTATTTGAAAGACTTTCAAATCGCTTTTTAATTGAATAACCGTTTTATTTAAAATTTTCTGCTAACTGTATAGGTATATCTACTTAATTGTTCTGTATTCAAATGTAAACTAGACTATAACTTTTTAAACTATCATGGTCACTTGCATTAGAATAAATATTATTAACGGGATTATTACCATGTTTATTGTCGTGTTTGAGTATCCGATATTTCGGCACAGTTGCATGCGCCATGATCACGGATGTACTGAAGTTATTGCGGGTGGGGTGATTATGAGCAGACAAAACGATCTACCCTCTATCGGATACTCAAACACGACAATAAACATGGTAATAATCCCGTTAATAATATTTATTCTAAACTAGACTAGTATAACATAGTAGATATATTACGTTTAAGTATATTTAGATAAAAGTCGAGCATCACAAGACCGGTCGTTGAGGAGATCCTTGGAGGAGTTCTTTGTCCAGCAGTTGACGTTTTCAGCTTAGATTATAATGATGATGATGATATTTGGATAACATACGTTATACATATAAATCAGTCATTATAGTCTATCTATGTCATTGCCCACCCAACTACCGTTAGATAAGCATTTATTGGAGCCATCGTCTCATTTTAATACTAAAATAGGTCGCAAGCTCTATCGTGGTAATAAATTCAGCACATTATGAAGTTTCAGCATCTTGTAACAGTTTGCACTTCGGGAGAAACGCTATTTTCCCTTTTGCGCTTTCGAGCTGAGGCAGATATTACACTGCCTTTTAATTGAGTATTGCACATTTCAAGATTTGTCAGATTCATTTAATTTGTTCTTTTCTGCCTTAATGATACAGTGTATAGCGGACTTTAGGCCATTCTCTAAAAGCCAATCAATCCACGCTATAAAAGGCACATTAAGTCATTCTCATAGGAATGTTACGTCGGACTTTAAGTCCAGTTAAAATGTATGTAAAATACAGGCCACTAGATATACGTCTAAAGTGTTTTAATTCAATGAACGGTTCGCGTGAACTTTTGAAACCAATTCATAAATTTACAAGTATTATGATGAATGCAAAATTATGACGATGTTTATCCCATTATGTTGATAACTTGTACATTTTCATTTTATAAATATTCAAGCTTTCAATAAGCATTAAACAAACGTATCAATAAATTTCTACATTGTTAGAGCTACTTATATAAATATAATCACATTTCATTTGACACGAAGTTTAGTTAAGTTCGAAAACAAACTGTCATTATTACCAGAAATCTAACAAACCTTATACCCGAACAGAACATTTGGATGACTACATCCCTAACTTGCTTGAGCTTGTATCTGTCTCCAAGTTCTACGGTGTAGCAGTTTGCAACGATTGTAATAATAAAAGATAACTGAGCAGTATAGTAGTTGTAGCCACATTGCGTCGTGTCAGCAGTTACTTCACATCGCATCGTAGCAAAAACTGTAACTACGGTAAATATCTAAGCATAGAGGTATAAGTTATAGCGACATTGCATTGCGTCAGCAGTTAGTTAGTAGCATCGTAGCAAAAGCTGTAGGTGCGGTGAATAACTGAGCAAAGGGTTCGAAACGTCAGGATAAACATTAAATAGTAATGTGTGTAAAATAAACGCGAGTAGATCCGTAAACGTTGTTTCATTTCAATGTGTAGTGTTCGCGTAAACTTTAGAAAACAATACTAGCCTGTAAGTATTTTTGTTTAGTTGATTTTTCTAACCCAATATGATCCATTTTAAGTTTGATGTTGATCGAAATAAACGTTTTTTTATTTTTTTATTTATTTATTTATAACAATGTTACTAACGTTGACATATTGATAAGATGGTGGTAGCCAACAGAGTAGATTAAATAAAAAACAAGTTCTACAACCAACCAAACGAAGTAACGACTTCTTGGCGGGAAAGTGAAGCGTCATGTCTGCGGTTTTGTTTTATTTTCTAAAATTTGTGTTATGTCAAATATTAATGTGAAATAATGGTGGATTATTAACCATTAAGTGTTCGTGAGTGTGCATAAGTGTTGGCAAATGAAACAAAACAGTGCAACGTTACTTTTCAAATTCTCTCAAGAAGCTCGCGTGAGGACTTAGTAAAGCCCCACATCTTTACTGAGATACTCGAGGGGTTGGGGGGTATATCATTTCTCACTTCCCATTTCTAATATCATTCATCATCATCATATAAGGAAATATTGTTTATTTATGTATTACTTGTAAGAAAAATTACTTTGACACTAGCTAAATGTGCAAACAGCACGAAGCCATCAACTAAAAAAAAAACGAAGTAACAATAACACAGTAAAATGATCTATTCTATTATATTCTCTTCTAGTACAAACATGTACTCTACGCTAAGAATCAAACCCACAATAACCCAAATGTAATCAGTTCTTAGAAGATAAGTTTAAACCTAAGTCTAAAGTCTTCTATTATCAACACTGACCCACCATTCATGTTAGTAATGTTACTACAGCTAATAGTGCGTGTATCCCGCTCCATTGCACCGAATTGATGTCGCCATGCCCACTCAGTCAATAACACATGTCTCTACCAAGATTCCATTGAACTCCAGCATGTTATGTCATTCGAATTGCTAATTCGATCTGGGATCATTTTATTGATTGAAACCTATGATCTTACTGATTATAAATTAGAACATAAATTGTAAAAATGACATATAGTATAAGACAATTATTTTTATTTTTATTTTCAGTTTTTATTTTTTATTGTTATAATATAATTATATAATGGTATAGATAAAATAATTTATAATAATGTAACAGCCTCTTAAAATTTGCCATGTCCTTACAGGGACACATGAATTACAATTTTTAATTTTTAATTTATTTAATGTTATACCCCCTTACAAATAAACACTATTTAAGCATTTACTAAGTCAATCATTGTTTTGTCAACGTCACACAAACGTCGTTCTCAATTTGAGAAAAAGAGACAAAACAATGATTAACTAAATAAATGCTTAAATAGTGTTTATTTGTAAGGGGGAAAATGTATAATACAGTATTTAATAAGCTAGCTATAATCCCTCTGTTTGCTATGCCCTTACGGGGCGCTACATTATTTATTTTAACACCTTTTGTTCCTATTTATATAATTACTATGTACACCAATGTGGCACGCAATAAATAATTATGAATTTGAATTTGTTGTTACTGTACTGCAGTTAACTGACAAGTTAGTCCAATAAACTTGAAGTACCTATATGCAAATATAACCGCCTCTGCGTTCTAGTGCTTAAGACCATTGTTGGTCTTAGACCCAGAGGTCCCTTGGTTTGATTCCCAGTGGGGGGTACATGTTTGTGTACTTGGTTTGGTTGGTAAGAATTCTTCGCCGCATGGCTAGCTACCACCATCTTATCTATATATGTCGCCATAACATCAATGTTTGGAGCATTGTGTGACGACCTCCTTGGTTGAGTGGTATGTTTTCATAGTGTCGCCATCTCTGAGGTCCCGGGTTCGATCCCCGGTCGGGTCAATTTAGAAATTATTGTTTTTCTAAATTGTCTCGGGTCTGGGTGTTTTCTATTTATAATAAGTAGGTATTTAAGTATTTTAAGTATGTTTATCAGTTGTCTAGTAACCATAAAACGAGTTTCATAACGAAGGTTCTCTTGGGCAAGATAATTGGTGTAAGTTTAGGAAAAAAAAAACAGTTGGGTTCCGGCAGCTAGAGGTAAGATAGTTTGGACCTCAGTAGTTTTGAGGATCCCGGGTGACGTGCGCTTCGACCATTAGCCTTATCATCACTTAACATCAGGTGAGACGAAGGCACAGTGCTTACAGGTATGAATAAAAAAAAGTTAAAAAAATAATACATTTTCCATTTATTTAATAGAAAAGAAAATTATTTAGGCAAATAGGTACTTGTATGATTTTATTTTTAACATCCCCAACCAAACGTTGTTAATATAGAGTAAAGAGTTTTTACGTATAGCTACATCAGTTTGTTTGTTAATTGTCTTTTCCTTATGTATTGATAAATGCGGAAAATCAGTATTTTCATAGTTTCCTTCCCTCGTCTTAGAGAGCAGCCCAGAACGCAAAAGGTCGTAAGTTCAGCTTTCGCCCCATATATTTTGACCTAAAAAGTGTATTATTTTATAAAAAAAAAAAATCATTTCATTACAGCTAAATAGCTTGCCATTCTTTCAAAATTACCCGCCCACCCAAACATTCAGTAGCTCGGTTATTGTGTTAAACCAACATTACAGGAGTTTGAGGAACAAAACCGAGGTTGACTAACGAAATAAATAGCTGTGCCACAATAAAAACCTCTCCGCGATCCGGTCTAAGGATTCGCGATAACCAACCCTCGGTGTTTCTATTACGGCTTCAAATGGAGTGTGTACCGGCATTTCAGATTAGTATAATTCCCAGTCGAGAATGAACGCAGCACGTATAAAACAAGTGGTAATGATAGCTAAAGTTTTAATTTTTAGCGTTGGTGTTGCTCTGTAAATAATTTAATGAATGTGAGCGGAGACGCCTTAGTTCATTCATTATATAGGCCTATGTATTAATGATAATAAAAAAAAATGCTAATTGCTGACTAAGAAAGAGCCTGTACATATTTTGGTATCCCACAATTGTTATATTAGCGTAAATCATAGTTAGTAGAGAAAATTTAAAAAAAGGTTTATTCAACTAATTTGATGATAATTGAAAGACGCGCAAATCGCTTTTTAATTGAATAACCGTTTTATTTAAAATTTTCTACTAACTGTATAGGTATATCTACTTAATTGTTCTGTATTCAAATGTAAGCTAGACTAGTATAACATAGTAGATATATAACGTTTAAGCTTATTTGGATAAAAGTCGAGCATCACAAGACCGGTCGTTGAGGAGATCCTTGGAGGAGTTCTTTGTCCAGCAGTTGACGTTTTCAGCTTAGATTATAATGATGATGATGATATTTGGATAACATACGCTATACATATATATCAGTCATTATAGTCTATCTATGTCATTGCCCACCCAACTACCGTTAGATAAGCATTTATTGGAGCCATCGTCTCATTTTAATACTAAAATAGGTCGCAAGCTCTATCGTGGTAATAAATTCAGCACATTATGAAGTTTCAGCATCTTGTAACAGTTTGCACTTCGGGAGAAACGCTATTTTCCCTTTTGCGCTTTCGAGCTGAGGCAGATATTACACTGCCTTTTAATTGAGTATTGCACATTTCAAGATTTGTCAGATTCATTTAATTTGTTCTTTTCTGCCTTAATGATACAGTGTATAGCGGACTTTAGGCCATTCTCTAAAAGCCAATCAATCCACGCTATAAAAGGCACATTAAGTCATTCTCATAGGAATGTTACGTCGGACATTAAGTCCAGTTAAAATGTATGTAAAATACAGGCCACTAGATATACGTCTAAAGTGTTTTAATTCAATGAACGGTTCGCGTGAACTTTTGAAACCAATTCATAAATTTACAAGTATTATGATGAATGCAAAATTATGACGATGTTTATCCCATTATGTTGATAACTTGTACATTTTCATTTTATAAATATTCAAGCTTTCAATAAGCATTAAACAAACGTATCAATAAATTTCTACATTGTTAGAGCTACTTATATAAATATAATCACATTTCATTTGACACGAAGTTTAGTTAAGTTCGAAAACAAACTGTCATTATTACCAGAAATCTAACAAACCTTATACCCGAACAGAACATTTGGATGACTACATCCCTAACTTGCTTGAGCTTGTATATGTCTCCAAGTTCTACGGTGTAGCAGTTTGCAACGATTGTAATAATAAAAGATAACTGAGCAGTATAGTAGTTGTAGCCACATTGCGTCGTGTCAGCAGTTACTTCACATCGCATCGTAGCAAAAACTGTAACTACGGTAAATATCTAAGCATAGAGGTATAAGTTATAGCGACATTGCATTGCGTCAGCAGTTAGTTAGTAGCATCGTAGCAAAAGCTGTAGGTGCGGTGAATAATGAGCATAGAGGTATAAGTTGTAGCGACATTGCGTTGAGTCAGCATTGCGTAGTCGTAGCACCGTAGCAAAAGCTGTACGTGCGGTGAATAACTGAGCATAGAGGTATAAGTTGTAGCGACATTGCGTTGAGTCAGCATTGCGTAGTCGTAGCACCGTAGCGAAAGCTGTAGGTGTGGTGAATAAATGAGTATTGAGATATAAGTTGTAGCGACATTACTTAACTCTACAAGCGCTACGATCTCAGATCATAAAAATAATTAATGCTCAGAGGCTACGATAGACTACGAACTAACTGTTGATGAGACGCAATGCCGCTGCATTAGTTATAGTTTTATTAACGCGCGTAATATGAATCAACAGTCAATCTTATTGATTGCATAGACAGGGAAGCGCTTAGCCTTCATCTCATCCGATGGTAAGTAATACTAAGGCCGATGACCGGTGACGATGATTAAGCCAGCGCACCGTTCCCTCAAATCTTCCTCATGTACTGAGGAACTGGCTTTCTTGTCTCCAACTGTCGGAACTTGCTACTAACAATGTTGTAATTGCGACAGACATAAATAAAATGGTGGCAGCCGACCTTAACGACTACACCTACAACCATATTAAGTAGAATAATTTGTACATACCCCCGCTGGCAATCGAACACAGGACCTCTGGGTAGGACCGCTACTTTAATTACTAGACCACAGAGGCGATACAACTAGTTTCGAAACATCCGGTAACGTTTTGAAACGTTAAGCATCGAGGATATGACCTGTTTCAAAGATCGGCAGTTCGTTTTGTTTGTGGTAAGTTCCCTGTCTAGGCAGATGGGTGGAAGGAATAAATTCCGCGTGAAATCCCTGTCCATCCGGGGCGGCGTTACGCTCTGGCGGGTTGACGTACGCTCCTGACAGACAAACGCTTTTCGAGCTAGTGACTTGTGAAATTTGAAAAACTTTTTTGAATTTATTTAGATTTTTACTTGACCCACCGTAACGTATGTTGAATATAAGGAGCTCGATGGCGCAGTGGTTAACGCGCCCGGTCTGTTAAGCAACTTTCGCAAAGGCCGGTCATCGGATGTGTGACCAAAAATTTATCATCTCGAGCTCCTTCGTGCTTCGGATGGCACTTAAAGCCGTTAGTCCCGGCTGCATTAGCAGTCGTTAACAACCACCAATATGCACTGGGCCCGCGTGGTGGTTTATGGCCCGTTCTCTCTACCCATCTATAGGGAAGGCTCGTGCCCCAGCAGTAGGGAGATAAAAATGAGCTGATGATAATGATGATGAACGTATGTTGTGTGTACCAAATTATCGTAAAGTAAAGTAAGTAAATAGCCTATAACTGTCCCACTGCTGGGTAAAACCCTAAATGATTGAAATCGAGTCTTCACTACAATTGATGGGTAATGGCTTAATCACCACGCTTGGTTGGTGGTTGGGTTGGTGATCACAAACCCGGGCTATGCATCGAAAAATCCTAAACACACTTTGCCCGACCTGGGAATTGAACCCAGGACCTTCGGATATCGGATCGAGTGCTTTGCCACACGACCACTGAGGCGATACAAAATTATAGCTTCTTTATAAATTCAGATATATATTCGTTCAATCGTTCACTCATTCAATAATTTATCTATGGATTTTGCATTGGTGTTTCTTTGGAGTAAGAGTTTGCTGTTGGCCTTTACAGCGTTACCAGACTTTTTGCGGGCAAGAAGATCGTTAAAGGGGTCCTCAAGCCGTGTGATGGAAACACCATCAAAGGTTTCTAGAGGAAATTGCATAACGCAAGCGTGTGTCCGGTCCCTACTAGATTCTCCAAGTCCAAAGAGTTCGGATCGGATCGGGATTATATTCGTGTTATTATAGTAGTTTATGCAACTGTCATATAATGAAGGGTATTAAAACACGAGTGTGAGTTTATGAAACGAGCGCAGCGAGTTTCATAATAGTAACGAGTGTTTTAATACCCGTGTTATATGCAGTTGCATACACTACTTTATCTTCACTAACGCAATTAGTCAAACAACAAGAGTAAAAGCAGACAATAGTTTATTTATAATAATTGTTCAAATTTCCGCCATTAAAATCTAACCAATGAGAGCGCAGCTGCGCGCGCAGGGCCAATCAGGAGCGAGCGCGCGCTGTTCTTTTTTTATTTAATTGGCACAAGATCTTACCAAAGAGTTTTGTGTATGTAAGTTTAGTAGTTTCGACGAAGTTTTCACGTATAACCCAACTGTTTTCAAAAGCCAGCCTAATGTCAAAATTTTATACAACTTGTATGAGGATTTTGACATAAGGCTCGCCAGGTTAATTGGTCGCGTTTTATTGATGTTATAATGAGATTTTACGATATCGATGTGGATATTATACCATCATGTGAAATTGCTTAAATTGAGTGTTTTGTTGTCTGCGCTATAACAGTAGTAATTATAAGTCAAGTATTGGAAACATAAGTAGAATGTTACAACATTAGTGTAGATAAAAGTTATTATGACACGGTATAACAGTGTTCGTTGTTTAGTGAAAAGGCGAGTATTCGCGTGATTCTGGAAGTTTCATTGGCTGGTAGTACGTATATCCGAGAAAGAGAAAAATGTTTTCTACTGAAATCTTAGAATAAACTTTAAAAAGATTGTATAAAGTTCTGCACTCTTAAAAAGGATGATATTATAAAAACATATCTAACGAAGTAGAAAACTATGTCTTAAAGCACGCTTAAAGTATTCCTTAAACCATTTCCTTTGTTGAAATTCTTTCTTAACCTCTTTTTTCAATTACAATGAGAGCTGGATCGAGTAATGTGTCTTCTAAAGTTTAATACGGAAGATGTTTTAGTCAAACTTCCCCAGTTTTATAGCTTTCTCGTCGTTTATCGTTATTCTCGTCAGTGGGTAATGGGAGACTTGCCTAGCGTAGTGTGTAAGTGCAATTATATTATCCACGCTGATAACATAAAATTTTCTTAATGGAATCTATAAATATCTACTGACTGAACAATTCTGTTTTAGAGTTTAGTTATTAATAAGTTTATTTTTGTGTAAGTGCCGAAATCTTGGAGAGAAGCTAATGTGCAACCGGTTTCCAAAAAAGAAGATCGGTCAGACCCTTCTAGTACTGTTACGTTGTAAATTTTAATCTATAATGCCCTTGTTAAATCACAGATAGGTTTGCAGTAGTTAGATAATGGAATTAAGATAATAGAATTACCTGTAAACATTAGTTTTCCTAGATATTGATTTGATCGGATGATCCATTGGGATCATTGTAGTTTATTGAATAAACTTAGGTGTATCTCCGTATTTTAGATTCTTAGCTTCAACTGACACATCACTCCACAATTGATTTAGCACTTACAATTAATAAAGCTACTTTTAGTACACTCTTGAGCTAAATAAACAATTAAATAAAACAGAAAATTAGATATGATGCTGTTTGTTTACCAGTAAACTTTGACAGTTGCCAGAGACAATACCATACCGGCGCCCGCAGCGACGACTAGTGGTGGCAAAACGAAACATTTAACAAATTATAAAAGAATTTCATGATAAAACTTTGATTTTTTAGTAGCAAAAGCAATTAGGATTACAAACTATTATATTAGTTAGTATTTGAGATTTTTACGTCAAGTAATTTAATTAAATCCCGTAAAAAACGGAAACCGAAGTTGCCTATATGGAAAGTTCTAGAAACTTAAAAATCTTTAAATCGTTCTGGCAACACTTTCGAGCAGGAGTGGTGTGACCAAGCGGAGAAAAGAATTTAGCCTAAATATTGATTGGGGTAATTATCCACTAGAATTAAATTTGAGTAATGTTTTTATTGTCCAGCGTTTATAATAGTAGATTGTACACCAAGGGGATAAAGCACTGTTTTATGTCACGGGCGCGATATTTGAATCCTGAGCGTAACGAAGGACTCCAGATTTAACTCCCGAGCGTAGCGAGGGGGTTTTGAGTTGATTCCCGAGCGAAGCGAGGGAATTAAAATGGAGTCCTGAGAGCAGTGAAGGATTTAAGCGCGCCCAAGGCAAAATCAGTTTTATCCCTGAGGAGTATACTCTACTTTTCTCACCTTTTGCGAGACAATAAAAACCAAGGCTACTAAAAAAAGTATTTTATTTATTAAAATACTATTTTCATTACTAATTATATATAATTGGCACAGTAAATAACAATAAAAAGTAAATTAAAAATTAAAATTGATGTTTGATACATTAGTCCAGTTATGTAAAGATATGGTTATATTTATTGGTACGCTTATGTTAGTTGAGGTGGAATTTATTTGAGTAGCAGCACCCAATACATCAGAACCTTGCGTGTGAGGGTCGTTTGGCACAGTAAAGGTTGGGGAAGGTGGTGCTTGAGGCAGTGGGCTTGACGGGATATATTTTGAGCTAGATGGCTGTGGTGGCAAAGGTTTCCAAGGATCATCAATAATGGACGTAGTTTTCAAATGAATGTTGTCACCAATACGACAGCTTATCTTGTTTTTGTTTTGTATGGAATTCTCTATGTAGCCCTCCGCTACTGCATCGGATTTCCAGCCACCATGACGTTTTATCTGGGCCATATCTGCTCCTGAATCTGCCAACAGACTTGCCGATGTTCTCCTCAAACAATGACCCGTATAGAGCTCGGGATTTTGCAATTTGAGGTATATTGCAATTTCTTTTGGCATGGCGCTGATTTTATTCTTGATAATGACTTGCCTGGTGCATTTGCCATTACTGTAACCGATAAAAAATCTGTTGGTGTTTATATTAGAGGGGCGCAGAGCTTGGTACTTTTCAACAATTCTTGCATAATCTTCACGAACTATGAACGAACGTTCTCTATTTGTTTTGGTATCTGGTAAGTTAATCATAAATAAATCATTTTTGATATCATTGACTTTTATGTTTACGAGTTCATTTCCACGACATGCGCCATTCACTCCAAAAATCAAGGCTACCTGTAACAAAAAATAGGATTGTGAGTAAATAGATAGATACACTACTACATTTTTTGACCTTTATATTATAAAAAAAGCTTGCGACAAAACCTTAGAATGTGTATTTTTTAAATGTGTGCCATTTAAATACCCTTTTATTCATTAACTATTTTATAGAGCTATTATAGGTAGGTACTAGAAACGTAACTAAAAAGTAGGCAGTACTCATACTTACTTTCATGGCCAGAAAGCTGTGATCAGGAGCCTCATTTAGAAAAGTTTCCACATCTTGCGCTGTCAATACTTTTGACTTCTTTGCTCGATGACCATCTGATTTCCTCTTTAAAAATGCCAATAACTTGCTATATGTATTTATCTTAATGTCGTGTTTGATGCTTATTGTTAACCTGAGCATCGAATAGATACACCACAGGCTGCTGGACTTCTTTGTACACGATAAATACTCGAAATAAACAAGAAGCACTGACTCCGACACAGACTTTGCGCCTTTTGCAGTTTTCCATTTGTGGAAATCGTCGTAAGCTTTCAAGTATTTTTCCTTCGACTTCTCTGGTAGTAGGTTATTAACAATACCTAAGGCGTCTAATTTAATGGACTCCGGAGTTAAATCACTTTCGTCGCTCGACATTTTCTTAATGTTTTATTCTATCTTCTTTTGCAGTTTTGTCTGATACTGATTGCACCGTATTGAAATACTCGCGGCTTTTGTTTTAAGTATTGATTTTTTTTCGTTCGGCTTGCCGTGGCGTGGCCAGCTCGATTTTCGAATAAGTTCGATTTTCAAATAAATGAGGCGCGGCGCGCGCCGCCGTCCACCTCCTCGCCGTCGGCCACCAGCAGCTGCAGAAGCCGCGCGCCGCGCGATTTTGACAAAATTAGACTTTAAATGCATAACAATAAGAACTAAGAGAAGTGAGAATCACATTACTGCCCGGCGGGTTATAATGAAATTCAGTACAACATTACACCCCGGTAAAAGACAAGGGCTATAATGATTTACTTTGAGTAAGGTTTGCATGATATATAATGAGGCATTGTCGAGCAGGTGGTGTGAAAAGATAATTATGTATGCGTTATTATAAGTTAGTGGTTATGTTTGTTAGCGTCAACATAGTGTAGGTGCCTGAAAGTTACCGTTTTCTAGTAGCTAAACGTTGAGTTCAGGGGGTTATTGTTATGTGATTAGTCTCTGTGGATTTCAGTTTCAGAACGAGTCATGAAAACGTCATATTTGACATGTTGTTGTAGTTAAATCTCTGAAAGGTAAATTGTCGAAAAGTTATTGTAATTCATAATTCTCCCGATTATAAGGGCAAATTCCTAGCCTGACATACGAAACTGCACCAGCTTGGCGGTGAAGCGACGCGATCATTCTCTTCCGGGATCACGCTCGAGGCTGCTGCAGTACTTTTGTTTCGGTAGGAACTTGTGATGAATTCAAGTGAAGTGATTTGGAAGGCCTCATCGGTAAGAGGGTTTTGTGAACGTGATGAACAGTGGTCGTTTCGTTGCAGGATTTCGTGCACGCTTTGGAGACAGCCTGTTCCTGGTCATCGCTGTTCGCCGCTGCTTGCCGACACGTGCTGGCCGCCCCTTACGGCAACGCGTAAGTTCCTACTTGATAACCGATTACCTTAGGGACGTTGTTATACATTCCTTAAAGTCATCCTTGCACTATGAGTGACCTATAATATTATTCGTGTAAACTAGTGAACCACATGGTTAGTAAAACACAGCCAGTTAATGCTGTGCGTGGTACTACCCCTGTAATAAAACTCATTGTTTGGCCAGATCTGGTAGCATTGTTGAACCCTTTTATTCTAGTTGAATGTGGTAGCGATAGCTTGATATAGCGTTGAATAGCCAGCCCCTAATTCTGAAGGGTTGCTGCTCGGAGTTTGAGACAGAGTTGGCTGCGGGACAGGAGTCTATCATCGCTACTGACTATTTAGTGCTAAGGCCCCGTATTGTCAATTACAGGACCCCGAGTAGAATCGTCTCGCCGCCAGGATTCAGAGCCGGCTACGAGTCTGTAGCCTGGACGCGAGACCCGTCTCCTCGGCTGGTCATAAGCAGCGACACGGCTGACTCCGCCTAGCGGATGGGCAGGCGTGGACGGTTTTTTTTTTATTTAAATTTTATAATCCCCACTTTTAATTTTTTAAATTTACAATATATTTGTTTGGTCTGTGAACCATACCACACAACCACAGATTGGTTGGTTGATGTATAATTCAATAAGGATCTTCGAGTTCGACCAGTAACGTTCTCAATCGTCATCGTCGTCTCCAGGTCCGGGTCGATTATACGACCCTGGCGCCCATTTATTTTAATTATAATCTCATATACCCCCACGGTGTTCTCGGGTACCTACCCGATAAAGCCAGTTCAGTTATTTTAATTACCTAATTAAAATAACTGAACTGGCTTTATCCCAACCACCCACGACCATAGCTTTTACCGCTGAAATATAAACTGGCTGGTTAGGTAGGTTTATAACATCTCAGGAACCTGCTGGGTCCCTAAGACCCATAGGTTTTTTTTTTGAGGTTATGGTGTGTTAAACTATAAGGTTAGGAATTATATAGTCAAATTAACTTAAATTTAAATGTAACTTTATTTATATATTATTGTCAGTAACCTGTCAGGTCACGTTCGACCCAAATTTGCCTGGACTATATTTATGAATTTGTGATATTGAATATTGTTAATAAGAGAAGAAAATAAGTATATTTGCCTAGCCGAAAAACATTTTCTCGTTTTCTTTCTCGCACACCCACTGAAGTTGGCATTTGGGATTTTCTTCCTTTTTTATGAGGAACAAAATCTCAAATGTAACAGTACCGCCCTATAGCCGTTACTTCAGTTTTGTGCAAAATCATGGAACGTATTTTCACTCCATAAATCACGATCGCCTATACGGGTTTCGGCCGAAACGGTCGACGGGTGATCTTCTAGCGTACGTTGCACATCTCTGGAGTGAGTCGGTGGCTGTTAGCCTTGACATTGCCAAGGATTTTGATCGGGTCTGGCACAAAGTTCTTCTATCCAAGCTCCCGGCATACGGTCTGCCTGCTAAGTTCAGCAACTGGGTCACTGGCTTCCTGCATGAGCGTAGAATCAGAGAACGCTGGTGTCCCCTAAGGTTCCGTTCTGTACCCCACGCTGTTCCCTCTGCATATCAATGATATGCTTCCACTTGGAAATATTTATTGATAAGCAGATGATAGCACAGTGCATGAAGGATACAACGGTTACCCAGCGGCAGGGCGGGCTGAAACCGAAGTTAATCGAGTGGACCTTGCCATTAAGCTCAATCGGGTATTGGACCTCATATCTAAATGGGGCACCAATAATCTGGTTGACTTCAATGCTAAGAAAACAGGTATGCGCGTTCACGGCAAAAAAGTCACCATTCCTTTCCCTTCCTACTCTTCAGGGTACATCTCTAAGCCTGCAGAGCAGTATCAACATGCTCGGTATGACAATTCCCTGCGATCTGAACCAAAAGGACTACATCAAAGCCGTGATCAAAACAGCCTGACGAAAACTCGGTATTCTGAACATGGTGCGCCGATTCTTTACGCCTGACCAGTTGTGCCTTTTGTACAAGACACAGGTACGGTCTTGCGTGGAGTATTGCTCGCACATCTGGGACGGTTCCGCAAAGTACCTTCTCCATGCCTTGGACAGATTGCAGCGTCAAGCTGTATGCATTATCGGCAACGCAGAAGTCGCAAACACTCTTGAATCTCTGCAATTGCGTAGAGATATTGCGTCATTTAACGTGTTCTACCGCTTATACTATGGCGAGTGCACTGAAGAGCTCTTTGACCTCATCCCACCTTTTCCATTCCTCCATAGGAGTACACGTGCTGCTCTCCAGAGACATCGCTTCACTGTCTCAAATATTCCATCATGCACTAAGAAATTTGGTGACTCGTTTCTTTGTGGCACCTCCAAAACATGGAATAGTTTGCCAGCGCACGTTTTCCCTCCTTCCTATGATATGGGGTCCTTCAAACGAGGCGTGAAGAGGCACCTTGTGGACCGGCAGATTGAGGGTAACTGATGCTGCGTTGTTTTCACGCTGCACCAGTTGTCGTCGCATCTGGATTCCATACTCACTTAACATCAGGTGAAATGGAGTCATTTGCCGTGCTAAGTATAAAAAAGTAAGTAAATAGCCTATTATGTGTCCTAAGTGTCCTACTGCTGAGCAAAGGCCTCCATCATTGAATACAAGTCATCACTACATGTGGTTGGTATTACCTTCATCACCACGCTTGCCAAATACGTTTGTGATCACAAACCCTTTTCAATTTTGTGTGTATACATATAATGACTGTAAATATCTTCTCTGTAGGCCGAATATTATATTGTACCTTGTATGATGACATATACATGTTTAGTAATATTAGTGTATTAATGTAATTTAAGAATACCGAAAGTGCTAAATTTTAAAATTAAAAGGCTATATTTTTTCTAAAAGTCGGAATACAACAATTCTATTAAGGGTTATGGCAACATGTTAAGAAAGCCCTGGTGCACTAGTGAACCTAAAAGAACCAAACCGAGTACAAATATGCTGCCAGATATCGAACACGAGGCCTCTGGGTCTTACACCGATGGTCTAACCACTAGACCACAAAGGTGATTAAGGCGAAAAAAAATATAATCTAATACGGAGCGTTTGCGCCCCGTACCATAAGAAAAACTGTATTTTTTCCTTCAAATTAAAACTACAAATTATTTTAAAAAAATGAACTAGCATATTGAAGTGTGTTTTAAGACTAATATACTAAGAAAATTATATCCATAAATCGGCCCGGTTTGCCTGTAAAATGCAAATCTATGTTTTAAAAGAGGTTACATTGATATTTTTTTCTCTGTTATAAAAGTTGAAAAATCGTGTTTCTGCAACTAGCAAAATTAAGTAAGTTAATTAAATGAAAAATCATGTCATCAAATATCACTTTCATATGTTTTGTAATTGTTGGGAAAAATCAAGATCCCCGCCACGTAAATTTCCAATGCATAATTTTCCAATGCATAATTAATGCAAAAAAATTGTACATTTCTGAATGCGTGAACGTCCTATTAGATTCGTTCTATACATAACTTCTTTTCATATATTTTTTTAAATACGTTTACAAAATTACATTATAACAAAAACTAAGAGAAATAAATAATATTTTTCCGATAAATCAATTAAATAAAAATCAAATCATCAGGATACGTTTAGTTTTCTTCATACAAGTACGCGTGTCCTTCTCGTCCGTGTTCAGCTTTGTGTATGGGGAAAAAAATACAGTTGAGTGATTTTATACTGTTAAATATTTTTAGTTATTTATAGAATACTACATACATTTTAATACTTTAAACAATAAATCAGGCCTCTATATTAAAAACTGTTTTAAATATCATTTTTAAAGCCGTCCGTAACTTCTTTCATATTTGTTATTCAGCTTTGTTTATTGTTATTTAGTAGAAAAATAAGTTTTTACCTGGCAAAACTAAAATCATAAATAACGTCTGTAGGTGGCGCTAGTTCTGCACGACGGCCATTTTGCTGGAGTTCTGGTTAGACGGTCTACAAAAATTTTACTAAATTGTGCGGGAAAAATACACAAATTAGTTTCATCTTGATAACCATTCCATTAAACTAATTGGTTAGTGTATGTTTAGCTTTCTATATAGTTTATTTCAAGGATACTTTATGATATATTTAGAAACATATAAACAGTTTGATTCAAAGACATCTCTTAGTATTTTTCACACATTTTAGGTTGTACACACGAGTGTTTTGTTCCTTTTTGTTACGAATTTGTTACATTTCTTTGTGACGTAACAAATATGAAATAACAAATATGAAGTAAAGTCGCACTCACATTGTAATAGTTGACTTGGATTACTAAAGTTAAAATATTATGATCACAGTTAATTTTAAAGTTGATTTGCAAAAAAAATGTTAAGTAAGTCGAAAGTAATACAAACTAGACATGCTGCCATTCTTTATTGAAATAATTAATCAAGATACTGCTTTTTACTCATTAACAAATTTACCTTTCAAATAGAATGCACAACATTAATTACTAGTCCTTATAGTTCATCTTTGTTATTTTTTTGTAACATCAAGTTATTTTCATCTTTGTTTCCTATTTGTTATATGTACAATTTTTTTGCATTTGTCCCAATTACAAAAGCGGTGAATTTAATTATATTTGTAGTTTTGATTATTCAGCTTGAAATTGGTTATTAACAGTCACTAAGTATTCAAGAGAGTAATCCTTCAACATCCCGTTACAGATTGCCCAATCGTATGATCTGATCGATTATTCCCAGATGGTCGGGAAGCGGCCTACTGGACCATGTAACTGCGATTATCGGGATCTGTAGGTGCACACGGACCGTCTTCATTCACTTCAAAATATGAATGGAAACCATTCACGGCGAATAAAATTACAATAGGCAGTAACACAAGCGATGCATCAGCGGAACGTCTCATGAGCCAGTTATTTTTTGAGTAGTTTATTGAATTAATTTAAGTATGTATTTTTTTTGTTAAGTGCATCACATTGTTATTAATTCTGTTTTTATTAGTGAGGACCTATAATTGGCGTTCTGTAATTATTTTTAAGTTTTTAAGTTGTGTCATAGCTGTTGGTCTTCCTATAAATAAATAAATAAATAAGTAACATTGATATAGGTTTAATACATTTCGAAGGCTACATCTCGTTAGGTTAACATCCCAATCGGTAAACCTCATATAAAAAAAATGGATTTTTACCCATTTTGAGATTCGTGTTACCTTTACATTTTTCATATTTATGTTCTGCTTTTAGTTAAAAAACTTTAGAAAATCACAATTTTATTCGTGGTGCGGTCATTTGTATTCTCATTTATACAAAAAGGATTATGTTACAAAAATCAAAATACTTCAAATTATAATAGTTACTTTTTAATTGATAATTTGCATAAACATTTTGTTAAATAAAGATCGCGCTAGTAAATACTAATATTAGTCCTATTAACCCGTCCAGAAAACTTAAAACGCTTGTTAATAGGTATGGATTCACGACAATAGTCTTACCGTAGCCTAACGGAGCTATGGGGATTTTCCCACTATTTGTCGCATTCAACCCGAGCAACTATTCGTGTAGCTATAGTTACTCTGTTAGATATTTATATCAAAATTAATAATAACACCTGAAAAAAGATCCCTAGACTTTTCCCAATAATAAATAATATCAGACACACGTTTGTGTGATGGGTACGAAATGAACGAATAGATGCGTTTTGTCGCTGCATATTGCCTATCTTAGGTGAGATGAGTCTTTACTCATCTCACCGTACAGTACTCTCAATCTTCAGACCCGTTGGTCTGTACATTTAAATAAAAAGAATACTTCTCATTCTTATTAATTCTCAGAGTAAAATTCTTGGCGAATTAGCAGTCGTTAACAACCACCATACCGAACTTTTTTATACGAAGCGCGGCGAATGGCTCTGCTCCATCTGATGTTATGTGAAAATAGAGTCCAGACGCGAAGACAACTAGTGCTCACCCATCGACCCACAAATAGTATCTTCACGCTTCGTTTGAAGGACTTCATGTCATTAATAGGAGCAAAAACGTGTGCTAGTAGACTATTCCATCTTTTAGATGTGCGATAAAGAAACGAGTCACCAAATTTCTTTAAGCGAGATGGAGTATTCGAGACAGTGATGCGGTGTTGGTGTCTAGGAAAGGCACGTGCTCCAGCAGTGAGGACATAATTTTTTTTTTATTGTTAGCTCGGCAAATGACTCCATCCCACCTGATGTTAAGTGGAAATGGAGTCCAGACGCGAAGATAACTGGTGCAGCGTGGAAACAAACGTAGCATCAGTTAACTTTACTCTACCGGCCGGTAATGATTCATTCCTTAGTCTCTGAATATTGTTACTACAATAAAATTTCAAAACACCTGCTATTAACAGTCTCTGTTCAGACCCTCTGGACCTTGGTGGTCTCCGGACAAAGGGTCTGAAGCTGCTGCGATACGCAGCGTTAAAGTCTTAAAGCTAAGCTTATTTATAGTTCGATCTGACCTGCTGTGATGCACCCTTTGCTCGCGGATCCCACTCTGCCGGAGAAGGTGCCCAGGCACCTTGTGAAGATCCTCAGGGAGTAGCAGTTTCACTGCCGACTCACGCGCAGGCCAGGGCCCTAACACACACTCCACAACTCTATCTCACACCGACGAGGCTCGCGCCGCACAGGCCTACCGAAACCCGAAACTCGAAGGATTTCCTATTCCTGGGCTGCCGATCAGCCCCAGTTCCGTCTAATTATCAACAAACATGCCACCGATGGCAGTGATCACACCGAATTTAATTATTCCGAGCAAATTCCCAAAACGAGCGATAATGACGTCGTGACAACCGAATAGACAAGAAAGCGACATTGACATTTTCTTGTACCGTTTTTACTGATGGCAACGAAATTATGCTCATTTAGCCCAAAGATTAAATCTTAGTGTTCGATGTCGAACAGTCTCTAAAGGCTTTTAAAGAAAAGTAACACTAGGTGGTAAGGCTTTTAAAAGTAACTACTCGGACCATCAAAGTTTTGCTTTGATAAAAAATCGCGATGTTCATTTTTCAATACGAACTATCGCCGCCTCGATCGTTAGTTTGCAATGGAGTAGCCGACTGCGGAACAGATATTATCTGCTCCAAAGACCGTGAACACTTTGTCAGTTATACCCTAGTTTGCGTCTTCGCAGTTGCTCTTGTTAGGTTACTTGCTTGATACTAGTTCGATTACGTACGCTGAGATACGATAATTATAGTGAGATATATACAAGTAATTATGGTTTTATGTTTAACCTTTTTACCGCCAACAACTTCTATAGAAGTTCGAGATTTTCGTGCCGTCCACGGCAGCACTTCTATAGAAGTTCTTCTTTGTACCTACTTTATTAAAATACATTTATACGTTGGCGTACAGCAGGACATCGCGTGCATGATAGTTGGGCGGTGAAAAGGTTAATAGCCACCTATAGACAGAGCATTCCGAATTTTCGAATGCCTACGTGAAAAAAACTGTCAAAGATTAGTCGCGGGTTTTTAATTGTAGCGTTGACGACAAAGTTTTTGATGTCACAGTAAATTCGTGTTTTGAATTGTGTTATTTTTGTAAATTCTGGAAAACAATAATGTTTTCTTTATTATTTTACGCAAAATATTGTTTTTAATAAATTCATTATACTACATCTTAATACTAATCATTTCGTGATGAGTATCTACGGTGCCTTATCCAGCAATGAATGATGATTAATTATGCAATGTTAGCTAAAATATTGAATAATGATTCCATTGGCGACCTCCTTGGTCGAGTGGTTTGTACACCGGTTTTTATGGTGTCGCTATCTCTGAGGTCCCGGGTTCGATCCCCGGTCGGGTCAATTTAGAAATTATTGTTTTTCTAAATTGTCTCGGGTCTGGGTGTTTTCCATGTATATTATCCGTTGTCTAGTAACCATTTAACGAGTTTTATAACGAAGCTTCTCTTGGGCTAGATAATTGTTGTGAGTGTAGGAATGTTTATTTATTATTTATTCATTTTATTTATCCATTGACTACTTTTTCAAAAACTCCCACTGGTTAATAGGTACCTCTTCCACTCACCATCATAGCTTAAGTAGTATAACTCTATCGTAAGTAATTAAGCTCCAGTTGTAAGGTAGACAAAGATTATAACTAGAACTAAAACAACAGCGTTCTACCTACAACGCTTACCTGCGTTTGCTCCAGACTTAGTTCCCAAATGGCAGTTCCGTAGAAACTGAGGTTGTTATTAGTTCATACGAACTAAATTTTCGTATTTACTTGTTGATTCTGTCTTACATAGTATATATTCTTTGTCGCTAGTTTTTTTTTTTATATTACGCAACGGGGAATCGCTTGTTTTCATCTTTTAGTAAGTTATGATAAAGCCGAAGTTCGAAGTGCGCTTCACACGAAATCCTCAACTACTATCATCGGCACGAGCCTTTCCTATGGATGGATAGGGAGAACGGGTCATAAGCCACCACACGGGCTCAGTGCGGATTGGTGGTTGTTGACGACTGCTAATGCAGCCGGACCAACGGCTTTACGTACCTTCCGAAGCACGGAGGAGCTTAAGATGATACATTTTTGGTCACCGATCCGATGACCGGCCTTAGCGAAAGTTGCTTAACCTCAGCACTCGCAGACCGGGTGCGTTAACTAACCACTGCGCCATCGAGCTCCCCAAATATCGGATATTCAAACACAACAACAAACATGGTCCCGTTAATAATATTTATTTTCAATTTTTTTTTTTTTTTTATTCTAATGTGAGTGACCACGATAGTTTAAAAGGTTATAGGTGAAATGAAGCCCAAGTACTAACCCGCAAGGAATTAAAAAAAAACCCTAACTTAGCCAAGTACAAACCTACAAAATATGTAAACAAGTGTCCAACCCGGGACTTCCGAGTCCGAGACTGGGCTCTAACCATTAGGCCACAAAAGCGGTTGTATCAAAACTGTGTGGCAAGTGAAAAAGATTATGGATATGAAAAGGTAGGGTTATGTTCGTGCTCATTACATTAACTGGGACTGATCCTCGTAACCATTTAGGGTTATAGTAAGGGTTAATAAAAGGTCTAGTTCACCAATCGACTTCTTACTTATTTAACTAGATATAGTATAAGAATCTACTATTAGAATATAGATTCCGTTCTTGCTTTTAGCCTGGAACCCGAAACTCATTATTTATTTAGGTAGGTACTCGTATGATCTTGAAAGCATAATAAATTATTATCCACTATTTTAAATTACCATTTATAGTGGTAGACCAGAAGTGTTTTAGATAAGGAATAGGCAATTTATGTTTATTATGAATTTAAAGGAACCTGACACTGGACCCTTTTTTATTTTTTTTTAACTTAGGTGGACCGACGATCCGGTGAAGGTCGCAGGAAGCCGCTGGATGCGAGCAGCACAAAACCGGTCGTTGTGGAGATCCTTGGGGGAGGCCTTTGTCCAGCAGTGGACGTCTTTTGGCTGAGATGATGATGATGATGATGTGAATTTAAAGATCTTCATTATTATCATCATCTCAGCCAAAAGACGTCCACTGCTGGAGAAAGGCCTTCCCCAAGGACTCACAACGACCGGTGAATAAAGTTTGTTTTTTTTTAAGGTTTTTTATTATATAATTACATTACATAATAAATAAATCAGTACATTTGTGCAGCTGTGATAAAATGTGTATGTGAATTTAGGAAAATAAATTTCAATGCAATATTCAGTTTTTAAAATAGTGGCTAATTCATTGTTTTAGTTATGTTATGTTAGTAAAAATATATGTAAACTTTATACAGCTACATCTAATACCTTTAAACGAGCAATTCTTGTATATATGTATAACTAGCGGCCGCACGCGGTTTTACCCGCGTGGCTCCCGTTCCCGTGGGAATATTGAGATAAAAAGTATCCTATGTGTTAATCCAGGTTATAAACTATCTGTTTGCCGAGTTTCATCCAAATCTATTTAGTAGTTTTTACGTGAAAGAGTAACAAACATCCATCCATACTTACAAACTTTCGCGTTTATAATATTAGTAGGATAATCTGAATCTCGGAAACGGCTCCAACGATTTTCATAGGGGGTTTTGAGAGTGATAAATCGATCTAGAGCTAGGTTTAATTTTTAGAAAAATACCAAAAAAATAAATACCGAGCAGAGCTTGGTCATCCAGGTACTTTACTTAAGAGGGTAAATAAATAGATAAACATTTTGTGAAATCGGCATGATACTATTCAAATCGCTGCACCGACTGAAAATACTTTACAACATAAGGTAGGTAGTTAGGTATCTAAGTACCGAATGCTCCCAAAGGATTCGCATTTCCTTAATACGAGCTTTATAAAAGTATTTTATTGAACGCGATTCGCCAAGGATCGTCGGTTGGGTCATGCGTGTAATAATCACATCAAAGGCATTTTACGAGACTTTGATGTCATTGTGCTGTATTCAAAATGAAACATGAGATAGGATAAAACATGGTGGTACTATGGACTCTCATTCCGAAACACCTGAAGCTTTTGTATTATATTCAAACGAAAAAACACCTTTTTACAAAGCTTTAACTTTATTATTCATCATATTTTTCATAATAGAATATTTAAGTCACTGGTTACATGTAGGTAAGTGTTCGTTTCCATACGTTAATTAAGCTAGCTAGAGCTAGAGACCCTAGGGTATAAGTGTATATGCTTTTCTTAAATAGGACAAAATCAAAATGGTGTTCAAGAATTTTTTATAAGCAGGAATCAAACGCGCACCCTCTGACATACTAGGTCAAGTTCACTACCAATAAGACCGTCTGATCCGTCTGATACGTTCCTTATCATTCCTTATTATCAACACTATCTATGTACTTTTCTTACCTTGTAAGTGAGTGAAAGGAGCCTTATTCAAAATCTTACACAAAAAAGATCACATATTTTCTATGCATCCAAATATGAAGCTATAGTTATGTTGCAGATAATAATATGCTCAGAATTATATCAGATTACATTCCGTGTATCTCTTTGAAGATAACAATGCATGTACGCAACATGTTCGTACCATAAAAATCGTGTTTGGCCAAGTCAAAATCTCCTTGCGAGAGTGGCGTGGATTAAGCTGTAATAACATGCAAATTAGTCCCTTATTCAGGAGAAAGTGTTACAAGCTATACACTTTGGCGGAGTACGTTTACTTTACGGTGTAAATAAAAGAGCGTATTTAATTTTTTTCTGGTTTTTAATGGAACAAACTTTGGCTAACCATAAAGTGAAGTATCCCAAATAGACTTTAAACTGTCGTACTGGCGTAACCCTATTCCTTACACAAGCGTATTAGCTTCCCAATTATGTTAACATGACTGTTTTTAACGTGTTTATAGCGCATTATAAAAAACTTGTAAAAAATAGCAAGTTCACTAAAGTCATCATCAAAAGCAAGATCAGTCTTTTTCTTTTTAAATTGTATAAAATGTATTCAGAATGCGCGATACGAAAGGCACAGTGGTTTTAAGAAATAATTGATAGTCGTATAGTATCAGAAAATATTAAAAAGTTAATAAAATTAAACTGACGCCCTCAGACTAGGATGGAGCAACGATCTTCGCAAGGTAAAGCAAGATCTGGATGAGAGCTGCCGCGTGGTCGTGCTCAGTGGCGTGCACTTGGAAAGGCCTATGTCCAGCAGTGGACTAGTAAAGGCTGATGGTGATAAATGAAACTATTTTAAAACGCCTCCTCCTTCCTCTTACGGCAATGCTGCGATCATAAATAATTCATAGCTTAAGTTTTAGTTTTACAGGTATACAGAGCAAAGCAACCTGTGGGTTTGCTTAGTTAGCAGTTTAATCTGCGCGCTTATCGAATCATTCTCGGATTGACTACAATTCGTAGTTGCGTATATTATAATCATATATCGGATTAGGTAGAGTTTTTTGACATACCTTTGCAATGTTAGCATATCATGGATAATCTTAAGCAAACTTAGTTTTTTCCAAAATTTGGATAAAACAAAGTATAAGATTTTTGAAAATAATCTCCAGTAACGATCACCTAAATCACACCTTGATAGTCTGACGTGCAAAAGAGTTAAAAGTGTATTTTCTCTTATTATTTTATCGGGTTATCCATACTATTGATAACGTTATGACGCAATTCACAGAAAAAACTCTACATATTCCGATCTATGATTATAATACACGACTGTAAATGCAAAGTTGTAGTTAAATGTTTTCTGCACTAAGTGTAAAATAACTTAACAGTGACAACATTTAAAAAGCTAATTTAAATTGGCTTTTCCACCATTATACTTTGCACCTTTCAACAAATAGTTTGTGTAGGGCATGTGGAGAGCAAACCGAGTCAATGCAGCACTTACTGTGTGACTGCGACTCTCTGGCTAGGAAAAGAATGGGCCTCCTGGGGTCGGCCTATCCGAAACCGGAGGACTTCAGGCTCTTCGCTCTTAAGGACGTTGCCAGACTTATGGCATCTATCTTTACAGAGGAGTAAGAGTGAAAGGATGTGGTTGCACAAAAGATAGTACATTTTGTCACTAAATGTCCTTGGTGGGCGGAATGTTAAAGACGCAACTACAAATTACAAACCTATTAGTTCCTATGTTTTAAACTAGATGGCGCCACCACGCTGTCTGCTGAATCACGCTATTGAAGTTTGTTTTCAAATCATATATAGTCTTGTGATATCCATTAATAAACTGTTACCAACCTGAGAGCATCTTTCATTTACGGGATATTACATCCCTTAGTACAAGTAACCCCCTAAACATTTGGTAAATAAAAAAAAATAAATAAATAAATAGCGTAGTGGCGCCATCTAGTTTAAAACATAGGAACTAATAGGTTTGTAATTTGTAGTTGCGTCTTTAACATTCCGCCCACCAAGGACATTTAGTGACAAAATGTACTTCAACATAAAATTTTCACAGACATTAATATTTTAATAAGCTTTACACAAATAATTTACAATGAAATGTAGATATATACGTACCTACTACAAACTTTGTTTTACTAAGAACTAACATACAATTATTTTATTTTTATACAGTTTTAAGATATTAAGTACCTTATACATTTTCAGCAAGTACTTACCTATACAAACATGAACTAAAATACATTGATATAATCTCAAACATGAGTAGGTATACAAAGATGAATTAAAACAATATAGAGTAACATAAACTTTGTACTAACATATTTCTTCCTATATCTAGGAACACTAATTGTTAATTGGTAAAACACATATTTTTGATGTTGGTCTTTTAAACAAGGTTGACCTTACGCGGACGGTGACCACACGGGTAATATTATCACTACCTGGGTGTTTGTCTACAATACGTCCCATCAACCAACGACTTGGCGGAAGGTCGTCTTCTTTTAAGAGAACGACATCACCTACTTTAGGCTCCGGCACTCTAGTACTCCATTTATATCTATTCATTAAATTAGAAAGATACTCTTGCGACCACCGACGCCAAAAATCATGTAACATTCTTTGAATGAACTGCCATCTAGTCAATGAATTTATGGTTTTGTACCTTGGCCTTTTGGCGCACACAAATAACACATTTACGAATGTGATGTTTGACAAGACTTTTTACGTTAATTATCCAGTATGCGTTTCTTAAATAATTAACCATTAATTGTACTCCCCCGTGTAGAGTCTTTTGATGTGCATCAGATACTAATAATTTAGTGAAATTTGAACTACGAGGGAGTATGATGGGGTGTTTGCTCTCTTCAGGTTAGTGTGATTTTTGTAATCTACCGCTCAATCTCATTATCCCATTATCATTTAAATATGGACATAACGATTTTAACTTACTAGTTTTAGATTTTAAATAGGGTTTAACTTTTAATTGTACATATTCTTCATTAAACTTTTCTATTTGTACTTTTCTAATGCAACTTTTTAGTGCTTCATCTATCTCTGTTCGGGTCAGGTAAGTTTGACGATTGGCTTGCCTCTTATAAAATCTGCGACAGTAAGCTATGACTCTTAGTAGCTTCTGCAACGAAGAAAATCTCTGAAATATATCATCCTCAACAGTAGCGTTGAAATGTGATCTTACTGTTTCTTCTTCTAAATTAACTTCCATAATTTTTTGCTTTCGGTAATTAATGTGTATTTCTTTTAGGAAAACTGGACCGGAAAACCAAAGTCTATTCTCAGCAAGAGCACCTGGCTGTACACCGCGTGAGGCGCAGTCGGCTGGGTTTTCTTTAGATGGCACGTGACACCATTGCGAGGAATCCAACAAGGTTAAGACTTCCGATACCCTATTGGCCACAAAGGTTTTCCACTTACTCGGGTGGCTATTTAACCACGCAAGTACTACGGTTGAGTCCGTCCATGCTCTAATGTTGTTCTTATTAATGCTTAATATTTCAGATGTCTCCGTAAGAAGTCGTGATAACAGCACCGCGCCGCATAGTTCCAATCGTGGAATGCTGACTTGCTTAATGGGCGCTACTCTGGTTTTAGCTGTCAACAACGAGACTCTTATCGCTCCAGTGCTATCAACTACTCTCAAATAAACCACTGCTGCGTATGCCATTTTAGAGGCATCACAGAAGCCATGTAGTTCGCAACCGCCGTCATCTATACTCATCGTGCCTAACCATCGTGGAACTCGGACTGCAGTTAATTGATACAGTTCATTACGATAAGTACACCATTCTTTATTTAACTCCTCAGATATCGGTTCATCCCAAGCTATGCCTGATAACCATAGCTTCTGAATAAATATTTTTGCTAATATTATACTAGGTGCAATCCATCCTAATGGATCATACAACCGTGCTATTTCTGAAATAATTTTTCTTTTTGTTTCAGGTGCAGACATCATCACCGGGAGGTTCACTGAGTATTGGAAGCGATCTTCACTGCGATTCCAGGTAATTCCTAAAATCTTTGTTATACTTTCTTCTGCTTTTAGTTCTATTTCATTATTGCTTTTGTCCTTATTAACTTCTGTTTTCTCCTTGTACTGTATTTTTCCTTCTATGTCCTGTTTTTTTATGTCCTCTTGATTTTCATGCTTGCATATAATAAATGAATAAATAAATAAATAAAAGATCCCAATGGGTCGAAGTGTTACTGGGAAGTGGAAACCTCGGCAGGCCCCACTAAGATAAGATAAGATTATACTTTGTACACATTGTATTCTTTAAATAGCAAGTTTCATCAACTACAATGTGCCTAAAAAAATTACATAGAAATTAAACTACAAACATTTTTCTCGAAGAAAAAGATATCGATATAAATATTAAAGTAGATACGTAAATAAGATAGAAAGTTAACAAACATTTGAGAATTCTTGATAACAATACTTGTACAATATTGAAATACAAATAAAAAGCTATCTCGCAAAACTAACGAATAAAAATACTGTTTTCCAATAACTTTATTATAGCAGAGTTCTACAATATTCAATTACTTCTGAAGTTGACTGCTAGGTACGAGCACACAAAGGTCGCGTGGGTAATTCAAACAATCTGACAAAGAGGAGATCAAAGCGCCCTCCATAACGAATTTGTCTCAGTAATACTTAATGCTTGTACGAATCACGTAGGTGCCGTCCATCACACACTGGATAGAATGTACGAACACGTTATAGTGATGCCTTTTGAATTATTACCTACTGCGTACGAAATAAAGTACAGTCGGCGGCAGATCAACCTACCCAAATCTGTCAAATTTCTCCAATGAATATTGATCCTTATAACCAAACAATAAAGTTCAAAATTGATTGTAGAAATTTGACAGTTTTGGGTAGGTTGATCTGCCGCCGTGTGTACTAAAACAATTTAATACTTAACAATTAGTTTTTCCGCTACATCGTATGAATAATACAACAATGCAAGTTAGATAAGCTGCATATATTCTGGTTTGAATTTAAGTTTGGCATCGAAAATCCATTATTAACTGCCGTACTCAGAGACGTCAATTAATTTTAATGACAATTAAATGTCTTTCCTTCTCTATTTAGCACTATACATAGGACAGTGACAGCAAGAGACTTAATTTTCATTAAAACATAATTGACGTCTCTGAGTACGGCAGTAATTCTCTGAAAAAATATATACTGAATACTGTCTCACTGCTGGGTAAAGGCTTCCATTATTGATATCAAGTTTTCACTGCAATTGATAGATATTGTCTTAATCACAACGCTTGCCAAATGCGGGTTGGTGATCACAAACTGAGGAGCTCGATGGCGCAGCGGTTAACACGCCCGGTCTGCGAGTGGCCGAGTTCGCAAAGGCCAGTCATCGGATGGGTGACCAAAAATTTATCATCTCGAGCTCCTCCGTGCTTCGGAAGGCACGTAAAGCCGTTGGTCCCGGCTGCATTAGCAGTCGTAAAACAACCACCAATCCGCACTGGGCCCGCGTGGTGGTTAATGGCCTGTTCTCCCTATCTATCCATAAGGGAAGGCTCGTGCCCCAGCAGTGGGGACATAAAAAGAGCTGATGATGATGATGATGATGATGATCGCAAAATAAATTATTTGATTTGATGATTTGATTTAGTAGTAAGGTCACAGACCACAGACATAATATATAGTATATTAATGTCTATGGTGTAGAAATATGAACCAATGTAATGTCGTAGTGACATTCATATGTACACACGGCGGCAGATCAACCTACCCAAAACTGTCAAATTTCTACAATCTATTTTGAACTTAATCGTTTGGTTATAAGGATCAATATTCATTGGAGAAATTTGACAGTTTTGGGTAGGTTGATCGGCTGCCGACTGTACTCATAGTAGATTGTACAACAAGAGCATAAAACGAGCCATTTTATCCGAGACGTGCATATAGCCACCCGAACCGGTACGGCGAGTGTGGATAGTCAGGTCGAGGGTAAAATGGGTTTTATACTCGAGTTTTACACTCTGCTTTTCACTTTGATTGCAAAGAAATAAAACAAACCGCAACACAACAAAAGCTATAGTCTAATCATTAATTCACTGGAGTAAACTGACAGATGCTAATGTCACATTGTAAAATTATGTTGCCACATTTATTGTACTAGTCATGCGTTTCGTTCAATGTCATTCAGATCACTCACAAAAAGTCAGTAGGAACGTATATTACAAAAAGGTACTTAATTAATTATAATATAGGTAGGTATATGAATGTCTTTTTGTACCGAGAAATTTCACCTGACAGTTTAGTTGTCAGTGTTTGTTTTGCTTTAGGAGCTGTTATTATTCGAAAATTTTGGAAGTATTTTAATTATTGCATTATTTTTACATCATCCATCTTTTTGTAAGAAAAATACAGATTTAACCACTGTGTAGGAGTATCATTTACTGCATAACAATTAAGACAAAACAGAATACTATAAATTAATAACGTTGAAATGGAGATAACCTCAACAATATAGTACCGTTTTACGTCAACAATCACTCGATCCCGTTCCAATATGTAAAATCAATCTGACCCGTTCTAAAACCATTTTTTATCATTTTCTCACATAGCACTTTCTCTGTCTCCGAGTGAATTTTCACATGGGTTACTTTTACGACAACTAAAACATCAACTATTTACAATTACTTTTAAAAGCATCGTCAAACAGTACAATTATTAAAACTAAACAATGTTATTATCGCATGCAGCACGGATCGCGCTCATACCTATTTTGACGTAGACTAAAATAATAGACAACAAAATCAAATTTCAAAACGTAAACAAATTACGCCGTCAACTAATAATCAAGTAAAATTAAGTCATTAAAATAATAATGTTTCATACCCTAAGACGTCAAATTGAGTGTGGGCAGACTCCGACTCCGACCGGTGCAACTGTCTCGTTTCCGCACGCGCTGTTCGTAATCTATCTGTTCGCTTTCCTCTCCTTCAGTAAAGTGTGAACTAAATGATATACTTGCTAAGTGGACTAGTCCAATTGAAGGATTCATTCATGAACGACTCATCTCTATGTCTGACGATGACGAATAAAAATATATGCATTGCATTTTTGTTTAATTTTATATAATTCAAGTAAGTAATTCGCCATTTCAAAGTTATCATTTATTGGCTTTTAAATATAACAATGCTAATATTTTTTATATCGATTAAACAAAACTGGTCTAGGAGATTTCATAATAAAGTAAATAAAATGAGTAATGTGATTTGATCCTGAATCAAATCACATTACTAATTTTATTTACTGTAATGAGAATGAATGAGTGAGTAATTGATGTCAATCTTCTTGTCACAACACTATTTTCTGTTCATCAGAAACTGGGAACACCGTTAACGTCAGATTACTCCTGTGAATTAATGATTAGACTATAGTTTCTAGTTTTGTTTGACGAATAATTAGCTTTCAGCCACAAACATTTTCTTATTTTTTTTCAATATTCAACTATGTGACGTTCGACTATGGTCTGAGCCGTAATGCCAAGTTATTATAAATATTTGCGTTATATTTTTTTTACGAAATGCACGCCTGTATTAATCGTAAATTTATATTTAGATTGTAATACATATGTCGTAATTAAATTAAGAAATTACCTAAATCTCATAAAAATATATCAATTAAATGAAGGTGTATTGTGTATGTGGCTGTAAGGCCTAATTGCCTTAGTCTTAAAAGAAGAAATTACTATATGCAAGAGCATAAAAACCTCAGAATAATAAGCTTTAGTTATTGTTCTGAGATAAAAACTCATTTTATGCAGCCTTCTCTCGACATAAAGAACAACTTTACGAGCATGAGAAGTGAAAAAAGATTTAAATGTTGCAATTTTTTTTAAAATTTTGAATTTCGTAGTAGGTGGCCGAGCGCTTTGTCATTCGGCAACCGACTGAGGCGATGGAAAAAAAAAGAAACTAAATTGAAACTCACAAATGCATGACATGAAGGAATTACAAGCATGCGAAGGCTTTGTCACCGTGAGCCGGTTGCGTGTTCCCCAGAGAGTTTTTGATGCAAAACGAGTGTGTAGTTGTTTGCGAACGAAATACTGGAACGCTGAGATTTGAGAGCAGAATACTGTGGAGCGTTGGAAGTAAAATATACGGGGAAAATCGTGTGCCGGTGGTAGGTGAAGGTACTAATGAATGTTTAAAGTAGACGGACCGTTTGTTTGTTAGCCGGCAATTAGGAATTGGACATGCTGATTCGTTCAAAAAACCTAACAGACATTAAAGCACACAAATGCTGGATTTATGATTCGACGACAGGATTAGGAAATGGAAGTAACCAAATATTTACTTTTAAATGAAACTAATTTTACGGATCTGCCCGCGTTTAATTTATTCATTAGTTTTAATTAATGTTTATCCTGAAGTTTCGAACTGTTTGCAGGGTCCGTGGTCTAGAAAACAATAAATCATTTACTGTGCTTGCAACACTTTTTATTAATCATTTTAGATCTTGATATATCTTCTATATTGGGAGAGGCCTATGTCCAGCAGTGGACTGATGTGGGATATGATGATGATGATATCTTCTATCTATTTAGATAAAAATCAATTGCTGTTCGTTTGTCTCGCTAAAACTCGAGAATGGCTGGAGCGATTTGGCAAATTTTGATTTTGAAATATTTGTCGAAGTTCAGGGAAGGTTTAAATAGTGAGAAACATAAATAATAACTAACGGAAAATACTACAAACGACAATTTAATTTTCCAATACAAAATGATTTGTTTGTTTTGTTGTCATGGAAACTGTCAAAGCGGTACGAAGTCCACGGGGTCAGCTAGGATACAATAAAATGTTCAAACGTCAAAAAGTAAGCTTATCTCTAGAAGAGATGCCGTCCAGTCAACTGTCTGTGGTTTTGAAAGAAAGTCTGTGTGACTAATTATAGACAGTAAAAAAAATGTTTAGTACTGAATATATGCACACCTAAACTTAAACTAATTATGTATACACACAAATATAATACATAATGATTATAATTTAACGGAATTACTAACTTATTTAAATGTTAAATTAGTGTACATGTAGTAGTTTTGTTGTAAAATAAACAAGTAGTGCTCCTCTAATCTATGTTTGAATACTCAACATATTACCAAATATTTGTCCGTACATTATAATAAAACCGTACGTAATACATCAAAATGTGTTGGCGTACATTTCAATAAGCTGCCAAATCAAACGGCGTGACGTCACGCGCGAGTGCCCCCGGCAATCACGCAGCCCACCTGTGCGATGTTAAACATAGGGGATGGGGTTCAGATGTTGCCTTCCAACGCATGACTTGAGCTGAATGAGAGTCATGATGTTGAATAATAAATCGTAAACGAAAGAGGAGTTTGATAGCACAGTGGTTAACGCGTCGGCAGACTTATTACCGATCTTTAGGTGAGACCCTGCTACACACTACTTTAAAGTTTATACTGACACCCCCCACCAAACTCACGGTTATAAAGTTAGGTGTCAGACATCTTTACGCAAGCACAAGGGACCATCTACGTCAGGTCATAACGCCAGATCAGAACACGCCGGTACGCATCTTTCATCCTGTACTTTTAAAACTAGTGTCTCGAGCTAGTTGCCCCATGGACACGTATATAGTCCACTACCTAATATCCAGATAGGTTACCGGAGCTGTGAGATCGCTTACTTCTCGTTGTACTAAGAGCACAACTTGCAGTGTAGCACTGCTCGAGCCGTCAACTCTAAAGTTAACTACCAAATGTCCTCTTTGGTGGCGGAGTTGTAAGCACACTCACTTCTCGGTACCCATCGAGGCACCTGATCAATTCCAAAGTCCTACGCGGCTGATTGAACCGGAGGCTTTTTTTAAGGACGGGCGCCGTGGAGACGAGTGAAACAACGAGTCGTGCGATTAGAACTGCATGTATTTCATAGTAATAGGGATTACATGTAACATAAGTATAATATATGTTTATCTATACACTACACCTCCCCTGGAGGGAAAAAATAAAATGTTACTTAACAATTAAGTATATTTTATTTGGTATCCAGACTACCATGTTAAAATAAAAAAAATATCAAATAAACATCTTACGATTACAAGATAATATAACATAAAGATAAAAATAAGCATTTTTTTTAAACACAGTTACTTACATATAAAAATAGTATACAATTTAAGATACATAAGTTCTCGTGCGGTTTTTATAGACAATTTCGGGTTTTCCGTTCTTTAGAATTTTCACATTACAACCTAAATCTTCTAATATTAAATAAGGACCATTATACACTTTTTCGAACTTATTTCCGGTTTCATTTTTTAACAGAAAATATGTATTTTTCTTATAGGTCACAGGGTTTATAGCAGTGTCGTAATTTTTTTTTTTTTTTTTTACTATTTATTTTTGCGTCTTTTTGTGCTACCTGTAGTCTATACTTTAGTTCTGATGGGTAATTGTCATAATTGTATAAAGGATCTACGACATCGCTGGTGAGGTTATTTGGTAACATACATGACTTACCGAAGACCAACTCGTGTGGAGTATACTTGGTCTCACTGTGAACGGTGTTGTTATAGCAAAAGCACCAATAAGGAAGCCAGCTGCTCCACGAACTGGAATTATTTTCACATTGTATCCTTAAGTACGCACCCAAACTCATATGTGTATTTTCTAACGCTCCGATAGATTCATGATGGTACGCCGTTGACGATAGTTTGTTAATTTTTAATAAATTGCATATCTGCTGCATAGTCGTGGAGATAAACTCGGCGCCTCTATCAGTTGCTATCTCTCGTGGGATCGCGAATAATGAATCTGTACTGTCATCTTGCAAACTATAATTAGCTACCGATTATTTAATTGGAAACCGTACTCTAATCCGAAAATGGCAGGGTCGCCATGTAAGGACGGGCGCCGTGGAGACGAGTGAAACAACGAGTCGTGCGATTAGAACTGCATGTATTTCATAGTAATAGGGATTACATGTAACATAAGTATGATATATGTTTATCTATACACTACAGAGTAACTACTCAATGAAAACCACCGAGCAGCACAACCAACTAAGGGCAACTCACGTGCCCCGCAGGTCTTTTCGCTTCAGTATCATCTCGAGCACCTCCATGCTTCAAAAGGCACGTAATGCCGTTGGTGCCGGCTGTATTAGCAGTCGTTAACCACCAATCCGCACTGAACCCGCGTGGTGGTTCATAGTCCGTTCTCCTATCCATCCATAGAGAAGGGTCGTGCCCCAGCAGGAGAGATAAAATAAGCTGATGATGATGATGATGATGATGATGATGATGATGATGATTCACCGAACTACACGCAATCGACTGTATTTCCATCCACACCATCTTGATGCATGGCGGTCTAATACTGTGCGTTTCTCACGTAATTTTTTACCACGAATTACAGTGCTGTGGAACCAGCTCTCAGCGGCGGTATTTCCGGATCATTATGACTTAGGGATCTTCAAGAAACGAGCCTATTCCTTCCTTAAACGCCGGCAACGCATTTGCGATTCCTCAGCTTTTGCGGTGATTGCTTCCCATCAGGTGACCCGTCTGTTCGTTTGCCTCCTTCTAATAAAAAAAAATAAAAAAAATTTACTTATCAGGTAATAAATTACCAAAATAAAACGCTCTTAAGTATTATCATCGTCACCGTAATAAGATCGTAGTCCAGGCCATAGTCCTGTCATATAGCCCAACTGCTGCCAGCCACCTCACATTGGTAAATCGTTACATTTGGCCGGGATTAGTAATCTAATCGTTCAAAACGCTTTTAAGCTTTAAAGCATAGAACATGCTGCGGTGTGTTCCTAACTCTCTACACACACACTCAAATTGACTACAATATACAATTTGAAGCCTGTTAAAAGTTTGTAAATGCTCCTTTGGAAAGCTAGAGTACTTTAAACGTACTTGGATACTATAAAAGTACGCTCAACCAACAGATGAACCCTACATCTTCCGTAACTTCTCCACAGACATGCGCTTTCCTTGCCATACCAATTTTGTTAAAAGGATAGCTTTTGTTGATGTCAGTGTTAGATGATATTGGTCATAAATCTTGCAGTCTTAATGCTTTCTAGGCACTTTCTACGAGAATTTGGAAGCATTCACTATGTGCATTTTATTATCTTTCATGTAAAAGGGATATTATATGCTTTGGAATAAAATTTAATCCAAAACACATATTTTCTCATTATTTTTTTTTCATTATTGAATTGCATGAGCTTCTCTGCTCTAGTTGTAAAGCGGCCTATGGATGCACCGAAATTCTCTCTATCCCTGTAAATACTAAAGGCAGCGAGCAGAAGCGACCGTAATAAGCGAATTGCCAATTCGTTCCCTATGCGAACAGCTAAGGAGTGGAATGCGCTGCCCGCATTTGTTTTTCCTGAATAGGTATTACCTACATCCCGGGCTTGGGGTTCTTTCAATTTAGACGTTTGTTGTCGGACTGATAACGCACGTTTGCAGTGCGTTCCATATTAAAACAGTCGGACCGTTTTAATATGGAACGCTTGTCGCCGCCAAATTGTAACTTTGTAAATTTTTTTTTTGTTCATGATTATGTTTTATAGTGTTGCAATAAAAGTGTTATCTATCTATCTATCTATCTATCTAAATGAATGAATTAGATAATAATGAAATTAATTAAATAAGACATCATATCCCGCAATTCGGTGTCTTTTGACATAGGCCTCCTTCACCTGTCTCCAATATACACTGTCAGCTGCAACCCTTGTCGCTACAAGGTCAGACGGATATCATATTAAAACAGTCGGACCGTTTTAATATGGAACGCTTACCAAACGCAAGGCAGCGGCCCGACACGAAACGCCTAATTTGAAAGGGCCCTTATTGTTGCTTATCATCAGGCAAGTTATTGGTTAAATACTTGATTATAAACATTATAATAAAATAACCTTTTCTTTCCCAAACATTGAGTTTGAGTATACTCGATTCGTAATTCGATTTCCGATTTTCCCATCTTGTTGTGGCACGTCCACTTCTTCTAGTGCCGTCTCTTGGATACCATAGAGAGTCACTCTATGGTATCCAAATACTTCATTATCTGTGTCTTATATAAATAAAATTCTCGAGTCACATTTTTATGAAATTTTATATGTATATTCGGTAGGTCTGACAATCGGTCGTGGTCTATTTACCCTTCTATCACCAACCCCTATTTTTTATAGCCATATTAATCACTTGATCAGTTGTCACCGCCAGCCGTCTACCGGTGTCTCTTTTCACCCAGTAAACAGCACGGAGATGTTAAACGATGCCTGTTTGTGGCTTAGATTTCAGCACACCATGTTTTTTACACGGAAAATTATACGCAGCATGCTCTCGAGTGGGCAAACTATCCAGTTTGTTTGTGTTAGCTACTTAAGGTGTTAGCTAAAGATGGGCTAACAAAAAATATTGTACACACTGTAGCATTAATGGATTGTTATTATTTGTTAGTGTTATTGTCGTAGTTATTGATATATATAAGAATAAATTATAATCATCATCAGCTCATTTTATGTTCCCACTGCTGGGGCACGAGCCTTCCCTATGGATGGATAGTGAGAACGGGCCATAAACCACCACGCGGGCCCAGTGCGGAGTGGTGGTTGGTAACGACTGCTTATGCAACCGGGACCAACGCCTTCCGAAGCACGGAGGAGCTCGAGATGATACACTTTTGGTCACCCATCCGGTGACCGGCCTTTGCGAAAGTTGCTTAATCTCAGCACTCGCAGACCGGGCTCGTTAACCACTGCGCCACCGAGCTCCTCAAACTATAATAATTAAATTATAATAAAGTAAAAAAATAAATGTTTAGTGTTTTGTTATTTTTATATTCCGTCATCGTTCACAGCGCTCCATGCCTCTTTTACTCATATACCACATTCTCACACACTTACAATAATTAAGTAATTTTTTTTATACCCTACAAATTCCCGAGAAATAATTGGTAAAACAACGTTTGCCGGGTCAGCTAGTATGTATATATAAATCTTCTGTGCGTGTGTATGTTATTGAACTCCTTCTGGCTGGACCGATTTGTATGAAATTTTCTGTGTGCGTTCAAGTGGATTCGAGAATGGTTTTGATTTACAATTGGACCCGGTTAGTTGCGTTGTTATTAGGGGTCCATCATGGGTGTTCTTAAGCGGACGAATGATGATTTGTTTGTTTTGTTGTCATGGAAACTGTCAACGTTTTGTTTGTTTTGTTGTCATGGAAACTGTCTAAGTGGTACGAAGTCTGCCGGTCAGCTAGTATTTTATAAAAAAGTGAGTACCCTGCTTAGTCGTAAAACCTCGTTACCCGAGTGGCAAAGCGTTTGACCCTCTATCTAGAGATCTTGGTTACGATTCCCAGATTGGAAAAGGTTTTTGTTTGAATTTTCGCCCGGGTATGGGATAACCAACCCGCATTTGGCAAGCGTGGTGTTTGCCTCGTAATGGACCAGAATAATATAGGCTAATTACTTTAGTTACTTACTTTTCTCAGTCGTAACACCGTCTACAAATAAAGGAATCCCAATATTAAAACAAGAGTAAGCTGAAAAAAGGATAGCAATAATATTCTTCTTACCATCGAACTTTACGATACCAACCATTATACATAACATGAGCATAACAATGAATTTTCAGTTGTAAACAGAGTAATAAAAAGGGCACGTATCCCACCGGGTCAGTATTGTACTGGATAGGTTAATAGTTGCTGAATAATGTATATATGCTGAATAATGTATAATGTATATCGGCAATGCACCGATTAACGTGGAACTTAGGGACCTAGACCACAAGATAAACTTACTTAAAGCTGTGAAGTCATACAATAATAAAAATAAAGATGACAAACTAAATACTAGCCACCTGGGCCTAAAAATATTGAAGATGCCAATTTATGTGTCTGAAAAACTGACACCGAAAACAAAAAAACTACTGATGACAGCGAAAGCTTTCGTTAAGGAGGGCTCTTTCAAATATTGCTGGGTGTCAAAGGGTAACGTACTACTAAGGAAAGCTGAAGGCCAACCGGCAATTGTGATAAACAAGCCTGAAGACCTAGTAGTTGAAATGCCATCCACAAATCAAGATTGACTATTTTATGTGATTGAATATGTTTTCTTAATACTAGTTTTTCTTATTCTAACATTTTTATTCAACTTTTTTATAATTTTTATACGTTATAGAACAAACTGTGCTAGGTTAAAAGTTGTGTCAACTGATATCACAAACTACCATATATATCATGTAAGTATTCACATTATTATATCTATATTAATATTTAATCAGCAATACAATATATATATCCCCAACTTATCAATGCGCGTTGCTCGGTATTATCTCCAACACTTCTATATTTTGAGGTCTTCATACTTTTATCTCTCTTGCTATGTTGAGGATCCTAGCATCAGCTATCATTATCAGCTAACACGTCATTTATGGTTGTCAATTGAGGGCGTTTTTATTTATGTATCAACGTATTGTCTTGTCACCCAGAGTGACCCTTGGTACCTCAGAACAATAACTAAAGCCTTGGTACAATGGTAAATGATATTAATTTTGTCTGTACTGACATTGACACCTGTGTCAATGTTGGTAAAGCGCTCGCTGTTGACAACCCCGACCTATGCAAAAATTTGCTTGGTCCTTCTGGTGCTGGAACACTTAATATAGTAGTTCAAAATATTAGAAGCATAGCTTGTAATTTTGATAGTTTTGAGGCATACTTGGCAAGGTTAAAAATTAAATATGACATTATTATTTTAACAGAGTGCTGGCTCCCTAACGTACATAACCCACCAAATTTGCCTCAATTTAATCGATATGCATCAACAAAACACTTAAATCAAAATAGTGGTGTTGTTGTTTATGTCAGGGAGGGGCTTGAGTCAACTGTTTATGAACCTCATATCATGGATGCCGATAGCCTTGTCTTAAAAATGGGTAACGAACTTGCAATTATAGCTGTATACAGGACGCCATCAATATATACTACAGACAATTTTTTGCAATCCTTACATACTGCAATCAGTGAATTGAGAAATATTAAAACACTAGCCTTGGCTGGCGACTTAAACATTGATATAAAAGATGATAATAATGATCCTAGATCTTCTGACTACCTTACTCAGTTGTCTATGTATGGTCTCTTACCAAGCCACACATTGCCAACTCGTAAGCTAAACTGCCTTGATCATTTTTTCTTAACTATTGGGAGCAAGGCAATAACACTAGTCTGTGAATCGGCTGTAACTGACCATAGTGCGCTAATAGTTTCGTTAAAGTGTCAAGTAAAAACTAGTGAGAAAGGTAAATTGATAACAAAAACAGACTACGCTAAGGCAATAAAAGTACTAGCCGAAATTAATTGGGTGGAAGTTACCGATTGCTCAGACGCTGAAGTAGCTACTTGTAAATTCTTACAGATCTTAACGTCTATCATTAGAGATTGCACGACTCATCATAAAATAACCAACAGAAAGACAATCATTAAGCCATGGATCACAACAGGCCTAATTAGGTGCATGAAATGGCGAGATAAGCTACATATCAAACATAAAAAAGATCCTAACAATACGATACTTGCTATCACTTATAAGCGATACAGAAATTTTTGTAACCGATTGCTTCATAAACTAAAAACGGCATATGAAAGATCCCAAATAAACAAATATAAAGCTGACACTAAAAACACGTGGAAAGTGATACGACGCATATGCAACCTTGATGATAACTCCAAACCAGCGAGAGAATTATTGTATAGTAAAAATACTCCTCTAACCTCTGTTAACTATGTTAATAAGTATTTTAGAGATGTTGGACAGACACTTGCCGGTAAAATTATATCTAAATTAAATAAAAGTCAAATTGAACTTGCTGAAACCATCTTTAATAAATCAGGTCCTATAAATTCACTTATGCTAATACCTACTGATGACTACGAAATAATAAAAATATTAGAAAACCTAAAATCTACACCCTCAACTGGCTGGGATGGAGTTTCATCTAAGTTTCTAAAAATGGGAGCTAAATACTTAGCGGGACCGATATCGCACATTTGTAACATCTCATTTTCAACGGGCGTGTTCCCTGAAGCATTAAAAAAGTCAGTTGTCATTCCTATACACAAGTCTGGAGATAGAGACAGTGTCACCAATTATAGGCCAATTTCTCTTTTGCCAACTCTTGCAAAAATATTGGAAAAGGCTATAAATTCGAGATTAATCAAGTATCTTGAATACAATAAATTTTTGTCCCCAAACCAATTTGGATTTAGAGAAAAAATGTCAACTTCAGACGCAATTGAAAGTGTAATTCAACATGTCGCGGATAAATTAGATGCAAAAAGAAAGTGTGTAGCTATCTTTTTAGATTTGGCAAAGGCATTTGACACTGTCTCTATCCCCATCCTCATGCGTAAATTGGAATGTGTCGGAGTTCGCGGTATCCCTCTTCAATTGTTTCGTTCCTACCTATCTAATAGAAAGCAGTGTGTCTGCATTGATGGTATGCGGAGTGAGGACCTGAATGTTGACTTTGGCGTACCGCAAGGGTCAGTCCTCGGCCCAACTCTGTTTTTGATATACCTCAATGACCTTAGTCGAATGGTTCTAAGAGACTCCAAAATTATATCCTTTGCTGATGACACTGTGTTGCTGTTCGACGGACCGACGTGGAGCGATGTTAGGAAGACTAGTGAGTCGGGCTTTGAAGAGGTATTAAAATGGCTCGATAGTAATATGTTGACTCTAAACCTTGAAAAAACCAAATATATGACATTCAGCATCTACGAAAATAACCAACCTTCTGATTTCTTTTTAACTGCTCACTCTTGTGCCGATCGGTCAGCATGTGCTTGCCATCAACTTAAATCTGTCGTATCGATAAAATACTTGGGCTTAATATTGGATCGAAATCTAAATTGGAAGAACCAAATAACGGCAATATCGAAGAGAGTTAGAAAATTAATTTGTATTTGTAAAAAAATTAGACATATTAAAGATAGTAAAACCATTAAAACTGTTTATTACTCCTTATGCCAGTCTCTAATAACTTATGGTATAACTGCCTGGGGCGGAGCTAAAAAATCCAACCTAATTACCATTGAACGAGCACAAAGGGCCATAATCAAGGTTTTAAACTTTAAAAGCATACGATATCCCACAATTAAATTGTACAAAGAGTTTGGTGTACTGTCAGTGCGCCAACTATTTATAAAATCTATCATACTAAGACAACATCGTAAACCACTACCTCATATCATATCCAGACGACGTGTTCCACCCGTTTACATTGTACCTAGAACTAAAACTATATTCTCACGCAGCTTCCACTTTTACCTAGGCCCCTGGCTTTATAACAAAATTTGTTGCATGCATGAATCATTGCATAACAAAAATTACTATAATTGCAAGTTATCAATATCAGCTTTCCTATCTTCAATGGATTACACAGCTACTGAGGAGTTATTAAATATATAAGGCACGTGCTTGATACACATTCATAAATAAAATCGTCAAATATATAAAATCAACATAATTATTTATATATACTATGAAAATAATATTTCGACTTTTATTCATACACATAAATACATAAATATATATTTATAATATTATAATAATACTACATAAATATATTGCTACAAAATATGTAGGTTTAATAGATAAATTGTTCTTAAAACGTATTTAGTTTATAATATCACACATTGTGTGTGCAAAATCATAATATAAATAAATAAATAAAAAAAAAAAAACCTATATCTATATATATATATATATATATATATAGTTTATGTATATACATATATATATATATATATATATATATGTATATACATAAACACCTAAACAAAATTATATAAAACAAACATACCTATTTACTCGTATAACATAATAAACATTTAAAAATTAAAATTAAAAATGGTATAAAGTTGACACATTATTAGTAAGTTGAGTTTAGTTAAGATAATTTGATCTGTTCACCTTGCGTATACTGTTAACTGATGTTAGCTACTAGTAGACGACGATACTACTCTGCCGTAACACAGTTTTTTAGCTAGCGCGGAGGGTAGTTGTCAATATTTGCTACAGCTGTAACCATCTTGATATCATTGTTAATGACAATAACTGTACTAAACATTGTGAATTGACAAATATAGTTAATTTAAGTTAAGTTAAGACATCCAAATAGTTTAGCTGTATCCGGAATTCATGGCGCCATTGTTTGAGTCTGTTATCATTTGCATTGTGTTCTTAATTCGGTAGTTTGTCATATGCATATGTTACAATAATTGTAAGTATATTATTTTTAGTAATGTAAATTAAAGGTGTACGTACGCCTGCGCATCAGATTACCTCAAACTGTCAAATTTCAGAAGCATTTTTAAATAGTCATGATTCCACCACCCCGGTTTGGAATGCAGTCTTTTAAATTCGAGAAGAGTTGCAAGAAATTAACTTCATACGTTTAGCTACATAATTTTTCTTTAAGTTATCGAACATTTTACGTATGGAATAAAATACTAAAAAAACTATTATAAGATACCCTTTTAAAAAGGTGATATTATACCTAGCTTTAAGATCATGTGAAACCAAATGAAATGAAATGAAAAATACGAGACCATTCCTAGTAAATTATTATGCACGCGTTTCTCGTTATCGGCAATGGATCAATAACTAGCTTACGAGAACTCTACTGACTATTAAGAAATCATGGCGGATGAGTAGTGTTACCTATTCATTAAAATATTTAGTTCTAATGTTAATTAATGTGACCGAAAACTATATAAAATTAATATAGTTTCCGGTCACCAAAAATAAACATAGTGTTAATCTGATGTAAATTTGATAACTTAGATTTTTATTTTGTTTTTTTACATGTTGTGGTTGTATTCTATATTTTTTGTGTTTATTTGTAATGGAAAGTGTCCTGCTATGATAGGGCATTTTCCAATATTTTTTGACGTTGTAAGGGAGAAAAGAGCTGGACACTTGCTGAGTTTCTTGCAGGTTCTTCTCAGTACAAGACTCCCGCCCAGAGTAGACTTACGAACCGATGGCGTAGCGACATTCACAAGAGCTACTTGTAGCCTAAACTAAATAAATGATTTTTGAATTTGAATTTGAATTTGAATTTTAATCTTGTATGCACTGCCTGTGTTCTAAATTTTATTCAGTATTTTCTTTGTTCTGGTATATCGGTATTCTACAGGATATACTTTAGAGAGTTTGCCAGTGATCTGCCCGAACTCGCTTCTCCAGCTCCCTTCCACTATCGGGGTACTAGACGAAGGTTAGTCTGTGGTGGGCGTACGTTATCGACATTTCACCTGACCGTACCAAGCGGTTTGCTTGCTCTTTTTTATGCAAACCGCTAAAGAGTGGAATGCGTTGCCTGCGTATGTGTTACCCTTTCAATACAACCTAGGTTTCTTTAAGGCAAGAGTGAATAGGCATATAGGCACTAACCGCCTCTGTGGTCTAGTAGTTACGACCACCGGCTTAGACCCAGATGTTCCAAGTTCAATTCCCAGCGGGGCGTTCATGTTTGTGTGTTTACCCGGTTTGGTTGGTGGTAGGACTTGTTTGTCCGCCTGGCTAGCAACATTTTATCTAAATATGTCACCATAACATCAATGTTTGTAACATTGTTGTGTTCCGGCAGCTAGAGATAAGATAGGCAATACCTCAGTAGTTGAGGCTCCCGGGCGAAGGGCGCTTCCATCCCAGAAAGGGATAAATGATGACACAACAGGTGAGATGAAAGCACTGTGCGTACCCGAAAGTTATAAAAGAAACATGTCTAAGCATGTACTACCTTCGGCCACATCCTGCTCACCATCAGGCAGGTTGGTGGCCCAATGCTTCGTCAGTATCGTTGACGACCTCCTTGGTTGAGTGGTTTCTACACCGGTTTTCATGGTGTCGCCATCTCTGAGGTCCCGGATTCGATCCCCGGTCGGGTCAATTATTGTTTGTCTAAATTGTCTCGGGTCTGGGTGTTTTCTATGAATAATAAGTATGTATTTAAGTATTTTAAGTATGTTTATCCGTTGTCTAGTAACCATTTAACGAGTTTCATAATGAAGCTTCTCTTAGGCTAGATATTTGGTGGGAGTGTAAGAAAGTTTATTAATTAATTTATTTTTATTTAGTATGCATAAAAATAATAATTGAGAAGTGACCCTTTGTACATATTGGAATTGGTGATAGAATACATTTGTCATTATTGGCATAGGAAAAGGGAGAAAAGGTTAAAATGACTATTTTTGAGGACAACTCTAAAAATTATATTTTTTAAAATTTTATTAAGCTATTTCAAGAATCATATCAAGAAAATCATTCATATTACCAGATCACCTCGTTTTACCACAAAATGTAAAATCCAATAAATTATATAACTCGTTAACTACTTGTATTAGTATTTCGCTCCAACCCATTTGACATTAATCATACCAAACTGTTAATTTAGCAAACATAAACCGACAGTTCCAATTCCATTAAGCATTTCATCTGAAGTCACAATTGCCTACACAAACATTCCCGTAGCTCATTAAATTGGACAATTAAAAGAATTAACAAGTGGATATTTATGAAGGCGTATCTCCCCATCTCCTCAGCTTCATTACAAGTGAAGCACGTAATTGGAATTAATTAAAGTGAAAAACGAACTGGAAACCAAGGAATTATATAAATTACGATTGGAAAGGGTGTAGGTTGCTGACGGATTTGGAATTGTGGTTATGGGAGTTGGGGAGATGGAAGATGGTTAGCGGAGCACTGTGTGTTAAGTTTAATTATTAAATTGGCCCTAAGGGTTTTTGTGGAAATGTGGCCGTTATCTTATCAGGGTTAGGATTTCCTTCTTGCAAACATAAAAGACGACTGGTATTATAGAATAAATTTCCGTGAACTGCTGAGGATAACATTACAGTGTAAGAGTAAATCCTAATTAAATGTGTAAATTTCGCGTAAACTTCTGAAAACCATTTTGCAATTTATATCCCAACAGCAGTATTTATTTATTTACTTATTATCTTAGGAAGACTATCGACTTATGCAATAAATGAATAGCTACAAACTTATAAGTAAAACAGAAAAGTCATTAAAAAGTCTCCACTGTTAGAAACAACTTAAATAACAAAGGAGCAATACTTGAACCAAAGCACAGTTATAAAAAATGCTTAACGCTAAAGCTAACTACAGTCACATCAGTAAATTTCGGGTATTTCCGTATGTACAATTAGTGGCCGTGTTCCGTGTGGTAATATAAAAAAAGGGATCCGGTTTGGAAATTTTCATTATGATGTCACAAACAACAAAGTTCACGGGGTACATTAAAAAGCAAATATTTTTGGTTTGCTTCTGTTAATTTAGCACACATTTTCCTTTATGAAATTTTCGTGTCATAAACACTAAAAACTGCATAGTTACAGAAGTACAGAATAATAATCTTACTAATATTATAAATGCGAAAGTTTGTGTGTATGTATGTTCGTATATTTGTTGCTGCTTCACGCTGCAACGGATTGATGGATATGGATGAAATTCGGCATACAGATAGTTTATAACCTGGAATAATACATAGGATACTTTTTATGCAGATATTCCCACGTGAACGGGAACCACGCGGGTGAAACCACGAGCGGCCGCTAGTTGTCAATAAATCATGGGCGAAAAAAACAACAAAAGGCGACTAGGTAGACCAAGACGAAGATGGCGGGACGACCTTGATGGGTTCATGAAGAAATGACGTGATGTTACAGGGGACCGGAAGGTGTGGAAAAAGTTTGGGGAGGCTTTTGCTCAGGAGTGGGACAGCTATGGTTAATATAATAATAATAAAACATTGTTTTGCAGTTTAGCCTCATCGGCACTGAACGAACGCATTATACTAAAGATGCAGAACGTACTACATCTGAGTGAAGTCTATCCACATACTGTTCGTGAGTATTTTAGACTTCACGGAAGTAATGACTGAAACTGCCAGCTCTCAGAAACAGCGTTCTAACATTCAGGTGTCCCACAAGGCTCACACCTGTGTCCAATACGTTTCCTTATTTTCGTTAACGATTTCACCACTAGTAATAGGTACAGCAACAGAGGTTGGGAATTTAATACCTAGGTTATTCACCGATGACTTCAACTTTTACAGAAACATAAAAAACATACCTACACCTATCATCTTACATTCAACTTTTAAGAATCGACCTGACGAACGTAAAAGTCTTGTAAGTTTCATAATCATCAGCATCATACCTACCCCTAAGGCATATTTGAATTGTTCCACTATTTTCATTGGACTCCCGCTTCAAATTACTTTATGATTGCTTACTAATTAAGCTGATTGTGTTTTTTATGTCCGTTGCCATGGATGGCGTACCAAAACAATGTTGATTTAAATTGGGACGGACATCGGTTTTCATTGTCGCCCCCGGCAGACCTTTATCAATAAATAATTTGTTTGTGTAAACTCGCTGGCAATATCAAATACGACGTATTGAATTCGTGGAAAAAAATTGCACGGACGCAAACCTCGCGTTCAAAATTGTCTTTGTTAGATATCATCAAACGTTCCGATGCTGGACTCAGACCCATACCTACGTATAAAGAGATTGGGCCATACATAATCACTTACTGTAGCCAAATACATCAATTGATTTTTACTAGTACCTTTCATTAGATAGATAGATAAATACTACTTTTATTGCAACATCATAGGATTACCAGTTAAAAAAAATAATAAATTAAAACAAGTTACAATGCCGCGGTCTTATCTATCACTTTAGAACAATACAAAGCTACATAAACATTTGTTGGTTTAGAGTAATTATTAACGACATTCTTACCATCTTTATTATTACGCGTCAATCGTTTCGCGTTCCGATACTGTGAGTGTAGTGTGTCGTGAGCAATTTCGAGTAAATAGTGACTTAGAAACCGGTGATACGGACATCGAGCGCAAAAAACGACTAGGGAAGAGGGTAGATCGTTTTGTCTGCTCATAAAAAACTCACCCGCATTAACTTCAGTAAGTCCGTGATCATGGCGCATGCAATGCAACTGTGCCGAAAAATCGGATACTTATAAATAATACACCATGGTTAGAATCCCGTTAATAGATACTTTATTACAAGTGACCATGATAGTTTAAATAGTTATATTTGATGGTTTGGTTTTATTTTCATTTAATTAAAGTGTAGGTAGCCGAGAAGATAGTTAAATAATCGCGTTGAATGCGTGAAATCGCTCTATCTTCAGAGCTTCGCTAGACTAACTGACAAAAACCCATAACTACTATTAACACACAAATAAAAGTCCTGTTCACTCAGACAAAAGTAAATAAGCTTATTTTTAATTATAGGCTCACGTCAGTAATCTAACGGAGTTATGGAGATTGAACCAGGATTTCTCGCATTTAACCCGAGTACCTATCTATCCTCTCGGCCACTGACGCTTCAAATAACAAGCGAGACAAATCATCGTAAATTTGTATTAATTTAATTCGACATTAATTTATTGAAGATGTAATTTCGCAAACATGACACCGTCTACCAGCTAGCGCAGATACAATTTCAACAGCCCATAGTTAATGTTAATTAAAATGATTGTTTGCAAACTACAACGCGTTGCTGAGCTTTGACACTGTTAACTACTTTAACGATGATTAATTAAGATACTGTTTTTGATGGTTTGAAATATGAAAACAGATGTATTTTTTTTTACAATGTACTTTTAATAACATTTTTTTTAAACTTACGATAAAAAAAGTTTAAGGAACTTCTTGCGTTTATTTTATATAGTAATTGTTTGATGAGATAAGATAAGATAAAGACATACCAATGCAGAGGTCACTAATGCTCTCGAGCCCCTGCAATTGCGTAGAGATATAGCGTCACTCAGCGTCTTCTACCGCTTATACCACGGCGAGTGCTCTGAAGAACTCTTTGACCTTATCCCACCTTCTCCCTTCCTCCATACATAGGAGTACGCGTGCTGCTCTCCGGAGTCACCGCTGTACTGTCTCGAACATTACATCGCGCACAAAGAAATTTGGTGAGTCGTTTCTTTGTCGCACTTCCAAAAGATGGAATAGTCTACCAGCACACGTTTTCCCTCCTTCCTATGACATGGGGTCCTTCAAATGAGGCGTAAAGAGGCACCTTGCGGGCCAGCAGGGTGAGGGTAACTGATGCTGCGTTGTTTTCACGCTGCACCAGTCGTCCTTGCGTCTGGACTCCGTTTCCACTTAACATCAGGTGGAGTGGAGTCATTTGAAGAGCTATGAATAAAAAATAAAAAGTAATCTATTTGTTATATCTAAGTAGATACATAGGTTGTTCTAAAATATTTTAAAAGTTAGTCATGTTTGCTTTATTGGCGTTCATAGATCACCTTTGTAATCTAGTGGTTAGACCACTGGTCTCTCATTCCTAGCGGTCCCGGGTTCGATTCCTAGCACACACACACGGTACACATTGTAGTCTAATAACGAAAATGACGATGTTTCTGAAAAGACGAATAAAAAGTTTATGACACTAATACAGTTTAATATTCACAAAATGTCCATTATCGCAACAAACGTGCTTGCATTTATCCGTGCCAAAGAAAATATCATAAAAACTGCGATAGTTGATTCTATTAGCTTCGCTTTAAAGTGTCAATTCGTGTGCACCAACAGATCTAAAGGATAAAATATTATTATGTGCTATCAAAATGTTTTTAGCAATGCTCGTGAATGGTTTCACGAAGTTTTAAACGTTCAACAAATTGCCTATTCGCTTTGTATGGAGTGTGAATTGGGTTCGTTTATTAATTTTAGTTTCAATTTTTTTCCGAATAAATCTGAGAAGACAAATAGCAGTGGCGTTTTCATATTGCAACTCAGTATCAATCGCTATAAACGCTTATTTAAATTAATTTCTTATTCATGGCTCGCTAAGATTTAGTTTGTGCCTAGTTTTTAGAGGAGGATGTTATTGGTAACATCATTTTGTGTTCGAACGTAGAACGATTTATAAAATTTTTATGATTGTATACGTGATTGCCTAGTGCAAACCATATGCCATAATGTAAAACAGTCGAAATACCAATAAGAAACATATAAAAGTATATAATGTCGTGGTAATATTCTTATCGTTGCATGCAGTGTTTACATTAAAAATATTGTTAAATATTTTTAAAAATAATTCTTGTTTTTTTTTAACTTGACGGTATATAAACACTGATATACTGGAGCTATTTCATATAATTGGTTGGCCAATTAACTTAATTTTAATTTTAAAAATGCTTGGTCTTTAAATATTTTTCTTGCTTTTTTCTTTTTTTCTTTAATTATTTTGTTGAAAACAGCGGTTCTAAAAGGTTTTATTAAATAAATATGCCATCTTCATGACTGCCATATGCCATTATGTCATACCTACGTCCTGCATGACATGCAAAAATAAGCTTTATAAGCACGTCGAGAGATGTCACAAAGCGTGTATAAAATTGAAAATATTCTTACAAAAAGCGTAAAGCAGTTCTTTACGCTTCCAAATGATAGTAGCAATTTCGACTGAATGTCGTTATAAATCTCACAACAACAAATCGTAACAAATACCAACACAATGTCCAATACCTACTTATTTATTTACTTAATCCATTTTATATGTAAGTTTGTTCGTCGCCACTCCACCAAACTGATCGTGAAAGCGTTCTAGCTTTATGCAAATTACAACACAATGTGAGCGTATTGACAGAATCCTAATAAGGGCAGACGAGAAATATTTATAACCCTCAACTATACCACCAAATAGGCAGGCCACAGTAGGTAAGCTTATTACCTAGACTCTTTCACGGACACGGAACAATCCGAGCGCAACTGTTGTATGATTCCGTATCTGGGAGAGGCCTTTGTCCAGCAGTGGACTGATGTGGGCTTTCTTTATATATATTTTACGGGTACTCGCTCGATGGCACAGCGGTTAACGCGCCTGGTCTGCAAGTGCTGAGGTTAAGCAACTTTCGCAAAGGCCGGTCATAGAATGGGTGACCAAAAATATATCATCTCGAGCTCTTCCGTGCTTCGGGAGGCACGTAAAGCCGTTGCTCCCTGCTGCATTAGCAGTCGTTAACAACCACCAATCCGCACTGGGCCCGCGTGGTGGTTTATGGCCCGTTCTCTCTATCCATCGATAGGAAAGGCTCGTGCCCCAGCAGTGGGGACATAAAAATGAGCTGATGATGATGATGATGATTTTACGGGTAACCACAGTGCCTTGATCTCACCTGATGATATGTGATGATAAAGGCCAATGATAGAAGCGCACTTCACCCGGGAACCTTAACTAGTAAGGCACTGGCTATCTCATCTCTAACTGCCGGAACACAACAATACTACAAACATTGATGTTATGGCGACTAATTTAGATAAGATGGTGGTAGCTAGCCAGGCGGACAAACAAGCCTTACCACCAACCAAACCGACTACACAAACATGTACCCCCCGCTGGGAATCGAACTCGGGACCTCTGGGTCTAAACCGGTGGTCTTAGCTAATAATGATGATGATGATGATGATGATGATGAGAGGTTGTCTACGTGTGCGTTGCTCAACCGCGCTTGTATGATGCTAACATTCTGCACTCTTCATGTTATACCGCGTCACTGGACCAATTCTGCAGACATTTTTTTGTATCCTCTCCAATAGAGCTTTGAAACTAAAAGAAGGGGAAATGGTAAATTAGATTTTAGCAAAGGCGGGCTACTACTTTTTGTCCTTTAGAAAGGTTTCTTTATTCCTTGATAATGTTGTTTTAGTATTCTATGGACTTTTCGTTGGCCGTTTGTGGCTGTACGTAGAATGGGGTTGCCGATACAAAATACGTTTTAGTTGGAAATTAACTACTTTTAAACTTCGGGTGGGCATAGTTGAGAACAATTATTTCAAATATTCATAGGTATTTTGTCTTTTCATGTCAAAGTAATGGATAATTTATTTAAACAATGAAAAGCCAGCATTATCACTCTACAACGCTCGACTGCTAAGCGTCCCTTCCCACATGAAAAGTTCCACATTGTGGAGATTGGGCGACCCTGGTCGAATACCCGATTTTGTCATATGTCATCTTACGATAACAAACGGCTTATCGTGCCTTTCAAATCACAGAAATATATAATCCAAAATTGATGTATTGCCTTTAAAAGCTACTAAATAAGATATGTCGGCTACAGATTGTTTCCGATAACAAGTACAAGGTTTGTGAAGTTAAATAGAGAGTGGTAACATTAGAATAACATTTTAATTTAGATGCATCGTAATAACCTCGTATTTTATAAACGTTTAAAAGCACACCTATGGGTGTGCTTCGTGGAATACTTTAGGTGTGCTTCGTTTGGGTGTGCTTCGTGGAATACCTCAAACTATCGTGATCACTAAGATTTATTTATTTATTTATTGGAAAGGTACACCAACAGTATATAATATACAACAATTAAATCTACAAATACATAACAATGAGTTCTTATATATATACCTCTTACAGGCGTACACAACACTTGTAACAGTAATTAGGAACTATGAAGAAAATTAAAAAAAAAAGAAAAATATAATAACGAACGAAAATTAAAAAAAAGAAAAGTATAATAGTTTCAAATTAGAAAAATAATTTATTAGACATTCAATTAAATCATTTCACTTTAGGCATGTTTTAGAAGGCCAACAATTCGCGAAGGTTTGCCTTAAATTTGGGTAACTTGTCACGGAAAACATCCAGGCCTCCATTCGCGTCTTTTTTAATTAGAGCATTGTATTGAGCGCAACATCTGACCAAAGGAGCGTGTCTGCCAATATTAGTTTTGCATAAGGGAAGTGCAAACGTCTTGTCTAATGGCTTACGAGGCAAGCGAGAAGGAACACCAATCATGATACCCTCCACCAGTGCGTCACACTTAACCGACCCGTTCAGAAGCCCATGCAGAAACGCTAGATCCTGCACAGATCGCCTGCACTGCAGACTGTCAATGCCAAAGTGTGACAATCTATTGCCGTAAGGTGCCCTGTGCGATATGCCTGACGAAATATATGCAAGGTGTCTCGTAAAAGCACGTTGAATGCCTTCAATGCGTTGAGAATGAACGGCATATGTGGGATTCCATGCCACACTGGCATACTCCAATACGCTTCTAACCAGCGCGTTGTACAGTATTACACGCGTGCTCATCGTTCGGAAACCCTTGGTAGCCCTTTTGATAAATGCTAACATCTTTGAGGCTTTATTGACTACAGTATTAATATGCGAGACGAAGTTCAGTTTAGCATCTACAATAACCCCCAAATCGCGTATCTCGCAAACCTCTGACAATGCCACACCATTCAAATTATAGTTGGATGGAAAGATTTTTTTTCGTTTTGTAATTTTAATGTGGTAGCATTTACTAGCATTCAAAATCATAGCATTAGACTCACACCAGCACTGGATACTGTCTATGTCATTCTGAATCGACTCCATGTCTAGGGAAGAATCAATGGTTCGATAAATCTTCAGATCATCAGCAAAGAGAGAGAATTTGCAGTGCTTAATGCGCGTGGTAATGTCATTTATAAATATGAGAAAGAGTGTTGGCCCTAGATGCGAGCCCTGTGGAACGCCTGACGTCGCATAGTAATGATCTGAGGTAAATCCTTCGACAACAACAACTTGTGGTCTCGCGTTCAGGTATGAACGAAACCATTGGAGTAAATTGCCATCAATTCCACAGGATTCAAGTTTGGACAGCAGCAGCCCGTGATGAACCCGATCAAAGGCGCTGCTGAAGTCAGTGTAAATGACGTCAGTTTGAGCGCCGCGATCTATGTTTTTTGCCACTTCCGAAACAAAAGACGCTAAATTAGTTTGGGTGGAGCGACCACGTCGGAATCCGTGTTGATGATCGGATAAGGCACTTTCTAAGTGGCGACTTAGTAACGGCTGGAGTAAAGACTCGAACAGTTTCGAAAATGTGGATAAAATGGAGATGGGGCGGTAATTTTCTATATTGCAAAGCTCGCCTTTTTTATGGATTGGAACAATTTTTGCTTTTTTCCACTCAGTAGGAAACACACCATCGCGTAAAGAGCGATTAAAAATTAAGGCAAGTGGCAAAGATATAACAGACTTGCAGTGCCTAATGAACATAGGTGGTATACTGTCTGGGCCTGGACCCTTCTCTATGTCAAGGCGTTTAATTTTATTTTTAATTTCGAACTCGGTGAATTGAATGTTTGACAAGTTAAGGTGAGAAAGTGAGCATGGGACTCGACCTGTGGCTTGTGTGTCTAGTTTGTTTGCAGTGAGAGTTGATGCGAAGTGCTGAGCAAAAAGATTCGCAATGTCTGGGCCCGAGTCCGCTGTAGTATGATTTAATTTCATTTCAGATGGCAGGGATGATAGAAGAAGATTACAGTAATTATTAACGGGATTGTTATGTTCGTCAATATGGCGCATGCAGCTATGCCAAAAAAATCGCATATCTACTCAATAATAAAAAACATGGTAAAAACAGTCTATCTAACCTCTTCCTTGCAGTCGTCCAACGGTTACGTCTAGACAGAAATCGTGCGGGGGTTGCGGGGTGAGAGGGGGGTGGTAGCGATCCCAAGATGCCATACACCCATGTTGGGAAACACAATCTAGGGCTGATTCGTTTTAGTTTTGATTGTTTCGTTTAAATATTGAAATTTAATAATAAAATTAAATTTCAATAATTAAAATATTGAAACTTAATATACTGTGATAATGGTTCATACTAATCGTGCTGTAAGAGACTGCATGTCATCGTCTCGTATAAATAAGAGGTTGAAATTTCACCAGTTTTCTCACACAGAAGAAAGGTAAGTCGAAACGCAACTTTTAAACATATAAAAAAAAGATTTTTAAAAATTAAATTAACACATAAATAGCTATCGGTATTGTGTTTATGGTGTAAGGGGTTGCCAAAAATCGATATAGGAATCGTTTTTAAGTTTTCGTGGGTGCCGATTATGAATATATGATATCTATGTTGAAATCCAAAATGGCGGACGAATTTTTGCAACGCAACATGCCGAAAAATAGAAGCAAACATTTTTAGAAAATGGGTTGTATTTGGGCAGTAGAATGATGAGTAGAATGAACTAGAATCATCTGTTAAAAGAACCAGGACTTAAAGAACTCTACAAAATGTTTAAATTCGTTGATTGAAAACATCTGCTTTATGCAACACAGCACTTTTATTTTAATCGAATGATAAAAATCGTATATCACTTCACAAATTCATGAACGAACCTACTTTTAACAAAATTGATGCTTTCTTTTCAGTACCGCAAATCCCGCGGAACCAAGGGAATGATAACTTCGATCCCACAGGCTTGAGGGATTGAGATTTTGATGCGGGATGTTGGATTCTTTCGTTGGGAAAACTTGTTGGCGTGAACAACACTCATATTTGCAGTTTGCATTTTGAAGGACAGAAAAAAGTCACAAGATAAAACAGTACTCTGTTTACAATAAAAAGATTTTTAAAAAGGTGCCAAAATTTAAAATCATGTTCTTGGGTACTTACATACACGAAAATAAATAATAAACACATTGAAATACTGAGAGACTAAAAATATGACAACCCTGCGGGAATGACAAATATCTTAACAAAAGCGGCATTTCTCGAGATTTTAAAGGCGTTGTCCCACTGTAAGTCTTTACGCTGTGGTAAAAAGGTAAGAATCCTTATTGGATCTTCATTTACTTTTTAAAATAAATTAAAACCAAAGACAATGCAAAACTGCATAAAATACTTCTGACAGTGAAGACTTCTGACTACCTTTTAACTATGTCATAATTTTAGACGTCAATGAAAAAAATTGAAATGTAAAAGAAATCACTTTAAAACAATATTTTTTTAGAAATAATCACATCCCGTTCTACGTTTCCCAAGCCCTTCCTAAACAAAATCTACCAACATGGTGATGCTAATGATTATGAAATACCTATTACAATCTGGCAATGAGTCTTCCAAAACATATTATTATGATGATTTATATCAGATGGGGTGTGATTAAACTGATAACCAGGTACCTAAGCTTTTCTTTAAATATTTTTACTTTTTATTTTCAAGTGCTTATTGCTGCACTGAAGCTAAATTAAATATTTATAAAATTTTATAAAATACAGTGAAAAAATTAAACGCCTACCCGACCCAGCCAGGAATCGAACGGGTCTTCCGCAATCCAGGCGGCTGCATTGACCGCTATGCTAGCCTTCCCGGTAGCATTATATTATATTATATAAAATTTTATAAATATCTTACTAACTAGAATGGCGCAACGACCCAAAGTGAGTCTAGGCCTCCGATAATAAAAGTCGCCATCTGGGTCTGTCCTGCGCCACCTGGTGAGTCATCCACGGAGCTCGCGCAAGTCCTTACAGACCTCGTCCTCCCAGCGGTACCTGGGTCGTCCAACTGGTCGTCGGCCACTAGGACGTCCCATGTACGCTCGTTTTACCGCACGATCCTCTCCCATCCTCTCGAGGTGGCCGAACCAGCGAAGTCTGTGGGCCTTTATCTCCCCGATGATATTCGGCTCATCCACCTGATCTTTCAGCTCTACATTTTTCATCCTCCTCCATACTCCGTCCTGTGTGCGTACTGGCCCCAGAATCTTTCTCCAGATCCTTCTTTCCGCCACCAAGAGTTTGGTCTCTTCTTTAAGAGTTAGTGTCCAGGCCTCACAGCCGTACATTAGGATTGGGCGTATAACTGTCTTATAAATACGGATTTTTGTGCGATTTTTTTTTATAAATATGTAATATTATTTATTTATGTTATTAGAAACCCGCATTTAACAAAAGTTACAAAATAAGGAGACTGCAGAAGGCAGGCTTTTTACAAACCGCGTTCGAGCAGCCCATACAAATAAAAAGAGTCTGTGAGTATAGCACTTAATTATGAAAGAAGCGACAGCATATCAAATTGCTCAAAAAAAAAACTGGTATCTCGCAGCAGCTTGCAGCGATCAGAGCGCAGCTTGCGAGACGTGTCCGTGAGAAGTTTCTGAACCTTACCTACTGCAGTCCCTTTATTTTGGGGTATATCAATGATTTTATTTCAATGATTAATTTTTTTTCCTTACAATAGGACAGTATAAAGGCTGTTACTTATATTTGTCTGGCAAAAGCCCTAAATGGGTTGCTTGACTTTGTTATGAGGACTCACACCCTGCTACACACTACTTTAAAGTTAATACTGTCACCCCCTGTCAACCTAACGGTTATAAAGTTGAAGGTGACAGACATCCTTACGCAAGCACAAGGGACCATCTACGTCAGGTCATAACGCTAGATCAGAATGCGCCGGTACGCATTCTTCATCCGGTACTTTTAAGACTAGTGTCTCGAGCTAGTTGCCCCGTGGACACGTATAGTCCACTACCTAATATCCAAATAAGTTGCCGGAGCTGTAAGCTCGCTCACTTCTCGTTGCATTAAGAGCACAATTACTCGCAGATACCACTGCTTGTTGTGAGGACTATGATACAATTGTTAAAATCAGGCCAGGCATACGATTGAGGACGCTTTAAAATATTGTTACACAGCTGGACTGTTACTGAATACAGCCGTATCCTGCCTTTCCTTCTATACACGTCGGAAGATTTCTGCATATTAAAAGATATAAGTGTAGCTAACTCTTACAAGGCTGTTGTTTATGTGCCTTACAAATAAACAAAGAATAAGGTCCGAATAGTTATTCAGTGTTTTGTTCCTGTCATGTAAATGTAATTTCAAATTAGAGTAAAAGAAACAAAACACGGAATAATTATTCGGACCATTAATTATATCTCATTAGATCCATCGTGGATCTGGCCATAGATCAACTGACAAAAAAAATCTCAGTAGATCCACACCTCGAAATAAGGATCCGATGAGAAAAAAAAATCTCACTAGATCCATTATGGATCTGGCCAATGGATCTTCTGAGATCGAACGTTATTCTTTGTTTATTTGTAAGGCCCTATGAGTTTTACTTACTTACCTCGATGGCTCAGCGACCCAAAGTGAGTCTTGGCCTCTGATACAAGGTGACGCCACTGCTCCCTGTTTTGCGCGATCTCTTGCCAGTCGCTGGTTTCCAGGAGTTTATTTATGTCCTTGACGACTTCGTCCATCCAGCGGTGATTGGGGCGTCCATCTGGTCGTCGCTTTCTAGGGACCCTTACCATTACCAAGGAAGCACGCGTTTATGAGTTTTAGTTATTTATTTTATCTTTGTTTCAGCACAGCAATGTCGCTGTACCCTCTCAAAGAAAGTCATCAGTTATGATCAGAAAGCCTAACTTGCAGAACGTCTTTGAAGCAAAACGTCTACAATGCTTAATGACTAAAATGCAGATAGCCTAACTTGCAGAACGTCTTTGAAGCAAAACGTCTACAATGCTTAATGACTAAAATGCAGATAGCCTAACTTGCAGAACGTCTTTGAAGCAAAACGTCTTCAATGCTTAATGACTAAAATGCAGATAGCCTAACTTGCAGAACGTCTTTAAAGCAAAACGTCTACAATGCTTAATGACTAAAATGCAGATAGCCTAACTTGCAGAACGTCTTTAAAGCAAGACGTCTACAATGCTTAATGACTAAAATGCAGATAGCCTAACTTGCAGAACGTCTTTAAAGCAAGACGTCTACAATGCTTAATGACTAAAATACAGATCGTAATAGAGACGTTCTGCAAGCCTAGCTTGCAGAACGTCTTTAAAGCAAGACGTCTATGCTTATGAGGAACTAAGGTCGACTGAATTGAAAATTATTAATAAAAAGTAGACAAAATCAACGTTTCGTAGTCCTCTAATTCCTCCTCCAAAACTGGACAGATTTAATTACTTTTTTCATTAAAAATAAAAAAAAGGCTTCAGCTGTGTCCCTATGTTTTGCTTTTTTTTTTATATAATCTCATCGAATTTCGAAAAACAGCGGAAAATCTGGCCAATTATTAAGGTATATAAAAGTTCATATTTTTTTAAATAATTAATTAATGACAAAAAGTAAAACATAGGGACACAGCCCAAGCTTTTCTTTAATTTTTAATGAAAAAATGAAAATGAAATGAAATGAAAATGAAAATGAAAAAATGAAAAAATTAATTAAATCGGTCCAGTTTTTGAGGAGGAATCAGGGGACTACCAAACGTTGATTTTGTCTACTTTCATACATATTTTTCAATTCAGTCGACTTTAGTATTTCCTCCTAATGACTAAAATGCAGACAGTCTTTGGTCGTTTACATGACATTAAGTATAAGCAAGTGATTTAAATTTACGCGTGTAAACAATCACCAAGTTAGTGAATAAGTGATTTAAGTAGAATAGAATCGAGTCTATTTTTAGGGTTCCGTACCCAAACTGTTCTGTATTTGACAACAATAGGTATATTTTTTGTGCGTTACAAAATTAATGAACTGTTCTTACGTCATAACTTTTTTTTTATATTTATTTATGCCCACTTGGGCTTGTACTTTGATAGAGGGGAATTCGTATGGGTACCCCTTCCGGCACGGAAGCCGCGTTGCTTTATGGGTATATAGGTATAGACGTAATGCTGCTAAGGCAATTTACCTTTTAGACATTTTGCTTCTTAGACATTTTAACATAGTAGACGTAATGCTGCTAAGGCAATTTACCTTTTAGACATTTTGCTTCTTAGACTTTATACAACTTAGACATTGCTTTTAGACATTTTGCTTTAAAGACGTTCTGCAAGTTAGGCTTTCTGATCATAACTCAAAGTCATTCTGACATACACATCAATTTTGTCAAATGTTAAATTACCATTGTACCTATGCTACGTGTAGTGCTTTTAAATATTATGATGGAACAGTAAATAAATAGTCAAGTCCTCAACATTTCTGTTTTTCTTTTAGTAAGTATTTCTTTATTTAAAATATCTAAAGTACACACTAGTAACAGTTCTACAGGATTCATTTCGGGGAGTGCGCGAAAAAGTTGCACGATCTAATCCTACCATCCACTTTCCGCTATCGGAGCGCGAGGTGCGAGTTCCATCCCTATGTTGTAGATATGCCACCTTGTCGCACGAGCCGATTCGGTTCAACTTTCTTATTGAGTACTGCTAGAGAATGGAACGCGCTGCCTACGAGTGTGTTCCCTGAAAGGTATTATCTGGACCTCTTCAAGGCCAGAGTAAATAGGCTTTTTCTAGGCAGACATCTTCCATCCTCGACCGCACCGTCACTTAACATCAGGTGAATTGTGGTCAAATACCTGCCTATAAACCAATAAAAAAAATAAAAAAAAGTTCTTATACCGTTAAACCATATTTTGTTTGAACAAAACACTTAACTGATGGAACATAATAGTGACGTCATAGTTCACCACTCCCATACATTTTTATGAAATGAAAACGCTTTGGCAGTTGTTAAAAAGTATATGTATTGGCTAAGCAGTCGTTTTAATCATTTATTTATTATTTTCTCATTTATTTTCTATTCTCTTCAAAATAACAACGGTCATAAATCATCCATACACCTACCTTCGCCGGTATAGTGTGATTCCGTACACACCACAACACAGTACACTTAGGAGGCATCAGCAAAACACAATGGATTCCCCAATTTGCTTTACATTTAGTGGCAACTGATATTAATGACGTCATACCGAAGCCGGTATAATGCGGTCTGGGGTGATGTAGTTCGGTTGTAAACATCGGTGTATTAGCAATTATTATTACGCGTTAGTTCATAATTATAATTAGTTTGTAGTATGCGTATAATGTTTAGGTGAATTGAGTTTTGTATGAGAATTATTTTACCATGCTAATGACGCGATGTTAAAAGCTTTTGTAATTACGAAAACTATGAGAATAGCCGCGGATCGTGCTCGTTGGCGTGCCCTTAGAGAGGCCTATCTCCAGCAGTTGACTTATATAGGCTGATGATTATGATGATGATGATGATAAAGAAAATTATATTTGCAATAGTCGGTACCTACTATGATGGCTAAATATTTATAAAATACTAGCTGACCCGGCGGACTTCGTACCGCTTTGACAGTTTCCATGACAACAAAACAAACAAATCGTATTTCTATTTATTTATCGTTAAGCAATTTTTTTTTCTAGTAATAAATATAGCCTATGTTACTCAGCGCTAATGTAGCATTCTAATGGTGAAAGAACTTTTTAAATCGGTCCGGTACTTTTTAAGTTGATTCGTTACAAACTAAAATTCAAAAATACAAAGCTTTCCTCTTTATAATATTAGTATAGCATGCTCCTGGGGGCTTTGCATAGCCTATTAAGTGCCTACATGACGGCCAGTGCTGCCATATAAGTAAGAAGTTGTGAAAAGTTTATTATAACTTTATAGTTACCGATATTTGACTGAGGCGATTATTCGCCTCAGTCAAATATCGGTATCGACAAATCACTTGGCTATTATTTTAGCCAAGTGATTTGTCGATACCGTACTCGACCTCGATCTGATATTCGGAGGTACCAATCCCAGGAAACCCGAACATTGTGAATGTTGCTTTTCATTTTGAATAGTTAGTAGTAACCAAAAAAAAAACGTTTTCATGTAAATTTATGCGATGAAAAGTCAACTATGGAAAGTTTTTAATTGCAGTTGAACAAACGTTTAATTCTTATGATTTCTACTAACTATTAATATATTTAATCTAAAAACACAAATGTTGAAAAAATTTCCACGAGCAGGGTTTGAACCTGCACCCTTTTTGACATTTGTTTTTGTCAACATTTGTGTTTTTGTAATTTTTTCGCAACAAAATTTGCGTTAAAAATTATATTAACATTTATAAATAGCTTGCCTACTTCTTAACTGATCTTTAGTATTTGTAAAAATATTATGATCGGATGTTAATGACGGTAGTTGTTAACATTGAATGGGCGCCTTTGGCTTTCAAAGTAAAAAGTAAATAGTGTTGAATAATTTCGGCGGGCTGGTTAGAACCACGATAGCTCAATTGGAAGAGCACCGGACCCGGTATGTCAGAAGGGTGCAGGTTCAAACCCTGCTCGTGGAAATTTTTTCAACATTTGTGTTTTTGTAATTTGTTCGCAACAAAATTTGCGTTAAAAAATTATATAAACATTTATCTTTTAATCTTCCATGATAGATAAAGTTAAAGAACATGGCTAAGTAACTGCCCTCATATATGAACTTCTCAATAGCTTGAATCATTCAAATATTGATTAAATAATAATAACGAGTTTATTATTTTCCTAGAACGTTCGTGAAAAAATCAATAATTGAAATAACAATATTTACCTATCCAGCATTACGTATCACTAGATACGATGTTTATACATTGCACTTCATTTCAGGGCAGTTGTCCATACTGTATTTAGCCATGTCATGTGAAAGTGTCGAAAAAATCTCCACGAAGAGGGGTTCGAACCCAGTGCGCTTTTAATTTCACTATCGTGGTTCTGTCCAATTCGCCGAAACTGCCGCTGAACCTAACACGATTTTTCAGAGGGTGGAAGAATAATTAAATTTGCGATATGAAAGGACGCGATGTGAAAATTCGCTACAATGAAAAAATGCTTTGTGAAATTTGTCGAACAAATCGCTGGTTCAAATCCCGCTCGTGAAATTTTTTCAACACTTTTCCGAATCGTCATTTGTTTCCTATAAAAATACCTTTAAAGTAACAACATAGTTAGTAAGTAAGAACAAACAGGCAACGCATAGAATGGAAAGAGCAGCCGGGTATGAAACACTCCAAATCCTTCCTAGGCGAAAACGCCTTAGGACGGAGTAAGTTCATATGCGAAGGCAGCAGAAGGTAGGCCCGATTAACCATCGGTGCCTTGACAGGGCACTGTGCCACAAAACAAATACTTCATAGAATGCACCTTTCAACAAATAGTTTGTGTAGGGCATGTGGAGAGCAAATGGACTGTGTACTGTGTGACTGCGACTCTCTGGCTAGGAAAATAATGGGACTCCTGGGGTCGGCCTATCTGAAACCGGAGGACTTCAGGCTCTTCGCTCTTAAGGACGTTGCCAGACTTATAGCATCTTTCTTTACAGCGGAGAAAGAGTGAACGGATGGGGTTGCACAAAAAAACCCAATGGGTCGAAGTGTTACTGGGAGGTGGAAACCTCGGCAGGCCCCACTAAGATAAGATAAGATAACAACAGAGTTGGGTTGTTAGTTTGAAAAATAATAAAGACATCGGAAATCGAAATGTACAAAGCCTTTAATTCTCACGAGTATTGGAGTATCTACCCAAACTAAACGTTCTGAAACTAACGCTACATGAGGTAACTATACCTAGATTTAAGCGGCAGGTGTACCGAGGGTCGAATGGGCACAAACACGTTGGCTAAATTTATTGCTACCCTTTTTGCGTGGGATAAAAATAATGTGTGAAACTGCTTAGTTGGGGAGACGACATACTGCTACTGAATTCTTGTGATATTTTTGTGTAACATTCTTATGGTAACAACTGATTGGAGTGATCACATCACCAGCTCATTTTATGTCCTCAATGCTGGGGCACGAGCCTTCCGTATGAATGGATAGGAAGAACGGGCCATAAACCACCACGCGGGCCCAGTGCGGGTTGGTGGTTGTTAACGACTGCTAATGCAGCCGAGACCAACGGCTTTACGTGCCTTCCGAAGCACGGAGGAGTTCGAGATGATAATTTTGGTCACCCATCTGATGACCGGCTTTTGCGAAAGTTGCTTAACCTCAGCACTCGCAGACCCGGCGCGTTAACCATTGCGCTATCGAGCTCCTCTGGAGTGATCATTATAACGTTAACCACCTCTGTGGTCCAGTGGTTAAGACCAGAGGTCCCGGGTTCGATTTCATCGGAGGGTACATGTTTGTGTACTCGGTTTGGGTGGTGGTAGGGCTTGCTTGTCCGCCTGGCTAGCTCACCATCTTATCTATATGTCGTCATAACATCACTGTTTGTAACATGGTTGTGTTCCGGCAGCTAGAGATAAGATAGCCAGTGCCTCACTAGTTGAGGGTTCCGGGTGAAGTGCGCTTCCATCTTCGACCTTATTATGACTTAACATCAGGTGAGCTGGAGGCCAAGAGCTTAGCCAAATGATATTAAAAAAAAGGAATCAGTAATTTACTATTCAGGGCGAGCTTAATACGTCATTGCTAACTGACAGATAACAGGGCAGAGTTTGCGAATTGCGAAAGTTCACATTGAACATGTTACGTTACGGCAAAATGCGCCGGTCAGTCCCACCTTTAAGGTAAGTGAAACCCAGTTGGGTAGATTAATGAAATCGGTAGCAGATTTTGTGATGCATAGCCCGAGTTTGTGATCATCACCGTATTTGGCAAGGGTGGTGAGGTGACTAAGCCAATACCAATAAATATTACTTCCGATTATTTTAATTTTTTTTTAAACTGATATTTGAAACTTTTGCAAGATCCTAGGTATTATACCCAATATGACTATAACTGATTATGAAGCAATTCAGTTTTAATGTTGCAGGGTTCTCGTAATTTTTAGAAAATAATGTTCGACATGAAAACTCGATGAAATTATTTTGTGACTATTTGTAAACTTCTGTATGATTAAAAGTAGGGACAAATGCAAAAAAAATGTACATATAACAAATAGGAAACAAAGATGAAAATAACTTGATGTTTCAAAAAAATAACAAAGATGAACTTTATGGACTAGTTCATGTTGTGCATTCTATTTGAAAGGTAAATTTGTTAATGGGTAAAAAGCAGTATCTTGATTGATTATTTTAATAAAGAATGGCAGCAAGTCTAGTTTGTATTACTTTCGACTTACTTAACATTTTTTTTTGCAAATCAGCCTTAAAATTAACTGTGATCATAATATTTCAACTTTAGTAATCCAAGTCAACTATTACAATGTGAGTGCGACTTTACTTCATATTTGTTATTTCATATTTGTTACGTCACAAAGAAATGTAACAAATTCGTAATTAAAAGGAACAAAACACTCGTGTGTACAACCTAAAATGTGTGAAAAATACTAAGAGATGTCTTTGAATCAAACTGTTTATATGTTTCTAAATATATCATGAAGTATCCTTGAAATAAACTATATAGAAAGCTAAACATACACTAACCAATTAGTTTAATGGAATGGTTATCAAGATGAAACTAATTTGTGTATTTTTCCCGCACAATTTAGTAAATTTTTTGTAGAACTAGCGCCACCTACAGACGTTATTTATGATTTTAGTTTTGCCAGGTAAAAACTTATTTTTCTACTAAATAACAATAAACAAAGCTGAACAACAAATATGAAAGAAATTACGGACGGCTTTAAAAATTATATTTAAAACAGTTTTTAATAGAGAGGCCTGATTTATTGTTTAAAGTATGAAAATGTATTGTAGTATTCTATAAATAACTAAAAATATTTAACATTATAAAATCACTCAACTGTATTTTTTCCCCATACACAAAGCTGAACACGGACGAGAAGGACACGCGTACTTGTATGAAGAAAACTAAACGTATCCTGATGATTTGAATTAATCCTTTATTGCACATATAAAACACACATTAAAACAGACGTTATACAAGACATATACAAAGGTGAGCTTATCTCTAGAAGAGATCTCTTCCAGCCAACCCTAGCTGTGGTGTGGAACGAGAGTTTGCGGGACTATTCTACGAACTAATTACTGATAAATATACATTAAACTATATAACCATAATGTAATAAACATACATACACATACACAATATACATATAATAATTTAAATGTATAATTTGATATGACGTTACTGATTACCAGTGTTGGTAAGGTAGTGATCTTTCAACTTATGTTTAAATGATTCTACCGATGGACTCTCACGAATGTCGGAAGGCAATTTATTCCACAATTTGGCTGCATGGACAGTGAAAGAATTGTGGAAAAATTTGGAATTGGATTGAGGACAGTTAAGGGTTCTTGTGTCACATGAACGCTTGGGACGGGAAGTGGCAGGAAAGTGAGTAAACCGGGAACGTAGATAGTGAGGGAGCTGAGGGTAGTTAAGGATTTTGTAAAGGAGGCAGAGGATGTGCATATCTCGGCGAAGTCTGATAGGGAGCCATTTTAACTTCGATCTAAAATCGGAAACATGATCATATTTCCGTAGACCGAATATGAACTGGATTGCCAGATTTTGCAGGCGCTCCAGTTTGTTAAGCAGCTCCTCAGTAGCATTCAAATAACAAACGTCGGCAAAGTCGAGAAGAGGGAGTAGAAGCGATTGAGCAAGCATAATTTTGATGCCATACGGCAAGAAAAGCTGAAGTCGCTTGAGAGAATGATAGGAATAGTGCATGCGCCTACTCACTTCTTTAACTTGTGATCTCCATGATAAAGTGCGGTCAATGATAAGGCCTAAGTTTTTAGTTTGGCTGGCATATGCAAGATTCACTCCATTATAAGTAACCTTGGGGAGTTTATTATAATCCATCTTGTCATACAACCTGTTGCTACCAATAACTATTGCTTGTGACTTAGCTGGGTTCACAAGCAAACCAAACGCGTCTGACCATGCTTTTATCGAGAGTAGATCGTCATTAATCGCTTCAATAGCAGAATGACTATTGACTGCATCAAAATGTTTATAAACTTGTAGATCATCTGCATATAAGTGGTACGGACAAGATATAGTTTTAATGAGCTCATTAATAAATAGTGAGATTAATAGTGAAATAGTAAGAATTTGATTTTTATTTAATTGATTTATCGGAAAAATATTATTTATTTATTTATTTTTTGTTATAATGTAATTTTGTAAACGTATTTAAAAAAATATATGAAAAGAAGTTATGTATTGAACGTTTATTCTAATAGGACGTTCACGCATTCAGAAATGTAAAAAAAATTTGCATTTGTCCCAGTAATGAATAAAAAATATTATTAAGATTATGTTTTTGTATAAAAGGTATGTGAATTATTATTCGCTATAGCTGTAAGTATATATGTTAATTAATAAACCATTTCTAGTCTTACACGTCTTTCTTGTAACTTTTATTGAATCAACGCTTGCTTTTAACTTTCTCATCAAAAACCTAATAAAACTTGCAACAATTTGTTGGGTTAGCGCCGAGGTACACTGAGTTACTTGAACTCATAATAATAAAGTAAGAAAATCTTTTAACTCTTTCCACTTGGTGTACGGTAACAAAGAACTTAAAATAAAAGTGAACAACACATTTCGTAAACTTTAAATAGAGTTTCCTACTTTGTTGTAACAAGAAGTTTTTAATCAAGTAGTTTTCTGAAGCTACTAGCAACCACCCGTGACTTTGTCCACGTAAATATCCTTATCCTGTATTCCCAAGAGAATTTAAGAAATTCCCGTCCTAACTATAGCCTAGGAAAAGGCAAAGGAACTAAAATTTTAGCGGTCTAGGTCCAAGAGGTAAAAATATATATTAGTTAAACTTAGTTTTTACGAACACTCACATACCTATTTTATTTCATTTACGTTTTGATATTGTTTAAAGTTACCTTACTAGCATTTTCGTTTGATCGGTATTGTATATATTGAGTTTATGTCTATGATAAATTATCTTTTTCTCATTACCAACGCGCTTCAATTATTTTTCATATTATTATCACAGTCCATTGTTAATAAAAAAATGCTTATTTTTTTACTACAGTTTACGCGAATACTACCTACACATTGAAATTAAACATTCTAAAAATGCTCATTCTATTCTTACTATTCTATGCTTACTTACTTATTCTATGCTTCTTTATGGACGATTCAAAAGCACTTTTCTAAAGTTTATTTGAATAAAGAATATTTGACTTTGACTTTGACTTACGCAATGGCGTAAAACCATTAAGTTTCTAAACTTTTTAGCGTAAAAGAAACATGTTCCCATAACAACGCCACAAAAAGACTGCGAAACGTTTCGTTTAAAATTTTAAACTTAACAGTCAAAATGGCGTACGTACTACGAGTACATTTGCGCGTCCATTTCGAGACCAACGGCACATTTTAGTTTCGGGTTAATAGGCTCGCACGTTGCACAACGTTTTAATTTAACTAAACTTACGGACATAGCTTCGCTTTTATATCATTAAGCACTGAATTAAGGTCAAAATGTTCCACGTGTTTTCCTTGCTGCGTTAGGGCGGTTTCCCCCTATGTCGTAATGATAGATGGGCTTCCAGTCGTCCTATCTAAATTGTCGTGGTTTGTATGTGTGGCCGCTCGCGGTTTCACCCGCGAAGTTCCCGTTCCCGTGGGAATATGGGGATAAAAATCCTATGTTTTAATCTAGGTTATAAACTATCTGTATGCCGAATTTCATCCAAATCTATCATACATACACACAAACTTTCGCATTTATGACTATTATTGTTGTTTGCTGCATTTCTGCCCCAAAGGCATTTAATGAGCAGTTAAATCTGTTTCATAATATTTCAGTGTTTTTACTACACATGCAAAATATAGGTTTGTAATAATAAGTATGCAGACAGAATATTTTTGGTTTTGTATTTTTGTCACACAAACCTATAAATATTTGAGTAGTTTTCGAGCAGGATTTTTTTGTATAGGCAAACGATGCTTCAATTTAGTAACGAGAGTTGTCCAACGATGAAATACCGCCACTGCGCAGTGGGAACGAGCCTTAACGTTTTCTGCGATATTTCTAACGCGCTTTTAATTGGCTTGTTGAATGTTGTGTGCCTCGGGCGTTTGTTTTAAATCGTTCTGTTAAGTGAAATGAGCAAATTGAATTGTGCGAGGGTCTTTGTTAGAGAAGGTACGAATAATTTCAGGACAATTTCGTATTAGATTTAGGATATATATTTTATTTGTTAAAACGAAACACTTTTGACGTGCGTTCACTTTTACATATTTGAATTTTTTAAGTTAATATTTTAAATAGAAACGCGATTTTTTTATAGGTGTTTAATAATATACTCGTACTTACCCATCAACAAAAGATCAGCGTTGTAGTGATGCTCACTGCAACAAGTATACAGAAAACAAGTTAACGTGACACGACAAATAACTAGGTACGAGAGCGGACATCAACGGCGCCACCAAGCGGAAGACATTATTCTGTGTTTAACGTGTAAGCTTGGGTGTACTCCGTGGTTTATCTCTTTTACTCTAATATGAAATGTAGTTGTGCTCGATGCTGAGTGGAGTTCCTGTAGGACGCATTTTTCAATTATATATTCTTTGTTTTGTTCTACTTTGTGTTTTTATAAAAATATTTTATTTCATTTCCTTTTAAAATCAAATAAATAAAACAAAGTTGCTTCCCGCTGTCTGTTTTTCCTTACATATGTATGTATGCTTATATATATGTATGTATGTATCTTTAAAACTACGCAACGGATTTTGATGCGGTTTTTTTAATAGATAGAGTGATTCAAGAAGAAAAGTTTTTATGTATCTCAGCATTGCACCCGTGGGAAGCCGGGGCGGGTCGCTAGTTTAATAATAAAATAACACATCTCATTTAAAATAACTTGTATGATCATCTTAAAGATAAAAGAGAATCAATACCAAATCGTTTCAATAATTGAAAGTCTGCGTTTCATCTGGCATTCCTAGTCGATTTACACTTGATATTATTTTTCGGTAGAACTGCTATAAACCGCAGTCGTAAGGAATTACGCCCCTCCGATCGTATAAGTACGATACGTTCCGACCAGTCGACCGGTTCCGTCGTAAATTTAACGCTTACAGATAATACTGATAGTACGTATGTTTAACGATCATTATTTTTCACAGCCATATGAAATTTAAGGAGCTTAATGGCGCAGCGGTTAGACAAAATATATTAAAAGGTACCTACTAATTGAAAACCATTAAAAAACATTTTTTTTCAAGGGTTAATTTCTTGCTGAATTATTAGCTGAATTAAATATTTATAAAATACAGTGAAAACTTAAACTTAAACTAACTTTTATTGCTTTTGATTTTGTTAATTAAATAATCACGGAATAATACAATGAAATCAATCGGTTTGCGGGCGGTCCGAACAAGAAAAGAGGTCGAGAAAAGTTGCCAACATAACAAAACGAGAAATACTTTTGTTAGTGTTGCCAACACTGGCAGCATTTAAACTTAATTTTTTATTGTTCAGTTTGCATTTATTGATGTTGACAAAGAAAATAATTTACAATGTTTCGCTTACTTTGATGTTGGGTAGATTTCAAAGTAGCTCAGTCTCTCTCTCTCTCTCTCAGCCTTTGTGACCCTTAGTGATCATTTTGTAGGTTTTGATTATGCTTTTTTTAAATGACCCCAATCGTGCTTCAGGTAAGTGGCCTGATTTTGATATTTACTACAAATGCTATGGTACAAATGTCGGATGTGTGAAATTATTTTTCCATTTAGTGGTCATTCACGTTATTTCTTAGCGACTTAGTTGTTCTTAAACCAGACACAATAGAAATTCAATAATTGTTCTATGGCACTGTGGTTACATTGGGCGTCCAAGTTTAAAGGCCAACATATGACTTTTTATGATTTTATAGTGTTCAGTATCTGTTACTTACTCCTTCGTCGCGCAAAGGGCTTGTACTTGTAACTTTTATATTTTACAAACTTTGTTTTCATACTTTGTTTCGCTTTGTATGTTGTTTGTGCAGTGTTAGTCAATTTAATACGTTTAATTTTAATTTTCTATTCTGACTTTGGAGGAAACGTCTGAAACTGGCAACTACGACTCGAAGATAGCAAAATTGAGTTCCAAATACGACAAAAATTATACATAAATACAGTGCCAAACACCTAAAGAAACTTTCTCTTTAGGTTGTAACCGAATGATAGAATACCTTCATAACCAATTGTCTCAACTCCTTTCTACTGTCCTTAGATTTATACCAAACGTTTTCAATAGTTGAGCGATGTTGACACGTCCGATTTGGCCATCGGGGACATCTGGAGCAAATGCTTTGCTCCCTCAGTCACGTAGGGTGTGCAATTGGATGCATTCGACGTGGCTTCTTGTGTCACCTTTATTGGATTCAAAGTTTACCTCGGAATATGGTTAGATTTCACAGAGACGGAAAATGCGGGTGGGGAAATTCAATTGGAAGTGTACGGTAGTTGGATGTTTGGCGTGTGTGCGATATCAGCAGGTAGTGGAGCGGTTGAAGTAGCTGATTCACTATGGAGAATTATATTGGATAAAATTTTACTCTACTAGCCTCAGGAAGCTCAAATGGGAACCGAACCCACGACCTTTGGATAACCGGTCCAATGCGCTGACCACTGAGCTACCAGGCCCCAGAAGACTCGTTGAATTTTTCTAGTAGTTTGTGAATCACGCTGCAAGCTATGCCTAGTTAAGGTTAATTGATTTTTTTCTAGTAAAATTTTATCTTGTAACTATTATGTATGCAAAATTCCAAATAATAGCAATTTTATTAAAATTTTGTTTTAAAATTTTGATGTATTGTGGTAAACTCTTGGTATAGTGTTTAGAAGTTATTTTAAAAGAGTACACCTTACAAAAAAAACAAATTTAATAATAAGCTAGTTCTAGTAATGAAGGAAAATACAGATATCTAGTGAATGTAACGCTTAAAAAAGGCATTCTCAAATAGTGTTTAATAATGGTTTTACAACATTTTAATACGTTATATATACTCGTATTTGCAAAACTAGGTAGGTAGGATCTGTTTTATGTCGTTATATGTTAAAAAGCTGACGCACGACGTAACTGTTTTAATTAATACTTTATTGCACATCTATAAAACACATAATGTAAACAGGCGTTATACAGGACATATACAACGGTGAGCTTATCTCTAGAAGAGATCTCTTCCAGCCAACCCTAGCTTTGGTGTGGAACGAAAGTTTGCGGGACTATTCTACCGAACTAATTACTGATACATATAGTATGTACGCAATGGGCCCGCTTGGTGGTTTATGGCCCGTTCTCCCTATACATCCGTGGGGAAGGCTCGTGCCCTAGCAGTGAGGACATAAAATGAGCTGATATGATAGTAAGTAAACAGCCTATAATTGTCCCACTGCTGGGCAAAGGCCTCCATCAAATCAAGCCATCGCTACAATCGATGGGTAATGGCTTAATCACCACACTTGACTTGAAGTGCGAGTTGGTGATCACAAACCTGGGCTATGCATCGAAAAATCCGAAATACATTTTGCTCGACTTGGGAATTGAACCCGGGACCTCCGGGTATCGACCGATCGCTCTGCCACGCGGCCACCGAGCCGTTATATAATATTATTTATAGTATGTAAACTTATTTACGTTTATCGGCGAGATGTTCGTGTTTCAATATTCACAGTTCAATAACCGGTAAGCGTAGTACATCTGTCAGACAAGTAAGCACATAAAGCTGTATTTTTAGTTCAAAGTCTGTGGACAAATTGCTTTTCGCTGAGTTGCATTTTCTAGCATTTTCAGCGTGATATTTACCTAGACTGCTCCACTCGTGTCTTGTGGAAAGCAAATGTCACCAACTAAATAGAGAGCCTAATCAATTGATATTGTGTTGAGTTATGTTCATACCTCAAATAAAATTAACCAATTGACTAATTTATTTATGGCCACAAAAAGTAAAAATGAGTATACTTATTAAAAAAATAAGAAATAAAAATATTTAAACTTTATTTAAAATAAGAAAATAAATGAAAATAAAATAAGTAAAATTTAACTCAATAATTGCACTGAAATGGCAACACAATTCCTACCGTTAATATTTTATTAAAGATTAAGTATTATCAGTATTATTGAGGAGTTCGGAAGGCACGTAAAGCCGTTGGTCCCGGCTGCATTAGCAGTCGTTAACAACCACCGCACCGCACTGGGCCCGCCGCGTGGTGGTTTATGGTCCTTTATCCCTATCCACCCATAGCTCGTATCCCAGCAGTGGGGACATAAAATGAGCTGATGATGATGATGATGATGATGAAGTATTATTGATGCGCTATTAGTACTAATAACAACCCTGTTAATCAACCTAATTTTAGCCATGGGATCACGTCAGTAGTCTAATAGAACTATGAAGATTGAAGTACGATATCTCGCATTCAACCCGAGCAACTATCTATTCCTAAATTCCTATCTCTAAATGCCACTACAAATTTACAGAATACACTAAACATGCACACTAGTTTAGGCCCAAGACACCGTACTCGTAGAACAAAGGTACGACGAGCACCGGCTCGTACCTGGGCGCTTCTCTCCTCCTCCACGGCCCGGTCTACCCTAGCCGAGGTCCGTGCCTTTAGAGGCGCCCTCGGGTTGTTCCGCTCCCCGATCCGATCCGAACCCTTCGGAGAATCTAGTAGGGCACGGGGACACGCACTTTTAAGTGTGTGGTGCCGTTCCCTCTAGAAAACCTCCGAAGGTAATTCGTTTCACACGGCTTGAGGAACTCTTTAAGTTTCTCAATCAGCAATCTCTCTCAAAAATAAAATTCCATTCGACTACGATCTTTAAAGTCATTTTTATAGCCATCTCCGAATATGCTAGTGAAACATTAAGGAAAAGCTATCGAATTTCATATTAAATCGCTGAAAGTATCGAAGTTTTCCCAAGATTTATTAATAACGGCTATTTAGAAAGCCACACAGTTGGCTTACAAGATCAGCCTACCGAAGAATTGGCTTGACTCCATGCCAAGTACGAAGTTTCATGACATGTTAGTGCTTTGTGCTATCTGTCAAACAGCCACATTTCATAGGAACAGTTAAATATCGTCTGGTTACTGGTGAAACATGATAAATAGGTACATATTTTATCAAAAATGGCTTATGAATGCAGATTAATTGTCAACGCTCTATCAACTGGTGAAATGGAATAAACGCTAAGACCGTTTAACGCAAAGATATATGTAAGTTAAAAATATGATAAATGGCAAGAAATACAAAATAATCATTCTGTTGAACAGAAGTAAATCGACTTATCACTGAATTCGAGCAATGCGTCTGCATTGTGTCTGCAAGTGAGTGATGTTTTGTCACTCTAAGTTTTTTCTTTGTAGGTTTGGTGTTTACTTAATTATGAAGTTTTTGGTAAGGTAAAATAATTTAAACTCATTTATTAACCTTTATCATTAGCTCGTAATTTTTATTCAAACTACTAAGACCTTGTGGCAACTATAGATTTAATTGCTTTTTTTTCAATTACAGATAAAACCAGTTATGTGGGTATGCCCTCGGTCAAAAATCTATATATTATTATTTTGCTCCCATCTAGCTAACTATAAGTATTTATTTCAGTCCTTATTTGTAATTTTCTTTTTTTCCTTAATCTGTAGATATTTATTTATTCTCAATTCTTTCTTTCTTTCTTTATATGCACCTACTCCCCTATTACTCCTTACTATTGTTTCACTCTTCACCCAAGGTTGCCTGGAAGAGATTGCTATAAAGCAATAAGGCCGCCTACTTGTACTCTCTTCTCTGTCTATTGTCCTGTTTTGTAACTGTTTATTTCTTAGTGTGCAAATAAAGTGTTTATTATTATTATTTTACTCTTTATTCATTTTTTTCCTTAAAACTAGATTTTTACAATATTTTAATATAAAAGCAATAAAACATTATAAAAACCTAATCCTAGAGTACCGCCAGCAGCGAGGCAGGGCCCAAACTACCGGTGGTCAGGGCTGCAGAGTGAGGAACCTCCTGACAATACGTGCCGTGTCAAGGAGTACTGCCTTTTGCATCTGACCCTTGACCCAACCTTTCAGCGAGAGCCTCTCTAGGTGTTGATCGAGGCTCTTGGCTAAACGACCGTTTGCCGAAACGACTATTGGTACAATAATGGTTGAATCCACATCCCACATGGCGGTAATCTCATGAGCCAAGTCAAGGTACTTACTGAGCTTGTCCTTCTCGGCTTTCACGAGGTTCTCATCATGAGGTATGGTGATATCAACCAATATTGCCTGGCGCTGAGATCGGTCGACCACCACGATATCAGGCTTATTGGCGACAATTGTCCTGTCCGTAATGATAGAGCGATCCCAGTAGAGCGTTGCATGACCATTTTCGAGTACTGGCGCAGGTGCGTACTTATAGTACGGCACCTCCGATTCAACAAGGCCATATCCAAGAGCAAGTTGCTGGTGAATTATTCTGGCTACTTGGTTGTGTCTGTGCAAATACTCTCCGTTAGCAAGATGAGAACAACCAGAAATAATATGTCGGAGTGATTCTCCTGGACGGCGGCATGCCCGACAGATGTCGACCGTACCGTCCCTCATAATATATTTCCGGTAGTTATTCGTCTTGATAACTTCATCTTCAATGGCACATACAAAACCTTCAGTTTCCCCAAAGAGGTCACCGAAACGTAGCCAGTTCACCGAGGCAGTCAAATCTACATCAGGCCCAGTTAGAGCCCGATAGTAGCGACCGTGTAGCACCTTGCTCTTCCATATATCCTTGCGATTGAGAGTGCTTAGCACTTTATTATTATTATTATTATCTCTTTATTTCTTTTTTTTCTTAGCCTAGGTTTGTTCTAATATTAATATAAAAGTAAAATACAAAAGCACATACAAAGCATAAAAATATTATAAAAAACCTAGCCTAGGGTACCGCCGGCCACAGGGCAGGGCTCATGCTGCCGGTGGTTAGGGCTGCAGAGACAGGAGCCTTCGGACTATCCGCGCCGTGTCCAAGAGTACCGCCTTCTGTATCTGACCCTTGATCCAATCATTGAGCGAGAGTTTCTTAAGGTGTTGGTCGAGACTCTTCGCTACCAGACCGTTCGCAGACACGACTATCGGCACAATGATTGTCGAGTCAATATCCCACATGGCGGTTACCTCGTGAGCCAAGTCAAGGTACTTGCTGACCTTGTCCTTCTCGGCCTTTACAAGGTTCTCGTCATGTGGGATGGTGACATCGACAAGCACTGCCCGGCGTTGCGATCGATCTATCAGCACGATATCAGGCCTATTAGCTAAAATAGTCCTATCCGTGATGACAGCTCGATCCCAATAGAGCGTGGCACGGCCGTTTTCGAGAACCGGCGCAGGTGTGTACCTGTAGTACGGCACTTCAAAGTCCACAAGACTGTATAGAAGAGCAAGTTGCTGGTGAATAATCCTAGCTACCAGGTTATGTCTGTGCAAATACTCGCCGTTAGCAAGATGAGAACAACCGGAGATAATGTGCCTGAGTGATTCCCCGGGACGGCGGCATGCCCGACAAATGTCGACCGTACCATCCTTCAGGATATATCTCCGGTAGTTCTTCGTCATGATAACTTCATCCGCAATTGCACAGACAAAACCTTCGGTTTCCCCGAAAAGGTCCCCGAATCGTAGCCAGTTCACCGACGCGAGCGTATCTACATCAGGGCCCGTGAGCATCTTGTAGAACCGCCCGTGTAGCTCCTTGCTCCTCTATACCGCCTTGCGGTCCTCTGTGGTCAATACCACTGGCCTGCGCCAGTTCTCATTTGCCAAGGAGAGCGGGGTTAAGCCCCTGTCCATTGCTACCACATCCCGATGCATCCCACAGTCGTTGTTGAGAAAATAGTCCCTAAGATTGCACACCTCGCGGTTGTGGAGGCTTTTGGCATTTAAAAAGCCGCGACCACCACACCTTCGCGGGATGTACAATCTCATAACAGACGAGCGTGGGTGTAGCATCCGGTGTGTGGTGAGCAATGCACGGACCTTGCGATCTAGGGCATCCAGCTCAGTCTGGGTCCACCTTAGTATGCCAAAGGAGTATATGAGTAGAGGCATTACCAGTAGAGGCTTTGAAAACACGCACCTTATTACCCCCTGACAAAAGGCTGTTAAGCACTTTTGTCAAGCGGCAGCAGAAGCGCTCCTTCACCGTCTGTTTAATGCGCCCTTCCTCAAAACCCAAAGACTGTGACATACCAAGGTACTTGTAGGTTTCTGCTTCAGAGATCGACTTGAGGAACATTGTCTCAGAATGCTGTAAATTTGGTGAATCTACAACTTTCCCCCGCTGCACATGCACGACCGCACATTTATCAACACCGAATTCCATTTTGATGGCACTACTGAAAACATGTGTTATTTTGAGTAGTGTCAACAAATGTTCAAAAAATGTAATTTAAATAATATGTAGTGTTAATTCCGCTAACTCACTCGTTTATACAGCTTGGATGAAGTACGCATGCACCGCCCTCCCGCCCGCAAAAAGTATGCACATGCAGGAGAAACAATGCGTGCAAGCGAAAATGCACACCAACACCGATACCCGACACGTGTTTCGCCCCTGCATGCCGTGTTTCGCATCCTGAGGATGCCCCGTGGGGAGGGCGGTGCATGCGTACTGCATCCAAGCTGTATAAACGAGTGAGTTAGCGGAATTAACACTACATATTATTTAAATTACATTTTTTGTACTATGGATTTCCGCAAAATAACGCCTGATTCCATTAATCAACAAATGTTGCTTGTTCGGTGCGAATAGCTTGAAGTCGTCCATGTACAGAAGATGAGAAATGACTTCATCCTCTCTCCGAAGCCGGCAACCTAACCCTGAATCCTTCAGCAATGTGCTGAGCGGATTCAGGGCTAGGCAGAACCATAAGGGGCTCAGACTGTCACCCTGGAATATACCTCGCTTATTATTATTATTATCTCTCTATTTATTTTTTTACATATTAATTTACATTTTTAAATATTTTCTAAAAAACAAAACAAACATTTAAAAATATAAAAAATAGGGGTCCACCGGCATCGGGACCAGGGTCCAAATTACCGGTGATTAGGGCTCCAGAGACAGGAACCTCCTCACAATGCGTGCCGTATTGAGGAGAACTGCCTTCTGAATCAGGCCCTTGATCCAGCCGCCTAACGAGAGCCTCATGAGATGTTGATCGAGGCTCTTGGCCATCAGGCCGTTGGCCGTAACAACAATCGGCGCGATGACAGCCGAGTCCACATTCCACATGTCGACAACCTCATGTGCTAAGTCGAGATATTTGATTTGTTTCTCTTTCTCAGCTTTCACGAGGTTCTCGTCATGGGGAATGGTGATATCGACAATCATCGTGCGGCGCGCTAATCGATCTATCACCACAATGTCTGGCTTATTAGCCTCAATAGTCCTGTCGGTGATGATAGATCGATCCCAGTACAACGTGACATGATCATTTTCGAGAACTGGGTCGGGCACATACTTGTAGTACGGTACCTCAGAATCCACAAGTTTGTATTTCAAAGCAAGTTGCTGGTGTATTATTATTATTATTATTATTATATTAATAGCGTAAGCCGATTTTTGTCCCAGTGATTATGGGATGATAGCTGCACATAAAAAAACGGTTATGGTCTCATTTTGAAGAGCTCCAGCCGTAGATGTGCAGAAAAATAAAGAAACCTGTCATAGGTTACGAAATTCCTAAAAAATCTGTTGAATAAACGTGTAGTTTTGCGGGCGACCCACTGGTATTAATTTATTGATAAATTGTCTGCATTATATTAAACACCGATAAAGTAGAATATTTAATCTATTAATAGGCATGTAAAATTTGGCAACAATTAAATTTATCGATAGTTAAAGATCGACTTGAACTTTCAAACCTTTTTGTCTTAATTCAACGAAATGTACACTTATTACACTTTACCAGTAAGCAGACGATAAGTAAGATTGGAAAAAAAACTTTATAATCAGGTGTACAGTTTTACCGCTTCTGTGGTCTAGTGGTTAAGACCACCGGTCTCGGGTTCAATTTTCAGCGCAGAGTACATGTTTGTGTATTCAGTTTGGTTGGTGGTAGAGCTTGTTTGTCCACCTGGCTAACTACATCACTTAACATCAGGTAAGATCAAGGCCAATTGAAAATAAAAATAAATACATAAAATATTGTTTTTCAAAAGTATGTATGCGGTTTAAAATTTCATAAAGTCAGTTGAATAAATTATTTATTTCCACAACCGCGCACCGCACTGGGCCCACGTGGTGGTTTTTGACCCGTTATTTCTGTGGTGTTTCTGTCTATAATGAAATAAGGACATAAAATCGGCTGGTGATTTGTTTTAGATGTCTTCAAAATTGCTAAGTCTCTGTATTAGGATACCGAAATGTATGTAGCTAGAAAATAGACGTCCTGAATGGGTAGTAGGTAAAAACATAAAGTTTATTTAAATAAAAATATTTGACTTTGACTTTACCTAAAAAGGCTATTGCGATGCGAAACGACATTCTAATTATGGCAGTGTGTGAATATTAGGTTTAATGGTGTGCGTTTGTGGTGACTACGGTTTCATCGGTGACTATGCCAAGCTAACAGCTTACGCATACCGACCGCACATTGATCCGTTCAGCTAATTAACTGTGTTCAAATTAATCGTTACAATTTGAGGATAACAAGCTAACACGTATTGTTTTAGTTATATTTTATTCTGCATAGGAAAACCACTTTTTATTTTTCTTTTATTTATATATTTGTGTTAGTCTTTAAGGTGGTTATATATGTATCAATGGATTATTGTTACTTGGTTCAAGTGTAGGGTGACTGCGAGAACTTGTAACGTGATTCAAACCTTCGAAACCTTTAGCTTCGTTATAGTACTACTGATTTATACCCATATTATCTTTCTGTTAACCCTAACGGTTATAGTAAGAATAAACTTGTGTAAAATAACCTCAATTTTATTAACCTACTTTATATGTTAACTGCCGGCATGATAGCAAGCGGTCCCTAATCTTAAATAAACTTAAATAAACTTTCCTACACTCACACCAATTATCTAGCCCAAGAGAAGCTTCGTTATGAAACTCGTTAAATGGTTACTAGACAACGGATACATACACTTAAAATACTTAAATACATACTTATTACACATAGAAAACACCCAGACCCGAGACAATTTAGAAAAACAATAATTTCTAAATTGACCCGACCGGGGATACTATTGACGTCAGTAACATCGTCAGTATACTTACGTTACGAGTACCTAATCAAGCTTGTGGCCTTATTTATTATACCATTATACGCGTATAGCTGTGAGCTATTGACATTGCTGGTTGATGAATAAATACAAGCTTCGAAAATATAAGATCTTATTATAAAGTCACCATTCCTTCCCCTTCCATCTCTTCAGGGTACATCTCTACGCCTGCAGAGCAGTATCAACATGCTCGGTATGACGATACGCTGCGATCTGAACCAAAGGGACTACATCGAAGCCGTGATCAAAACAGCCTCACGAAAACTCGGAATTCTGAACAGAGTGCGGCGATTCTTTACGCCGGACCAGTTGTGCCTTTTGTACAAGACACAGGTACGGTCTTGCGTGGAGTATTGCTCGCACATCTGGGATGGTTCCGCTAAGTACCTTCTCGATGCCTTGGACAGATTGCAGCGTCGCGCTGAACGCATTATTGGCAATGCAGAAGTGGTAAATACTCTCGAATCTCTGCAATTGCGTAGAGACGTTGCGTCACTCAGCGTGTTTTACCGCTTATACCATGGCGAGTGCTCTGAAGAGCTCTTTGACCTCATCCCACCTTCTCCCTTTCTTCATAGGAGTGCACGTGCTGCTCTTCGGAGTCACCGATTCACTGTCTCAAGTATCCCATCACGCACAAAGAAATTTAGTGTCTCGTTTCTTTGTCGCACCTCCAAAAGATGGAATAGTCTACCAGCACACGTTTTCCCTCCTTCCTATGATATGGGGTCCTTCAAGAGAGGCGTGAAGAAGCACCTTGTGGGCCGGCAGAGTGAAGTTAACTGATGCTACGTTTGTTTCCACGCTGCACCAGTTGTCTTCGCGTCTGGACTTCATTTCCACTTAACATCAGGTGGGATGGAGTCATTTGCCGAGCTAAGTATAAAAAAAAAAAAAAAAAATATATATAAGAGACATTACTCTAAATACATCGTAACCCTACGCCACAGTTTTAAAAGCATACGCTCTGGACAAATATTGAATACCCGTGTAACGCCACTTCTCAGAAATCCTGTCAAATAGGAAAAAAATAGAAATAGGAAAACATTTATTTAGTATCACAAAACAGGTTTTAGTTTCTGCGGTCTGGTTAAGATTAATCACTCCTCGCACTACAAATGCACTTGGTTCACCCAAAGATCTGGCTTAACCTCTCAATCCCCGCAATCCCCGGAAAAAAACTAATGACGGCACCCGCGAGTTTGCCTATAGCTAAACTTCTTCATACAAAAGTAGACTCTAAATAAAGTTTTAAGCCGCGTGGGGAGCGCGCTCGAATTCGAGCTCTTGGGGCACAGAGCAGATATATGTTATCCTGGGGTTTGACGGAGTATTGCCGGGCTCGTATTCGAGCTTCCGGGGATTGAGAGGTAGTAACTAGGGCAGTGGCACTAGTGTCCGACAGGAACCAATGATCGATTTTTTTTCCTTTAATCATTAAAAATAGTGGCCACAACTGATTTTAGTCTTTAGCAACAATTGAATATTTACCACCTGCTTCTTAGCTGTCATCCCGTAAAAGGAGGAAAGCCAAAAATACATATTATAGTAAGAAGCCAGCCTGGGAACCAGTAACAACATGCGATATACCTATTTATTTAATTTATTTATTTTTACATTTTAAGGAAAACTTACAGCTAAATAAAAGTATAAACATTAACTATATGACTGAGGGCCATTTACAAGTTTCCACTGAAATTAATTAATTATTTAAAGACGGACATAGTTATAAAAAAGAACTGTAACTAAACGCTTGTAGTATAAGTAGAATAAGAATATGAAGTTTAATTATTGAAAAAGTTGTTTGCAAGTAAACGTTTAAAATGATCAACTGTCGTTCCGAATAAGTCGACGTCATTACATTTTATTATTTCATTAAAACACCCACTCGCCCTCGCAATATATGAATTTTGCCTGTAATTAGTCTTCGACACGGGGATGTATAGCGAACAAAATCTTCTGGCTCCAGCGCTCGGAACCCGAAGACCAATACGCTCCAATAATTCTGGGCAGTCGACTGAACCACTCGCAATTTTTTGCAGATAAGCAATAACAGCAATGTATCTTCTCTCACTTAACGGGAGTATATGAAATTTTTGGCAACGCTTATTTCATATACTCCCTATCATTGGAAATATTTTTTATGTACTTCAATTATTGTTATGGTGGGAAGTCCCAAGCTGCTGTGTAAAAAAATTTAAGACGCAATAAAGCCGCGTTCTCAAAAATATAAGTGTTTATTTTTATGTTTATCATCAATTTCTTGTTTTTTTTTTAAAACTAACATAGTGAAGTACCTACCAAAAAAATAAAATCAGTTAAGTGCGAGTTGTACTCGCGCACTAAGGGTTCTGTACGTATATATTCCTTTAGCATTTGATGCCTTCATATTGGCTGTCGGTCCAATCTAGCAGCACTAGTAGCTACTAGACGTTAGATCATAAGCTTATGATCATAAGCTTATGATGAGTGAGAGCGAGATATGTCAAATCTAAACGTCTAATCCACATAATTATTGTCAATCTAGATCTGTCACATGTATTATATACAACGTGTAAACAGATTAAACGCGGTGTGCGTTAAGGGTGCGCCGACAAAAAAATGCCAAAAATGCAGTTACGGTTAAGTAGATATAATTGAAAATACTATCGTATTAAATGAACAAAATATATATTTAGTATCATAGGGAACGTGTTTACAATTTGTCAGAACCATAAATTCATAACACGCTATAGTTTTTTCTACAATATCATTTAAAGTTGGGCAAAGATCATGAAAACGAGTGGCGGCGTTTAATAGATTTCTTATAGTTTATCTAAATTATTGTACCTCTGTGTCTAAACAATCATCAATGGATAAACTACAAATTGCTAGACTACATTTTCGATTCATCAAGTGGTTATTTAAATAATAATTTTTTATTAAGCACCTTAAATTCCCCATACAAAATTAGTATGGCCGCGCGGCATCAAATAAATATGGACGACGACATTTCAAATAAAACATATGACACTAGTCACTTATAGACGGCGCACCCTAAAAGAAACAAGAAATAAAATTATTTGTAAGAAGAAAACATGCCAATCCAAACAACAGCAACGATGACAAGAACCGAAGAAAAATAAAAATAACGTTGACAGCTCGAAAAAAATATGTAATCAATATACAATCATTGTAAAAAAAAACAAAGAAGACAATCAATTTGGAAATCATTCTGCCATGCTTGACACATTCTTATCAATCAAACAGGCGGGGAGTAGTTCACGAAAGTTCAACTAGATGGCGCTGTAGCTCCTATTCTACATCGCGCTAACAGGATTGCTCGGCCGACTACACAAGTGCGCGAGTGAACGACAAACAATAATCCTCAAATCTGTTGATAGATTTATTTTTGGTAGACGAATCCGGGTACGGAGGTAACTGGCCAAGTCTTAAATTTAGGTTTAATCTAATACCAGGGATGGGCCTTGAGATGCGATGAGACGTACTTGTACTAGGCAAAGCATATTACGTACCGAGTCTTGCAAATACGAGTACACAAAAATTCCAGATACCTGTTCCACGAGTACTTACAAGTATGCGTTTTTACGTACCTACCTACTGGTTTCTTTCATACAAGCTTTTCTGTAAAGTCCGTAAATAGAGATGGGTCGTACTAGGTAAATATGATACTAGGTGCACCTGTTCCTAGTATTATCTAATACTCGATCCAGATACTTATTGTACCTAGTCCACCTAATTTTAGTAGTTTCACATAGTAACTGGTTAGACTAGACGTCGATTAGTGCTGACTTAATCCATGTAGTTAGTACCACCTATATATGGGCAGAGGCGGAACTTATTGCTTAAAGTTAAACACTTATGCTTTTAACTTTTTTTAATAAAACAACTATATAAAAAACAATAATATACTTGTAAAAACCGGAATAACAAAAAATAACTGCAAAGAGAAAAAACTACGTTTGTTGAATGCAACGTGAAATATTTCCTTGTCCGATACCTATAATTAAATAATAAAATCTATAATAATAAATGAGTATTTATAAATTCATTGAATATTGATAGTAGTCGCAGGCGGGGACAATCACCAACCAAAGAGAGTGCTGATTAAATTGAGCTAGGATGAGGTTGATGATTGTCCCCGTCTGCGACAACTATCAATATTCAATGTATTTATAAATACTCTTTTATTGATTTTATTATTTAATTATAGGTATCGGACAAAGAAATACTTCACGTTGCATTCAAAATTGCTCAAATTGAATTCTGGGATCGTAGAGCTTGTTTTTTTTCTTTGCAGTTATTTCTCTTTACAGTTATTTTTTATGTTAGTCCGGTTTTTACGAGTATATAATTGTTTTTTATATACCTAGTTGTTTTAGCAGTCGGGTTTTTTGTTTTATTTTAATAATTTGGTTTATTTCCAACTTTTTAGTTTTGTAAAGTAAATAATTAAGCATTTCAAAACCTACATAAAAATCATATTATTTATCAGAAAAATTTAATTACAAATCTAACTCGATCTTTCTTAAGGGTGGGCCGACCAAAAAATGCCAAAAATGCAGTTACGGTTAAGTAAATATAATTGAAACTACTATCGTATTAAATTAATAAAATATATATTTAGTATCATAGGGAACGTGTTTACAATTTGTCAGAACCATAAATTCATAACACGCTATAGTTTTTTCTACAATATCATTTAAAGTTGGGCAAAGATCATGAAAACGAGTGGCGGCGTTTAATAGATTTCTTATAGTTTATCTAAATTATTGTACCTCTGTGTCTAAACAATCATCAATGGATAAACTACAAATTGCTAGACTACATTTTCGATTCATCAAGTGGTTATTTAAATAATAATTTTTTATTAAGCACCTTAAATTCCCCATACAAAATTAGTATGGCCGCGCGGCATCAAATAAATATGGACGACGACATTTCAAATAAAACATATGACACTAGTCACTTATGGACGGCGCACCCTTAAGTGGTGACTCAGTCCATGAAACTGAACAACTTTTGTTCTACGACTTTTCGAAATTCGCAAAAAAAATCGTCCCTTCAAACGAATTCACTCGGTCAGTCTTGATCTATAGGGTCTAACAATATCAATAAGCGAACGTTTAAGGGGACCATCTATACATCACACTGAGCATGCTAACAAAATTTGGTACGAAACTACAGGCTCGTTACCGAGATAATCAACAAAACATTATCATAATTCACCAAAAAATACACCCTTTCCAAACCCGTACAGCTGTACTACACGCACACAAAGATAGCCGTGTGTGTATGAATGTCATACAATGGTTTTTCAATTGTGTGCGAATATCTGTACACTATCTTTTTATTGACGCTTGCGTGTGTGTTAGTAAAAATACAGCATGTTTAACAATAATGAGCACAACATTTACCAAAATATTTACCAAAATGGTTGACAATGATAAGAAAAAAAAGAAAGAATTTGAAATTAAAATGAAAAAGTGTTAATATTAAATTTAAATTAAATTAAAAGTTAGGTACAATAATCTAATAAAAAATAATAAAAGTCTACCTATTATCAGGTCAGTGGCATGTCTATGAGTGATCTCTTAAAATAAAGATCACTTCAATTGAAAATATCAGAGTGCAAATTTCACTAGTTAGTATACATTCTATTCAGGGGATTATTTTTAGATACATTGTTTTTAGACAAGGGCTTTTGTAGCTGTTGACATTGGATGAGCCTCCTTTGGCTTATAAAGAAAGAGTATATTATCATCAACATTATGATTATTATTATGATTTGGGGGAGGCCTTTGTCCAGTAGTGGACGTCTTTTGGCTGAGATGATGATGATGATGATGATGATCATCAACATTATGATTTTGTACGGGTTAGACAGAGCTATGATGTTGCGATGCTACTTTGCACATGGGAAAACATCCTGTAATGGTAATGTTAAGTAATGTTATCTATATAATATAAAAATCAATAATGCTGTTCGTTTGTATAGCTAAAACTCGAGAATGGCTGAACCGATTTGGCTAATTTTGATTTTGAAATATTTGTGGCTGTTCATGGAAGATATAAACGGTGAGAAACTTATATAATAAGTAACGGAAAATATTAAAAACGACAAATTAATTTTTCAATACAATTTTTTTTTTCATGGAAAATGTCAGGTGCGCCGGGTCAGCTGGTATTAAAAAAATATATAAAATAAAAATGATAGTCACCTGACCCGTAGGTACTTATTTATTTATTTATTTTTTAACCAACAAAATTAACACTAAATTAAGTTAAAGTTGTTTTTGTACAAAAAAGGACTTAAGCTAAGTGTCAGTGTTAAGATGCTTGCAAAGATGGTTATATTGCCGCTGTAATCTATTCATGGTGGCGTGGTGACCCACATTGGTATGTCAGAAGTTGCGGTGCCTGCAGATTTATCAACACAATTTCGGCTGAAATAAAATTTGTTCGCATGTATACCTACACCGCATTAGGCTTATAGAAAATAAGGAATAAAATACAACGTGATACAGAGAGGTGTGGTAAAAATGAAAATATCCGATATGTATCCGATCTAGATCTTGTGATGATGACGTTTGGTTACTAAGACATAGTATTAAAAACACAAATGTTGAAAAAAATTCCACGAGCAGAATTAATTAAATAGGCGCATTTGGCTTTCAAAGTAAAAGTAAATAGTGTTGAATAATTTCGGCGGGCTGGTTGGAGCCACGATGGCTCAATTTGGAGAGCACCTGACCCGGTATGTCAGAAGGGTGCAGGTTCAAATCCTGCTCGTGAAAATTTTTTCAACATTAGTGTTTTTGTAATTTGTTCGCAACAAAATTTACGTTAAAAAATTTATAAACAAAACGCAAGACATTTTGTACATAGTATTAACTTTAATTATTAATTGTCATAAAATTGTAATATTGTTTTCTAAAGTTTACGCGAACACTACACATTGAAATGAAACAACTTTTACGGATCTACTCGCGTTTATTTTACACATTACTTATTTAATGTTTATCCTGAAGTTTCGAACCCTTTGCAGGGTCCGTGGTCACAGGGAGACTGAGGTGTTGGTCATCTCATAATTAGTTGGTAGCTTGTATACCCTCATTTAAATTTAATCAGGTGCGTTCCGTTTTACGCAGAAAGAGCTTACAGTATCTTTTGGTCTGGCAGTATGGTGTCGGGGCTGGGATTTAATATTTTGTATGATGGGATCCCAGGCTGGTGGTAGATTCCAACCATCTTCTCTATTAAAATTAGGATGTTTTTTAATTTCAATAGCCTGGCGTATCATCCTAGGGATGAATCGTTGTTCTCTAGCGAGTATTTGTGGTTTATTAAATCTGATGTAATGGTTGGGCGCCTCTAGGGAATGTTTAATTCAACATTTCAATTTTTATTTCATTTCAACATTCAAACGCGAGTAGATCCGTAAAAGTTGTTTCATTTCAATAAAATTGTAAATTAAATATTTGTATTACCGATAGGTAGGTAGGTTAGGTATGTATGCACTATATAGTTCTCGATCCTTTGAGTAATGTGAGAGTTCGCAGGCTGGGCACGGATTAGTTGTGCGTGCACTCGCATACTGTTCCTACGTACGGCATTAACCCATTTTGTTAGAGATTTGTGGTTTCATACGTAGAAAACGATTTATGGATATAAAAAAAAGTACTTCTACCTTTTATAAGTATAACGGTGACTTGCATTAGAGTACTTACTGGCGGGATTCTTACCATGTTTTTGTATTTTCGGCACAGTTGCATGCGTAGTAGCTTTGCATGTATGCAATTAATCTAAAGTATACTTATGTTTTCACTCTTATGTACAACACGAGATTTATTACACTAATTGTTATTTACAATAATTGTAAACTGACGGTACTCTAAAAAGATTGAATGCAGAAGCTAGAAAGGTAAAAGCTTAAATAGCAAACAAGAAACATACAAAATAAAAGCGTATGAACAAAGGCAGTACAAACTACTACATAAACTTGGATATAAACGTAGCTACAACCCAAGGGGATAAACCAACACAATAATACCAACAAATTGTACGGAACAAAATCGGCTATATAACTTTTTGAATGCTTTATACTTAGCTATCATGGTCACCAATAAACGGTATTATTTCCAGGTACCTACGTAAATATATTCACAAACATTAAAAACATAGCAATAACCCTGTTAATAAAAATTATTCTAAAAATCAGCTATTTTATTTACTTGAAAAGTCGTTTTTACTTACGTATCCAAAGTGGACTCTATAGTTATGGTTCTAATCGTACTTATATAATTTTAAGCAAATATTGTTGCAAACAAATGACAATTTGAAAAAGTGTTGAAAAAAATTTCACGAATGGTATTTGAAACCGCACCCCATATCATGCCGGGTCTGGTGCACTACCAACTATACTATAGTGGCTCTGTCCAACTCACTGAAATTATTCAACACTATCTACTCTTACTTTGTAAGCCAAAGTAGCCTTATTCAATATCGACAACTACGTCACCACCAATCCTAATCACTACATAGTATAAAACAAAGTCGCTTCCCGTTGTCCCTATGTATGTATGTATGCTTAGATCTTTAAAACTACGCAACGGATTTTGATACGGTTTTTTTTAATAGATAGAGTGACTCAAGAGGTAGGTTTACATGCATAATATAGTAAAGAAACACTGATAATTTTAGAGGTTTCACATTTTTTTGCGCTTATATTGCAAACGCTGGCTGAACCCCACGAGATAGATCAAAATAATGTACTACAGTATTATACACCTTAAAAAGGTCTACAAAAAATTCCACGACCCGTTGCACCCGTGCGAAGCCGGGGCGGGTCGCTAGTATAATATAAAATAAAGTAAGAGTAGATACAAATGTCGCTCCTGGAAATTTTTTAACACATTTTTTCAAATTGTTCTTTTATCCATAGTTTCGTTTCCATTCAGGGTATAGTGATATTATTCTCTTTACTACACAACCTGTACATGCGTACGGAGTCACAAGTGACCTGGATAGCTGCCAGCAGTAGCTTTAGTTGAGAGTTATTGTTGCTATTGAAACTACGTTGCGTGGGAAACAGGAAATAAGCCTTTCTAAAACCTTACCATACCGCCATTTTCCTTACTTTCCCTTCTTCATGTTACTCTGATGGATAGTGATTGATTAATGATATTCGCCACACACATTTAACGTGAAGTGGTTATACCGTTGTTAGATCCAAAGGTCAACTGCTCGATTTCTGATTTCAATGTAGATATTATTGTATTTGGTTTAGTTGGTACTGGGCTTATTTAAACTTCGCCTAGCTAGTTTTAATTTATTTAAGTTAGTATGTGGTGCGTATGAGTTGTGCTCAAATATTTAAGATATGAGATAGGTGATTGATAGTTGAGGATTCCAGGTAAAGTGCGCTTCCACCATCGGCCTCATCATCACTTAGGGTGTTTCCAATTACATATTAAACCGCAGTGTCTCAAGACGAAAGTTTTTGACCAGTGTGTTGCCAGTGATGACATACGGGACTGAGACGTGGTCGCTCACATGGGCCTTATCAGAAGTCTCAAGGTCACTCAAAGATCAATGTATATAGAGGGCTTTGCTCGGGGTTTCTCTGCGTGATCGAATCAGAAATGAGAAGGTCCGCAGAAGAACAAAGGTTACCGACATAACCCGAAGAGTTGCTTAGCTCAAGTGGCAATGGGCAGGGCACATTGCTTGCAGGACTGATGGCCGCTAGGGTGGAACAGTCCTTGAGGGGCGACCGCGTGCCGGGAAGCGTAGTGTGGGCTTACCTCTAACAAGGTGGATCGATGATCTGACGAAGGTCACGGGAAGCCGCTGGATGCGAGCAGCACAAAACCGGTCGTTGTGGAGATCCTTGGGGGAGGCCTTTGTCCATCAGTGGACGTCTTTAGGCTGAGATGATGATGATAATGATTAATTTATAGTGTCATGGCCATGTAAAACTACGTTAAATTGCGGTCGTGTAAATTTCACTGTAAAGGTTCTTAATAATATTAATATTATTAAGTATAAAATACTTATTATTAATAATACTTTATTTTATTTTATTTTTATGTATGTTAGTGTGTGTGGTTAATAAATGTTTCTCTCTCTCATTAATATCATTATTATTATCTTATAGTCTACAAACAAGAAATTCTTCATATTAATTTCTTACATAAAGCTATAACATAAACAAAAAATGTACGTAGTGGATTTATAAAATAAAATGTATTTGGCCTATTAAACATGATGAGTACATTATTATGTAATTTTAATTGTTTTGTAATTTTATTTGTATGAAAAAAAAGTTTTTTTTATAATAAGAAATAATAATAGCTATAGCTAATAAATGATATAGGTATTTTCTGTATGCTATAATTATGTCCACTCTACTATGTGTTATATTTTTTGTTGAAAAGTCATTGGTTTGTATTCTATTGTTTGTTTTAGTATTTCTAAACTGTTTGTTTGCCTAATATTAGGTAAATAAATTGTTCGTGTGTCATATTTTATAGTTTCACAGCGACTTGACAACAAAAACATAACTCAGGACCCTAAACGGAAAGCTTTTTTAAAGCAATAAATACAGTTTACGATTGCGCTTTAAGCGCTCTGTTAAAACCAATGCCACGAAAAGGTTTTTAATAGTTTTGTCGTGATTGCGGTAAAATGGTGAGCGAGCGTTTTTATTTATCGGTGTAGAATCTCTTTTATAATTTATTTCGTGTAACTGTAACAGCTGCTAAAACCTGGTGGAGATCTTTAGCTTAAATGGGCTTTTATCAATAATACTGTTTACATTTTTTTATAAAAAAATGTGTAAAATCAATATCCTACTAATATTATAAACGAAAAGTTTGTAAGTATGGATGGATGTTTGTTACTCTTTCACGTAAAAACTTGGACGGATGAAATTCGGCATACAGATAGTTTATAACCTGGATTAACACAAAGGATACTTTTTATCCTGATATTCCCACGGGGACGGGAACCACGCGGGTGAAACCGCGAGCGGACGCTAGTACCTAATAATTATGTTTGACGACTGCTAATGCAGCGGAGACCAACGACTTTACGTGCCTTCCGAAGCACGTAGAAGCTCGAGATGATACATTTCTGACCATCACCTATCCAATGTCCAGCTTTTATTTCTGATCACCCACCCGATGACTGACCTATGGAAAGTTGCTTAACTTTTACAATCGCAGACCGGGCGCGTTAACCACTACGCCATCGAGTTCCTCTACATTATTTATACACAGCGGCTCTTAAGTAGGTATATGGGTTGCTGAGCGCAAGGGGGTGCGCACGAGTCGAGCTTAAAATGCGCCAACTTCTAGAGAAATCGCTGTGCTTAACGCATTGCACTATCAGATCCTGGAGGCCGACATATTATCCCAAACAATATGTATATTTAATAATTATATAGACTCATACCTTAATTGCAATTTGTAACAATGCTTAATTTAATCAGCTCATGTCATGTGTCCACATTCTCTAACCAGTGTACATTTTGGTTTAGTACTGTAAGTATACTGATGTAATTATAAATAAATAAATATGTATGTAGCTAAAAAGCAATGTAGCTAAAACCGAACCACCTCCATATATAATCGGCTGATAAAGTGCCGCGGCTATCGCGCTGTCCGCAATACACTAAAGCTTTTAAAGGCTGTAAGTATGAAAGTGGAACAATTACTGAACGTGCTAGGGTTGTTAATACGTAGCCGCTGCTAATATGAGGTCGCTGGGAGCTGGCTTACAGCCAGTAGGCTTCTACGGCCGTTGGTGCACTGAGAGCAAGTTTCTTTTGTTTATTAAAAAAATAGTAGTGCCGCAAGGTTCATAAATTCCGCATTTCCGCATTCAGAATTTCTATTAGGTTAACTAAAATTTTCTTTTAGTTATTATATTTAATTATGCTTTAAGCTTAAAAACTAAAAAAGGCAAGTTTTAAAAAGCTATTAGTGACATTCTTGCCAGTTCTTCTCGGTACAAGTTCTCCCTCACCACATGAGTTGATATAATATATATTCACTAACATATATCTACTCATGTGCCCTCACTGTACGACTTACGAAACGATGGCGTAGTGACGTTCCTATCTAGGAGATCAAAATGTATCTTTAAATGTATTATAAAAGTAATTATCAGCTGGAGTTGTATACAGCTACCGTAATAATAATATATGTACTGTTTAAATATATTCATATTTTTATTTGTGTATAAGTTTGCTAAAAAAAATTACTAACTCTAAACCTGCACAAAGTTATAATTTAACAACATTATAAATCATCATGATAAATCATCATCATAATCATCATCATCTCAGCCAAAAGAAGTCCACTGCTGGACAAAGGCCTCCCCCGAGGATAAATAAATAAAGTGTCTTAAACTTTTATGTAAAAAAACAATTAGTTTATTTTTTTCTAATAATAAAAATAAACATCACTCGTTGTGCCCCTGGCGAGGCGTCGACAAATTGATGCGGAGGCTCCGGATTGTCGTGTTTCTTAGAGGCGTTTAAAGTTTCCTTGCCACATATTACCCACAGTAGAATCATAACTCAATACATAGGGTAAAGCCACCAGAGACTACGCACTACAAAAGAGTACGTATGGCCGGCCACCATTAGGTAATTGATAATTGTAATGTTATAAATATAAGAAAAATATTTTTGTTCAGTTTATGAACTCGTAACATAAAAAAAATTATAGCAATTTTCGATTTGTTCATCATAGTCATGTAAATTCACCAAAATAATAAAAGGTTAATTAACCTAGCTTATCAAGAAAGACCAATATATTTTTTTATTTTTTTTAGAAAATTAGTTTTCTCTTCATATTCTAAGTAAAGTTATCTTCAAAAATATAGTAAACAAAAGACAATGTGACTCTCGGACTCAAGTGGTTTAAAGTGTGTTCTTGAAAAGATGGTCAAATACCTTCTGCGCAAGAACGTAACTAATACTATAAATGCAAATATAATATCATCATCATCATAATTATAATAGTCAGCCCAATTCCGTCCACTGCTGGATATAGGCCTCTCCTTATGCATGCCACTGAGCCCAATCTTCGGCTAATTCCATTCCCACTGCTGCCAGCCACTTTGCGTATATCATCGCTCCACCCCGCTTCACTTCAAATGTAAAATAACAGATGATAAAAAATGCTGGTAGGTATATAAATCTATTCTCCATCTGAATCATATAAAAAGAACCAAAGTTACAGCTGAAGTGAAACATATACCCGACTCTGAGGTTGACCGCTGTTCGATACACCGACATTTGGTATCGGTGCGCGCTCTGGGAATTTACCCTATTGCCCTTTTTTGGCTTCATTCGGACTATTGTCCTCTATAGGGAACGACATGGGTTTTAGTTAAACAAGTATATGATGTACCAATTTATTATACCTACCTACTTGTGTTTTATATGTGATGTTGATTGTTTTTTTTACCTTTAAGATTGCATTAATAATAGATATCAATTACGCGCAATTGACTTTGAGCAATGCTCACTCCTTTGTTTAATTGTCTAACCCGTTATACAAAATTGTATTTAAATGCCAATTTATTTTTATAAATCTTTACTTTCCCTATTTTACGTGTTACAACTTTTACCGAAAATGTATCAAGAACATTTTCTGATCATCAGACTAGATTTTGGTAGCTAAGAAAAACCGTATGTTATTTCTCCAAAGTACAGCTATTTCCCTTAAAAGCCAACTTATCTGAATCTGTCACATAAAACAGCAGCGAAGTGAAATTGAGTCTCCGAATTAACAGGGTACAGAACTCACTGGGTATATTCAGCGGAACTTTTGTGTCCGTTGCAGTCTCGGCAAATATTTGAAAAACGGGACGTCCCATTCAGCACAAACAGTTGAGCTGAGACTTGGTACTTAAGCGTCTGAAGACAGACTAAATTAAACAAGTCTGTGACCGGTGCAGGCCCGGAACTTTAGGACAGCGCTGGGGACAAGATTCGTGAAGTTTTCTTCACGTCTTAGAAACTGGATAATTTAAAAAAACTACCTGTTGAGGTTGAAAAAATCTCATCACTCCCACTCCTCCACCCCCGAACCCACACTCTCCGATACAATGAGTCAGGTACTCAGGTGAACTACCGTCAGAAAATAGAAGTATCACCTTTAACTAAGTACTGTTAAATCATTGACATGACATACACATTTACGTAAATGCTTAAAAGTAAATGTGTTCTAAATGAAACTTTTTTTTTGAAAGAGATTGCTGATTGCCTAAGATGGCATTTTCAGCGTCACCGGACATTTTATGAAACTGATATATGAAACTGTCCAGCATGCATCTTTCAATCCATATTGCTGCTTAAAGAGGTAATGATACTAACATGCTTTACTAAGATTTTAGAAGCAATGACGGTTACTGTCACCACACAACCAAATACTTTACCCCACTATTCGGTCACACCCAGATATGCCTGAAACTATTTTTCGCATAGATTAAAAAAAAATGGATATTTGCTTTATTGTACCCCTAGTTTGTTAGGAAAAATAATAAAAAAAATATTTCACGCCTGGAAAAGCTGGAAAATGACGACCCATGTATGGGTCGGTCGGCACAAGTCCGCCGTTTTACTCACATGATTCATACAGTAAACGGGAATGTAAATAAAACGATATTTACAGAAAAAAAATGTTTTAATTTAATTTTTTTATATAAACCAAAATGTATTTCTATTTATTGATTTTTTAAATGATAAATTAAGCTGTATGATAATTTTAAAAAAACATTCTTTGGGATGCAAATGTATGTTGCACTTGATACAAATGAAATTACAGTTTTTTTTACATATTTTCCATTTTAAAATCTCAGTAACATAGCTAATTAGGTGGCCGACTTGGTCGTACCTTGAATCACCAAGGCAGTTTTTTGACGCAGGACAAGGCCCTCGTTTCTCACACCTTCTAAAGGTTTCTAATAAGGCTCTTGTGACAGACCTGCGAAAACCAAGATGATCAAGATCTCCACCATCAAGACGATACAATTGCCATGGATTATGTAATGCCATGACAATGCTGTGACAAAATAATGGAAAGTACCACTTTTTGCCTCTGATACATGTTCGATACAACCCTATGCTTTGATCTGAGCGATCAACACCTCCCATATTTTCATTATACAGTTTGATAATATGTGGTTGGTCAATAGTTATGTATTTTTTTAAATGCTGAGAGAAACGCTTCGTTTTATGTAGTGGTGCAATGGACTCGGCGTTTGAGGTAACAGTCACAACACTGTTGTCATTCCAATTGCAGACAAGTATCTGCTCCTCCAAACTCGCCTTGAAAACAAAACTACCACGGCTAGTTTTCTTGAACTCCTGGTTGGCGGGCAAAGGACACTTTGAGATACACGGTTTTCACGAATTGTGCCAGTTGCCTTCAGATTTCTATTTTTTAATTCCTTTTTATTCCAAAATTTCGTACAACGATAAAGGTTTTGATCTGAAATAACAAAAAGAAGCTTATTTATATAAAAAGTCATATTTATTGTGTTTGTGCCGACGGACCCACGTATGGGTCCATGGAATATATTTCTAAATAATATAAAGAAAAACGAAAATAATTTAATTTTCTTTGCAGCCTGAATAGTAACATGTTTTATATTTTGAAGTGGTAGACAAGTAATTTTAGTAAAATAACTATAATCTAATATAAACTTACCTTCTTGAGGACATGTTTTATAATTTATACGTAACACTTTTTTACTCGCAAATAAAAACCACAAATGATTGAATTAACTACGTTAACTGTCAGTAAAATTAACAAGTACCCCCAAAAGTTTCTAAAATTATGTGTGACCAGTTTAAAATACATAAAATAATGACGGTAGATTTTTTTATTTCTCATAACCCATGTATGGGTCGGTCGGCTTAAGTGGTTAATAACAATAGACTCGCAATCCGCCGCCAAGGCCGTAAGGAACACAATAGGTAGGCTTGCTTGTAATCAAACAAATTCCCTTAATTTAATCTACTTCCCTATATTAAGAACTGCAATGTCATCAAGATAACAAAAGAAGTAGACGATTGTATTTTATTTCATTAAACGCTGTTTCTTGTATCTTGAAGACAGACGCGCCACTTGGATCCACTCTGTGCTTCCATTGTTTGCGCTCTCAGGACCTGCTTACAACCTAACTAGGGTCTTGAATGGGACTTAAATTCTATGTAAAGGACTGCAATATCATATTGCGAGATAATGAAAGTTGTGACCGCACATATTTAGTGGTGTCGTGGGAGTTATAAAGTTAATTTTATGCTTGTTGCGCATGCAGAGTTAGGAAAAGCATGCACCGTTATATTTAGCGTTTATTAGCTGGATGTTGAAGTTTTAGTTGGTTAAAATGTTTTAATCGAAATACATGTTTCTTGAACTGGACTGGAGGATATATATTATTAAAACATTTAACTATGATTTGCATAAATATTTTGCTTTCATAATTAATATTGAAACTAAATAACTATCAAAAATGTAAATAAAATTAGTTGCGGAATTAACACAACAGAATTAAATGCATTTATTTGTGCCAGAAATTAATACGGATTTGTTGCCATGAATTTACAAGTACATTTGATTACATTATTTAACTTTTTAACAGCCAAATTGCTTTTGGGGCTGAATGTAAACAAACTAAGTAAAGAAAATTTAATATTCAAGTGAACTAAAGATATACTTACCTACAATGGTTTGGAATTGGAGATCCGTCAATTTTATAGTTCCTGGCACTTCTCTTTAAATAGTATTTCCCTTTTTATTTGCAAAAACTAAAACGATATCTCTCTTTGATACTTAAACTGCAGACAGTCGTCTCCTCGGCAAATTCCAATACAATATATAGTTCTATAGAAACTTATTCGTGGCTCCTTAAAGCTATTGAGTAGCTTTCTTAAGCGTTAAAAAGGAAAATGCTTTTACCAAATGGAAAGTATCAGGGTTGTATGCAACAATATACCGGTGCTTCTTAAGATCTTCATCCACCGTGATAGCCGGTAACCAAAAAGGTTTAGTCTCATCAACTCGTGAATAGTTTTTAATGTCTTTATGTCTTTCTTTGGAAGTAATTAAATAGGTACTAGTTGTAGAATACTAGAAAAGACAAGCTCGATGGCGTAGTGGTTAACGCGCCCGATCGACGAGTGCTGAGGTTAAGCAACTTTCGCAAAGGACCACCTTCTGATCGGATGGGTGATCAAAAATGTATCATCCTGAGCGCCTCCGTTCTTCGAAAGGCGCGTAAGGCCGTTGGTCTCGGCTGCATTACCAGCCGTTAGCAACCACCAATCCGCACTGGGCCCTTGTGGTGGTTTATAACCCGTTCTCCTTATCCATCCATAAGGAGACTCGTGCTCCAGCAGTGGGGCCACAAAAATGAGCTGATGATGAAATACTATTCTGGGGCTTATCTGACACTCAGCTTTTTTAATACCTAATTATGTGTAGTTGTATATAATTATGTTTTTCTACTTTGAATAGTCATCTCATCTCCTGGTCACGGAAATAGTAATATCTGTATTCCTCAATGGCTGAGGAACTAACTGTCATAACTAAATATAATGCAACACACACTATATACTGAACTATATATTGAACACTACAATACTAGCTAGGTAGACTTAAAACAAGACCTACTACCAACCAAGCCAAGTATATTTACTAATATAAATTATTACCCCCGCTGGGAGTCGTTGGTACACAAAAGCCTGAGCGTAGTAGTCTAATCAATAGTCACTGAGTTAGCAAAAAAGTACAGCCCGCAACAAAAGTAACTGAACACTTTAGTACCTACTAATTTGTCATCAAGTAATGAATCGAACAGGCGGCGCTTGTCAATTTATGTTATTAAGACACGATACTAAAGTGTTCAGCTACTTTCGTTGCTAACCGTACATGGGCACATAAACTTCTTGGATAAAATAGGGCGAACCTCAAAATCGTTACTCCTAATGTACATTTAGGTTATCGCGAACTTCTACGAGGTCGCGGGCGAACGCTTTCTTTTATCGGCCCGGTAAGCCGCCAATATATCTTCGATTCGACTCTTAAAATCCCGTCCGACTCCGCAGATATTACATTACAATATTTCCTACTGGAACCATGCTGCAGAATAGACTTTTCGCGGTTGAATGTAACCAGCCAGTGCGGGCGTTTGCAACAGTTGAAAAGGATATTCTTTCGCATAATAGAACCTCCATACAGGTTGTATACATCGGTGTAATGGTGTGAATGAAGTGTGAATGTATGGATACTTTATTTTGAATGGTTTAAGAGCTTTGTGCTATTGCAGATTACGACACGAACGGTTGATATAACGACATGCTAAGGCCAAATCGGTATTGTAAAATCGCTTGAAGTGACTATCATCAACAATTGTTATGTAATGCAACTGGTAAATAGGATTTTAAGTACTATATCCTCGTAGTTTGGTGTAAGATATAATAATAGTGAGACTATATTTTTTATAACAAAATAGATAAGCGCTTAGCATTCATAAAACCTAGTAAGTAAAGGTAACCGAAGAAAGTTTACTATAACAAATAACATTGTATCTTGAACCTACATTTGTTGTGGCTATGTTGCCACAATATGATGAAACACAATTTTGTTACTCTATTGTTTTTCTGATAATATACTAAGGCAAAAATATAGTACTACTCGCTCAGCCAAGGTATTGACTGTGCGAACTTAGCTTGGTATTATCTTATTTTTTAAAATCCCAACCAATACAAATTTTAAACTAAGGTGTAAAACTATGTTAACAAAAACCTTTTTTTATGTAGACCTAGAGCATCAAATTACTCGACTCCACCTGATATCAGGAAATGGAGTCCACGAAAAATTTCGAATTACATTCTATTTTCTGTAATTATTTTTATATTATTATTAGTTTACGCGATCACTACACATTAAGACGAATTGTTATGAAAAATAATTGGCTATTAAATATTTATTTGAGACACAGCCAAATATCTAGATAGACGACACATGTGTCACGATTTGTATGAAAACTTAGAACAATAAATAAAGCTTATAAAGTCTAATCATTAATTCACTGGAGTAAACTGACAGATGCTAATGTCACATTGTAAAATTATGTTGCCACATTTTTTGTACTAGTGATGCGTTTCGTCCATTGTCATTCAGATCACTCAGGTCAGTTTATTATAAAAAGGTACTTAATTAATTATAATATAGGTAGGTATATGAATGTCTTTTTGTACCGAGAAATTTCACCTGACAGTTTAGTTGTCAGTGTTTGTTTTGCTTTGGGAGCTATTATTCGAAAATTTTGGAAGTATTTTAATTATTGCAATTTTTACATCATTAATCCTTTTGAAAGAAAAATACAGATTTAACCACTATGTAGGAGTACCATTTACTGAATAACAATTAAGACAAAACAGGACCTCAACAATATAGTACCGTTTTACGTTAATAATCACTCGATCCCGTTCCAAAATGAAAAATCACTCTGATCCGTTCTAAAAACATTTTTATCACTTTCTCACATAGCACTTTCTCTGTCTCCAAGTGAATTTTCACATGGGTTACTTTTACGACAACTAAAACATCAACTATTTACAATTACTTTTAAAAGCATCGTCAAACAGTACAATTATTAAAACGAAATAATGTTATTGTCGCATGCAGCACGGATCGCGCTCATACCTATTTTGACGCAGACTAGAATAATATACAACAAAATCAAATTTCAAAACGTAAACAAATTACGCCGTCAACTAATAATCATGTAGAAATAAGCCGTAAAAATAATAATGTTTCATACCGTAAGACGTCAAATTGAGTGCGGGCAGACTCCGACCGGTGCAACTGTCTCGTTTCCGCACGCGCTATTCGTAATCTATCTGTTCACTTTACTCTCCTTCAGTGAAGTGTGAACTAAGTGATATACTTGCTAAGTGGACTAGTCCAATTGAAGGATTCATTCATGAACGACTCATCTCTATGTCTGTCTGACGACGAATAAAAATAATTCCATTGCATTTTTGTTTAAATTTGTATAATTCGAGTAATTCGCCTTTTCAAAGTTATCATTTATTGGCCTTTAAAGGTACCAATGCTAATATTTTATATCGATTAAACAAAACTGGCCTAGGAGATTTCTTAATAAAGTAAATAAAATGAGTAATGTGATTTGATTCAGAACGTTATGAGAATGAATGAGAGAGTAATTGATGTCAATCTTCTTGTCACAACACTATTTTCTGTTCATCAGAAATTGGGAACACCGTAAACGTCAGATTACTCCAGTGAATTAATGATTAGACTATAAATATTATTCTGAGCTCGAAACTGACGTGAAGTACGTATGCATACACATTTATTTCAGGTTTACACAATACACTACCCACATGCATAGAGCTAAGTAAAGCCGCAATGTATGACGAACCATGCGACATACTCTAGATTTTCTCAAAACTGTCATAAAATCAAAATAAATCATTTTAAAATTCATTACGAATACTTGTATCATAAAATTACTTTCCGGCGGAAGGCATCGTGTTTTACTTATTGGCTACTTACTGATGAAGTGTTTATACAAGTTATAACAGAACACTTTTCGTGTTTTTGACAGATGTCTTCCTGGGTAAATGTCGATCGCGGACTGAATATAAGCAGCGTTCAGTTGAGCACAGAATCTGTGATGGGCTCATTCGAAACGTTTGAAGTAGGTGTACTTGCGTGATCTATGTTAATATAGGTATGTGATTTGAGCAGTGTTATGGCAGCAAAAATCGTCTCCGTCTCAGCAAATGTCACAGCTAGGCTATGACGCTGATTTTCAGACGGCGCCGGCGGGCGCGGCAATAGGCGTTCTTCATCGTTGCGTTTTTCGTTTCATGAATTATTCACTAGATGGTAATTATAAGATTTTAATTAAGTAATGTCAATTGTAAAGTAATAAAAATAATAATAATAATCTAAAATGGTGTCATGTTAGTAAATAAAAATTAAGCAATTATAACTTCATTACCTAATCAATCTAAATAAATATTAGTTATTTATTGAAATGAAACAACTTTTACGGATCTACTCGCGTTTATTTTACACATTACTTATTTAATGTTTATCCTGACGTTTCGAACCCTTTGCGGGGTCCGTGGTCACAGAGAGACTGAAGTGTTGGTCATCTCATAATTAGTTGGATTGTATACCCTCATTTAAATTTAATCAGGTGCGTTCGGTTTTACGCAGAAAGAGCTTACAGTATCTTTTGGTCTGGCTGTATGGTGTCGGGAAAATAAACGCGAGTAGATCCGTAAAAGTTGTTTCATTTCAATGTGTAGTGTTCGCGTAAACTTTAGAAAACAATATATTAGTTATTTGTTGTAAATGGCAATAAACCATTCTTCTTAGCAATAAAATATACAACTAAACAAGCTCAAATCTTCTTAACACACGTAAATGTTCAAGTTATAAGCCCAATCGCAGCGGCACTCAAGCTTACTTTCACCATTACCTACCGCAGACATTAGAAATGACGTCCTTTCAGCGAGCCAGCAAGCCATCAATAACTCTTCTATACGACTCTAAAATAGCACCCCGCTCCAAGGATATTCCATTACAATATTTTCTCGGTGAAATAGTGCTATTGGATCAAACCACGGAAAGGTTTTCGGTGCTGAATGAAAATTCGTGAGAAAAGCATTTGCACCTACAGGGGTCATTTTTTGGGAACCTTTTGGGGGGTGTAATGAAAGAAATGTGTTTTCAGTGTTCAAGTCAATGTAGTGTTGAAAGGGTTGATTTATGTCGGGGTTATAGACTCTTTGGCTTAGAAAATAAAGTAAATTTTTCGATATTTTTTTTAGTTTGACAACGCTTGCCCTTCCTCTCATCTAGTGGTACATGCCAATAAGGCCGTAGGTTTCACCTAAAATCTTCAACTACAAAGGCAATTTGCCATCTAACTATCGGAACACAACAATGCTACTAACAATTTAAATATGATGACAGAAATAGTTAAGATGACAGTAGCGAGCCAGGCGAATTTAAAACAATCAATTACAATAATGTGTACCAAACGCGGGTATCGTTCCCGGGACGTTTGGGTCTATGTGACTGACACCGACGTCACACCAATAGACCACAGCATGAAGCTGTTATCTACAGTTTCAAGGACCACAGATGCAGTTGACGTTTTAGCAAAAAGCATGGCCCAACGCCTCGGTGGCCGAGTGGCAGAGTGCTCGGTCCGATACCGGAAGGTCCCGGGTTCAATTCCCAGGTCGGGCAAAATGTATTTCGGATTTTTCGATGCATAACCCGGGTGTGTGATCACCAACCCGCATTTGGCAAGCGTAGTGATTAAGCCATTACCCATCAATTGTAGCGATGACTTGATTTCAATGATGGAGGCCTTTGCCCAGCAGTGGGACAGTTATAGGCTGTTTACTTATGGCCCAATGAAAACCTGCTTTTCAAAGTGCTTTTCAAAATACAATTTTTTATTAATCAAATAAACTGAAAAAGTGGTTTTGAATCGTCCAAACATTTTTTAACCTACTTCCTACTACCCATTCAGTGTTTTTTTTTAGCTGTGGAAAAGAATAGGCGCATGATACTGCATAGCGGTTCGATTCGATTCCATAGATATAATACCTATGTATTGTTAATAACAGTATTGGTAGACAAATCTTGAATATAGCTATCTTTAAACAAGATTTGTCTATCAATACTGTTGTTATTATCTCCACATGACTATGTAATACTAGAAGTGATTTACACCATCTTGATTCCGTCGTTGGGTAATCTATTCCGTAGCTAGGTGTAGGTATAATATGACATATACAACCTTGTTATGTTGCGGCAGTGTTATCACGTTGAGAGCTAAGGTTATACTGATTTACAAGACACGAAGGTATCTTTATCTTATTGGTATTGTTGACGATGGCTACACTGCTGCGAAATATATGTAAAATTATAGGTATAAATTAATAGATAAAATAGTTAAATAAATATTGTATACGTACATACGCCTTTATATATAAAAATACTGTGATATTGTAAACGTTTGATTTAAATAAATTTGTCATTGTACCGGCGGCAATTGTGCGGTAGGAACCTAACTATTAATATTTTCTGTTGACGGTAATTTGCTACACAAAGGACTTTCGGTCCGTCCGTCACCACGTCAGTCGTGCTCAAATAACTCCGGCGCCGACCGCACGCTTGCTATCGAGAGACCGTCGTGTGAACACAGTACCTACGTCGTCTTCATTTCTCTATATCCTCACACCAGCGACCCCATCGGTTACAGGTATCATCTAACTCCGTGACAAAGACATTAATTGAGTAATAAAATACCAATAGATTATTTATCAGTTTTAAGACTAATGTTTAATCAGTCTCTTGTGTGAGGCGTGTTTATAAAATTTGGAGCATATATGTGTCTCGCAAGTCTTAATATATGAGCCAAACTTGACATGTTTATGTGAACATCTTATCTAAACATGTCGCCATAACATCAATGTTTGTAGCATTGCTGTGTTCCGGCAGCTAGAGATAAGGTAGCCAGTACCTCACTAGTTGAGGATCCCGGGTGAAGTGCGCTTCCATCATTGGCCTTATCATCATTTAACATCAGGTGAGATCAAGGCACTGTGCTTACCCGTTAATATAAAAAAATATAAAAAATGGTTCGTGTAATATTACACACGGTGCTGCTCGCCAGTTCTGTTAGCTTTAACTTGGCTTGACACGCTACCGCGTGTCTAGATCAGTCTCTTGTGAGGAACATAGGCCCAAATAATCTCAGCCTTTTAATCTACATTATGAACTATTTATAAACATTTCACAACAGCAACTCAGCTTGGCTAATTTTGCGGTAACCTCTTTATGTCCGTAATGGCCACTTTTTTATGTTAAAAGGAGGCAAACGAGCAGGCAGGTCACCTGATGGAAAGCAATCACCGCCGCCCATGGCAAAACCAAAGTAATCGCGGATGCGTTGCCGACCTTGAGGAAGGAGTTTGATCTTGAGGTGGGAGTAGGAATTGGGAGGGGGGAGGGGTGAGAGATGGGCCTCCGGTACTTTCACTCACCGGACGAAACACAACAGCAACGAGTGCCGTTGTTTCACGCTGATATTCTGTGAGAGGGTGGTATTACGCCGGGCGAGCCGGCCCATTTCGTGCTGCAACGCAGCGTGGCTCTACCACTCAAAAATAAAGCCACTAATGTAATTCCGGTATAACGGATTAAGGCAAAAGAGTTTTATACTTGTTCACATTATCTTTTAATGTAGACTATGGAATGTAATACCCCATAGAAGCTCTGTATAATGTCATTGTCGAATTCAAAACATTTTTGACAGCGCTTTTGAGGTTGGACTCCAAGTACTTTCTGTTTTTCTTAATGGTGTCCATGATATCTGAAAACAAACAAAATAATAATAAAAAAACAACACAATATACAGTATAGATTCGGTCGAAAGGTGACGGTTTCGAGTTCACCCGTCATAGCAATTACAATTTATCTAATATATCCCTATTCATAAAAAGCCCCGTTCTCGCGCAAGATTTCAAAGAAGGCAACAATCATCAAACAACATCTTACAAATTGCCCATTGCCCTTTCTATGCTCATTTTGTAACATTTATTTAAATAACACAATGTGGCATCATGTGTATAATCTCCAACACTAACCTAAATAGAATAGAATAAGAATTGATAAAACTTTTATTCAGTATCACAAAAAAACACATTCATACACATAAAACATAATTATAATTTAAGATAACATGGTATATGATACTGAAAAGGCATCTTCTCAGCTTATGTCAAATAAATAAATCGTTCTAATATATTGCTATGGTGGATATAGGGTAAATATTTTTGGGGAATAATGTCGCTTCGCGTTTTCCCTTAATCCGGGCAGGTGAATTCGTCAATCCCCTTAAGGTGATATTGGCACATTAAGCTCCCTTCCGATGCATTAGCAACCTTTACGTGCGAAATACGGGCAGACAGGCAGTACTTTATTTAAACCAACTATATATTCAAACATTGCGATTTATTAACGTCTAATAATTTATTGGTTGGTCCCGGCTGCATTAGCAGTCGTTAACGACTACCAATCCGCACTGGGCCCGCATGGTGGTTTATGGCCCGTTCTTCCTATCCATCTAATATGGTGATGGTGATCTAATATTTCATTGTGAGGAGGTAGCTAGATTACCTAAATTTGCTTTTTCGATAAAAAACGTTTAAACGTAAATAAAACGTTTATTTTCTCTTCACAATAAGGAGTTACAAAATGCTTAAAATATACCATTAAGATACATAGCTTCCTATCATTTGTGAGAGTCTGGTGTCTGAATTAGGTTTCATAAGAAACCTGCAAATATTTTGTCGATATTTTGAATAATTGACGTTTGGCTAAGCCACGGCTAATCGAACATTATATTAATATAGTAATATTTTTTTTATCTACATTCGGGAAGCATTTGGCATTCAACTCACCTGGTGATTAGCGACGATAAGGTCGAAAGTGAAAGCACCCTTCATCCGGAACCGGCTATCAAATGCTACTAACATAGATTTTATTGCGACAGGAATAAATAAAAAAGTGGTGGTTAAGTTATTGGACCAAATCAAACCCTTTAACCTACCAAACAGAGTACAAATTATGTACCCCTCGCTGGGAATCGAACCAGGGATCTCTGGGTTTGAAACCGATGGTCTAAATACTAAATTATTTATTATCAAGTGGAATGGAGTCAGTATTTGCTGTTCACACTTTACACTAAACTACAGAATCTATCTGGCATCCTCCCACAATCCCAAATATATACGAGTAAATAATTACTATACGCTACTATATGCTGTGTACCGGTGTGAAGGGTACAAGATTCAGACATACATTATCATAGAGGTATAAGAACTGAATCGTCAGGGTTAGGTTATATCAGGATTATGTTATTTATTTCAAATCAAACAGAAAACCGTATTTCATGTGCAAACCTAAATGGTACTAATCAATAAACTGTGAGCTTACTAAGAAACATAAACACGGTGATAACATAATATAAAACATATAAAAGTTGTAGCAATCTGCTCAGTTGAAGTTGACGCGTGTCGAGCAAGATTGATATGGTGGCCGTGACACGTGAAAATGGCGTGCCTAATTGATGGCTCGCGACGATTGATACGATGTTTAGTAACAACTTTTTATGGCGGTGGAAATAGAAAAAAAGTTTGGCGTAAGTAACTTTTGTAAAAAAAAAGTTGGGGTGTGTTTATAAGTTTTTAATGTCGAATTCTAATTTCAAAACGTGAAATAAATACAGCTGACGATCGTTTGGGTGATAAATATTATTTAAAAACCAATCAGAACAGTTTTAATAAACTTTTAACTAAACTATGTTTATCAAAATATCGATAAACAAACAACATTTCACAAATTTTGATTGCACTACGATTCAGGTTCACTATAATATTACTTTGCAAAAATATCCATTTAAAAATGTGTCTTGCCAAAATTTTTTCAAACGCCAAACAACGTTAGTACTGATATTAATTTTCAGCTGCCATTCAAATGTTTTTAATTTAAATATCGCAATTCACAATGTTTTAAATTCAAAAAACTGCCTCGCAGGCATGCAGCTTTGTTCATTCATTTTAAATAAACGGAGTATCGAAAAGTGACACAAACAACTTTGACCTTTAAATATTAAATAGTTTATTGAAATACATAACGACAATATGTTTCGTTTTTGGAAATCAAACTACATCTAAGTATTTTAAAACCCGTTGTATGTAATACAATTATTTTTTTCTAATTTTTTCAATTTAGCGTAGAGTGGGGTTATTCAATCTTCACACTGTGGTTTTATATTAAGATCTAAAAACTAAGCGGAAAGTTTTCAAAAGGCCATGAAAATTAATAAGTGAATTGAGAAAATTAGTCAAATAATAAACTTTTTAAGCTTAAAAATAAGTATTATAATTTATTCGCAACATAATTTGCACCATAATTATAATCATAAATATGAGTATAGCCTGATTCTTAACTGGCCTTTTATAAATACTGGCGGCTCGTCCCGGCTTCGCACGGGTGGATATTTATTTTATGTTACTCAGCGCTAATACAGCATTCTAATGGTGAAAGAATTTTTTAAATCGGTCCAGTAGTTTTGAGTTTACTCGTTGCAAACACACAAAAATACAAAGCTTTCCTCTTTATAATATTAGTATAATAATATTAGGATCGGATGTTGTCGACATTGAATAAAGCTCCTTTGGCTACAAAGTAAGAGTAGATAGTATTGATAAATTTCGGCGGGTTAGGCAGAACCACGATAGCATGAAAGTAGTGCACTTGACCCGGTATGTCATGGAGTGCGGGTTCGAACCCGTTTGTGGAAATTTTTGCAACACATTTTTCGAATAATAAATAAGAATCAACATTTGGTAAACATCGCTATCTTCTAAGTTTTAGAAAATATTTATTGTCTCAAGAAATTCAATTCATTTATTTGCATTTCTTGTGTATAAAAAGGTCTTACAAGGTATACAGGTAATATAGCAAAGTCAAAAATACAATTCAAAATAAATAAGGTTTTAAAGATAAATCTTGTTTTGTTTGCATGACTACTAGTATCAGTTACAGATGGCAACCAACACCATGACAAATTAAAAATTAAGTTAAAATATAAGCTTATAGTTATTTGTTTAAGTACATTTTTGCTCGCCGAGACATACAATTTTACTAGACTAAGTGCATGTGTTAGCTCAGTAAGTGAAATGTAAATTTTTTATGAGTTAAATAAAAAATTCTTTAACCTCAAATCTTAAAATAAATTCAGAAGAAGTTAAAAAATTAAATTAAAATTATGTTTTATTTACAGCTAAGAAAATACATATTTCACTTTAATATTCAACTTTATTAGTAAGCAATAGCAAGCATTAATACAATATTGAAATAACCTTCAAAACTAAACTCCTCAATATTTGTTCTACAATGAGTAGGATATTAATTTGTTAATTCCCAGAAACTCTAATGATGATTCCCACCAATTACATATGCCATTAAACAAGTAAAACCGTTAGCGTCATCGCTAACATACCACTTTGCCGAACTATTCAGGATCTGTAATCAGAAAACTTCCAGTTTACTCTTAGCGGGGGCGTCAGAGGCAAATGAACGAAAGAAAAACTAATCAACACTTCCTTTATTCTGGACCATGCGTCAGTAGGTGTAAATAGGCGATTTATTGCCGTAGGATCCCAATGGTGATGTAGCGCCACTCGGTGGGATTTACAAAAGCCTATTATTGTGAACGGTACGTGTGAAGATGGCGTACGTTGCTTGCATACGATTCGTGTTTGGTGTACGGATGTAGTGGACAGTTGGCACTTTTGAACTATACGTTATGTTTGAGTTGGATGTTTCTGAAAAGTTTTTTCAGAAGATATAATTTTTCTAGAAAAAAAAGAAAGACAACCTCTTTCAGGAAGCTCCAGTGGCATCCTACGACTGCTTGATTTTTTCGAGTAAAATTTCATTATGCAGTTACAACAAGCATTGGGAATGCAAAAATTAAAATGGTAAAAAGTTTTTCTTATTTTGATTTAATTGTATTTAATGGTAAATTATATTAGAAGGAGCAACGGTCTGCATGTTCAATTTGTGAATTTGTTTAACCGTGAATTTGAAGTCGTTGTATTTTAGGTAGTCGTTGTACTGGATCAACTTTGAAATCTCTAAAAAAATCTAAAAAAAATTGGATGAGTAAGCATTATTGTATGTATGTAACAGCTGTTTTTTATAGAGATTGGCGGTGTACTAAGTATACTCTTTTTTAAGCATAATTCTCGCTACAACCTTCTTCAGGTTCTTTAGGTGGTGTTTCTTTAGATGTGGCTAAGCTAGGATCAAAAGTAAAGACGCACTTTGATGCTATTGTGACTTTTATTACATAGGTGAAAAGGCACACTTTATACCAAAGGTGTACATGTATCTTTGTGTGGGCTGTGCGCTGTCCACCTGCGATAAAAAGCCTTTTGAGAAACAGCCTTTGTTGCGTGCTCACATAGTAACCGATCTCAGTACCACTCAATGGTTTCAAATGAAGTTTAGTTCCCCATTTCAGATAATACCACAATGGTACAGTTTAATAAACTTTTTAGGAAAGACAAACTATTTTCTGTCTCCAATGAAAAGGAATATTGTCTGTTGCAAATAAACAGGCATTTATTTTTGTTGGAAATAAAACTTTGATTTGTATTATGGACGGATCGATTTGGGAATCGATTATCGAGATTCAATTTATTTAGTGGCATAATGGCCCCATCACTAATTGTTCTTTTTTTCTTTGTTGGTACACTTGTCTCGGGAAGGCAACAATGGCTGGTATATAGGTTATCGTGTGTTGATAATTAAATAGATTTTAAGCAGTAATAAGGGCATTTGGAGCCGTATTACTCTAATTAAGTGTATTGTGCAACCTGTGTTTTGTGTGTGTGTACGTCGTAAGCGAATCGCATCGGGAGTACAATTCGCCATCCGTGTGGATGTCGGCGTCTCCGCTGCTGGAGAAAGCAGGTATTTCCTCGGGGGAAAAGTGCACTTGGGATAGTCGTTGGGTGTGATTAGGGAACCCGAGAAGACCCGGACTCGGATTCCGGCCCCATCAGACCATATGGATCCCGTTCTGGACGGCGGGAGCGGCATGGAACTGTGAGTGGATTTTGTAGATTTTAAGGTGTAACCTAATTTTAAACAGTAGCATAGTGTGTGTTGTGGGTTTCCGCAACAATTTGGTAGCAGAGCGTAGTTACTACCGGACCTCTAGGTTAATCGGTGTAATTTTGTGTATTTTGTTAGTTCGTAATAGGTTAAGCTCATTTCGTGTAAAATCGCACTTCCGGGACAGGTGCGGTTGAATTGTAAGGTTGGTAGTACCGTTGTATTTGGGCTGGGACATTTCTCGGAACGTTAATTGTTATTTAATTTCTTTCAATTGAAAGCATCGAGTCGATTCGGGATAATCGATTCCGTGTTTTCGTTGACTCGTTTTAATTTTGTGTTTAGGTTTATTTAGTTTAAATTATTTATAATGACAGCGTCACGGCAGGAGTTGGCTCAGCAGCTCCGGTGGTTCACCGGGCTGCTTGCATTAATAGATCGGCCTAACCGGGAGGACGCCTTGGAGACGCGTTCGAAAGAAATGCAGGGTCGTTTCTTGTTGGCCGAGCGGTCGGTAACCGCTCTATTGTCAACCGACCCGGTCGGGGAGAAGGAGCTGGCCCTCCACGCCCAATATGTCAAGGATCTGGAGCACATCCAAGACATCTACGATGAGGTCCTTCAGCGGGTGAAGGACATCGAGCGACTGCGGGAGGGGAAGCCTGTTGCGCGCCCCGCTTCGCTCCACACCCCTGGACCCAGCGCCATGGGAAGATTGGGTGCCCTGGAGGTCCCGCATTTCACCGGATGTATGCGGGACTGGGCTGGATTCCGGAACATGTTTTTGGCCTTGGTGGATACTCGGAAGGATTTCACCAAGGCCGAAAAGCTGGCATATCTCCGTTCCTTCCTAGACGGAGAACCCAGACAGCTCGTACAGCATCTGGAGCTGCAGGATGCGAGCTACGACACCGCCATGCAGCTGCTGGAGAAGCGGTACGAGAAGCCGCGTCTTCAGGCGGACGCGCACGTGACCCATCTGCTGGGATTGCCGAGGGTCAACCATAGGGCCCAGCTGAGGACGCAGCTGATCACCCCGCTCACCGTGTCCTTAAACGGGTTAAGGACGCTCGGACTGCCCGTCGACCAGTGGTCCTTCCTTCTTCTGCACATAGTTCTGGCCAAGTTGTCGCAGGAGATGAGGGACAAGTTCGAGCGGAATCGACTGGTCCACAAGGATCTCGGCAGCGTTCTGCCCTCAATAGGGGAACTTCTGGAGTTCCTGGAAGAGGAGGCTGGCCTGCTGGAAAACCAGCTAGCCTCCCAGGAGGCTCCGACAAGTGCGCCAACCCGCACTTCCGGAGTCTACGGCGCCCAGCCGCCACGCAACCCAGGGAAGGGTCGCGGCAGGCTGGTGGCTGCGGCCGCCATCAACCCCGGCTCTGGATGCCGGATTTGCGGACAGCAGCACTTGGAGCAGCTATGTCCAGCAATTCTCGGGCTGCCCACAAAAGAGCGCCGAAACCTCGTTCGGACACGAGGATTGTGTTATGCGTGCCTGGGAGGACATAGGTACAATGAGTGTCCCCAGGCGAGGCCTTGCAATGTGTGCGGCGGACCGCACCATCGCTTACTGTGCACCCGTAGTGCTGAGGGCTCAGCACCGGTTCGGGATTTATAAAAAAAAAAAAAAAAAAAAATGCCTGTTTATTTGCAACATCCCGCCACCCAAAGCGGACGTATCGCTTTCTAGCCTGAAATCTTAAACTAGTCAACCGGTAATCGAGCTAAGGTCGCGACTGCGCGATCTAGCACCGATCCATCAACCAACACTTGCGCCACACGCGGAGTCCCGTCCGCGCCCCAGATTAACTTTAAAATGCGACCTCGTCTCCAAAATAACGATGGCAAATTAGCCTCTTTTAATAAAACCAGATCCCCCTCCGAAGGGGGCGACGTCCGGTCTGTCCACTTTACACGCTGCTGCAATAAATGCAGATACTCCAGTGACCAACGACGCCACAAGTCCTGACTCATTTGTTGTATCATTTGAAAACGAGACATCCGGTGTCTGCGTTCATCCTTCCAGGGATACTCAGGCAGGGCAGTGAGTGGCTGACCGACCAAAAAATGACCAGGGGTCAGAACTTCCATGTCATTTGCGTCAGAGGAGAGTGGACAAAGCGGACGCGAGTTGAGAACCGCCTCAACCTTACAAAACACAGTTGTAAGTTCCTCATACGTGAGGGTAGTTTCCCCGACTACCCGGCGCAAGTGGGTTTTTGCCGATTTTACCGCGGCTTCAAATATCCCGCCCCAGTGGGGACAGGCTGGCACACTAAATCGCCATGTGATTCCCCGCTGTGCGAGAGCTTGACTTATGCTATTACAATTTTTATCCAGAAAATCGTTCACATCTTTTAAGTAGTTGGCAGTGCCTCTGTAGTTGGTACCGTTGTCGGACCGAATGAGAGAAGGTAAACCCCGTCGCGAAACAAAACGATCCAGCGTGGCGACAAAGGCTTCCGTAGACAGAGCCGAAACCACTTCCAGGTGGACGGCCTTAGTGGCCAGGCAGACAAAAACGCACAGGTATGCTTTCGTGACCCTAGTGTTACGATAGGCTGTGGTTTTCACCAGAAACGGTCCAGCAAAATCCGTACCGACCCCGTCGAACGGCCTAGTAGTCTGACAAACCCGGTCAGAAGGGAGATCCCCCATCTGTGGCTGCATAGTGGAGGCCTTCACCCGATAACAAGCCACACACTTAAATAACACGCTGCGAACCACGCTCTGCTACCAAATTGTTGCGGAAACCCACAACACACACCATGCTACTGCTTAAAATTACACATTAAAATAGAAAAATCCACTCACAGTTCAATACCGCTCCCGCCGTCCAGAACGAAATCCATATGGTCCGATGGGGCCCGAATCCGAGTCCGGGTCTTCTAGGGTTCCCTAATCACACCCAAACTACCCCAAGTGCACTTTCCCCCTGAAATACTTGTTCACTCCAGCAGCGGTGATGCCGACATCCCGGCTAATTGTTTTCCCGAAACAATTCGCTTACGACGCACACTCACAAAAAACAGGTTGCACACTCCACTTAATTAGAATAATACGGCTCCAAATGCCCTTATTACTACATAAAATCTATTTAATTATCAACACACGATAACTATCAACCAGCCATATTGTCTTTCCAGAGACAAGTGTACCAACAAAAAAAAACAAATAGTGATGGGGCCATTATGCCACCAACAAATTGAATCTCGATAATCGATTCGTCCATAATACAAATCAAAGTTTTAATTCCAACAAAAATAAATGCCTGTTTATTTGCAACAACGTGCACAAGGAACTGACGTCTACGGTGGACATCCGGAATGTCTACGCCTGGTCTGACAGTCAGGTAGCTCTGGCATGGCTACGCGGGGCACCCCACGTATTGGAAACGTTTGTGGCCAATCGGGTATCTCAGGTACAGAACTCGGGCATCGAAATTTGTTGGAGGCACGTTCCCGGCCCCTGGAATCCTGCCGATTGTGCCTCTCGGGGCTGCACCGCGCCGGAATTGGTGCAGCATGCCCTCTGGTGGGGTCCAGAGTGGTTAAAGGAGGGTGAGTCATCATGGCCGGTCACCATGATCGATGGCTCTCTAGGGATGCTCCCTGGAATAAAAGTTTTGGTGACAACAAACGAGTCAAGGCCAGATCCGAATTGGTTGACGGCTCGATACAGCAAACTGGACAAATTGCTAGGTGTAACTTGCTGGATCCGGAGATTTCTACATAACTGCCGCCATCCAGACAAGAGGCAGTTATCACCCGTGGCGGGTGCTGAGGAACGCAGGATGTCTCACCTGTCGTCGCTACTACCTCCATCGCTAGGACGATGCAAAAATTCTGGGAACTGGAAGAGCCTCCCATGGTCTCCCGTCTGGATCCGGAGCATGTGGAGTGCAAAACCTTTTATAAGGATCACACACGCCGGATGGCGTCGGGTAGGATCGAAACTCGACTGCCCTTTATCGACTGTCCCCCTCTCTTGGGAAAATCGAGGGCGTTGGCAGAGAAACGACTCTTGTCCATGGAGCGTCGTATGTCTCGCGATCCGGTGCTTCGGGAAAAGTATATCGAGTTCATGCGAGAATACGAGGCCTTGGGGCATATGTCGCGGGTGACTGTCGACTGGACAACGACAGATCATTTTTTCTTGCCTCACCACGCGGTGTTGAAGGCCTCATCTGGAAAACGGTACGGACTGTTTTTGACGGATGGACTGTTACGCGTTGGAGGTCGCCTCAAAAATGCCGACCTGCCCTTCGGTAGCCGTCATCCTCTGCTACTCCCCAAAGGAGGACCTTTGGTAGAACTGGTGGTCTCGGATAGACACCTGAAAAACGCTCACGCGGGGTGTAATGCGTTACTGGCGATATTACAGAGGGAGTTCTGGATTTTGTCCTCTCGGAGAGTGGTTCGCAGCGTGTTATTTAAGTGTGTGGCTTGTTATCGGGTGAAGGCCTCCACTATGCAGCCACAGATGGGGGATCTCCCTTCTGACCGGGTTTGTCAGACTACTAGGCCGTTCGACGGGGTCGGTACGGATTTTGCTGGACCGTTTCTGGTGAAAACCACAGCCTATCGTAACACTAGGGTCACGAAAGCATACCTGTGCGTTTTTGTCTGCCTGGCCACTAAGGCCGTCCACCTGGAAGTGGTTTCGGCTCTGTCTACGGAAGCCTTTGTCGCCACGCTGGATCGTTTTGTTTCGCGACGGGGTTTACCTTCTCTCATTCGGTCCGACAACGGTACCAACTACAGAGGCACTGCCAACTACTTAAAAGATGTGAACGATTTTCTGGATAAAAATTGTAATAGCATAAGTCAAGCTCTCGCACAGCGGGGAATCACATGGCGATTTAGTGTGCCAGCCTGTCCCCACTGGGGCGGGATATTTGAAGCCGCGGTAAAATCGGCAAAAACCCACTTGCGCCGGGTAGTCGGGGAAACTACCCTCACGTATGAGGAACTTACAACTGTGTTTTGTAAGGTTGAGGCGGTTCTCAACTCGCGTCCGCTTTGTCCACTCTCCTCTGACGCAAATGACATGGAAGTCCTGATCCCTGGTAATTTTTTGGTCGGTCAGCCACTCACTGCCCTGCCTGAGTATCCCTGGAAGGATGAACGCAGACACCGGATGTCTCGTTTTCAAATGATACAACAAATGAGTCAGGACTTGTGGCGTCGTTGGTCACTGGAGTATCTGCATTTATTGCAGCAGCGTGTAAAGTGGACAGACCGGACGTCGCCCCCTTCGGAGGGGGATCTGGTTTTATTAAAAGAGGCTAATTTGCCATCGTTATTTTGGAGACGAGGTCGCATTTTAAAGTTAATCTGGGGCGCGGACGGGACTCCGCGTGTGGCGCAAGTGTTGGTTGATGGATCGGTGCTAAATCGCGCAGTCGCGACCTTAGCTCGATTACCGGTTGACTAGTTTAAGATTTCAGGCTAGAAAGCGGTACGTCCGCTTTGGGTGGCGGGATGTTGCAAATAAACAGGCATTTATTTTTGTTGGAAATAAAACTTTGATTTGTATTATGGACGGATCGATTTGGGAATCGATTATCGAGATTCAATTTATTTAGTGGCATAATGGCCCCATCACTAATTGTTCTTTTTTTCTTTGTTGGTACACTTGTCTCGGGAAGGCAACAATGGCTGGTTTATAGGTTATCGTGTGTTGATAATTAAATAGATTTTAAGCAGTAATAAGGGCATTTGGAGCCGTATTACTCTAATTAAGTGTATGGTGCAACCTGTGTTTTGTGTGTGTGTACGTCGTAAGCGAATCGCATCGGGAGTACAATTCGCCATCCGTGTGGATGTCGGCGTCTCCGCTGCTGGAGAAAGCAGGTATTTCCTCGGGGGAAAAGTGCACTTGGGATAGTCGTTGGGTGTGATTAGGGAACCCGAGAAGACCCGGACTCGGATTCCGGCCCCATCAGACCATATGGATCCCGTTCTGGACGGCGGGAGCGGCATGGAACTGTGAGTGGATTTTGTAGATTTTAAGGTGTAACCTAATTTTAAACAGTAGCATAGTGTGTGTTCTGGGTTTCCGCAACATTGTCGTTTTTAAAAAGCTCGACGACGTAGCGTCTTGCACGCTCTGGTTGCGATCTTGTGTGTAAAGTATCTTTTGTAATGTCTAGACATGAAATGGGTGACCAAATTTAAATAGGTATGTGGTTACCTTGATGGGTTATACATATTTTTTGGGAGGCCATATTGTGCCATAATTTTTCTCACCTCATTCATAATAATGAAAAAGTGTTTTTTGTTTTAAATATTCCTTTTCCAAGGTTCACATCCATCGGTCAGAAAACTGTCAATATTATAAAAACATTTTAAATTTAATATTTTGATGTGGTCTAACTAACAATCAGTTTACCTATAATTACGTTTTAGTGACACACCTTTAGCAACTTTATTAAAATCATATGTTAAATGCAAACGTATACAAATATAAATAAACCTTAGGAAAATAATATTCTAAGGCCAGATCCGGATCTTCTATGACAATAGGGTCCCCACTCCATAAATCACCCTGTTTATTCACAGAAAGATCTTTAGCTCACCGTATTTTCGTATTGTATACATACATTAAAAAATAAGGTAGATATAATATATTCCTACTTATTCACACATTTTTTTCGAAGAAACAACTTCAAACAACTATGGCGTTCTCGTCTAAACAAACATAGATTAAAAACATGATTCCCCTCTCTTTACCTCACGTTTAAACTACTGCGCTCAGAAAACAAAAGCATAGAAAAAAATACTTTGGGATGTCTTTCAAACAAGTACAGGGTGTTTAGTAATACCTGTATAATTCCGAATATGGCATATAGGGCACAGAGCATAGGACCCCGGAAAATTATAACCATACCTGAAAAGCACCGTAAGGCAAAGTTATTAAGGTTGTTTGTTACTTAGTAAAATTGCAGAGTGACAACCCTAGGCTTTAGCTAATACATTGTTCTTGGTCGACAACCTCATAATCCAAACGAAACAGAAGTCAAAACATGGAAGGGCTGAACAAAAATAATGTAATAAAATAAAATTGAGTTTTTGCATCGAAAAAAAGATTTACATCTTCATAATTATGATTTAATATGTTACCACGGTATTATTTATACTTGGTTAAAATACTATAAATAGTGTTGAATAATTTCGGCGGGCTGGTGATAGCTCAATTGGGAGAGCACCTGACCCGGTATGTCAGAAGGGTGCAGGTTCAAATCCTGCTCGTGGAAATTTTTTCAACATTTGTGTTTTAGTAAAACACTATGTTTCGCGCGTTCGTTCTAGTCTAAAATCATTGTTTTGGAAGGAGGCGAAAGAGAAAAGGTGGACTGTATTAACGAGAAGGCTGAGTAAAGGTACAGTCAAAATTAATAGAAGAACATAGTTCATTTGTCATCATCATCATCAAAATCATCATCATCATCATCAGCTTACAGTAGTCTATTGCAAGACATAGGCTACTCTTATCCAGCTCTTGCCAGTCACCATTTAATACAATAAGAAAACAGCTAGACAAAGGCCTCCATCATTGAAATCAAGTTGTCGCTACAATTGATAGGCAATGGATGGTTGGTGATCACAAACCCGGGCTAAGGCTAATTCCAAACACTTTGCCCGACCTGGGAATTGAACCTTCGGATATCGGGCGTTAATAAAATAAAACATACCAATTAACAGTAACCACGATGACAATACAAGAGAGAGAAAGAAACGAAACAAAAGAAGGTTGACAATTTCGAAAAGAAAAACAGTATGAAAAGTAGAAAACTTAAAAAGGAGTATTTATTTTTATTATTTTGAATATTGCATGATAAAATTTTACTAGAAAAATCAACCAACCTCAGGAAGCTCGAATGGGAATCGAACCCACGACCTTTGGATAACCGGTCCAATGCTCTGCCTGCTAAGCTACCGAGGCCCCAGAAGACTCGTTGAATTTTTCTAATAGTTTGTGATTGATTTTTTTTAGAAAAATTTTACCTTGTAATAAGTATTTACTACGTAACAAACAGAGTTAAAAACATTATTCCCCTGTCTGTACCTCGCTCGTATCTACACCGCATCGTATCCGCATACTATTCTCGACCACTTCCTTACACAGAATCACCACCTTTGTGCTACTGAAAGGGCATTGTTTACATTCCGCACCAAGGCTCCATAAATTATGGTGGCACTATGAAAACAACTCCCGCTCGGCATGACCCCGGGATTCCGGGCAACGCGAAAAATGGCGGGATGACCCTCCAAGTGTTAAGAGTAGCGCCGTGAAAGGCGAATTTGTAATTAAGCACCTACAGGAAGGAGGAAACATCCGTTTGGCCTTTTAAAATACGTAAATAACGTCAATTCCTCAACGCAGAGCTAAAGTTGTACGATTGTGAGGCGTTTATAAAATACTAAAATATTAATTTAAAAAGTACGTAGCGTTTACATAGCTTTTTAATGTAGAAAAGCGCTGATTATGTATTATGCTTAAGGCTTCAGCCAATCCGATTTGAACCCTTCAGAGACTCTAGTAGGGCACGGGGACGCGCACTTTTAAGTGTGCAATGCCGTTCCCTCTAGAAAACCTCTGAAGGTGATTCGTTTCAACACGGCTTGAGGTACCCTCTGTACCTCGCCACCTCCAAAAATGCCCGGTGACGCTGAAAATGCCGTTTGAGGCAATCAGCAATCTCTCTCAAAAAAAAATATAGGCTTCAGATTAAAAGCTAAGCGTTATGATGATCATTTAGGTTTACATTAAATTCAAAATATTTTTGTTTAATTTCTGTTGGTTTCATTAATAGGTAAGTAGATCTAGAAAATTCGCGAACTGCCATCTCTAAATTCTGCACACCAGAAGCAATAAATATTAGGCATTGTGTACATAAGTGCGGGTCCGCGAACAAACAGCTATGCTTCTGCCTTGCTGTAGACCTGCCAACACAAACCTGTTTAGCAGTTTTGATTTGATGGGTTGCTTTCGTGATAAGTGCCCCGTCTAGGTAGAAAATTCTTATATTTTCTACGTCGTATGATTTCGTGTCGATTTTATCAGCCTACAACCATTTTTCGACACATACATCAAATGACGAGGCTATTGGATTGTATAAATTGGATGTGGGTCACGGAGGAAAGTGAATGTTCTTAATACTATTTTTGTTTAAATATACTTACAGCTTAATACTACTACTACACTACTACTGCTTCTAAAAATATGTATTCTATCTATCTGCAACTGTAGAAGAGAGCTGATGTCTACAGTCATTAGACGCAAGGTCGCCTTTTTCGGACACATGTAGAGAGGATTCATATACGAGTTCCCACGGCTAATCCTCGAAGGCAAAATTCTGGGAAAGAGAGCTCCGGGACGTCCGCGACGCAAATGGCTGGACGATATTAAAAAGTGGACTGGACTTAGTTATCGCCAATTAAAACACGTTGTATGGGATCGCAGTAAATTTTGTATACTGATCTCCAAACTTCAGTATGAAGATGGCACTAAATGATGATGATATCTATCTATAATATTAATACGAGAAGCTAAAACTCCGTGCCCTTTTTTAAGCACATTGCGTGTGTAGTTAGAGATTTGCGATAGTTTAAGTTTATATTGAGAGGGAGTCCCTAAAAATAAAGTATAATATGTGTTAAAATATCATAAATTAATTAACATTGTATATTTCGCGGGGTATTGTCAAATTTCGACCACTGGGTGATTACTACTACAAGTATATGGTAAAAATATGTAGATAGTGCCGACAATTTCGACATAATCCTAGCGAAGCCGTTTCCAGTCTGATTTATACGTCAATCGGGCGTTTATAACCCGCTGTCAGTGGTCGTCCGTGAAATATCGTGAGAGCTATCTCTTTGAACGCAACCCTTTTAAAACGTGAATTCCTTTTCCAAAAAAATGTTTGAAAGGTTATTTATTTTCAAAATGGAGATATCTTCCCAGTTCGTTGAAAAGTTGAAAATTAAGTTAACTGAGAAGGGACAGAAACCATTTGTTATCTTAGATCAAGGCCGATAATTTTCTTTTCTTAAATCTTCATCTCGGTGCTATGTAGGTCTATAAATACATAAGTAAAATAGTTAAATAGCACTGCATTATGACGCACAATATGACAAAGGACTGTTGTTTGCCGAAATAATATATAAATTGAAATAAAAAAGAAATAGTAGGTATAATATAAATACCATTTACGAAAAAGATAAATATTAAAAGTACTGTGTCAATGATAAGTGTTTCTGTAAATTAGGTAAACAAAAAAAAGAAAAATACAAACACATAAGTACCTTAACTTTATTATTGATTATTTCTCTCCATAAATGGTCTATTTGTCAAATTGCTAAAGTTTTTGAGGAAGTATTATAGCTCCTCAAAAACTTTTACCAATTTCTGACCGAAGAAACGGTATCAACATTTTTAAAAACATAGTTTATAATGTAAACCAAGGGTGGGCGAGGGCCCACCAGAAAGATGTATAGGCTGAGGAGCCTATACCTCTTTCTTTTTATTTGGTGGTAATGGACGCTTTTACGTCGGACATACAGGAAGAGGCTCCCTGGTGTATGCTGTTCACCGATGACATTATGCTAGTTGCTGAAAGTGGTCTAGAGGTTCCGAGTAGACTAGATGAATGGTGGCAAAGAAAAGAGTGTTGGCCTGAAAGTAAGTAGAAGCAAAACCGAATACATGTTTTGCGATTTCGGTGGCCTGTCCAATCCAGTGACCATAACTCTCACTGGAACGCCCTTGTCGGTCTGCTCCGACTTCCTATACCTTGGGGCACTCGTTCAGGGAAATGCCGAAATAGACAGAGATGTCACGCACCGGATCAACACAGGTTGGATGAAATGGAGACAGGTTATAGGAACAATATGCGACCCATAGACGCCCCTTAAGTTAAAGGGCAAAATTTACAAATCTGTGATTAGACCTGTAGTTGTATGGATCGGAATACTGGGCTTTACAGAAAAAGGATGAACAAATATTGCATGTAGTGGAAATGAGAATGTTGAGATGGATGTATGAAGTAACAAGAATGGATAAAGTAAAAAATGGGTATATTAAAGTTGTAAAGGGTATAAAAAGGAAGTTTGAAAGTGGCGCATGTGACCGAAAAGTTAAGGGGAAATTGTTTGTCTTGGTATGGGCATGTAATGAGAAAGGATGAAACGCATGTAACTAAGAGAGTGATGAATATAAGTGTTGATGGATGGAGGGGGGGAGGGAGACCAAAGAAAAGATGGATGGATTGTGTGACCTACGATATGAATGTGCAGGGAGTGACTGCACAGGTGACGACTGATAGAGGAGAGTGGAAGAAAAGTACATTTTGCGCCGACCTTAAGTAACATGGGACCGGGGCAGGAAGAAAAAGAAGAAGAGTTTATAATGTAGAATATTATATAGAATATTATACCTACTTAGAATATAATATTCTAGTATCAAGAAATATGTAATGGGATAGAAAATTTAAAAGGAAAGAAGATATTTTAACTTGTCTGTTCAAAGGCATCCTTAAACCGAAATCTCCGCTCATCCTCTTGAAATATTAATCTTGACAAACAGTTGATTCTCAGAGCCGAATAAAATTCATGTAAATCCTATGGCCGCAGAACGATTTAAGCTAGCGCACTTTTCACATGAGCGAAATGCATATTTCAAATGTTCCCGAACATATTTCAGACACTCCTAGTGGAGTATCTACTAGAAAATGTTGGTTGAATATGAAAAGTGTTGTCTTTAAAAAAGGTGTTCATGATGTAGTCTGATTGCACTTTACTATTAGTATAGCAATAAAGATCATAATTTATTTCAATAATAGTTCAATATACTGGTTTCAATCCCTGTAAAGTTAAAATATCAGTCATTTAACTTTACATAATTATCTTGTCTAATTTGAAACAATGGTTCTTACAATTTAAACTAATGCTTATATAGAACCGCTTCTACGGTCTGGTAGTAAGACCTACTCAAAAGTCGCGGGTGTGATTCTTAACAGAGTTATCTATTATGTCAAATTTGATTGGTGTTCAAAGATTGTCTCATGAGAGCTACTAAGCTGATTAACGAGCCTAAGGACCGCCTTATAGAAGGCAGCTACCGGTCATAGACACGTGCTAAACTGGCCACATTACTGACCCTGAAGCTTCAGTTTACATGCTCTTCTTTTCGAACGCAATAGCAGCTATGTTGCCACTCAATATTGTAACCTATTAACTTGGAATAAGATTGAAAAGCAAAGAAATAATGTCAACTGTACTGCGGGTTAAAACCTGTAATGTAATGTCGCTAGTTGATTTAATGAACCGGTGGCAGAAATAGGTGTAAGTGTGGTAGTCATTTACTTATCTTTTATTCGTGGTCCGAGCCACCATCGCATGTGGATGGTACAGAGATTTTAGTGATTAGTAGTAGATTGAGGCGCTCGATGGCGCAGTGTTTATCGCGCCCGGTCTGCGATTGCTAAAGTAATGGCGACGCATTGGAAATTTACGTGGCGGGGATCTTGATTTTTCCCAACAATTACAAAACATTATGAAAGTGATATTTGATGACATGATTTTTCATTTAATTGACTTCATTTTGCTAGTTGCAGAAACACTATTTGTCAACTTTTATAACAGAGAAAAAAATATCAAAGTGACCTCTTTTAAAACATAGATTTGCATTTTACAGGCTAACCAGACCGATTTAAGCATCTAAATTTTCTTGGTAGATTAGTCTTAACACACACTTCAATATTGTAGTTCATTTTTTTAAATAATTTGTAGTTTTAATTTGAAGGAAAAAAAACAGTTTTTCTTATGGTACGGGGCGCCAACGCTCCGTATGAGATTTATTATTTAGCGGTGCGTCGCCTTAAGCAACTTTCGCAAAACCTCAAAAATTGTATCATCTCAAGCTCCTCCGTGCTTCGGAAGGCACATAAAGAAAGCCGTTGGTCCCGGCTACATTGGCAGGTTAACAACCACTAATCCGCACTGGGTCCGCGTGGTGGTTTAAAACCTGTTCTCCCTAGTATACATACTCATACTACATACAGGACATAAAATGAACTGATGATTCTATTCAACTTATCGGAGTTGCGCAAAGAGCAGGGCGTTTCTTACATAATGCCTCACGTGTGAGTCTGGGACGACCCGTGAGTAGGCATTATTTTTTTCACAGTTCATAAAAACCGGCCAAGTGCGAGTCGGACTCTCGCACGAAGGGTTCCATACCATGTTCTATAAAAACAAGCAAAAAAAATCACGTTTGTTGTATGGGAGCCTGGTGACAGACGGACGGACAGACAATGGAGTCTTAGTAACAGGGAACACGGAACCCTAAAAAAAGGTGGTCATACACTCATATTCTGGGCAAAATAAAACAAGGTTTAGTGTAAATTTTAGAATACATTAAAAATAATACTTATTATACAATGAGAAACTAATGTGAAAGCCTGAAACTAATAGCAGCGATCAACATTAAAACTTAATTTGCCCCAAACCCATCGAAACTTTTCAGTTACAGCATTCCGTTTGAACCGTCAACACGAAAAGTTGGATCATTTGTTCCAACTGATAATCCAATTAAAAACATCCATCTTAATATTGGATTTCACTGGGGAGTCACTCTGTGAATTTGAGACTTATATAAAATGCTTTCGAGTATTTTGCTGATCATAATGGTTAGAGGCAAACAATATTGTTGAAGGTCTTATTGTTATTAACTGTATAAATACACACTCTTTATTGGCAAATCTCGGGCGGGCGTGGACGCAGCACGCACCTATATCTATAGCTACGCATATACAACATTTCTCCCCTATTTGACAATAAACCAATATCTATATATTAATACGTGAAGCAAAAACTTTATAACCCTTTTTACGAAAATTGCGCGGACGGAGGAGTATGAAATTAAAGGTGCTGAATGAAAATTCGTGAGAAAAGCATTTGCACCTACAGGAGTCATTTTTTGGGAACCTTTTGGGGGGTGTAATGAAAGAAATGTGTTTTCAGTGTTCAAGTCAATGTAGTGTTGAAAGGGTTGATTTATGTCGGGGTTATAGACTCTTTGGCTTAGAAAATAAAGTAAATTTTTCGATATTTTTTTTAGTTTGACAACGCTTGCCCTTCCTCTCATCTAGTGGTACATGCCAATAAGGCCGTAGGTATTTCACCTAAAATCTTCAACTACAAAGGCAATTTGCCATCTAACTATCGGAACACAACAAAGCTACTAACAATTTAAATATGATGACAGAAATAGTTAAAATGACAGTAGCGAGCCAGGCGAATTTAAAACAATCAATTACAATAATGTGTACCAAACGCGGGTATCGTTCCCGGGACGTTTGGGTCTAAGTGACTGACACCGACGTCACACCAATAGACCACAGCATGAAGCTGTTATCTACAGTTTCAAGGACCACATATGCAGTTGACGTTTTAGCAAAAAGCATGGCCCAACGCCTCGGTGGCCGAGTGGCAGAGTGCTCGGTCCGATACCGGAAGGTCCCGGGTTCAATTCCCAGGTCGGGCAAAATGTATTTCGGATTTTTCGATGCATAACCCGGGTGTGTGATCACCAACCCGCATTTGGCAAGCGTAGTGATTAAGCCATTACCCATCAATTGTAGCGATGACTTGATTTCAATGATGGAGGCCTTTGCCCAGCAGTGGGACAGTTATAGGCTGTTTACTTATGGCCCAATGAAAACCTGCTTTTCAAAGTGCTTTTCAAAATACAATTTTTTATTAATCAAATAAACTGAAAAAGTGGTTTTGAATCGTCCAAACATTTTTTAACCTACTTCCTACTACCCATTCAGTGTTTTTTTTAGCTGTGGAGAAGAATAGGCGCATGATACTGCATAGCGGTTCGATTCGATTCCATAGATATAATACCTATGTATTGTTAATAACAGTATTGGTAGACAAATCTTGAATATAGCTATCTTTAAACAAGATTTGTCTATCAATACTGTTGTTATTATATCCACATGACTATGTAATACTAGAAGTGATTTACACCATCTTGATTCCGTCGTTGGGTAATCTATTCCGTAGCTAGGTGTAGGTATAATATGACATATACAACCTTGTTATGTTGCGGCAGTGTTATCACGTTGAGAGCTAAGGTTATACTGATTTACAAGACACGAAGGTATCTTTATCTTATTGGTATTGTTGACGATGGCTACACTGCTGCGAAATATATGTAAAATTATAGGTATAAATTAATAGATAAAATAGTTAAATAAATATTGTATACGTACATACGCCTTTATATATAAAAATACTGTAATATTGTAAACGTTTGATTTAAATAAATTTGTCATTGTACCGGCGGCAATTGTGCGGTAGGAACCTAACTATTAATATTTTCTGTTGACGGTAATTTGCTACACAAAGGACTTTCGGTCCGTCCGTCACCACGTCAGTCGTGCTCAAATAACTCCGGCGCCGACCGCACGCTTGCTATCGAGAGACCGTCGTGTGAACACAGTACCTACGTCGTCTTCATTTCTCTATATCCTCACACCAGCGACCCCATCGGTTACAGGTATCATCTAACTCCGTGACAAAGACATTAATTGAGTAATAAAATACCAATAGATTATTTATCAGTTTTAAGACTAATGTTTAATCAGTCTCTTGTGTGAGGCGTGTTTATAAAATTTGGAGCATATATGTGTCTCGCAAGTCTTAATATATGAGCCAAACTTGACATGTTTATGTGAACATCTTATCTAAACATGTCGCCATAACATCAATGTTTGTAGCATTGCTGTGTTCCGGCAGCTAGAGATAAGGTAGCCAGTACCTCACTAGTTGAGGATCCCGGGTGAAGTGCGCTTCCATCATTGGCCTTATCATCATTTAACATCAGGTGAGATCAAGGCACTGTGCTTACCCGTTAATATAAAAAAATATAAAAAATGGTTCGTGTAATATTACACACGGTGCTGCTCGCCAGTTCTGTTAGCTTTAACTTGGCTTGACACGCTACCGCGTGTCTAGATCAGTCTCTTGTGAGGAACATAGGCCCAAATAATCTCAGCCTTTTAATCTACATTATGAACTATTTATAAACATTTCACAACAGCAACTCAGCTTGGCTAATTTTGCGGTAACCTCTTTATGTCCGTAATGGCCACTTTTTTATGTTAAAAGGAGGCAAACGAGCAGGCAGGTCACCTGATGGAAAGCAATCACCGCCGCCCATGGCAAAACCAAAGTAATCGCGGATGCGTTGCCGACCTTGAGGAAGGAGTTTGATCTTGAGGTGGGAGTAGGAATTGGGAGGGGGGAGGGGTGAGAGATGGGCCTCCGGTACTTTCACTCACCGGACGAAACACAACAGCAACGAGTGCCGTTGTTTCACGCTGATATTCTGTGAGAGGGTGGTATTACGCCGGGCGAGCCGGCCCATTTCGTGCTGCAACGCAGCGTGGCTCTACCACTCAAAAATAAAGCCACTAATGTAATTCCGGTATAACGGATTAAGGCAAAAGAGTTTTATACTTGTTCACATTATCTTTTAATGTAGACTATGGAATGTAATACCCCATAGAAGCTCTGTATAATGTCATTGTCGAATTCAAAACATTTTTGACAGCGCTTTTGAGGTTGGACTCCAAGTACTTTCTGTTTTTCTTAATGGTGTCCATGATATCTGAAAACAAACAAAATAATAATAAAAAAACAACACAATATACAGTATAGATTCGGTCGAAAGGTGACGGTTTCGAGTTCACCCGTCATAGCAATTACAATTTATCTAATATATCCCTATTCATAAAAAGCCCCGTTCTCGCGCAAGATTTCAAAGAAGGCAACAATCATCAAACAACATCTTACAAATTGCCCATTGCCCTTTCTATGCTCATTTTGTAACATTTATTTAAATAACACAATGTGGCATCATGTGTATAATCTCCAACACTAACCTAAATAGAATAGAATAAGAATTGATAAAACTTTTATTCAGTATCACAAAAAAACACATTCATACACATAAAACATAATTATAATTTAAGATAACATGGTATATGATACTGAAAAGGCATCTTCTCAGCTTATGTCAAATAAATAAATCGTTCTAATATATTGCTATGGTGGATATAGGGTAAATATTTTTGGGGAATAATGTCGCTTCGCGTTTTCCCTTAATCCGGGCAGGTGAATTCGTCAATCCCCTTAAGGTGATATTGGCACATTAAGCTCCCTTCCGATGCATTAGCAACCTTTACGTGCGAAATACGGGCAGACAGGCAGTACTTTATTTAAACCAACTATATATTCAAACATTGCGATTTATTAACGTCTAATAATTTATTGGTTGGTCCCGGCTGCATTAGCAGTCGTTAACGACTACCAATCCGCACTGGGCCCGCATGGTGGTTTATGGCCCGTTCTTCCTATCCATCTAATATGGTGATGGTGATCTAATATTTCATTGTGAGGAGGTAGCTAGATTACCTAAATTTGCTTTTTCGATAAAAAACGTTTAAACGTAAATAAAACGTTTATTTTCTCTTCACAATAAGGAGTTACAAAATGCTTAAAATATACCATTAAGATACATAGCTTCCTATCATTTGTGAGAGTCTGGTGTCTGAATTAGGTTTCATAAGAAACCTGCAAATATTTTGTCGATATTTTGAATAATTGACGTTTGGCTAAGCCACGGCTAATCGAACATTATATTAATATAGTAATATTTTTTTTATCTACATTCGGGAAGCATTTGGCATTCAACTCACCTGGTGATTAGCGACGATAAGGTCGAAAGTGAAAGCACCCTTCATCCGGAACCGGCTATCAAATGCTACTAACATAGATTTTATTGCGACAGGAATAAATAAAAAAGTGGTGGTTAAGTTATTGGACCAAATCAAACCCTTTAACCTACCAAACAGAGTACAAATTATGTACCCCTCGCTGGGAATCGAACCAGGGATCTCTGGGTTTGAAACCGATGGTCTAAATACTAAATTATTTATTATCAAGTGGAATGGAGTCAGTATTTGCTGTTCACACTTTACACTAAACTACAGAATCTATCTGGCATCCTCCCACAATCCCAAATATATACGAGTAAATAATTACTATACGCTACTATATGCTGTGTACCGGTGTGAAGGGTACAAGATTCAGACATACATTATCATAGAGGTATAAGAACTGAATCGTCAGGGTTAGGTTATATCAGGATTATGTTATTTATTTCAAATCAAACAGAAAACCGTATTTCATGTGCAAACCTAAATGGTACTAATCAATAAACTGTGAGCTTACTAAGAAACATAAACACGGTGATAACATAATATAAAACATATAAAAGTTGTAGCAATCTGCTCAGTTGAAGTTGACGCGTGTCGAGCAAGATTGATATGGTGGCCGTGACACGTGAAAATGGCGTGCCTAATTGATGGCTCGCGACGATTGATACGATGTTTAGTAACAACTTTTTATGGCGGTGGAAATAGAAAAAAAGTTTGGCGTAAGTAACTTTTGTAAAAAAAAAGTTGGGGTGTGTTTATAAGTTTTTAATGTCGAATTCTAATTTCAAAACGTGAAATAAATACAGCTGACGATCGTTTGGGTGATAAATATTATTTAAAAACCAATCAGAACAGTTTTAATAAACTTTTAACTAAACTATGTTTATCAAAATATCGATAAACAAACAACATTTCACAAATTTTGATTGCACTACGATTCAGGTTCACTATAATATTACTTTGCAAAAATATCCATTTAAAAATGTGTCTTGCCAAAATTTTTTCAAACGCCAAACAACGTTAGTACTGATATTAATTTTCAGCTGCCATTCAAATGTTTTTAATTTAAATATCGCAATTCACAATGTTTTAAATTCAAAAAACTGCCTCGCAGGCATGCAGCTTTGTTCATTCATTTTAAATAAACGGAGTATCGAAAAGTGACACAAACAACTTTGACCTTTAAATATTAAATAGTTTATTGAAATACATAACGACAATATGTTTCGTTTTTGGAAATCAAACTACATCTAAGTATTTTAAAACCCGTTGTATGTAATACAATTATTTTTTTCTAATTTTTTCAATTTAGCGTAGAGTGGGGTTATTCAATCTTCACACTGTGGTTTTATATTAAGATCTAAAAACTAAGCGGAAAGTTTTCAAAAGGCCATGAAAATTAATAAGTGAATTGAGAAAATTAGTCAAATAATAAACTTTTTAAGCTTAAAAATAAGTATTATAATTTATTCGCAACATAATTTGCACCATAATTATAATCATAAATATGAGTATAGCCTGATTCTTAACTGGCCTTTTATAAATACTGGCGGCTCGTCCCGGCTTCGCACGGGTGGATATTTATTTTATGTTACTCAGCGCTAATACAGCATTCTAATGGTGAAAGAATTTTTTAAATCGGTCCAGTAGTTTTGAGTTTACTCGTTGCAAACACACAAAAATACAAAGCTTTCCTCTTTATAATATTAGTATAATAATATTAGGATCGGATGTTGTCGACATTGAATAAAGCTCCTTTGGCTACAAAGTAAGAGTAGATAGTATTGATAAATTTCGGCGGGTTAGGCAGAACCACGATAGCATGAAAGTAGTGCACTTGACCCGGTATGTCATGGAGTGCGGGTTCGAACCCGTTTGTGGAAATTTTTGCAACACATTTTTCGAATAATAAATAAGAATCAACATTTGGTAAACATCGCTATCTTCTAAGTTTTAGAAAATATTTATTGTCTCAAGAAATTCAATTCATTTATTTGCATTTCTTGTGTATAAAAAGGTCTTACAAGGTATACAGGTAATATAGCAAAGTCAAAAATACAATTCAAAATAAATAAGGTTTTAAAGATAAATCTTGTTTTGTTTGCATGACTACTAGTATCAGTTACAGATGGCAACCAACACCATGACAAATTAAAAATTAAGTTAAAATATAAGCTTATAGTTATTTGTTTAAGTACATTTTTGCTCGCCGAGACATACAATTTTACTAGACTAAGTGCATGTGTTAGCTCAGTAAGTGAAATGTAAATTTTTTATGAGTTAAATAAAAAATTCTTTAACCTCAAATCTTAAAATAAATTCAGAAGAAGTTAAAAAATTAAATTAAAATTATGTTTTATTTACAGCTAAGAAAATACATATTTCACTTTAATATTCAACTTTATTAGTAAGCAATAGCAAGCATTAATACAATATTGAAATAACCTTCAAAACTAAACTCCTCAATATTTGTTCTACAATGAGTAGGATATTAATTTGTTAATTCCCAGAAACTCTAATGATGATTCCCACCAATTACATATGCCATTAAACAAGTAAAACCGTTAGCGTCATCGCTAACATACCACTTTGCCGAACTATTCAGGATCTGTAATCAGAAAACTTCCAGTTTACTCTTAGCGGGGGCGTCAGAGGCAAATGAACGAAAGAAAAACTAATCAACACTTCCTTTATTCTGGACCATGCGTCAGTAGGTGTAAATAGGCGATTTATTGCCGTAGGATCCCAATGGTGATGTAGCGCCACTCGGTGGGATTTACAAAAGCCTATTATTGTGAACGGTACGTGTGAAGATGGCGTACGTTGCTTGCATACGATTCGTGTTTGGTGTACGGATGTAGTGGACAGTTGGCACTTTTGAACTATACGTTATGTTTGAGTTGGATGTTTCTGAAAAGTTTTTTCAGAAGATATAATTTTTCTAGAAAAAAAAGAAAGACAACCTCTTTCAGGAAGCTCCAGTGGCATCCTACGACTGCTTGATTTTTTCGAGTAAAATTTCATTATGCAGTTACAACAAGCATTGGGAATGCAAAAATTAAAATGGTAAAAAGTTTTTCTTATTTTGATTTAATTGTATTTAATGGTAAATTATATTAGAAGGAGCAACGGTCTGCATGTTCAATTTGTGAATTTGTTTAACCGTGAATTTGAAGTCGTTGTATTTTAGGTAGTCGTTGTACTGGATCAACTTTGAAATCTCTAAAAAAATCTAAAAAAAATTGGATGAGTAAGCATTATTGTATGTATGTAACAGCTGTTTTTTATAGAGATTGGCGGTGTACTAAGTATACTCTTTTTTAAGCATAATTCTCGCTACAACCTTCTTCAGGTTCTTTAGGTGGTGTTTCTTTAGATGTGGCTAAGCTAGGATCAAAAGTAAAGACGCACTTTGATGCTATTGTGACTTTTATTACATAGGTGAAAAGGCACACTTTATACCAAAGGTGTACATGTATCTTTGTGTGGGCTGTGCGCTGTCCACCTGCGATAAAAAGCCTTTTGAGAAACAGCCTTTGTTGCGTGCTCACATAGTAACCGATCTCAGTACCACTCAATGGTTTCAAATGAAGTTTAGTTCCCCATTTCAGATAATACCACAATGGTACAGTTTAATAAACTTTTTAGGAAAGACAAACTATTTTCTGTCTCCAATGAAAAGGAATATTGTCTGTTGCAAATAAACAGGCATTTATTTTTGTTGGAAATAAAACTTTGATTTGTATTATGGACGGATCGATTTGGGAATCGATTATCGAGATTCAATTTATTTAGTGGCATAATGGCCCCATCACTAATTGTTCTTTTTTTCTTTGTTGGTACACTTGTCTCGGGAAGGCAACAATGGCTGGTATATAGGTTATCGTGTGTTGATAATTAAATAGATTTTAAGCAGTAATAAGGGCATTTGGAGCCGTATTACTCTAATTAAGTGTATTGTGCAACCTGTGTTTTGTGTGTGTGTACGTCGTAAGCGAATCGCATCGGGAGTACAATTCGCCATCCGTGTGGATGTCGGCGTCTCCGCTGCTGGAGAAAGCAGGTATTTCCTCGGGGGAAAAGTGCACTTGGGATAGTCGTTGGGTGTGATTAGGGAACCCGAGAAGACCCGGACTCGGATTCCGGCCCCATCAGACCATATGGATCCCGTTCTGGACGGCGGGAGCGGCATGGAACTGTGAGTGGATTTTGTAGATTTTAAGGTGTAACCTAATTTTAAACAGTAGCATAGTGTGTGTTGTGGGTTTCCGCAACAATTTGGTAGCAGAGCGTAGTTACTACCGGACCTCTAGGTTAATCGGTGTAATTTTGTGTATTTTGTTAGTTCGTAATAGGTTAAGCTCATTTCGTGTAAAATCGCACTTCCGGGACAGGTGCGGTTGAATTGTAAGGTTGGTAGTACCGTTGTATTTGGGCTGGGACATTTCTCGGAACGTTAATTGTTATTTAATTTCTTTCAATTGAAAGCATCGAGTCGATTCGGGATAATCGATTCCGTGTTTTCGTTGACTCGTTTTAATTTTGTGTTTAGGTTTATTTAGTTTAAATTATTTATAATGACAGCGTCACGGCAGGAGTTGGCTCAGCAGCTCCGGTGGTTCACCGGGCTGCTTGCATTAATAGATCGGCCTAACCGGGAGGACGCCTTGGAGACGCGTTCGAAAGAAATGCAGGGTCGTTTCTTGTTGGCCGAGCGGTCGGTAACCGCTCTATTGTCAACCGACCCGGTCGGGGAGAAGGAGCTGGCCCTCCACGCCCAATATGTCAAGGATCTGGAGCACATCCAAGACATCTACGATGAGGTCCTTCAGCGGGTGAAGGACATCGAGCGACTGCGGGAGGGGAAGCCTGTTGCGCGCCCCGCTTCGCTCCACACCCCTGGACCCAGCGCCATGGGAAGATTGGGTGCCCTGGAGGTCCCGCATTTCACCGGATGTATGCGGGACTGGGCTGGATTCCGGAACATGTTTTTGGCCTTGGTGGATACTCGGAAGGATTTCACCAAGGCCGAAAAGCTGGCATATCTCCGTTCCTTCCTAGACGGAGAACCCAGACAGCTCGTACAGCATCTGGAGCTGCAGGATGCGAGCTACGACACCGCCATGCAGCTGCTGGAGAAGCGGTACGAGAAGCCGCGTCTTCAGGCGGACGCGCACGTGACCCATCTGCTGGGATTGCCGAGGGTCAACCATAGGGCCCAGCTGAGGACGCAGCTGATCACCCCGCTCACCGTGTCCTTAAACGGGTTAAGGACGCTCGGACTGCCCGTCGACCAGTGGTCCTTCCTTCTTCTGCACATAGTTCTGGCCAAGTTGTCGCAGGAGATGAGGGACAAGTTCGAGCGGAATCGACTGGTCCACAAGGATCTCGGCAGCGTTCTGCCCTCAATAGGGGAACTTCTGGAGTTCCTGGAAGAGGAGGCTGGCCTGCTGGAAAACCAGCTAGCCTCCCAGGAGGCTCCGACAAGTGCGCCAACCCGCACTTCCGGAGTCTACGGCGCCCAGCCGCCACGCAACCCAGGGAAGGGTCGCGGCAGGCTGGTGGCTGCGGCCGCCATCAACCCCGGCTCTGGATGCCGGATTTGCGGACAGCAGCACTTGGAGCAGCTATGTCCAGCAATTCTCGGGCTGCCCACAAAAGAGCGCCGAAACCTCGTTCGGACACGAGGATTGTGTTATGCGTGCCTGGGAGGACATAGGTACAATGAGTGTCCCCAGGCGAGGCCTTGCAATGTGTGCGGCGGACCGCACCATCGCTTACTGTGCACCCGTAGTGCTGAGGGCTCAGCACCGGTTCGGGATTTATAAAAAAAAAAAAAAAAAAAAATGCCTGTTTATTTGCAACATCCCGCCACCCAAAGCGGACGTATCGCTTTCTAGCCTGAAATCTTAAACTAGTCAACCGGTAATCGAGCTAAGGTCGCGACTGCGCGATCTAGCACCGATCCATCAACCAACACTTGCGCCACACGCGGAGTCCCGTCCGCGCCCCAGATTAACTTTAAAATGCGACCTCGTCTCCAAAATAACGATGGCAAATTAGCCTCTTTTAATAAAACCAGATCCCCCTCCGAAGGGGGCGACGTCCGGTCTGTCCACTTTACACGCTGCTGCAATAAATGCAGATACTCCAGTGACCAACGACGCCACAAGTCCTGACTCATTTGTTGTATCATTTGAAAACGAGACATCCGGTGTCTGCGTTCATCCTTCCAGGGATACTCAGGCAGGGCAGTGAGTGGCTGACCGACCAAAAAATGACCAGGGGTCAGAACTTCCATGTCATTTGCGTCAGAGGAGAGTGGACAAAGCGGACGCGAGTTGAGAACCGCCTCAACCTTACAAAACACAGTTGTAAGTTCCTCATACGTGAGGGTAGTTTCCCCGACTACCCGGCGCAAGTGGGTTTTTGCCGATTTTACCGCGGCTTCAAATATCCCGCCCCAGTGGGGACAGGCTGGCACACTAAATCGCCATGTGATTCCCCGCTGTGCGAGAGCTTGACTTATGCTATTACAATTTTTATCCAGAAAATCGTTCACATCTTTTAAGTAGTTGGCAGTGCCTCTGTAGTTGGTACCGTTGTCGGACCGAATGAGAGAAGGTAAACCCCGTCGCGAAACAAAACGATCCAGCGTGGCGACAAAGGCTTCCGTAGACAGAGCCGAAACCACTTCCAGGTGGACGGCCTTAGTGGCCAGGCAGACAAAAACGCACAGGTATGCTTTCGTGACCCTAGTGTTACGATAGGCTGTGGTTTTCACCAGAAACGGTCCAGCAAAATCCGTACCGACCCCGTCGAACGGCCTAGTAGTCTGACAAACCCGGTCAGAAGGGAGATCCCCCATCTGTGGCTGCATAGTGGAGGCCTTCACCCGATAACAAGCCACACACTTAAATAACACGCTGCGAACCACGCTCTGCTACCAAATTGTTGCGGAAACCCACAACACACACCATGCTACTGCTTAAAATTACACATTAAAATAGAAAAATCCACTCACAGTTCAATACCGCTCCCGCCGTCCAGAACGAAATCCATATGGTCCGATGGGGCCCGAATCCGAGTCCGGGTCTTCTAGGGTTCCCTAATCACACCCAAACTACCCCAAGTGCACTTTCCCCCTGAAATACTTGTTCACTCCAGCAGCGGTGATGCCGACATCCCGGCTAATTGTTTTCCCGAAACAATTCGCTTACGACGCACACTCACAAAAAACAGGTTGCACACTCCACTTAATTAGAATAATACGGCTCCAAATGCCCTTATTACTACATAAAATCTATTTAATTATCAACACACGATAACTATCAACCAGCCATATTGTCTTTCCAGAGACAAGTGTACCAACAAAAAAAAACAAATAGTGATGGGGCCATTATGCCACCAACAAATTGAATCTCGATAATCGATTCGTCCATAATACAAATCAAAGTTTTAATTCCAACAAAAATAAATGCCTGTTTATTTGCAACAACGTGCACAAGGAACTGACGTCTACGGTGGACATCCGGAATGTCTACGCCTGGTCTGACAGTCAGGTAGCTCTGGCATGGCTACGCGGGGCACCCCACGTATTGGAAACGTTTGTGGCCAATCGGGTATCTCAGGTACAGAACTCGGGCATCGAAATTTGTTGGAGGCACGTTCCCGGCCCCTGGAATCCTGCCGATTGTGCCTCTCGGGGCTGCACCGCGCCGGAATTGGTGCAGCATGCCCTCTGGTGGGGTCCAGAGTGGTTAAAGGAGGGTGAGTCATCATGGCCGGTCACCATGATCGATGGCTCTCTAGGGATGCTCCCTGGAATAAAAGTTTTGGTGACAACAAACGAGTCAAGGCCAGATCCGAATTGGTTGACGGCTCGATACAGCAAACTGGACAAATTGCTAGGTGTAACTTGCTGGATCCGGAGATTTCTACATAACTGCCGCCATCCAGACAAGAGGCAGTTATCACCCGTGGCGGGTGCTGAGGAACGCAGGATGTCTCACCTGTCGTCGCTACTACCTCCATCGCTAGGACGATGCAAAAATTCTGGGAACTGGAAGAGCCTCCCATGGTCTCCCGTCTGGATCCGGAGCATGTGGAGTGCAAAACCTTTTATAAGGATCACACACGCCGGATGGCGTCGGGTAGGATCGAAACTCGACTGCCCTTTATCGACTGTCCCCCTCTCTTGGGAAAATCGAGGGCGTTGGCAGAGAAACGACTCTTGTCCATGGAGCGTCGTATGTCTCGCGATCCGGTGCTTCGGGAAAAGTATATCGAGTTCATGCGAGAATACGAGGCCTTGGGGCATATGTCGCGGGTGACTGTCGACTGGACAACGACAGATCATTTTTTCTTGCCTCACCACGCGGTGTTGAAGGCCTCATCTGGAAAACGGTACGGACTGTTTTTGACGGATGGACTGTTACGCGTTGGAGGTCGCCTCAAAAATGCCGACCTGCCCTTCGGTAGCCGTCATCCTCTGCTACTCCCCAAAGGAGGACCTTTGGTAGAACTGGTGGTCTCGGATAGACACCTGAAAAACGCTCACGCGGGGTGTAATGCGTTACTGGCGATATTACAGAGGGAGTTCTGGATTTTGTCCTCTCGGAGAGTGGTTCGCAGCGTGTTATTTAAGTGTGTGGCTTGTTATCGGGTGAAGGCCTCCACTATGCAGCCACAGATGGGGGATCTCCCTTCTGACCGGGTTTGTCAGACTACTAGGCCGTTCGACGGGGTCGGTACGGATTTTGCTGGACCGTTTCTGGTGAAAACCACAGCCTATCGTAACACTAGGGTCACGAAAGCATACCTGTGCGTTTTTGTCTGCCTGGCCACTAAGGCCGTCCACCTGGAAGTGGTTTCGGCTCTGTCTACGGAAGCCTTTGTCGCCACGCTGGATCGTTTTGTTTCGCGACGGGGTTTACCTTCTCTCATTCGGTCCGACAACGGTACCAACTACAGAGGCACTGCCAACTACTTAAAAGATGTGAACGATTTTCTGGATAAAAATTGTAATAGCATAAGTCAAGCTCTCGCACAGCGGGGAATCACATGGCGATTTAGTGTGCCAGCCTGTCCCCACTGGGGCGGGATATTTGAAGCCGCGGTAAAATCGGCAAAAACCCACTTGCGCCGGGTAGTCGGGGAAACTACCCTCACGTATGAGGAACTTACAACTGTGTTTTGTAAGGTTGAGGCGGTTCTCAACTCGCGTCCGCTTTGTCCACTCTCCTCTGACGCAAATGACATGGAAGTCCTGATCCCTGGTAATTTTTTGGTCGGTCAGCCACTCACTGCCCTGCCTGAGTATCCCTGGAAGGATGAACGCAGACACCGGATGTCTCGTTTTCAAATGATACAACAAATGAGTCAGGACTTGTGGCGTCGTTGGTCACTGGAGTATCTGCATTTATTGCAGCAGCGTGTAAAGTGGACAGACCGGACGTCGCCCCCTTCGGAGGGGGATCTGGTTTTATTAAAAGAGGCTAATTTGCCATCGTTATTTTGGAGACGAGGTCGCATTTTAAAGTTAATCTGGGGCGCGGACGGGACTCCGCGTGTGGCGCAAGTGTTGGTTGATGGATCGGTGCTAAATCGCGCAGTCGCGACCTTAGCTCGATTACCGGTTGACTAGTTTAAGATTTCAGGCTAGAAAGCGGTACGTCCGCTTTGGGTGGCGGGATGTTGCAAATAAACAGGCATTTATTTTTGTTGGAAATAAAACTTTGATTTGTATTATGGACGGATCGATTTGGGAATCGATTATCGAGATTCAATTTATTTAGTGGCATAATGGCCCCATCACTAATTGTTCTTTTTTTCTTTGTTGGTACACTTGTCTCGGGAAGGCAACAATGGCTGGTTTATAGGTTATCGTGTGTTGATAATTAAATAGATTTTAAGCAGTAATAAGGGCATTTGGAGCCGTATTACTCTAATTAAGTGTATGGTGCAACCTGTGTTTTGTGTGTGTGTACGTCGTAAGCGAATCGCATCGGGAGTACAATTCGCCATCCGTGTGGATGTCGGCGTCTCCGCTGCTGGAGAAAGCAGGTATTTCCTCGGGGGAAAAGTGCACTTGGGATAGTCGTTGGGTGTGATTAGGGAACCCGAGAAGACCCGGACTCGGATTCCGGCCCCATCAGACCATATGGATCCCGTTCTGGACGGCGGGAGCGGCATGGAACTGTGAGTGGATTTTGTAGATTTTAAGGTGTAACCTAATTTTAAACAGTAGCATAGTGTGTGTTCTGGGTTTCCGCAACATTGTCGTTTTTAAAAAGCTCGACGACGTAGCGTCTTGCACGCTCTGGTTGCGATCTTGTGTGTAAAGTATCTTTTGTAATGTCTAGACATGAAATGGGTGACCAAATTTAAATAGGTATGTGGTTACCTTGATGGGTTATACATATTTTTTGGGAGGCCATATTGTGCCATAATTTTTCTCACCTCATTCATAATAATGAAAAAGTGTTTTTTGTTTTAAATATTCCTTTTCCAAGGTTCACATCCATCGGTCAGAAAACTGTCAATATTATAAAAACATTTTAAATTTAATATTTTGATGTGGTCTAACTAACAATCAGTTTACCTATAATTACGTTTTAGTGACACACCTTTAGCAACTTTATTAAAATCATATGTTAAATGCAAACGTATACAAATATAAATAAACCTTAGGAAAATAATATTCTAAGGCCAGATCCGGATCTTCTATGACAATAGGGTCCCCACTCCATAAATCACCCTGTTTATTCACAGAAAGATCTTTAGCTCACCGTATTTTCGTATTGTATACATACATTAAAAAATAAGGTAGATATAATATATTCCTACTTATTCACACATTTTTTTCGAAGAAACAACTTCAAACAACTATGGCGTTCTCGTCTAAACAAACATAGATTAAAAACATGATTCCCCTCTCTTTACCTCACGTTTAAACTACTGCGCTCAGAAAACAAAAGCATAGAAAAAAATACTTTGGGATGTCTTTCAAACAAGTACAGGGTGTTTAGTAATACCTGTATAATTCCGAATATGGCATATAGGGCACAGAGCATAGGACCCCGGAAAATTATAACCATACCTGAAAAGCACCGTAAGGCAAAGTTATTAAGGTTGTTTGTTACTTAGTAAAATTGCAGAGTGACAACCCTAGGCTTTAGCTAATACATTGTTCTTGGTCGACAACCTCATAATCCAAACGAAACAGAAGTCAAAACATGGAAGGGCTGAACAAAAATAATGTAATAAAATAAAATTGAGTTTTTGCATCGAAAAAAAGATTTACATCTTCATAATTATGATTTAATATGTTACCACGGTATTATTTATACTTGGTTAAAATACTATAAATAGTGTTGAATAATTTCGGCGGGCTGGTGATAGCTCAATTGGGAGAGCACCTGACCCGGTATGTCAGAAGGGTGCAGGTTCAAATCCTGCTCGTGGAAATTTTTTCAACATTTGTGTTTTAGTAAAACACTATGTTTCGCGCGTTCGTTCTAGTCTAAAATCATTGTTTTGGAAGGAGGCGAAAGAGAAAAGGTGGACTGTATTAACGAGAAGGCTGAGTAAAGGTACAGTCAAAATTAATAGAAGAACATAGTTCATTTGTCATCATCATCATCATCATCAGCTTACAGTAGTCTATTGCAAGACATAGGCTACTCTTATCCAGCTCTTGCCAGTCACCATTTAATACAATAAGAAAACAGCTAGACAAAGGCCTCCATCATTGAAATCAAGTTGTCGCTACAATTGATAGGCAATGGATGGTTGGTGATCACAAACCCGGGCTAAGGCTAATTCCAAACACTTTGCCCGACCTGGGAATTGAACCTTCGGATATCGGGCGTTAATAAAATAAAACATACCAATTAACAGTAACCACGATGACAATACAAGAGAGAGAAAGAAACGAAACAAAAGAAGGTTGACAATTTCGAAAAGAAAAACAGTATGAAAAGTAGAAAACTTAAAAAGGAGTATTTATTTTTATTATTTTGAATATTGCATGATAAAATTTTACTAGAAAAATCAACCAACCTCAGGAAGCTCGAATGGGAATCGAACCCACGACCTTTGGATAACCGGTCCAATGCTCTGCCTGCTAAGCTACCGAGGCCCCAGAAGACTCGTTGAATTTTTCTAATAGTTTGTGATTGATTTTTTTTAGAAAAATTTTACCTTGTAATAAGTATTTACTACGTAACAAACAGAGTTAAAAACATTATTCCCCTGTCTGTACCTCGCTCGTATCTACACCGCATCGTATCCGCATACTATTCTCGACCACTTCCTTACACAGAATCACCACCTTTGTGCTACTGAAAGGGCATTGTTTACATTCCGCACCAAGGCTCCATAAATTATGGTGGCACTATGAAAACAACTCCCGCTCGGCATGACCCCGGGATTCCGGGCAACGCGAAAAATGGCGGGATGACCCTCCAAGTGTTAAGAGTAGCGCCGTGAAAGGCGAATTTGTAATTAAGCACCTACAGGAAGGAGGAAACATCCGTTTGGCCTTTTAAAATACGTAAATAACGTCAATTCCTCAACGCAGAGCTAAAGTTGTACGATTGTGAGGCGTTTATAAAATACTAAAATATTAATTTAAAAAGTACGTAGCGTTTACATAGCTTTTTAATGTAGAAAAGCGCTGATTATGTATTATGCTTAAGGCTTCAGCCAATCCGATTTGAACCCTTCAGAGACTCTAGTAGGGCACGGGGACGCGCACTTTTAAGTGTGCAATGCCGTTCCCTCTAGAAAACCTCTGAAGGTGATTCGTTTCAACACGGCTTGAGGTACCCTCTGTACCTCGCCACCTCCAAAAATGCCCGGTGACGCTGAAAATGCCGTTTGAGGCAATCAGCAATCTCTCTCAAAAAAAAATATAGGCTTCAGATTAAAAGCTAAGCGTTATGATGATCATTTAGGTTTACATTAAATTCAAAATATTTTTGTTTAATTTCTGTTGGTTTCATTAATAGGTAAGTAGATCTAGAAAATTCGCGAACTGCCATCTCTAAATTCTGCACACCAGAAGCAATAAATATTAGGCATTGTGTACATAAGTGCGGGTCCGCGAACAAACAGCTATGCTTCTGCCTTGCTGTAGACCTGCCAACACAAACCTGTTTAGCAGTTTTGATTTGATGGGTTGCTTTCGTGATAAGTGCCCCGTCTAGGTAGAAAATTCTTATATTTTCTACGTCGTATGATTTCGTGTCGATTTTATCAGCCTACAACCATTTTTCGACACATACATCAAATGACGAGGCTATTGGATTGTATAAATTGGATGTGGGTCACGGAGGAAAGTGAATGTTCTTAATACTATTTTTGTTTAAATATACTTACAGCTTAATACTACTACTACACTACTACTGCTTCTAAAAATATGTATTCTATCTATCTGCAACTGTAGAAGAGAGCTGATGTCTACAGTCATTAGACGCAAGGTCGCCTTTTTCGGACACATGTAGAGAGGATTCATATACGAGTTCCCACGGCTAATCCTCGAAGGCAAAATTCTGGGAAAGAGAGCTCCGGGACGTCCGCGACGCAAATGGCTGGACGATATTAAAAAGTGGACTGGACTTAGTTATCGCCAATTAAAACACGTTGTATGGGATCGCAGTAAATTTTGTATACTGATCTCCAAACTTCAGTATGAAGATGGCACTAAATGATGATGATATCTATCTATAATATTAATACGAGAAGCTAAAACTCCGTGCCCTTTTTTTAAGCACATTGCGTGTGTAGTTAGAGATTTGCGATAGTTTAAGTTTATATTGAGAGGGAGTCCCTAAAAATAAAGTATAATATGTGTTAAAATATCATAAATTAATTAACATTGTATATTTCGCGGGGTATTGTCAAATTTCGACCACTGGGTGATTACTACTACAAGTATATGGTAAAAATATGTAGATAGTGCCGACAATTTCGACATAATCCTAGCGAAGCCGTTTCCAGTCTGATTTATACGTCAATCGGGCGTTTATAACCCGCTGTCAGTGGTCGTCCGTGAAATATCGTGAGAGCTATCTCTTTGAACGCAACCCTTTTAAAACGTGAATTCCTTTTCCAAAAAAATGTTTGAAAGGTTATTTATTTTCAAAATGGAGATATCTTCCCAGTTCGTTGAAAAGTTGAAAATTAAGTTAACTGAGAAGGGACAGAAACCATTTGTTATCTTAGATCAAGGCCGATAATTTTCTTTTCTTAAATCTTCATCTCGGTGCTATGTAGGTCTATAAATACATAAGTAAAATAGTTAAATAGCACTGCATTATGACGCACAATATGACAAAGGACTGTTGTTTGCCGAAATAATATATAAATTGAAATAAAAAAGAAATAGTAGGTATAATATAAATACCATTTACGAAAAAGATAAATATTAAAAGTACTGTGTCAATGATAAGTGTTTCTGTAAATTAGGTAAACAAAAAAAAGAAAAATACAAACACATAAGTACCTTAACTTTATTATTGATTATTTCTCTCCATAAATGGTCTATTTGTCAAATTGCTAAAGTTTTTGAGGAAGTATTATAGCTCCTCAAAAACTTTTACCAATTTCTGACCGAAGAAACGGTATCAACATTTTTAAAAACATAGTTTATAATGTAAACCAAGGGTGGGCGAGGGCCCACCAGAAAGATGTATAGGCTGAGGAGCCTATACCTCTTTCTTTTTATTTGGTGGTAATGGACGCTTTTACGTCGGACATACAGGAAGAGGCTCCCTGGTGTATGCTGTTCACCGATGACATTATGCTAGTTGCTGAAAGTGGTCTAGAGGTTCCGAGTAGACTAGATGAATGGTGGCAAAGAAAAGAGTGTTGGCCTGAAAGTAAGTAGAAGCAAAACCGAATACATGTTTTGCGATTTCGGTGGCCTGTCCAATCCAGTGACCATAACTCTCACTGGAACGCCCTTGTCGGTCTGCTCCGACTTCCTATACCTTGGGGCACTCGTTCAGGGAAATGCCGAAATAGACAGAGATGTCACGCACCGGATCAACACAGGTTGGATGAAATGGAGACAGGTTATAGGAACAATATGCGACCCATAGACGCCCCTTAAGTTAAAGGGCAAAATTTACAAATCTGTGATTAGACCTGTAGTTGTATGGATCGGAATACTGGGCTTTACAGAAAAAGGATGAACAAATATTGCATGTAGTGGAAATGAGAATGTTGAGATGGATGTATGAAGTAACAAGAATGGATAAAGTAAAAAATGGGTATATTAAAGTTGTAAAGGGTATAAAAAGGAAGTTTGAAAGTGGCGCATGTGACCGAAAAGTTAAGGGGAAATTGTTTGTCTTGGTATGGGCATGTAATGAGAAAGGATGAAACGCATGTAACTAAGAGAGTGATGAATATAAGTGTTGATGGATGGAGGGGGGGAGGGAGACCAAAGAAAAGATGGATGGATTGTGTGACCTACGATATGAATGTGCAGGGAGTGACTGCACAGGTGACGACTGATAGAGGAGAGTGGAAGAAAAGTACATTTTGCGCCGACCTTAAGTAACATGGGACCGGGGCAGGAAGAAAAAGAAGAAGAGTTTATAATGTAGAATATTATATAGAATATTATACCTACTTAGAATATAATATTCTAGTATCAAGAAATATGTAATGGGATAGAAAATTTAAAAGGAAAGAAGATATTTTAACTTGTCTGTTCAAAGGCATCCTTAAACCGAAATCTCCGCTCATCCTCTTGAAATATTAATCTTGACAAACAGTTGATTCTCAGAGCCGAATAAAATTCATGTAAATCCTATGGCCGCAGAACGATTTAAGCTAGCGCACTTTTCACATGAGCGAAATGCATATTTCAAATGTTCCCGAACATATTTCAGACACTCCTAGTGGAGTATCTACTAGAAAATGTTGGTTGAATATGAAAAGTGTTGTCTTTAAAAAAGGTGTTCATGATGTAGTCTGATTGCACTTTACTATTAGTATAGCAATAAAGATCATAATTTATTTCAATAATAGTTCAATATACTGGTTTCAATCCCTGTAAAGTTAAAATATCAGTCATTTAACTTTACATAATTATCTTGTCTAATTTGAAACAATGGTTCTTACAATTTAAACTAATGCTTATATAGAACCGCTTCTACGGTCTGGTAGTAAGACCTACTCAAAAGTCGCGGGTGTGATTCTTAACAGAGTTATCTATTATGTCAAATTTGATTGGTGTTCAAAGATTGTCTCATGAGAGCTACTAAGCTGATTAACGAGCCTAAGGACCGCCTTATAGAAGGCAGCTACCGGTCATAGACACGTGCTAAACTGGCCACATTACTGACCCTGAAGCTTCAGTTTACATGCTCTTCTTTTCGAACGCAATAGCAGCTATGTTGCCACTCAATATTGTAACCTATTAACTTGGAATAAGATTGAAAAGCAAAGAAATAATGTCAACTGTACTGCGGGTTAAAACCTGTAATGTAATGTCGCTAGTTGATTTAATGAACCGGTGGCAGAAATAGGTGTAAGTGTGGTAGTCATTTACTTATCTTTTATTCGTGGTCCGAGCCACCATCGCATGTGGATGGTACAGAGATTTTAGTGATTAGTAGTAGATTGAGGCGCTCGATGGCGCAGTGTTTATCGCGCCCGGTCTGCGATTGCTAAAGTAATGGCGACGCATTGGAAATTTACGTGGCGGGGATCTTGATTTTTCCCAACAATTACAAAACATTATGAAAGTGATATATGATGACATGATTTTTCATTTAATTGACTTCATTTTGCTAGTTGCAGAAACACGATTTGTCACTTTTATAACAGAGAAAAAAATATCAAAGTGACCTCTTTTAAAACATAGATTTGCATTTTACAGGCTAACCAGACCGATTTAAGCATCTAAATTTTCTTGGTAGATTAGTCTTAACACACACTTCAATATTGTAGTTCATTTTTTAAATAATTTATAGTTTTAATTTGAAGGAAAAAAAACAGTTTTTCTTATGGTACGGGGCGCCAACGCTTCGTATGAGATTTATTATTTAGCGGTGCGTCGCCTTAAGCAACTTTCGCAAAACCTCAAAAATTGTATCATCTCAAGCTCCTCCGTGCTTCGGAAGGCACATAAAGAAAGCCGTTGGTCCCGGCTACATTGGCAGGTTAACAACCATTAATCCGCACTGGGTCCGCGTGGTGGTTTAAAACCTGTTCTCCCTAGTATACATACTCATACTACATACAGGACATAAAATGAACTGATAATCCTATTCAACTTATCGGAGTTGCGCAAAGAGCAGGGGGGCGTTTCTTACATAATGCCTCACGTATGAGTCTGGGACGACCCGTGAGTAGGCATTATTTTTTTCACAGTTCATAAAAACCGGCCAAGTGCGAGTCGGACTCTCGCACGAAGGGTTCCATACCATGTTCTATAAAAACAAGCAAAAAAAATCACGTTTGTTGTATGGGAGCCTGGTGACAGACGGACGGACGGACAATGGAGTCTTAGTAACAGGGAACACGGAACCCTAAAAAAAGGTGGTCATACACTCATATTCTGGGCAAAATAAAACAAGGTTTAATGTAAATTTTAGAATACATTAAAAATAATACTTATTATACAATGAGAAACTAATGTGAAAGCCTGAAACTAATAGCAGCGATCAACATTAAAACTTAATTTGCCCCAAACCCATCGAAACTTTTCAGTTACAGCATTCCGTTTGAACCGTCAACACGAAAAGTTGGATCATTTGTTCCAACTGATAATCCAATTAAAAACATCCATCTTAATATTGGATTTCACTGGGGAGTCACTCTGTGAATTTGAGACTTATATAAAATGCTTTCGAGTATTTTGCTGATCATAATGGTTAGAGGCAAACAATATTGTTGAAGGTCTTATTGTTATTAACTGTATAAATACACACTCTTTATTGGCAAATCTCGGGCGGGCGTGGACGCAGCACGCACCTATATCTATAGCTACGCATATACAACATTTCTCCCCTATTTGACAATAAACCAATATCTATATATTAATACGTGAAGCAAAAACTTTATAACCCTTTTTACGAAAATTGCGCGAACGGAGGAGTATGAAATTTCGCACAATTATAGTTTATATAGAGAAGAAGTACAGGATGTATTTTTTTTTAATTATGCATAAAAAATACATTAAATCAATAAAACAAACATTACACACACTACCATGTATTTGACACACACGCATATATACTCTTTTCAAAAATTTCAAAAATGGAAGAGGAGCGGCCGAAATCTGTTAACGCCAATCCAAACTCACATTCTATCTTTTTATAATTTTTCATTGCTTAGGATGAATTGCATCAGATGAATTCAGCGCTACCAATGGTCCCACAATCATATTGATTAAAGTTTTAAATTTATCATCAGCACTTACCCATTCATTTTCCACGGCTAGCCGACCAGAAATTTCTATACTCGTATGTCTGCATAAACGTGTGAGGGGAGATGAAGCCACTCCTAAACCACTACGCTGGCTTAATGCAAGTCGGAAAGTATTATAAAATGTATTTCATAAAACTCATTAACTAATCGAACGATATTTAAATAGATATTGAGATAGTTTCTTAGTGTCAACTAGCTTCATACCACGACTTTGCTGAAATGTGTCTTAATTTATTATTTTTGATTGGCATGCATAGTTTTTATTTTGTTTTGTATTGTTTCATTGATTGTGTACATTGCAATGTTCAATATTTATTTGAAATTTTACTATGATTTTAATACTTCTAATTTTGTTTTTATTACTATCTTATTGTATATTTTTTTAGATTTATAGAAATGTTGCATTCAATTTTAATATTAATTTGATTTTATTATTGAAATAAGTGTAAAGTTCAGTCTAGGATATATGCAATCTCCTCAGCGAATTTGATGTCCTTCCGACATCTATATATTAATTAACACGTGAAGCAAAAATTTTGTACCCCTTTTTTACGAGGAGTATGCAATTTCGCACACTTATAGTTTATATAGAAAAGGTTATGCGAATGTTAATAGTTTTTTTAAATAATACATAAAAATACATTAAATCCAATAAAACAAACATTACACACAATACCATGTATTTGACACTCACGCATATTAAACTCTTTTCAAAAATTTCAAAAATGCAATAGGAGCGGCCGAAATTTTTCAATGCAGATCCAAACTCACATTCTATCTTTTTAATTTTTCATTGCTTAGGATACAATCCGTGCCATAATAAAATGACTGTCAAATTTCGACCACTGGGCGACCACTAGTTTAAGATAAATAGTGGTCTTAAGTTTTAAGAGCAGAACATGAGTCCTGCATGTACCTGTTCAGTAATGTTGTTTTTTGGTTAACGGTCGAATTTCGTCTACTGGGCGACCATTCGTATTTGGTGGTCGTTGATGTAAGTTTTTAATTTTTTATGTATCTTAGTTTTCTCGTGTAAAATGTAATGACGTGTATTGTTCCTGTTTTGTGTTTTTGTGCGCACTCTCCCACACTGAGATGTTTGCAGAAGATCAGCGTCAGGTTCTCCTATAATCTAGGCGGCCTGACATCATGCTGAGCTGGCACTTTTTAGTGCCACTTATTTATTGTTAAAATTGTATGTAGTGATGTGGTTTGTGTTGTGCCACTAATAAATGTTTCTATCCTATTCTATTCTAAAAAGTATACCATGAGTTATCCTAAAATAAGCTCTACCTATGTACCAAATTTTATCTATATCGGTTCTGCCGTTTCGACGTTATTGAAAAACAAACAAACACCCACTCTTTAATATTAATAGGATGTGACCAAAACAGGCTATTCGTAAATTTTATTGAAAACCATTGAACGAATTAGCATAAGCTAGTAGTCACCGCTAAATGGTGATAGTAATTAGCAAAATGTTTTAGTGATGGCGGTACGTTATATCGATGTGGAACTGACACATGGGATATTACTAACACATAGATAGATAGATAGATACTTTTATTGCAACACTATAAAACTGTAAAGTACACTTTGTCAGTAGAAGTAACGTCCGTCGTAATCTAGTTTCATGATCAAACTATCACAGTCGTCGATTCACAACCACATTTTAATAATAATAATTATATATATAACAAGACCACGTCATGTTATGATACTGTGCAACCGTGATAGGTTTAATACCTTAAAGGAATTTCAATAGTTTTTAGGAGTTATAAAAAAAAGTGATGTGACTTGCTGTCTAAAGTATTGCACCCCAGCTGGGATTCAAACCCCAGCTGGGGTATAATGGATAAGACAGGATAAAAAATCAGTAGCATCGATATGTTCAGTTGTTCGGTACCACATCACTAATAATTATTACCGTTTTACTGAAAGCTATCAATTAGTATTCAAATGATTATACTGTTACCTATTCATGTTATTATTTGTATGTATTGACCACCGGTAGTTCGTGTATAATACAAGCGAGATTTAATTCGCAACTTCTGAGGATCTGGCGCCATACCATTTATATAGTTACTCAGATACCTACCAGATTTACTCGTGTCTCCTCAACACAGACAACTCTTGGGCTAGATAATTGGCGTGGATGTAGGAAATTTATTTATTATATCTCTACTCTTCTACTATTTAAAATCTATATTAATATTATAAAGCTAAAGAGTTTGTTTGTTTGAACGCGCTAATCACAGAAACTACTGGTTCGAATTAAAAAAATCGTTTCGTGTTGGGTGTCGTGGGAAGGCTTTAGGCTATATAACATCACGATGCGACCAATAGGAGCTAAGCATCATTGAAAAATGTTGCAAAAACGGGAACAAGAGCCTAAAAAATTAAAAATGGTGCCGAAAGTCATTATTCCACGCGGACGAAGTCGCGAGCACAGCTAGTAGTTTATAAAGAGATAAAGTTTGTGACTTTGTGTGTTTGCTTGTTTGTGGTAATCTCTGGAACAACAGGTCCAATTCTAAAAATTCTTTCACTTAAAGAATGCTACATTCCTTGCGGGTAATATAATTGTTTTTTCTTTGACAGGTTTTGACTTTTACTAGTATTGTATGACATTGTAAAAAATTAAACTGGTAAATGATGTTTTTGCAAACTAATTTTTTTTTGTGTTTTTTACATGTTGTGATTGTCCTTTATATTTTGTGTCCTTTTATGATAGGGCATTTTCCAATATTTATGACGCTCTGTAATGGAGAAAAGAGCTGGACACTTGCTGAGTTTCTTGACGGTTCATCTCAGTACAAGATCTCCCGCCCAGAGTAGGTAGCCTTACGAACCGATGGCATAATGACGTTATAAGAGCTATTTGTAGCCTAAACTGATTAAATGATTTTGAATTTTGAATTTAATTTTACTTAAAAAAGAGGTTCCTTTAAAATCGCAACTTCACGCAATCGAAATCGCGAGTGAAGTGCTAGTCCAAAAATAAAATCAAACTTAAAGCACTCTAAACGGAAATTATACGTTTACTTGTCCGGAACAAAAAGCCAGTCACCTCTCAGACGGTAACAGCATACATAGTAGCACCTACCTCGATAAACCTATACATACGTTAAATTGAATTCTTGGCGACCATTATCTCCGCGCTATGTCATTATGAACACTTTAATATAAGTTTTAGAGAATATTTTCTAAAGCCAGCTCACGTAGAGTTCAGACATGTTATAATATGCTAGTGCCTGACTGGAATACAACGAACGTAGTATGAGAATCTTATTTTTCTACATTACGGCGTTGTTGATATAAAATCCTAATGTTCATTTCTAATTAATTGCAATGCCCAGTTTCATCAAAGTTTCACGAACTTTTCTGTTTATACAGTTGTTTGTTTAAATAATCAGATAACGGAAGAAATAATGAAGATTCTTTAATGTAATAGGTCCTTACCTATGAAATTGACATTTTGTATGAAGATTTTTTGTAAAATTATATGTCGGAGACTTGGCGCTATTGTCTATTCTATACTTAGTGAGGTCTGCGCAGCCTATGCTCTATGCGCGAAACGTCAACGTCAGTTGGCTTGGCGCGACAACGGACTGGACACATTTGAACGGGAGCGGTCGGAGAGTACCTGCGCACGCGCAGAACTCACTTCGTTTCTAAAAACCATTTGCATATTTGCAACTATTTCTAAATATTGTAATTGTGATATTAAATTAACATTAAAGTGAGTGTAAAGAATTAAACTGCGTCTTTATTTTGAAGATCCAAGATGAACTGTGTTATCGACGAATCCGAGTTCGCTCGACCGTCCTACTACACACCAGACTCGCCGCCGACATATATTTTACATACTAACGTTTTTTTTATTTTCTTAGCATCTGTTTATGTTAACACAATAAAAATTGTAGAGTAGTGTGTTTGTTTCACTAGCTAAATATAGCAGACATTCAAAATAAAAAAAATCAAGTCCCTTCACAGCTACAAAAAGACAATTCCGCGAACATAAAAAGTAGGCAATTTAAAAAAAATATTGGGCAATAAAGACACAAAATTAATAATCATTGTTATTACTGAAGCCTAAGTAACATAGTCCTAATTAAAGGTGTATAATAATATTAACAACCGGTATTGACTCTTAGATCTTTTAGACCATTTAATAAGTGAGAAAAAAACGTCAATTTCATAGGTAAGGATCTAATATTTGATTATACTAGAATAGACAAGTTATTTGGTTCTAGTTTAAGAGGTTTTACCCTTTCTTGAGCAACCTGCTTTGGTAACGTATATCTACACCAAGGAACGTATTAGCCGACAGAAATATTTATTTCACTTATAGAAAGCTACGCTATCCTAGAGTTATACCTAAGCTGTCCTTTATCTCGGCCGATTATAATGTCCGGGGCACGCGATAAAGACATTTGTGACAAAACGAAAGTTATGTAAATGCACATAATCTCACTTATTGAGAAGGAAAGAGAGGAAGTAAGATAATATCTTAGAGAATTAGCGTCAAGTATTAGTTTTTAGGCATAGTTGCATTAAACGCGTGAAGCCGCTGGATACGAGCAGCACAAAACCAGTCATTGTAGAGATCCTTGGGGGAGGCCATTGTCTAGCATTGGACGTCTTTTGGCTGAGATAATGATGATAATGTTGATGAAACTAGCCATTATAATTATTATTATGATATACGTCACTAGAATAGTTGATTATTTACATATAATTTTAAGCAAATTATGTTGCGAATAAATTACTATTTGAAAAAGACAGTTGTGATTGTGAGGAGCTTGGACGAGTGAAACCACCTGTAACTATTAAGGTACATTTATTGTGCTCAACCTTGTTGCTACTCATAAGTGATAGATTGTCTAGATTGATTGCAACATAATTAGTTTCCCTTTGTCGGTGCCAGATGGCGCTAAATATACAACAACAGTGTTGAAAAAATTCCGCGAGCGGGATTTGAACCCGCACACCATGACATGCCGAGTCAGTTGTACTACGGCAGCATAGTTGGTAGTACACCTGACCCGGCATGTCATGGGGTGCGGGTTCGTATACCGCTCGTGGATTTTTTTCAACACTGTCCTTTTTACAAATCATTAGAATAGTTATTACATGTTAAGGATTTTTTACTTTTATTTGAATAGAAGCTTTCATGACGGGATCAATACACAGAATATTTTGTACTTACTGCTTATACTTTATTTATTAATACGGAGGTAAAGGATCACAGAAAAAATCCCTTAATATCCAATCTAATGAAAATTACATGGAAAGATTTTTTGCACTCAAGTAGAAGCATCGTTGTTCTAGGGAATTCTCGACTTTACATGTTTCTTAGCCTAGTATTTTTATTATACGGCTAGAAATTTGCAGCATCTCATCTCATCGGGGCGCCGGTCGGCTTGTCAAAATTTATAGGCTATGAGAAATTATAAGGTTTTGGTAGAAGCGAAATAAATTATTACGATATAAATTATTCGAAATAGGTTGTTGTGAGTTTGCAACGAAGAATTATTTATGTATCTAGTTTACTGATGTGGTTATCTCTGAAAACAAAAACATCTTTGATCTCTTCTCAGCTTTTTGTACATATTTATTTATTTATTTATTGAAATGGTACACCAATAGCAATACACTTTACACATTCGTCATACTGATCACCAAGTTCTTAGTTGTATAGTTAGCCGATTACAGGTATGCACAGCATTTGCCATAATGTACTTAGTTACTCAGTTATTGGCATAACGCATGTGAAATTTAGCTAAAAGAAATTAGTAAGTTTAGTTTAGTTTAGTGTTTTACATTATATTGGCCTTAATACCACAAAAGTAGTAAAGTGATGGTTTTCATTTTAAGTATGATTGTCGGCGCACGAGTGGCGTTCGGCTGCTCTCAGCGACACGACGACGCACGGGCGTAGCGGCAGGCCGGGCGGTGGAAACAGGTTCGGACCCCTGGCCCGCCGAACACCGCCGTCGCGCCGCACTTAGCATCGCGACAGCGGCACCGGCCGATTTTACATTTGTACGGACACACGAATTGACTGTTGCGAGTAATATTATAAACCTTAAAATGCAGTCCGCTTTTTACTCCAAGATCCCATTGAGATCAACATGATATAACAGAAATTTTACTCTGAAATTTAGTCTAGCATTGTCCTCGTTATAATAAATTTGCATGATTTTTAATAATTATAAGAAAAAGAAGAAATGATTCAGGAATTTTGTTTAGTGGAAAAAACACAATATTCTTAGCCAACAAATAAAATATACTTTCAGCTGGTTCTTTTAGCTGTAAAAATCATTTTTTCCTCTATTTAATTTTCGAGATAATTTAAGGATAGGCCGTTGTCCATTGCTTTGCATATTTAAAAAACAAATTGAGATTCGTTTGCTATAGCTTCAGGATGAATGTGTTTATTAATTATGTAATCTTTTTATGTTTTACGTTTATCTGTGCATGAGTACTAGCGATAATTTAGGATGTAGTCCCACTTAATTACTGATCAACAATAATATTTTCTTATTAGGCGCCCATTCAATGTTAACAACTATCGTCATTAACATCCGATCATAATATTTTTACAAATACTAAAGATCAGTTAAGAAGTAGGCAAGCTATTCCTTAAAGCCTTTGGCTTTCAAAGTAAAAAGTAAATAGTGTTGAATAATTTCGGCGGGCTGGTTAGAACCAAGATAGCTCAATTGGAAGAGCACCTGACCCGGTATGTCAGAAGGGTGCAGGTTCAAACTCTGCTTGTGGAAATTTTTTCAACATTTGTGTTTTTATATTGCTAGTATTTAAAAAAAATACAACGTAAGTTTTTATCGCTATTCTATACCAGTTAAGGATTTAATTTATTCTCTTACGCTCATTATTAGATAATGAAAGATAGATAGGTATAATTTATACATCAATCGCTAACCAAATTGCATTTAACATATATTGTTTGAAAATTGATATTGAATCCACTCTGGCACAGGCTTTGATAAAAAAATATAATAAAATTATATTCTAACTTTTCAAATGTCAAAACTCCTCAACACTCTTTGAGCAAATAAACAAAATGGCGTATAGCTTCACTGCTTTTCAATTTCCCGCGCGCCACTCGTCTGCTTTTTCTCCAATCCGCATCCATCAATCTTTTCTCTCAGACACACCGGTCTGGAATCTGCAGAGTGATTTTTAAACTGCTTTTGACAAACGGCTATTATTCGTCGACTAGTCACTTGTCGTTAAGATATTTTGATAAATTTTGTAGGTAGTTAACTAGGGCGCTATGTTATACTAGCTGTGCTCGCGACTTCGTCCGCGTAGAATAGTGACTTTCGGCAGCATTTTTAATTTTTTAGGCTCTTGTTCCCGTTTTTGCAAAATTTTTTACTAATGCTTCGCTCCTATTGGTCGCAGCGTGATGTTATATAGCCACTATCCAACACAAAAATATTTTTTCTTGTCTTGTCTTTGGTACCTAATATTTAATATCTTCAATGGTCAACCATTAAAGTTTTATTTTTTCATGACCTCTCACTTTCATGAGCCATTGCGTTCAGTCGAAACACACGAGCTGACTAGAATAGCACTCCAAAGTCCAATAAAAGTTTAATTAGAACGCTTGGTTCAGACAGTAAGAATGTTCATTGTTCACATCAACTGGACGCCCCGGACGGCGGTAGGCCGCGTCGCGTCGTTATCCGGTAGCTGAATGTAGAATGCAAAATCAAATAGTGCACGATAGCTCATTAGCTCATTGCCCTCATCATAATACTGCGTAAATTACTGAATATCTAGCAAGCTTGTGGTACAAACAATCAAACGGAGGATCTTCAGAAGGTTAAGCCACTTGCCACCACGTTTTGGCCTAATGTGAGTCTCACCTCATTTTAATAGCAGAAAGCGCTGCTTCAAATTTTTATATTCAATCTGTTGTTTTCGTTAAAGATCACATGGTAAGTAAAAATCGCACTCAGCACTGTGGACGTACCTACTCCTGTAGTTCTAGCTGTGACCACATAGAGAATGGATCAGACGCATATAACTAGTAGTTATAATATCTGGAATAATCTGGTCACACACCCTCTGATACAAAACAAAGCCATACAAAGAACGCCTTCGAATGAAGCACAAAGTATTTACCAACTCTGAACAGCTGCTATAAATACAATGCCTTTATTAGCAAGATTAGCGTTAAATCCAGATTTACGCTTTTGCCGCAAGCCGCTGTAAGTCTCAAGCGAAAATGAGGTCACATCTCATATATATTTAGTCAGCCTCTTTCCTAAACTGCCGCCTAAAATAGTTATGCAAAGTACTCTCAAAATAAGCGGGTGAGCCGCATTGTTGCGCGCTGAATGGCAAGTCGCTGTCCGACCGGCTCCCATCGGGTTCATATTTTCGTATTCAGCTCATTTACATGTGCCACGGCCGCGTCAAGAGACACTCAGTGGAACTTAGTTCGTGATAACTAGTGGCACCATGCTTACAATGAAAAGAAGGACATTATTTTATTTTTTAACTATTTAAACTATCTTGGTCACTTGCACTAGAGTAATTATTAACGGGATTCTTACCATGTTTATTATTTGTGAATATCCTATATTTCGGCACAGTTGCATTCGCAATTACATGATCGTGGCGCATACAACTGTGCCGAAATATCGGATTATTTTATTTTGTTTTTGCCTTAGCACATAATCGTCATGAGCAGCCCCTTTCGACCTACTGCTGGCCATAAGCCTCTCTTTGTTTATGCCAAAATAGCATAGCATATCTTTTCAAACAAAGATTTAACGTAGTTTTATAACTAAAATACTATGATATTGTTTAGTTATTTTTTCAAAGAAAGAAACCAAATACACACCAACACGGTATTATAATATAAAGTATTAAAAACAATGTTTTTATGAGCTTTAGATAGATACTATTGTACTCTCTAATACAAAAGGTTTTAAATGTTATAGAAATCAACATAGTTTCAGGAAGGTCTCACAAACTCATGTAAAAAGAGTGACACGAATAATAACATAACTTTTGGCATAAAATTAACGGGCGAACATAATTGAAACCGCAGACGAGAAGTGGCTTTGTTTAAAAAAATCGTGACACACTCCTGGGGTTTCCACCAGCTGAATTGTGACAATCCCTTATGGACTATTGCAATATATCCTCTCAAATTGGTGAGGGGATACAACTCTTGTTATTTCTATCTTACTTTTTCTACAGGTTTGTTTTCTTTGTTTGTTGCCTGTATAGATCTATGGAAAGACACATGGGAATCAATGTGCTCAGCATACATAATTTGACATCCTGATTTCATACTACCAATCTTAATTTATCATCTTGAGCTACTCCGTGTCTCGGAAGGCACGTAAAGCCGACGGTCCCGGCTGCATAAGCAGTCGTTAGCAACCGCCAATCCGCACTGGGCCCGCGTTTTGGTTTATGGGCAGATCTCCCTGTGTGTTTCCATTGATAAGGATGGCTAGCTCGATCCGATCTGAACCCTCGGAGAATCTAGTATGGAGCGGGAACACGCTAGTGCGTACAGACAGTGCGAACTCGTGCGTGATGCCACAGTTCGTGATGCCATTTCCTCTAGAAAACCTCGAACAATGTTTTGTTTCACACGGCTTGAGGAACACTATAAGTGTCTCGCTGCTCCCAAAAAAGGCCGGTGACGCTGATGCCGTTTTAAGAAGAGGAGTGTGAATTCTTTCCAAAAATAACGTAAGACACGTGTTTGGTCTTTCGAGAATTTGTTCGCCGAAGAATGCTAATTCCAGTAACATCAAGAAAAAACAAATAAAACACGTCGTCTACCCGCACCGTCTAGCGGTCACATATTTAAAAACAACAATAAATAGCCACTGGAACTTCGAATGGTAAAACATGGCGGCGCTATTCCAACCAAACGGGCAGTTACGTCAGAATCAGCTGACAAATGCGTCCATTCGAGCAACGAATCCAAACAAACAACGCACCCAACCGACTCGTACGTTCTGGAATAGACACTCCGATGGGCCGGAGTTATGCTCGATGGGATTGAATCGGACGGTAAGAGGTATTCCCGCCAATACTAGGAATGTCGAGGTGGGCGTATGCATGCAACTGGTATTGTTGTATTGATGTGAACTAACAAAAGAAAAAGTTAGAGAGACGGAAATAAAAATTCATTGACAACACTGTATAAACTCACGGCAATTAAAATAACAATCATAATATGCAGTAACAGTGACAATAAATTAGGAAAATATTAAAATTACAAACAAAAAAAGTGAAAAAAAAAATGTTATGGTATACACTATAGCTACATGAAACTCTGCTATCTGGTTAAATGTTAGTTTGATAGGATAACCGAGACATTTATACTGTATTTTGACTAATTTGTAACAGTATTGTTTACACACCTACAGTAGCCAAATTCGTAAAATTTCAATAAAACTACATTAATGATGAACTTCATAAACGAGCAATTTCTCTTGTAAGTTTTGTTTACATTTTAATTTACTTGAATCTCTCCGAGATAGCTCCATTATTTGTGACTTCTACATATAACACTGGGAATTTATTTTGATTTTATTTTCACGACAAAACAACTATCAATAAGGATAAACAGCTGGCTGTTGACGCCATCTCGTAGACAAAGCGAAACTAGCGTCGCGGTCTTCGATGAATAATGTACAGACAGCCTGCACATCACAACCTATTCAAAACTGTCAAATTTCTTCAATACATTTTCAACCATACGATTAAGACATAAAGTTCAAAGTCTATTGACGAAATTTGACAGTTTGTAGGTTGACGTAAAGGCGTGTGTACTAGATAAACTAGGTGAACCTTAAATCTTAAACATAAAGATTAATTAAGGTTGCAAAATTTGTATATACTTTCATCACCACAAACGTCCTTGTGGCTCCGTGGCCTAAAGTCGCGTACCGTTTTTTAAGCGTCTATCGGGAATCTAGTACATAATTGATTGAAGGTCGCGGTGGCGGAAAAACATACTGTTTCTATGTTACGGCGGCTATTAAGTCGGCCGTGATGTTGAATGTTTTAAAAACATGATTAAACTACAAAACTAGACCAAATACTTAAATAACGTTGTTTAATCAAAAAGCTAGCCTTGCAATTGAACGGCTATGTACCAGTTGGCTGCGACATATCGCAGGTAGCACAAACTGTTCGAGTAAAAGCCAGGGAAACGTTTTTTAAATAGCTTTCATTGCTTTTTAGGAGCATTGTAAACGTTTATACATCTTCCACATAGCCGAATCAGGCGCAGTTTTATAAAACCATTCTGGTGTATAGAGGCTTTAAATCAGCAATATAAAACGCTTTTTAATTAGCGAACAAAGGCTTTTTATACGGCTTTTATTTGACATAAAATTGTATATATTGTTTATTTTTCTAGCCTAAAGTAATAAAATGTCAAACTGTTCTAAAATATAATTTGGATGCGGACCATAATTTAATTAAATACTATAAAACAGTAACTAAACATGGCGACAAACTTTTATTTTATTGTAAATTATTTAGGTAGGTGATATGATTAATATAGCATCATTCATGGAAATTTAATTTTACTGATAATTTATGCCTATATTTGCTGTGAAATTTGGATGTACCTTTAGAATCGTCTGTTTTAAACTAAATTACAGTTGTAAAATCTAAACAAAAATAAATAAATAAATTAGATGTTTTGATTAAAGTTGAAATAAAGATACGTAAATGCAAGGATAAGGTATTGGAGCATCAATTTATTAAGCTTAATGATGGATATATCATGTAGAAATATGTTTAGTTTTATTTCTACAATAGAAAAATAAAAGAAACATGACGCTGCTGTTTACATTACAAAAAAGCGTTTTATTCTGCTTGATGCAGTATAAGAAACAACTATCAAGCCAAAATATTGCTATAAGCTGTAATTTATGCCATTTTATGAAGCATTACATTGTGTAGTCGCAATTAATATAGCTAATGGTTGTTTGCAAAAAATATAATATAAGTGAGTCGTCCTGAATTTAACCTCCATTTCTTTTAAACTTTTCTACTGTCTTTCATCCATAATTTAAATAAAATATAATAATAACAAATTCCTTACACAAAATACAAAAGTATTATTTGCCTAAGTTTAATTAGCATTATAAGAATCATTTATTGCTCCGGAAGTCACAAAGTTATTACATAAATAACCATTACTAAATTAATGTTCGTATAAACACTTTAAATCATATTATTACTAGGTAAACGTTGCTTGAAAAGACTTAAGCATATCCTACTAATATTATAAACGCGAAAGTTTGTAAGTATGGATGGATGTTTGTTACTCTTTCACGTAAAAACTACTGAATGGATTTGGATGAAATTCGGCATACAGATAGTTTATAACCTGGATTAACACATAGAATACTTTTCCCGATATTCCTATGGGAACGGGAACCACGAGGGTGAAACCGCGAGCGGCCGCTAGTATTAAATATATTTAATAATGCTTTTATTTGACTGTTCGGATCTGTTTGAAAATGTCGGGTAAATGTTAATAATAAAACCGTTTAATGGCTGTTACGCATTATTAAAGCAAATTACAGCACATTTATATACGGAACGACCGATTAATAGCTATATAAGTAGCTGTATCAAAATTGCTGTAAACAACAGACACATAAAAGTTTACACAGAATTTTAATGAAGCTTATAAGTAAATTAAGCTAATTAACAATATATTGTGCCTCTATACAACTATGTACTGCATAAATCGCAACTATATAACTTTTAAATGACTCGATGCTATTTAAAATAATTCTTACATGAGTTTTGTGCTACCTGCACTTTTCAGGTTGTCACCATCTTTTAACGTTAAATAACGTTTTTGAAGCTATTTTACTAAACGTTAAAAGTATACAGATAATATGGCAATTGCTGAATGAAATCTTTAGACTTTCTTAAGCATTGCGATTCAAGGGCATTATACTTTATGCTGCATACTCAAGTGTGGCTTTTAGAATCGAAAACGATCTTTATTGCAGCCATATTTAAGATTGAATTTTCTGTGGTAAAAGTGGGTACACTGAAGATCCCCTTGTATGAGAGCTTACAGTTAATCTAAAGACTCTTTAAGAACCCATTATAGCTGCCTTTGACGAAGTTGCTTCTTATATCTTAATCCTCATCTTACTATGTATGTATACACCCGGATGTAATCTTCCTAGCGTGTTACAGAGAAAAACCCGTGCTTGATTTATGAATATCCATATTTTGGAAATTTATATGCGTAGGAGCTAGCTTATGCAGAATCTATTTTAAAAATTATTTAAAAAAATAGAAGTAAGTATCAAAATACGTAACTATGACAGTGTGATAAAATGGTAGGTATATTATGTATCCACACAGAGACTCGAACCCGGTACAGCTACATCTAAGACAGGTGCGACCTAACCATAGAGACGGTACTTATACCCTAAAAGACTCATTCTCACCTCTTACAACCCCTGCAAAAGCTACAATTATACATAGTAACTTATAGATTACATTGATATAGCTACAATTATACATAGTAACTTATAGACAGTTTTGAACATTTTCGTACAATCCATTATTCTTTCATAAGCCCAAAAAAGCTATGGTAACCATTTCATTGTCTATCCCAAATTACCCTATCAGATAACATTCTTGGGAAATGGGTTCAGCAAATTTATTGTTCGCTCCACCATCTAAGGGCGGTCAGGTCGATTCAACGTATTTTTTGTTTGGACCCACGTCAACTGCGTCAACCGCAAGGGTTTTAGTAAAAACAGTCTGTGAAGTTGAAGAGTCACTCGGCCATTCGGGGAAGTTCGTTCCGGCCGCGTCATAGTTACCGAGAGCCGAAAAAAACATGGCGCCGCCGGCCGTCGCCCACTGGGCCGGACTCTGTGCATTGTGAAGTGATTTCGGTTGAAAAAGATTTTCACTAAAAAGTTAAAAACATTCCTACGACAGTCACTTGTTTTATTTAACTCCTTCACTGTTAGGTTCTTAAAAAGTTTTATAATAAATGATTAATCGAACCAAAACTTATAGACGTAGTACCTATCATAAAGTCTAATCCCTTTACAAATAAACAAAGAATAAGGTCCGAATAGTTTTTCCGTATTTTATTCCCGTCATAAAACGTCATTTCAAATTGGCGTAAAAGATACAAAACACGAAATAACTATTCGGATCTTATTCTTTGTTTATTTGTAACACCCTAATAGGGTTATTTTACAACTAATCTTTGACAAGATGTTCTATCTATTCTACGGCTGGTTATAAGTTCAATGTGAATACAGCCTGCAGTAGGCCGGTAGGAGCCGATTGTTTAACTAAGACATATTTTTCTACGTATTCATTTAAATCCTCAATACCAGGTTTACAGAAAAAGCCTCTTAGGCAAATTATGTTCCCATAGTATTAAGTTACTTAATTGACACGTTGACATCACAACACTTTAGTCACACAGTAATAATAGGTATACAAAGTTTTTAAACGACGCCGAGTTCAACAAAATGTTTGCAAATTAAACGGCTCGCAAGCTTAATTAACTTCAGCTGTTAATTAAAACGTATGGTGGGAGACTGTTCTTCTGTTATATTTCAATGACATTACGCGGAGGCATAGTTGATTAATCATAACAGTATTACCTATAGTTAAAAATATAATAACATTTTAGAGTATGGTCAATCGCAGATATCGCTTTCAGTGATAAGACCACGGCCGTTGTTTGCACGTCTTCTAAAACCGTTTTTATTATAAAGTGACCGTACTTTTTGTACAATAAAGTATTCTGTTATATCCTATCTTCGTATAATACTAGGATTAGTTGATGGTAGCTCGATGGCGCAGTGTTTAACGCGTCAGTCTGCGATTATTGAAGTTAAGCAACTTTCGTAAAGGCCTGTCATCGGATGGGTGACCAAAATTTTATCAACTCGAGCTCCTCCGTGCTTCGGTAGGCACGTAAAGCCATTGGTCCCGGCTGCATTAGCAGTCGTTAACAACCACCAATCCTCATTGGCCCGTTCTCCCTATCCATCAGGTGAGACTCGTGCTCCAGCAGTGGCTACATGAATTGAGCTGGTGATAAGTTGAGGGTAGGGCTTGTTTTAAAACCGCCTGGCTAGCTGGCATCAAGCCGATGCCAGCTAGCCAGGCCATCAAAATATGTCACCTAAAATCAGTTTTAGTAGCATTTACCTCCTTCTTGTTGTGTTCCAACAGTGAGAGGTATAAAATTCAAAAAATAGTTTAATTTCAAAATTATTTATTCAGTTTAGGCTATAAATAGCTCTTATGAACGTCATTATGCTATCGGTTTGTAAGTCTAATCTGGGCGGGAGACCTTGTACTCAGTACAAGGTAGTAAGAACCGGCAAGAAACTCAGCGAGTGTCAAGCTCTTTTCTCCCTTGAAGCGTCAAAAATATTGGAAAAAGTCCTATCATAAAAAGACACTTTCCATCACAAATAACAACACAAAATATTAAGGACAATCACATCATGTTAAAAAAAAACAAAAGAGATAAAATATTAATTAAGTTTGCAAATTTACATTAGTTACCAGTTAATTTTTTCACAATGTCATACAGTACAAATAACAGTAAAAAATTGTCTAAAAAAAAACTAAGTTAAACTTTAGTTAATAATAATAAAAATAATAGTATGCAAGAGCAGACCATCACTTAACCTCAGATGAGACAAGGCTTATTAGAAACGTCTCTGTATTCGTATTTGCTTGTTTAACATTAAAAGATAATTACAATGTTTCTTCTTCTTGTATGAAAAAATTTACCCTTAGAGTTACTCAAAAAAAGATTACATGCTGTTATAATTTAGGTGACAAAATTATATATCGTAGCATATTAGAGAGAGCAATCGCTGTTGGCTTTCAACTTACTATGCGATGATTGTGCAATGAAACCTTATCAGTGGTTCTACAATAGTTCACATTGTCACTATACTCGTATAGTGACTCGCAAGTGTAGATGACCAACATGATGAAAATTGATCATCGATGTTAGTTTTGAAGCGTTTAGTAGCTGATCAGCATATGGGGGCAGGCATTAAATATTGAAATAATAACAATAATAAAAGCAATCATTCATTGCCACATAAAGAAAACAATGATTTGATGCTTATTAAAGAAAAACTTAAAACTAGTGGCCCTGAAAAAGACAGAAATCACATTACAATGTGCTTGCTTCTTGAACTTTCGTAGCGTGAACGCTATGAATAAGTATTTACCACCAAAAATATTTGTTATTATCAGATCGTTCGTATGTTTTACGTAATATCAACCTTATCCCCACTCTATAGGTATCAATAACAACAAACCTTCTTTCCCCACTGCGCAATACAAATGTGTAATTTTAATGTACAAAAAAAAATGGATTTTGAACATAATAAATTTACTTTTTTTCACGTCCCGCGTATAATCGAAGGTCGGCCCGGACGTGATATAAATATTAAACAGACCTTAATATTCAGCTCTGGGACCAATAAAGATGGAGTATAAACAATGGGAGACTCGAAATGTGCATATCTAAGAATAATCCGGCGTTATTATGAGCAAATGTTTTATAATGTAAGCTTTTTGTTTTTAGAATCAAGAAAATTACGTTTTGGGTGAAGGTATCTATTAACAAATATTTACGTTTTGGCTTACACTGACAGTCATGCTTATTACAAGCATGGAAGCATGCCGTTATTGAGCAATTGCTAATTACTGGAAATCAGCATGCTTATTTGGAGATTTTTGAGTACGCTGATAATCAACAGTCGTTTGTCGAAAAACAAACGACTGTTGATGCTACCTGATGCGAGGCCGTAGAAGGCAGGCGTGCTTTGAACGTATAATTTATTGTTTGATTAGAGTAAGGTTTAGGAGTTTCTTTAAAGCTAGCATACTTATTGCAAGGAGTTTGTTTGAAAATAGTATGTCTAAGGTACTTCAATGTGAACTTAAATCTGTCAGTACGTAACTTTTTTTTATGTTAAAAGGAGGCAAACGAGCAGACGGGTCACCCGATGGAAAGTTATCACCGCTGCCCATGTAAACCCAAAGTAATCGCAGATGCGTTGTCGACCTTGAGGAAGGAGTTGGATCTTGAGGAGGGAGTAGGAATTGGGTGGGGGAAGGGGTGAGAGATTTTAACAACTATAGTTGTTAATACTAATTTTGCTACACAGTATGTTAAGCAAGGATGCATAATACTCTTATACGAATATATTTACACGCTATTATTATTTGATTATCTTTATTTTATGAGAATAGTTAGTAAAATAATTTTAATTTTGAAAGAAGCATTAATAAATGTACTGCACTTTCTTTAAATAGTACTTACCTACTGCCACTGATCGAAAATTGAAGATGTAGTTATTATAGAAATTGTGAAAATAGCTTGCGTTGCAACATTACAGCTATTAATAATTCGTTTAACACTTCTCCAATCAATCTTCTTATTTTTCTTCTTCCTTAACCACAATTCACCTCTTGTTGGTATATGTCTCCTCATGATCCCTCCACTTGGCCCCAACTTGTGCCACTCGCATCCACTTCCTTCCCGCCGTCCTCACAAGGTCATCAGCCTATCTGGCAGGTTGACATCCGATGCTTCTTTTACCAGGTTTTGGCCAGCATTCCAGAAGCCTCCGGCTACACCTGCCATCCCCTCTACGAGACACGTGTCCCCATCGCCACTTACGCTCTGTGTTACAGATTGTGTTATGTCAGTAACACCGGTTATTTTACGGATCTCTTTGTTTGGCACATTGTCATGATCTCGCAAAGTAATGCCTAACATAGCACGCTTCATTCTCCGTTGTGCCACTTGAAGATGGTGAATGTGTTGGCGGGTGAGAGTCCATGTCTCCGAACTGTAGAACACGACAGGCAGTATGCATTGGTCAAAGGCACACCGTTTTAAGGGCATCGGTATCCTACCCTTGGGTATATCCGACATGTTGTTGAAGGCACCCCAGCCGATTTGGATCCGGCGTTGTATTTTATTAGGATTGACCAAACTTGTACTTGTCCTTGTACTTAACGCCTCGGTGGCCGAATGGCAGAGCGCTCGGCCCGATACCCGAAGGTCTTGGGTTCAATTCCCAGGTCGGGCAAAATGTATTTTCGGATTTTTCGATGCATAGCCCGGGTTTGTGATCACCAACCCGCACTTGGCAAGCGTGGTGATTAAGCCATTACCCATCAATTGTAGCGATGACTTGATTTCAATGATGGATACTTTTGCCCAGCAATGGGGCAATTATAGGCTGTTTACTACTACTAAACTAACATTATTAAACCACTCTTTCTAATTTGTTTCCGTCTACTGTAATGTGGTCCAAGTCGATATCTTTCGTCATGATTTTAGTTTTAGAGGTGTTCATTTTAAGACCAATACCACAAACTAATAACAAACACCACAAATAGTGGATGTTAGTTCATGCTTCATATATCGGTGCGTTTAGCCGATGTTAGAAATTTCGCCTTAATACTCTTCATAGCGGTATGGTTATACAGGAAACTTGTATTTGGTAAGAGTCTGCATTGCTATGCACCTTTCACCTCAATATGATGAGTAATGACAAGGCCCGAAATTGGTGGCTGCTAATTTTTTTGTTGACATAAGATAGCTCAAATTTTAACAAACCCTGCTGATGCAAAAGGACAGCACCTGATGATAACCCTGTAGCGGCTTACGATGTTGCAATATGTCGTATCAGCTATCTGCAACCCGGCTGGCGGCTGCGTAGCGGTTGAGCCCGACAGTCGTCTACACAGCACCGCCTCGGTAGATCATATAGATATTAATTTCTTATACATAAATTACGGTACAAATGTACATGTGTTATATTGGTGAGCAGTGAGAATGAACACAGTGAATGAACTAAATCTTTTTATTATTTCCTTCTGTTAATTTACAGAGGGTCAACCCACTAAAGCCTTGAGTACAATTAAGATATTCTATTGGTTATCAGCACTTGCTTTTAAGTTGCTTGTGACTTTGTTTATGCATGGCATTAAAAAGTTTGAATCTATGTACCCAATACTCCAATGAATGTGTGTCTGCCATACAAATACGTACTCTTTGCTAACTTTACCTTACATTATACAAAAAAATCGAACAAAAGCCATCCCAATGTTTCCCAGATCGAATATACATAGAAAAACGATAACAGAACCATAGCGACAACATTATATTTTATAACAAGCTTTATTTTATCGGTTGACGCGTAACTTTTTTACTCTGTTTTATTTACATTTTTCTATATTCAATTGGAAAGGCTTCGATCGGGGCGTAAGCGTGCGGCAACGTGGGTACTAGGTTCCGTATGCGTTTTATAATAGATCTATGCCAAACAACTGTTGGTTATTATTTGTTTATTTATTGGCAACAAAGATTTAACATGAAATATAATTACATAATTTATTTCAGGCCCCTAGAACAGATAACCTAAGGATTAGCATATGTACGTAACGTCCTGGTGGTCGAGTGATACCTGATACCTGATGGTCCCGGGTTCAATTCCCAGGTCGGGTAATGTGTGTTTCAGATTGTTCTATGCATTGTTCGGGTTTGTGATCACCAACCCGCAATTGGATAGAAAAACCTTAAAAAGAACTTTCCTACACTTACACCAATTATCTAGCCCAAGAGAAGCTTCGTTATGAAACTCGTTAAATGGTTACTAGACAACAGATAAACATATATAATAAACAATTTAGAAAAACAGCAATTACTCATCAATTGTAGTGATGACTTGATTTCAATGATCGAAGCCGTTGCCCTGCTGTGGTACAGTAATTGACTATTTACTATACGTACGTATAAGTTATGTTAATGAATCTAAATCAAAATCATTTTATAGAAGCCTTTATACAAACTGGCTAAGACATTAAGACATTATATATATATATATATATATATATATATATATATATATATATATATATATATATATATATATATATATATATATATATATAATATAGTATATATATATAATATAATAATAATAACAAACAATAATATATATATATATATATTATTGATTTTATTAAATATTCTTAAATTATGGATAGTGTTCTAGGATTTATTCATTTATAGGTTTATTTTTTTAAATAAGAACAGTTTAAATATTTTTAATTATCACAAATAAGTCTTGAATTTGGTATATTATTTATCGTTATTTGTCCAGCAGTGGACGTCTTTTGGCTGAGATGATGATGATGATGATGATATCTAAAAAAAAACATATGAAATTTTCAAATCAAAATGATAACTCCATCTGGTGGAGAAGTAGACTCATCAACTTCTATCTCCAACGGAGTTTCTGATATATTAGAAGTAGTATCATCGTCGACACTTTGTGCATCTTCTTCATGAATATCCACTTCTACAGAGTCCTCCTCTTGTGCCGACTCTTCATCCGATGCCAGCAGTGCATCTTCTATTGCTTCTTCCCTCAGTCGCGACATAATTTGAAATAAAAATATCATGATATACATCTGAGTGGCGAAATCTCGTGTCGGAGGCCAAGATCCACTTCGGGTCCCTGAGCCAGCGCAGTAAGTAGTAGTAAGTATAATATACATCTAAATACAATAACACATCAAATTAAAATAATAAATACAATACACATAATAATACTCACACGAATATCATATACTATACAGTAGTACACACGTACTAAAAATAAAACATAAAAAGTTCATTACGCAAGCTGTAACCCACTATGACTACAATGGGTGAAAAAACACCGGTTCACGAGTGTATCTCGGGACGGGCGCTCGCGCACAACCACTCTCCCCGCGTCCTCGAGGGCTACCTACGAATTACGATATACGAGAATATACGAAATCTCAAGGCGCTGCGTTAAAACTGAAAATAGATGCAGGTACAAAATTAAGTCACTCGGGTGTAAAAACACCGTAGTAGCCTTTAAGGGTTAATGTATTTTTTTACCGATTTTTAAAATCCTACTTTCATTCAAGAAGATTAATGAATCTTCTTGAATGAAACTAGGATTTTCACCTCATTAGGTGTGCAATGCCATTAAAGGTTGCAGTGCAAGCGTTTTCAGACGAACCTGCTATCTGTGTGTGGAATAATAAGGTGCCGATAGATACAACACTTGTATTATGTATACGCATTCGATGGGCGTTGATGAAATACGTCCTAACCAAACCACGAATATTTATAAGCAACTTATGACAGGTTCCCTTCAATTATTTTGAATCGGGTGCTTTTTGTATTACACAAAATGAGCTTACAGTATCTTTGGTATTGCGTGATAAATTACCCCTGGCTCCGGATAATGCATAGGACAGTATTTGGCATAGTTTTTAAGAAGTAGGTGATAATAAAATTTGTTTGACAGGCAGAATCTTGCACGGGTTATGCTGCGGAAAGAAGGCAGGTTTACAATAATGATGGTGTTACTCTATGCAAAATGGAAAACTAATAACTACTGACAGTCTGGCTTGTTGAATTTGTGCTTATACAAATAAAATAGTAAGTCATTGTATGAAATCGCAAAGTGAAAACTCGAATACATCTGCTAATAAAAGCATCGCCCAAAACTGTTACGGCTTCACACAATAACAAAAAAGTATGAAACCCAAGTGATGGGACGTATGAATATCATTGTTATCACACTTTCTGAAACACCCAAGCGCCTTTGCATTTCTATTATTATTGCGCCGCTGAACCCCAAAAGTGCCGCAACTATCTCACCCTCTACAAAAATAAAATTCTACGAGGGCTGTCGCGAGCCTTTTTGTTTACTTGATAAAGTGCTCTAGAGGTGTTTCTTCTAACGTAAAAGGCATTCGATATCGTCGCTTCATCGTCCTCCATTTTAAGGAATCCGCACCTCTATTGTTTTTGCGGTAAATCAAAATGGCCGATTGTGTTTGAACGTTGAGATTGGCTTGGTATTTAAACATTCTGCAAAGGAGCTTCCGTACAGGAAAAATAGCTATTGGATGAGATTTTCGTTTACAAGCGTTTTTGTTATTGTTGCAAGAGGGTAAGATGACTTTGTTATAACGTTCGAAATGATTATATTATTTTTGTTGAAGAAAGCCTTTTTATCTATCATTGTTATTTTATGTTTTCTGATTTACATTGAAATAGATTAAAAGTACGGTCTGAATAATTTAAAAAAAATGACATGAAAATGTAGAAGACAGTTAAATGTGCTCTTTAGGATTTTAGAACAACAGAAATTTCTAATTCATACAGTGCAAAGCGTCAATGAACATAATAATTATAATGTATACAAAAGAGTTCCGATATTATGTAACATCTAGCGTATATGTACATTATCTTAACACTAATAACCTAGTACTGCTAATGTATATTTCCCAACCAAAATCTAGCTAAACCTTTAAAATAAAAGCTAGCTAGTAAACATCAAAAACTAACATAACGCTCCACCAAGCACGTCTCGCACGTCTTTGTTACCAAAAACATTGTAAAGCGTTCCCTCGTTTCCCGTTTACTATATCCGCGCATACCCCTGCTTTATTGCCTATACGTACACTAAGCTTACATTAAAACATTAGACTTAAACTGGGCAAATTAAAACAATTTAATTCCAAGTATTACTATTTAAACTATCAATCTTACACTAGAGTAATAACATTTTAACGGGATTCTAACCATGTTTTTATTTGTGAGTATCCGATATTTCGGCACAGTTGCATGCGCCATGATCACGGAATTACTGAAAATAATGCGGGCGAGTTTTTTATAAGCAGACACAACGATCTACCCTCTTCCTTAGTCGTTTTTTGCGCTCAATGCCCGTACCACCGGTTTCTAAGTCACTATTCACTCGAAATTGCTCACGACACACTTCACTCACAGTGTCGGAACGCTAAACGGCTTCATTGTTGTTTTTGCGGTTTATAACAAGAGGAATCACTGGATTCCAGACACGCGATAGTTTGAATCCATCTCCGAAATTTCGGATACTCACAAATAATGAATATGGTAAGAATCCCGTTAATAATTACTCGTATTCCAAGTAGTTACTTAGTTGCACTCTTGTTACTTGCATCACTGTCACCAACTTATTGTATGTCCCCATTGCTAGGGCACGAGTCTTACCTGTGTATGGAAACACATTGGTGGTTGTTAACGGTTGCTAATGCAGCCATGTATCTTTACAGGAATCTTTACATTTCAATTCATTTATTCTCAAGCATCTTGGCTCATTTGTTTTAGTTACAACAACTACCTTAACCTTTGTTAGTATATTAACAAATTCAATAAAATTAAATAGAAAAACCTACATGACAATAAAATTAATAAAATAATTAAATTATAAATTAAGTTTTAAATCAAAATAACATTTAAATAATAACTCAAATCAAATTTACGTGTATTTTGAATTCACGGAGGAGCTAAATAAAGATAAACAAAGGCCCATCCGATGACCAGCCTTTGCGAAAGTTGCCTTACTTCAGCAATCACAGACCAAGCGCGTTAACCAATGCGCTATAAAGCTCTTCACTTCAAAAATACCCGCATAGGATCCTCAAATTAATTTCTGCTTCAAGCCTCAGTACCTCTCTGTTGATTTTAAACAATCGACAATGTCTTAAACTTCAAAGCTGAATTAAGATTTGGAGCCCTTGTCCACGTCCGGTAATCGGTGACCGATATTTTTTGTAAAAAAGAAACGTATGGAGTTCTATGCAACGCACACGCGTTTTACAAAAACTCGGTCACAAAATCGGTACTGTAAGGAGGTTATATGCAGCTCATAGTAAAAGTTAGTTTATTGTATTTGTATGTAAGCCTCTTTAGTCTGGATGAATATTTGAATCATCGAACATGTAAAATTAAAAAGGTTTGCAACGGTTTGACACAGTCGTGGACAGGAGCTAGACAGCCCGGCTAAGAGTCGAGGTGCTCTGAGAGCGATTCAATCTAATGTAATGTTTTTATTATAATACAAAAAGTTAAGTGCAACTGTTATTCTTATTTTATATACTAGTAGGGTTCCCTAGTAATGGGAGCCTTACAGTACTAAAACCTCGGCAAAAAATCGGTTTGATTATCGATCTTACAAAAAGTCGATCGAAGGCGGGAGCCGTAAGTGTTTCTGGTGCAAGCCTTCATATTTAATAGTGAAATTGATTATCAATATTGTTTCCTTCAAAAAATAACCAAGGTTTGAAAACTTGTAGATAGATATCTATCTAAAGTAAAGTAAGCCACAAGTTTCTATCTAGATAGATAATACTTTTATTGCAACACTATAAAATATAATCATGAAAAAAAAACTTACTACTATTTAGACGCCTCGGTGACCAAGTGGCGAAGAGCTCGGCCCGATACCCGAAGGTCCCGGGTTCAATTCTCAAGTGAGGCAAAGTGTGTTTCAGATTTTTCGATGCATAGCCCGGGTTTGTGATTGCCAACCTGGCAATTCGGCAAGCGTGGTGATTAAACCATTACCCATAAATTGTAGTGATGACTTGATTTCAATGATGGAGGCTTTTACCCAGCAGTGGGACAGATAAGCTATTTATTATTTTACTTTACTTACTATTTTTGAATAGGTTTTTCTCATATACGCTGCGATCTGAACCAAAGGGACTACATCGAAGCCGTGATCAAAACAGCCTCACGAAAACTCGGAATTCTGAACAGAGTGCGGCGATTCTTTACGCCGGACCAGTTGTGCCTTTTGTACAAGACACAGGTACGGTCTTGCGTGGAGTATTGCTCGCACATCTGGGATGGTTCCGCTAAGTACCTTCTCGATGCCTTGGACAGATTGCAGCGTCGCGCTGAACGCATTATCGGCAATGCAGAAGTGGTAAATACTCTCGAAACTCTGCAATTGCGTAGAGATGTTGCGTCACTCAGCGTATTTTACCGCTTATACCATTACGCGCGCATTACAGCATTTATTTAATAAGCGTAACCGACTGAAGTTTTATGTTACCGACTTTATGTAATACATTTTACACAAAGCCATTTCTTCTTCAAGTGACTACAAAATTGTCATCTAATTACGTTCTTAATATCTCTGTGTTTGATAAGTGAAAACAACGTTCTACACGGTTTGAAGAACACTTCAGCTACAAGATGACGCGCGTCTCCGATTCATCATAGCGTTTTCGCTACGACGTAGGCACACAGTACACAAACATATTTGTAAATGAATACCAAGCTACATTTAGTTTTTTAATTTTAAGTATTTGTATTTTTAATAACTTAGCTTAATTTTTAAGTAAAATTGTTTCGTTATAATTTTCGTAACGGCTTTTACTTTTTTTCTCAAATTTATAGCGGTGCTATAAAAGATGTTCAGGCTAAGTAGGTTTAACACACATCAATAACAGTCATGTAAACCCACATACAAAGCAAGAAATGAAGACCCTGGTGTGCTTTTTTTGACCCTATGAATCCTATTTTGAGTGCGGGGGAGGGGGAGATTAGTGTAAAAAATATGGTTAACACGCATCAAAGAGTCAAGAGTCATATGCAATTTTTTAGCCCTTATAGTCCTGTTAAACTCTGAACAACAAATTTCAATGATTATAATTAATTGTTTGTTTGTAGTTCACCCGAACGTCATCCGAGGATTGAATTACCATTTGTCGCATTCAACCCGGGCATCTATTTCTTCGTTGCTTCCGAATTCTGCAACATCTACCTACCACATACACAGCAAAATTAAAAAAAAATTGTTATAATTATCGCTATGCCAACGACTAATAGCATAGCTTTGTTGCACAATGTAAACAATATTTTAAAGTAATAAATCTCCCTTTGTTAGCCTTAAAAAAACAATTTTCTACACGCTTACAAAACACTATACAATACAGCTACGAGACGACGCGCGCCTCCAATCCATCATGGCGCACCTCCGTCCGCTACGCCGTAGCACGTCGTAGCACGTTCCTTCGTAACACTCGGTTTACACGCGACGTAGCGTGTTACTGTCACTGCGATGGAGTTTAATAAAAGCTGGAATTACGTTACCCACTTGGTGTGGTACATAAATCAAAAATAAGGATGTGCCACCCACCTAATCCCTTTATTATGCGATGGGTGTAGAATTTTTTTAAGGGTTTTTGATTTAGGGTACAATTTTTACCCGCTATATTGAGCATACCCAGCTTTTACGAAGCTAATTTAGCTTTACCCTCGAAATAACTGCGAAACTGAACGTCACTGTGAATATTGACACCTAGGATTCCAGTAGTCGTCGTGGCATATAGAGAAGCTTCTTTGATACCCTTTTTCATATTTTATATCCAACTAACTGACCGGCGGACTTCGTACCGCTTTGACAGTTTCCATGACAACAAAACCAAACAAATAATTCGTCCTCATAAGAACACTTGTATCCCATGATGGACCCCTATAGCAGCGCCACCTACCGGGTCCAATTGTAAATCTAAACCATTCTCGAATCCACTTGAATACACACAAAAAAAACATCCAAATCGGTCCAACCGTCTAGAAGAAGTTCAGTGACATACACACGCATAGAAGATGTATAAAGAGTTTTTCATTAAGAGCGCTCGAACTTTGAATTGAAATAAAACAACCGGTGTAAGTGATATTGCTTTAGGAATGTGCTAAAGAGTTCTTAACTCACAGTCTTTAGAACACAACAAAAATACAACAAATCAAGACCAGAGATCAAGCACGACATTAGCCATCTCGGTCGACAAAAACATAGGCACGACGTTAGCTTATTTTTTGTCAAACAACACAGCACCAATAAGGAGGAAGCACGACGTTAGCTGTCCTTATGGCCTCAAATCAAAAGGATCTACAGATCTAATAAACAAAACACGTTTAAACACAAAGAATTTCCTTAATGCAAAAGAAAAAGAAAAAAAATATCGAATGAGGGTAGTTAGATTAAAAACTCACCAGATTTTCTCCAACACTTATCTTATAACGTAGGTAATTCCACACTGATAGCCTATTTACCACCCAAGAAATTCAAAGAACAAAACATTAACGCAATCGTATGATTTGACTATTTGAGAAAAATTACGAAACTGATTTAATAGTGCCAGGAAACAAAACTTAAAAAAGGCATAAAACACGAGAGTATTATCCCACTTCTGAATTTAGGAATCTTAAACGTATTTATTTAAAAAAAAACAAACAATACAAGCTATAATTTTAATTCTAAAAATAACAATTTCTTATTTAAATCGACTCAAATAGTAATAAAGTAAAATTTAAACAGAGAAGGCAATTTCAATAGACGAACGGACAGAGTTTCCCCTTAACAAGTGATCACAACCGCAGCTCGACGAAAAAGTGTTTCGGAGGCGCTGCGCATCTGGTTTTATGTTCGTTACAACGTTACTCCCACCATACGGCAACCCCTTCCATCTAGGCGCGTCAATTTTCCGCTAACAATATATATAAATATAAGCTATTTACTCATGTGATTTACAGCCTTAACAGTTTCGCTGTCCAAAAATTAAAACAATAGATAATCAATTGTTATGTATCACATGTGATATATGGGACAGGGAACCTGTTAAAATATATATATTAGAGTTTTATTCCTGTTTCCAGTTTGTTTCATTTGAAGACCTCTTTAACAATTGCGTTTGACAGAAACGGCATTGCGTTTGACACTAATGGCATTTAATGAGCTGCGTGCGGTGCAAACGTCAACAAACATTAATTCCAAATCTAATCAAGGAACCAACTTTGATTGATAATTCGCAGTTCACTAGTGAACTACCAGTTCCAAAATTAACAATTAAGCCGACAAATTGGTCTGAGTTACCGCCGGCCATGGTCGCTCGCGTAATTGACCATGAATAATTTATTTGTTCATTCACCGTCTCGCGAGAGATAGATTGATTCGGATTATATTAAATTCTAACGGTGTCGAGTTGCAGGTAGTCTTAGTGAGTTGTATTAGAAACGATAGCATAATAAATTATTAACATAAAAGAAAAACGGAAAATGAAACTCTTTGTGAACGAAAACCGCAATTTTAGGCAAATTTTGTTGCGAACAAATCACAATATGAAAGTTGAAAACATACCGAACATTACACCGAAATTAGTTTATATTTTTCAAATTGAAGTCAGAGTCTTTTTGGTTTGATTCTTTGATTCTTTCTCCACTAGGTACCTGTTTTCGTATTGCGATCCCGCTACTGCCTTGTAATTCATCTTGCCCAGTCATCTGCCTTGTAAAAAAGTACAAACACGCAATTAAAATATGTGTTGCCGCTTACTTATTTATCTTAAATACTCTTTTTATTAAAGTTGGATACGCATCCAATCATCACTGACCAAGTAAATAGGCTTGACCTTTTTTCTATTTTGGATAAAATGCATGACGTCCAGAGAGACGCAAATAGTTATATGGGACTCTCCCTCCAACCCCTTTAAGGGAAAAGGAGGGCAGACCCACTAAAAACTCCTGCTCTTCAAGTTCGTGCCTCCAGGTCCAAAGACTTGACCAGCTATCACCCGAACTACCTAAGATTTGCACCTATCTGAAGATCTGGCAACCAAATCCGCTCAGCTCTCATGGCCGTTACTCGAACGGGCGATATTGAATTGTTAATTTCAATTACGTTTTAACATATCAAAGTAGATCGAGTTTAGATAGCGTTAACTGAACTAACATCAACGTGGCATTAACTGTGCGACGAAAACAAACACGCGTTTGCTATTAGCATTGATGCACGGCGACATATCGAATTTACAAACGCACTCATTTGAGGTTAGATGGTGTTGAACGAGAACGAACGGTCGAGATTTTCGTTCTATAAGGTCACGTTATCTACCAGACTCTAATTTTTTTTAAATATTTACGGCAAGCAATTGGCCTTCATCAAATTCAAATTCAAATTCATAATCATTTATTTAGTTTAGGTTACAAGTAGCTCTTGTGAATGTCACTATGCCATCGATTCGTAAGTCTACTCTTGTACTGAGAAGAACCGGCAAGAAACTCAGCAAGTGTCAAGCTCTTTTTTCTCCCTTCTAGCGTCAAAAATATTGGAAAATGCCCTATTATTAGTAGAACACTTTCCATTACCAATAAACACAAAAAATATAGAAGACAACCACACACATGTAAAAAGAAAAAAATCTAAGTTATCAAATTTACATCAGGTAAAAGTTTCAATTTCCACAATTTCATACAGTACCACTACAGTAAAGTCAAAAATTATTTAAGAAAAACAAAGTCAAACTATAGTAATTAATCCTAAAAATAAGATAAGTATGCAAGAGCAAACTAGCCTCCACAGGCGGCACCCGTTCACGAGTATAACATATGAATTAGCCATCGTTTCGCTCAACCATATTTTATGGAACGAACGTATCGACCCGAAGCACACGCCACCACCGCAGAGACAATAAAGAGAGCATGACACACTCAAGATACTCTAAATAAAAACTTAATGATCTATTTATCGCTACGCTGTTTGTTATCATCATACCTGATGTTATGTGATGATATGGACGTGGGTGGAGGTGCACATTATCCTCAACTACTGAAGCACACAACAATGGGAGTAACATTGATGTTATGGTGCTATATCTATATAAAATGGTGTTATCTAACTAGGCGGACAAAAAAGCTCTACCACCAATCACGCTAGGAACGAACCCGGGAACTGTAGGTCTGAGAGACTACAGAAGCAGTCGAAAAACTTACAACCTTATGTATCTTTGCTGGGCTCAGGCCCTCATATGTGTCTCACAGAACACGCAATGAGCATGCCTGTTGCCATGTTCATACCATAGTTTAAGATATTTAGTGCAAGTAATCTATTACAAAAACACAAATGTTGAAAAAATTTCCACGAGCAGGATTTGAACCTGCACCCTTCTGACATACCGGGTCAGGTGCTCTCCCAATTGAGCTATCATGGTTCTAACCAGCCCGCCGAAATTATTCAACACTATTTACTTTTTACTTTGAAAGCCCAAAGGCGCCCATTCAATGTCAACAACTACCGTCATTAACATCCGATCATAATATTTTTACAAATACTAAAGATCAGTTAAGAAGTTGGCAAACTATTTATAAAATGTTTTTTGTGACTGTTTTTTGTGAGTAAATGTGATTTTGAACATTTGTGTTTTTGTAATTTGTTCACAACAAACTTTGCGTTAAAAATTATATAAACAAAACAAAAACATTTTACAAGTAAATCTATGTTTATGGCAATATATGATTTTTTTTCAAAACTTTGATGTTTTACTCTATTGAACAAATAGGGGTCACTACTTACAGCTCCGCCTACCTGTCCAGGTCTGAAGGCCACGACAGGAATTAGAGAGAATACCACTGTACTTTGTCTTATCTTGGTCTTTGCTAGAGTTGGTCGACATATTATAATTTATTTACCCATCCAATAACAGAGAATTGCGTAAGTTGCTTAACTTGCAAGACCACAATTTAAATGTGCGTTATCAAGCATTGTCAACGTTATCAAGCTCTAAAAAAGAAAACTAAGCGAATGCAAATAAAGGAGGAAAAAAAAAGAAAAAAAAACATTAAAGAACCAAAAACGAATCAACGTTAAACAATTACGTAAATGCATCAAATAGCTTCAAAGAACGACCGTTATTGCACGCTGCACGGCTTAAGAAAAGCGCTACTTATGAAATGGAAGCGGCACGATTACATTTCAAGTCGGATTCAATTTCGAATCAGCGGAGAAATCCATCTGAGAGGCGAATGTGTTTTAAATTTTTAAAAGTCGGAATTTGCTTTGCTCCATTTTTTCCTGGTTTTGCACCGTCTATGCTTTAGAGTACAATCGTGTAGAAAAACGTGCAAGTTGATGCTGTTTTAGTAAGGGTCTATTTGATGAACCATATCTACAAAACTACATATTATACACATACACATACATTATTTTTACAAGGTGCTCGATGGCGCAATGGGTAACGCACCCGGTCTGCGAGTGCTGAGGTTAAGCAACTTTCGCACAAGCCGGTCACCGGATAGGTGACCAAATATTTATCATCTCAAGCTTCTCTGTGCTTTGGAAGGCACGTAAAGCCGATGGTCCCGGCTGCATTAACAGTCGTTAACAACCACCAATCCGCACTGGGCCCGCGTAGTGGTTTATGGCCCGTTCTCCTTATCCATCCATAGGGAAGGCTCGTGCCCCTACAGTGGGGACATAAATGAGCTGATAATGATACATTTATTACTGTGTAAAATGATATTGTCGATAGTGTATCTAATAAAATAAATAAATAAATAAATAAGTGATGAAATTGTTTCAGTTTGTAACTTTTAAACTACCATAGCCATACCATAGTTTTTACTTTTTTTAGTTCCCTGTTTTTTGAAGTCGGTTTTTAAATATTTTATTTTACGATTTTTAGTGATAGGTAGACCTAACAAGGATGCTTCTCGGATGAGGAAACGACGGCCTTGCTAGGCCGTCGTTGTTGTTGTTGTTGTTGTTACTATCTTTCGTCTTCATCATCAGGCCCCAAATGACTGGTAGTGGTATTCCTATGTAAAACTTCAATCTTAATTAGGTATTCTTTTTGTACGAACTGAAAATATTGGCATATTGAACCGTGTGAAGTAAGCCTAACAAAAGGTAACTGCTGTAAATCGTTAAGGAATTCCCTCGACTGTCTATGGTCTCCATCATCAGACCTGTGATGGCCCTTATAACCCATATGGATGCAAAATTTTCATTAAAGAAATGAATAAAGTCCAAACACAAAGTAGCTACTGTATACGTTGAGTAGTTGTTGTTGTTGTTGTTGTTGTTGTTGTTACTATCTTTCGTCTTCATCATCAGGCCCCAAATGACAGTCACAACCCATCTAGGTGTAAAGTTCTCATCAAAATAAATTAATCAAGCCTAAACAAATTGGTGTTTTGTTCACAATAAACTTTGGGATGTACACAGTACGATTTTACATTAAAGTGAAAAAGAAACATTTTGGAATATGACGGTATTTATTATAGGGAGCGATATATAGTTTACGTTTTAGTTTATTTAATTGGTTAATATTCTATAACCTTCCAAAGACAATCCTTCCAAATGTAGAAAGCTATACAACTCATAACTTAAACGGAACTGAGGATTTCCTGCTTAACTAATCGCGCTTCTATCTAACCAACATCGCTGTTATATTATGTAGGTAATAGTTAGTTTGATAGCTTTAACGATCCAGACAATCATCAACATATTTGTTCAAAAGACTTAAAGAGATTCTCCACAGATTAAAAATATTCAATAAATATATTAGGTATGATGCTTTGTTCGTTTCAATTAGAAATTCTTATACCTTTACTAGAATACTTTAATTGCTTTGTGCTATAACGATCGTGTAAGAGATAAACGAATAGAATTATTGAATTAATTTCACGCTTAATTTAACGTTCTTTGTTAAGATACAATTGACAATTTATATATTAATGAATAGTCTCACTGTAGCTGATTGTCATCGATATTTTTTGGTTGATATATTTACATGGACTTTGATTGTTTTTAGTCTTCATTTCACTTGACAGTAACTACCTAACGATAGAGCCGAAGATGAAAATACGCTTTAAACATTTTATATGTTTGCGTTGATCTTGGCTGTTAATGTATAGTCGACAATGAAATTGCTTCACCACCTTAGAAGTGAGTTATGTTTGCATTTATTAAAACAACAAGTTCTATTTTTGTTATAAGACCAAGGGACAGATAAGTTGTCATTATTGACAATGAGCCTTAGCGAAATTTTATTGTAATGGAAGTTTTTGTCAAAAGTGATAAAGCAATTTCATGGTCGACTATACATTTTAAAATAAAATAACTAAAAGCTCAAACAATGACTACTTTCAAAACAATACTACTAACACTGTGATGTTATGGTGACTTATTTAAGGTCACATTTTATTGACTGCAAATATTTTGACAAAACATCTAATTATATCAGAGAAATAAGGACCATTTTAAAAAAAACAGGCTAGTTTTTTTTTACTTTTCCTGACACAAAAATTGTAATATTTTTAAGAGCGGCCTCTCTGTCGGTTCCTTTGAAGGAAACTACGGGCACGTGTAAGCGGTGAAGGCAATGCGGTCTCTCTGTTTCGGCTCCTTTGAATTGTAACTACCGATATAGTGGTATCTGGCCAGGTGGACTCAAAACAAACCGGGTACAAACATACGCACGTAGCCCGTGTGTTTGAAACCACCCACACATCGCCTGACATCGCATGACGTCGCGCCTTTTTGGTCCAAAGTCGTTAAGCTCATGTTGTCGACACGTAATAAGTACCACGTTAGTTGCCAATATTTACTGTAGCAGTTCATCTTATTAATAGTTTCCTTAATACTTCGTAGTGTCATAAGCCCATGAGAGCTTTAGAAATTCCGTAAAAGTTTTGGCAGTGAGTGTACATGTCTTTCTGAGAACAGGCTCAGCTTAATGCATTCATAACTTTTAGCACGTGGTGAATATGGCGCGTGTTTTGAGAAAAGCCGTGATTTATTACCTGTTTTAGGTTAAATTTTAATGTTCGTTGTGTAGTTTGAGAGCGTTGAATATTCTATTATCATTTTTTTACATATATTATTTTATATAAAATTTTTAATCTCAAGACAATGTACTTAATATACGTTTAGAAATAAGATAGCCAGTGCTAGTATTTAAAGGTCTTGATAAAACATTTTCACAGTATCATTTACCATCAAGTAAAATGAAAGCAAGCACTTCCCCATTGTAAAATAAAATTTTAAAAACAAGACACTTTTATAATAAAAATATAGGACATTATGTATTCACGGTGATGACCTTTACTCTCGTGCACGAGTGTATTTATTAGCTTAGCACAGATTATCTGAAACTTGCAAAGAAGACTTAAGAAACTATTAGGCTTTGCAACCTGGAGGAAACTGCTTTCCTCGTTTTAATTAGCTACTATTACTAAGCAAAATATTGACAACTTTGACTGTAGATCGATCTTCCCATTCAGAAAACTATGGGCTTGTGTTAGGTATGTGTTAACGTCACTAGCCTGAAAGGGTTGTTCCTCATTCGTCATACTAGATTTTGGTCACATCTAAAAATGAGTCGAATTTGGTCACACGCCTTTAAGTCTCAGATCAGTAATGCTGGCCGGCAAAAAGATTGTGCGCGCTTTTCATTTAAGTGCTATACTCGTAGTATGGAGAACTACATTATTCGCATCATCTAACCCGAGTATCCGTTTAGCCACCGATACTTACGAAAGACTTAGAACTAAAAATAAAACATTAAAGTCTTCCTTCTAGAGAGTACATAACAGCCCAGTATGCGATAAAACTGCATTTATTACGTTGCAATATCTTGAAAAGTCTGACGCAGATAGTTGCTCGCTCGCTATTGGATGAGAGTCACGTCCTTAAAAGCTAATCTCGACTGTAACACGACCGGGTCTCATACGTCGCGGGATTCACGTACACTTGGTGCCACGTTATACGTACTAATAACGGTTCAAGTATTACTATGTTGCATTGTTAGTGGCGTACCCGGGCGTCGTGCAACGTTAATGATGTAATTAGCAACAATGACTTTGCACTTCACCCGATATTATGAGTTAATAACACTTCAAGTTTCTCGCCACCCCAAAAAGTCCGAATTGTTAAAAAAAGATGGCTGTCTTACTCCTAGCACGGAAAACTCAAGGAATGAATTAGTCATGTTAAAATCAATAGTTAAAAGTGGGGTCATGTGGCGAATATATTCATGTACGCTTTAATATTTTTTCCCTTTTATTAGTTGCCATATTGAGCTTCGCTTTATTACTCAATTTCTGATGGACAATATCAATTTAACGCTGTTTGCCTTGGCTAACTACATTTTGTATGTAAACAGAAAAGCTATTTTTAATTGCTACTGTTACGGAGAAGTGAACCGTTGTAAGTTTGTATTGGACACAGAATAAAAATAATATCATCACTATCGCCAGCCCGTTTTAAGTCCCCACTGCTGGGACACGAGCCTTTCCTATAGAATCACCACAGAGAGAACAACCACGCTGGCCCAATTAGCGTTTGTTAATGACTGCTAATGCAGCCGGGACCTACTACTTTATGTGCCTTCAGAATCACTCTTTTATATAGTACACGAGTATAATATAGCTATTGATTGTCATATTGCAAAAGTTAAAATGGAAGTAGAATCGTGACATGGAAAGCACTCAGTGAATTCTTAACCAAGCGATTCAAACAGATCTTAATCTTTACCCCCGAACTTCTGTAAGTGATCGTGCATAAAATTTTAATAACCCAGATTTAGAGGCTTCTAATGATTGGCTCACGGGCTGTACCCGTCTGGCTTTTAAACTAATGGGAAAGTTTGGATGCCAACTTTGACAAACTCTCAGAAGTTACGTTGCGCGAGCTAATTTTATGTACTTACGCTTTTTATATTTAGTTTGTTGTAGGTTTATTTTTTAGTTTTTTTTACTTGTTTTTATAGGGCAGTGAATAGTTAAACATTTGCTAATAAACTATAATAAACTTATATCAAACGGTTACATTAAAAATACGAAAATTATGTTGGGAAAATATTGTATTTTTGAAAGTCATTATCTTAAAAAACAGAATCAATTTCAAGTCAGTCAACTGCTGCCTTTAATATACGACTTAAAGAATAAAGCTATTCTAAGCTAGCTTTGATGAACAACCAGCTCAGCAACATATTAAGAGGTACTTAGGTGCAAGAATTAGTCAAAAATTTTAGAAGTACACACGGCGGCAGATCAACCTACCCAAAACTGTCAAATTTCTACAATCAATTTTGAACTTTACTGTTTGGTTATAAGGATCAATATTCATTAGTGAAATTTGACAGATTCGGGTAGGTTGATCTGCCGCCGACTGTACCACCACGAACTGAAACATTTATTTTACATTCACGTATCGTAAACCAAAAATGAATTCATGTTAGCGCGAACTAATTTGGGTAATAGCGTAAACGTATATAAAATATTATACGCGACTTAACATGCAGTGCTCGCTTTCATATGCGACTGTTGTAAAACAAGTTACATTATAAGGCAATTATACACCGAGTCTGTAAAAAAAAATTTAACTAGATTATTATACGAGTTTATTAAAACATTGTCTTTTACAATGGTGCTTTAATAATTGGTATCTGTCTGAGGTAGAAAAAGTCGTTAAACTCTGTTTTACAGATTCCAGGCTCTGGCCAACGAACTAGGGTTTTTCCAAATAAATTGTTAGTGCTTAGCAGTATTTGTGAAAATTTGATAAGTAGGCTACCTATTTGATTTTATTTGCAAATTTAAAAGTAAATTATTCAAAGCTTAGTTCGATGAACTTACATTTTTTAATTTGAGTAGCAATAAATAGTAAACAATAATATAATAATACATTTATTGTTAAACAAAACATTATCATAACACTCTTATGTATTGGTAGTAAGACTGAATCTCGTAGATCCAGTTCCTCTGATTTAATTTTTATATCAATCTCAAAAGAAGGTAAATAAATTACTAAAAAGAAATAAAATACTAAAATATTAGTCATAAAATTTCTTAATTTAAACTAAACTATGCCTCATGTGTTACCGTCTATGCCTTCGCCCTTTATGTATGTCCTGCCCGGCTATAGGTACAATAGTTTTGTGACTAATAGGAATAAACTTATCACCAGTAAAACAATCATTGCCCTAATCACTTTTAGACACGGGTCTGATATATTAGGGTCCACTTATCAGCTGCATTATGTTCTTAAATTGTTATCTATTGTTTTAGTCGCTTCCATATACTACTATCAGGCAAACTGCTCGTTTGATATGCAAATGTATGTGTGTACTCGTTACTTTTTGGTTTGTGTTACGTCATGTTATGATTAGAAAATAATATTGTATTATCATGTACTGTTAGCTTTTTTATGGTAATTAGCCAGATAACAAACATAGGCCCTGCCTAATGGAGAGCAGCCACCGCTACCCATTGAAGCTTACAACACTAAGGTCATACACGGGCAGCTTGAAGCAGTCAGGATTTGACAGCATAGTGTACTACACAACGGCTTGAGCGGCGGAGCTTGACATTTGGTAGTCGACTTTAGAGTTGACGACCCGAGCAGTGGAATCTGCGAGTTGTACTCTTAGTGCAACGAGAAGTGAGCGAGCTTACAGCTCCGGTAACCTATCTGGATATTAGGTAGTGAACTATTCGTGTCCACGGGGCAACTAGCTCGAGACACCCGGCGTGTTCTGATCTGGCGTTATGTCCTGACGTAGATGGTCCCTTGTGCTTGCGCAAGGATGTCTGACACCTAACTTTACAACCGTTAGGTTGGTGGGGGGTGTCAGTATAAACTTTAAAGTCGTGTGTAGCGGGGTGTGTGCTTCAAGCTGCCCGTGTATGGCCGCCTTAAAGCTATTATGCTCGCATTGCTGACCCTCGAGCTTTGGCTCTTACCCCTGTATGCGCATGGATTTCACTGGATCTACTATTGTTCAAACCAGATACAGGAGCGGCACATAATTATTAGTGTAATCTCCATCCATTTCTAACAATGGTTTACTTATTTAAGGCTTACTTACTTCACATCACATCACCAGTATTTTTTTTGTCCCCACTGCTGTGGCACGAGCCTTCTAGTCCTATGGATCATCTGAGCCAAAAGACGTCCACTGCTGGACTAAAGCCTCCCCCAAGGATATGAGGGGTATTTATAGAGCCCTATGGATAGATAGAGAGAACAGGCCAACAACACCACGCAGGCCCAGTGCGGATCGATGGTAGTTAACGAGTTTGACGACCTCCTTGGTCGAGTGGTTTGTACACCGGTTTTCATGGTGTCGCCATCTCTGAGGTCCCGGGTTCGATCCCCGGTCGGGTCATTTTAGAAATCATTGTTTTTGGAACGTATTTCCTTATCGCGCGTTGTGAAAGGGGGCTGGACGGAAAAAATTCTTACGAAAAAAGTTGTCACGACACTTTTTTTATCAATAGAAGTGTACGTTAATTTCGCCATTGTTATCACAACACCGTGTGGCCTAATGGATAAGGCGTCGGACTTCGGATCCGAAGATTGCAGGTTCGAGTCCTGTGACGGTCGAAATATTATTTTGTTAATTTTATTTGAAAATTATTTATTTATTTATATTTTTTTCGTTGATTTAATATTTTGTAATAATAATATACAGTATTTTCAAAATGAGTTTCATTTTTGCTAAGGGTTTCAGTGCAAACTGTTTCTTTGTCTGTCAAAATGTTTCTCTGTCTGTCTCTCTCTCTCTTATAGAAAGCAAGCCAGATATTTTCATTTCTATTTCGACGATTATTTTTGATGAGTTTATACAGGTTTTTTGTAAATAATAAATAATAAAAAATAATAATAATAATGAATCCTGACAGTGTTTCTGCACAAGTTCCGGATATTGCTGATGGAGTTAGGTAAGTAGAGATTATATACAGATAATAATAAATGCTTTTGTATTTTTAGCAAGTACACACTATAACCTAAAAAAAAAAACAAAAAAAAAACAAAAAAAAAACAAAAAAAAACAAAAAAAAAAACAAAAAAAAACCTACTGATAAAGTTTATATAACATTATATTTGTTAATAATAAAAACAAAATTATTATAACTTAAAAAAAATAAAATTTTATTACAATTCCTTCACTAATCAATCGAAAGGAACTTCGTTCCATCCGGGTGTCTCTTGACACCTCTCAAGTTTTTTTTTCTAAATTGTCTCGGGTCTGGTGGTGACTTATTATACATAGAAAACACCCAGGGGGGTAACCACGAGCTCTTATAGCAGTATTATTGCAGTTGCGAAAACGAGACGCGTGTAGCGGCGAATATATTCGCGTTTCTTTTTCACAACTGCAATAATAATGCTATAAGAGCTCATAGTCAGGGGGCAGGTGTTTTCTATGTATAATAAGTATGTATAAGTATTTTAAGTATGTTTATCCGTTGTCTAGTAACCATTTAACGAGTTTCATAACGAAGCTTCTCTTGGGCTAGATAATTGGTGTGAGTGTAGGAAATTTTATGTTTTAAGTTTAGTTAAAGACTGCTTTTAAAGCACCCATTTTGGTCACCCATCCGATGACCAGCTTTTGTGAAAGTTGCTTAACATTAGCAGTCGCAGTCCTACGTCAACCGTTGCGCCATCAAGCTCGTCCTACTGACTTACTAAAATTTACTCAATTACTTACATTCTTACATATTTACTTTCTTTCTTTTTTTTTATACTTACTTGGTGACATTTCAGCAAGTGACAATCCTAAATAGCGATGTACAGACGCCTGTACATCAACATATCCAAAACTTTCGCATTTCTTCAATAAATGTTAAACCTTATGCCATATACGTAGAGTTCAAAGTCTATTGAGGAAATTTGACAGATTGTGATAGTCTAATGAACAGGCGTGTGTACTTTTCACCGGTTACGGGCTTTGGGTATAACATCCCAATCCATCAGTTTTTGATCTGTAACATCTTTCCTCTCGCTTTCTAGCAATTTGTGGAAGTGATTTCGTGAATTGGGACGGAAGTGTCCAACAGTGTAACAGGAACCACGGCTTCCTGTTACACTGTTGGACACTTCGTTACAATTACAGAATTTACAAAATTTACAAAATTCCTTCCTGTTACACTGTTGGACACTTCCGTTACAATTACAGAATTTACAAAATTCATTCATTTACATTATTATTATATGTGACATATTGTGTCATTTGACTATCAAAGGTCATTTTGACATGTCAAATGTATTCTATAGGGAAAGTGAGAGGAATGAGTATTTACTGCATTCTCTTCATGATCTGTAAAAAAATATACGTCGTTGTTAATTTTATATTCTATTTTCTATTGTAATATTGATTTCAACCCTTTCGTGTGTAATAGACGTTTTCATTATTTATTTTATAGTTATAAAATGATGTACTTAAATACCTGACCCATTTTTTCAGAATATAATGTTAAAGTTGCTTATTACTAAGATGAGATGTCAAATGTTACACATCATATGCGATTACTGTAAGGCTAGCTCATTTTTTTTATATAAACGTTGTTCTTATTTCGTATCAGTACGGTCACTTCCTCAATTTTCATTCTCTCCCCGATAAATTTCAACACTGAATTGCTTCACGGGGAATAAATTCATACGGTCCATTTCCATCAATCAGCAATTTAATTATGAGTTTCGCTTAGTCGGTAACATTGCAGCATTTGTCAGTTATAATTGACACTTCTGGCGCACGCCGTTAGATGAACATAAACCCTTTTAGTAACGTAAGTACATACTGTCTAAATTATCAAAATTACTAAAGTAACAATTGTCTATTAAAGTTTTAAAATTACGTAAATCGTAATAACTAATTTTTTTATGGACCATACTTGTAGTAGCAATTTTCCTCTGTCTTCTTTCATTCGCCTCGCTGGCAGAGTAGCAAGATAACTTAGAGGACCTGGGTCCAACTCAAAAGTCAAAGAGAAAGTGTGGTTTGGTTTATTCAATGCACAACTAGGGTTTGTGATCACCTATCTGCATTTGGCTAGAGTTGGGGATAAGTCAATGCGCATCAATCATCATCATCATCTCAGCCAAAAGACGTCCACTGCTAGACAAAGGCCTCCAATAATGATAAATACTGTTTTTTTATCGATTGTAGCGAATTGGTTACACTGTAACCGTTACAGTGATGGAGGTCTTTGCTCAAAACTTTAATATTTTCTTTAAGAGCTATTTAACCACTTTTCATTGGATTTATATAACTAGGTGTTTTATTACATATTTAGAAATTATTTGCGTTAATTATACCAAAAGTATAATAAATTACTAAATAAAACAAAAAATCACCAACAGAATAATAGATACAGGCAGGAATCGTTTCACAACCAAATGATCAAACATTAAAAATATATCAGTACATTTGTTTGCAAACCGGTATTTAGCTATTCCAAAATCAACTCAACGACGTTAATAATAATGTGACGTATCGTTCATACGGTGAATAGTTAATTGCATCGTCGGGCCGATTCACTGAGTCCATTTCTATCCATCATGGGCGTAATCAGCGGTATTCAATTAGAGTTTCGCATAGTTCCGCGCTGGTATCGAATCATTCGTCTAACATAATTGACGTGTCAGAAACATTTCATTGTTATCCTGATATTGGTAGTATGAATAGGACTATGGTCTTAACCACTAGACCATAGAGGCGGTTTAAGTAGACTTAGTGTAAGAATCAATTTTAGATAGCCATAATTCTACTAACTAGTGGTCAACCGTATTTTTTATAAAAAGCTGTTTACTGTTTCGGCTGAATAATGAAGCTGCAAGGCTGCACGGATTGTATCCTAAGCAATGAAAAAATAAAAAAGATAGAATGTGAGTTTGGATTTGGCATTGACAGATTTCGGCCGCTCCTCTACCACTTTTGAAAATTTTGAAAAATGTATGAAACAATGTTTTTTTAATTTAATGTATTTTTTTATGCATAATTTAAAAAAAATAAGCATTCTGCACTCCTTCTCTATATGAACTATAAGTGTGCGAAATTTCATACTCCTCCGTCCACGCAATTTTCGTAAAAAAGAGTACAAAGTTTTTGCTTCAATATATAGATATAAAACCGTAGGTAAAACCAGAGCTTTTTACATTGTTTATGAGTTTATTTTAACTTTTAAAGATTTTTTTTGCGCTATTAACACATTAAGACAAATCAAATGCTAATAGAATAGAAAAGTAAAATAATGATTATTGTATGAGCTTGACTTATACGTCATTTATACGTATCGTTGACTTATGTCAATCCCGTACAAAAATCATTATATTTGATATCTATTCTATTAGCGTTTTGCCACAGAACAAATATTAGGCCCGTGGTTTTGCTACTTGTCTAGAGGGGCAGATAAGCTATGCAGGCAATAGGTATGACCAACTTCTTGTAATACCAACCATACTCTTCGCAAATAAAGTTATTCTATTCTATTCTATTCTATTCTATTCTATTCTATTCTATTCTATTCTATTCTATTCTATTCTATTCTATTCTATTCTATTCTATTCTATTCTATTCTATTCTATTCTATTCTATTCTATTCTATTCTATTCTATTCTATTCTATTCTATTCTATTCTATTCTATTCTATTCTATTCTATTCTATTCTATTCTATTCTATTCTATTCTATTCTATTCTATTCTATTCTATTCTATTCTATTCTATTCTATTCTATTCTATTCTATTCTATTCTATTCTATTCTATTCTATTCTATTCTATTCTATTCTATTCTATTCTATTCTATTCTATTCTATTCTATTCTATTCTATTCTATTCTATTCTATTCTATTCTATTCTATTCTATTCTATTCTATTCTATTCTATTCTATTCTATTCTATTCTATTCTATTCTATTCTATTCTATTCTATTCTATTCTATTCTATTCTATTCTATTCTATTCTATTCTATTCTATTCTATTCTATTCCGTTGGTTTAGGTCAGTAATCTACCACGACCACGATATTTCATATTCAATCCGAGCGTCTATCCGTTCGGCTACCAACGCTTAATACACAAAATCTTTCTATTTCTCTTCTTTATAAGCATCAGAATCTGATTTCTCGTGAACATGCATAATCCACGCCATCTGTTCGATTCTCTCAAAGAGTGTGTGTAACTGTGTGACAATTATCTCCATTAGGTAACATTGGATATGAACAAATAGTGCTACGGTGGCGTCCGTGTGGCCAAAGATTGAGCGTTTTCTGATTATGATTAAGTTTAGATCTGCTAGTGATGAGGTTAAGCAACTTTCGCAAAGGCCGGTAATCGGATGGGTGACCAAAAATGTATCATCTCGAGTTCCTCTGTACTTAGGAAGGCACGGAAGCCGTTGGTCCCGGCTGCATTAGCAGTCGTTAATAACCATCAATCCGCACTAGGCCCGCGTGGTGGTAAATGTCCCGTTCTCCCTATCCATTCATGGGGAAGGCTCGTGCCCCAGCAGTGGGGACATAAAAAAGCTGATGATGATGATAATAAAGTAAGTAGTTTTTATAAATATCTCTACAATCTTAAACTATTAAATAGCAAAACAAAATTTAATATGTACCTATATACAGAATTGTGAGAGATGCCTAAGAGAAGCGGCCACCTTGTCGCACAGGCACCAGCGGTCTCTACCCAAAACGTGAGATAGTAGAAGGTAACTATTTATTACTAATAGGTAATTATTTAAAAGCGCATAGTAAATTCCTTTGTGTTTTTTTTTTAATTTTCACAAACAACACAACAACAACTTTAAATTTTCAAGTGAATTAATTTAAGTAAAGTAATTTTTTTAATTTACTTATTGCTTGACCTGTTTTGGTGTAAAAAGTTTGTGACATTTATGATAACACGATAGTTATGATTTTGATTGTAGACTACAACTATGTATTTGACAAGTACAGTCATTTTGTAGTGGTCAACGAAAAACACGTTTGTTCGCATAAGGACAGATTCTCAAAAAGACAGACTCGCATAAGGACAGATTCTCAAAAAGACAGATTCGCAAAAAGACAGTGTACACATAAGTACAAAAAATAAATTTATTTTCTCATCGTACGACTTACTCATATATTTTTTACTTCTAACACTTATAATGACAAATTAACAAAAACAATTGTTATTTTTTATTGAGATAAAAAAAACAAGAATACTTAAATAAGAAAAAAAAATTGTGACAGAATTCATTCATTTTTCCTTGTTGGGTGTTATCCTCGCCTTAGTACCGCAAGACGTTGCAAGCATTCTATCATCGATATTTTATCGGATGTACAATCAGATACAATTTTATTAATTTGAATATCAACCGCAATATCTGATTTTCTCCTTCTTTTATCGGCACAATAATATAAACTACGCTGTATTTTAATGTCAGTTAGTTTTGCTTCCTTTTTTAAAAGCTTGATGAATAAAAATAATGGTGTTTTTTTCGGAATTTTCGCATTGATACGTTTATGCCAACCTTCGATGGCATTTGTAGTACGGAATTTTTCGCCGTAACAACTGAAGACTTCTGTTGTGATGAGTTTGATCCACTGCTTGACAAAATAATTTTGAAATGATGTGCTTTCCTCAGTGCAAGGAGCCAATTCACACAACGATAGGTATGCCTCGGGGATAAGTACCGGAGGCAACAGTGGTAACTGGGAGAATAGCCGGGTGCATTTACGGCCTTCTTCTGTAGAACTGAATCCAATTGATTTTGACCTTTTCCAAACAGCATTTAAAAAATGATAGTAGCATCCTTTGACCACTATGTCAGTATATATCGTCTTTATGGCTTGAATAATAGCAAGCTCATAATCACACTTAAAAGTATCAATATTCACGAATAATTTTTCTTTTACAATTTTAAAAAGTCTCTCGTATGTATTTTGATTTTTGTTTGGCAACAAAGCAAACAACAATGGTACAAAGCTGACAGTTTCTGAATCATGCGTGATGTCGGCGTGCAAAGAAAACAACTGGTAAAAAGGAGCCGGAAAACACTTGAACGTTCCATCAGCGTACAATAAATTTACTTTTTTAATGGTTTTTTTTGCCAATTGAGTACCAAAAATTATAATTTTGTCTTCATCGCCTTCATCAAATAAAAAAAATCACTTACAATACAATCCGGCAATTGAACATCCTGTGGATGCTCAAATTTACTTTTCTTTACATTAAGAAATTTATAACGAGCCCGACACAGTGTATCTTTTTTGGAATTGAATCTAGGCAATTCAGTTGTGGAAAGTACATAATCAGAACACTCATCCTGCGTATCAATATCAATTTTGTAATAATGCTTCTCGAATAGTTTAGGTATTGGCTCCATATTAAGACAAACTTCTTTTTTGGCTTCTGACATTATGAAGTCATTTTTGTTGCGTGCAAAATCCGGAAAACACGTATGTTTCGCTTCTTTGACAATTGCTTTCTCTTTCGATAATGTTATGGATGTGCTACACAATTTTTTGTTGACGCATCGCCAATTAGTCGTGCCACTAACATTAGTTTTTACAAAATTATATTTGTGGCCAGCGTGCAGCAGCACCATCCCTTGATTTGGAAGACGTCCTTTTCCTACAATAAAAAATAAATAAATTAGTAATCTCTGGAATTATATTACAATAAGATCGGCTCTTGCAGATTTACTAATTAATACTATGAGTCTTACCTTTATTTCCTTCTATGAAAACGATGTCGATTTTCCCTGAACTAGGGCCCGCTTCATCCATTTTGTATTAAAATATTTTATAAATGCAAATAAAATAACAAGGAAAAATTAAGTTATATTGACTTAATAAGTCATTATATGACAGAATATCATGGATAAATTCTGATAAATTAGAAACATTATCTAATTGCCAGTGACAAAAGTCATCCAAACAGCACGAGTTGTTTATGCAAGAAGTATGCATTGTTGCATTATGTGCTGGCAAATAATTACTATGAATAAAACGAACAACAGGGGAATGATATGCAAGAAATTTACAGATGAGATTTTTAGACCTTACGACCAAAATTTTTAATGAATGGTGTGTTGATATGTACCATTTCTGTCTTTTTGAGAATCTGTCTTTTTGAGAATCTGTCCTTATGCGAATCTGTCTTTTTGCGAATCTGTCCTTATGCGAACAAACGCCCTATAAGCCTTAGGGAGAATAAAAAAAAGCTTTCGCTGACTTCGTGGCCCATTACGAAACAAGCACACGCCCGGCCAGCTGCACAAACCTGATTAGTCATATTCCATGGAGATCGCAGAAGCATTGCGATTCAACCGTTGCATTACAGAGCTTAAAATGTGCATAGTTTAGATGAAATTGTTGAAATACTCAACATAGACTAATATTTTTATTTCAGCGTTGATTAATGAAGCCTGAATTTTAGTGTCACTTGTTATCCAGTGCAGATATAGGCAATTAAAAAAATCCTTATCGAAATTTGTAGCTAATGTTTAACGGAGTAATTATCAATAGTCCCACTATAAGCGTTTCGCTGCTGGGTCCAAACCTTCCCATCTGAATCCCACCAGTCGTTAAACCTACCAACCCGCTTTTGTCCAGCGTTTTTGGGCTATGGTCCGATCTCCCCATGTGCTGATATACTTAGGCATGTGCCTAAGGTCTGGTGTCAAAGTTGTTGTGAAAACCCCGCGGCCGTGAGAAACTGTGCCCATATTTCCACCTTCTAACAGAGTTGTTTTGCAATCATCATCATCTCAGCCAAAAAACGTCCACTGCTGGACAAAGGAAGGCCAAGGATAACCACAACGATCGGTTTTATGCAGCTCGAATCCAGCAGCTACCAAAAAATAAAACCAATATCTTCGTAGCTCTACATAAAACCATTAAAACCATTTTATTCAAGCTTTACCTCCGACGTTGCTCTGAGCCCTCTGAAAATCGTATATCCTCCCGTTCAAGTCTGTTTTCATTGTCCGGAACTGAAATCTCTTGCAGTAGTGCTAGTACGAATGACAACAACATTATTTCCGAGTCTTTCAAAGCATATTGGACGGAACGAAATGGTACCTACAGTTGCGTGTTTGTTTGTAAGCACATAAAATGCGTTATTTGCGTGGCTACACACAGGTTAGTTCTCATGACATAAAGCTACCTACAAAACTTGCTGTATACATAGCGATTGTTCTGCCAAATCTCCTGTATGCGATATTTTAAGCATCCATTGGTCAGATCGTGTACGAAACACGGAAGTTCTGTGACGAGCTAATCATCAGCTCATTTTATGTACCCACTGCTGGGGCACGAACCTTCCCTATGGATGGACAGGGAGCACGGGCCATAAACCACCACGTGGGCCCAGTGCGGATTGGTTGTAAACGACTAATAATGCAGCCAGGAACCAACGGCTTTACGTGCCTTCCGAAGCACGGAGGAGCTCAATATGATACATTTTTGGTCACCCATCCGATGACCGGCCTTTGCGAAAATTGCTTAGCACTCGCAGATCATGCGCGTTAACCACTGTGCCATCGAGCTCCTCAATAACAGTATATCAGTGATTAACAGTAACATGAACCTGAATAACAAGTATGTCAGTGGAATAGAGGCTTACTTAATGAGGCGGCAGCTGCGGTAAAAAAAATCAATTTAAAATCATTTATTTAGTTTAGGCTACAAGTACCTCTTGAAAATGTCACTATGCCATCGGTTCGTAAGTCTACTTTGGGCGGGAGATCTTGTACAGAGAAGAACCGGCAAGAAACTCAGCAAGTGTCCAGCTCTTTTCTCCTTTACAGCGTCAAAAATACTGGAAAATGCCCTATCATAGCAGGACACTTTCCATTACAAATAAACACAAAAATATAGAAGACAACCACAACATGTAAAAAAAAAACAAAAAAAAAATCTAAGTTAACAAATTTACATCAGGTAAAAGTTTCAATTTCCAATATTTCCAGGTAGTGAGGCCATATGTTCCGAATGCCTGATGACAGAGTGGTGAAGCGCATCTTTTAGTCTGAACTGCAATGTGGCATGCGGAAACAAGGCAGTAAATTTTGCGATACAAAGATGTGCTTAAACGGCACATAAAGCGATGTGACGTAGAACGGGCACAATAGGAGGCAATGGCAGAGGACCGGTCACTGTGGAGACACACTGTGAACACTAAGGTTTGAGTATCAACGGAGGCAAAAAATGATCTCAATACTAAGCGGTTTGAGCTCAACGTCCGACTATCTGTCGCCTATCACTATAGTTATGTCGGAGGGGTGCTGACTTGCAGAGAATGGTGGTCGCACAAGGCGAAAATTGGCTATGTTAGTCACCTGAGAGTGGGCTCTCAGGTGATGAACGTCGCTCTCCTTAGATCCCACATTATTATTATATTATTATTAATCTCTTTATTAAATATATATATCCTAAGAATTTTTTTTTACATATTTTATATAAAAACATATTTACAATATAAAATATAAAAAACTTAACCTTGGTTGCCACCGGCAGATATACCCGGGGATAAACCCAAGCTATCGGTAGTTAGAGCTGCAGAGTGAGGAACCTCCTGACAATACGTTCCGTGTCAAGGAGTACTGCCTTTTGGATCTGACCCTGGACCCAACCTTTCAGCGAGAGCCTCTCTAGGTGTTGATCGAGGCTCTTGGCTAAAAGACCGTTTGCCGAAACGACTATCGGTACAAAAATGGTTGAATCCACATCCTACATGGCGCTAACCTCGTGAGCCAAGTCAAGGTACTTACTGAGCTTGTCCTATTATTAATAATTTTACACACAGGTTAACTAAGATTATCAAGAATACAGAAGAACGTTATATTTTATTTTAGTGTTACTTTAAGAAGAGTAACAAGCAAACTTTGGTGTGATTTAGCCAAAGAGTTATTCGTATTGACGGATAAAACTTATTCGTTTGATAAAGTATTAGGTAACCATTTTAAAAATGTATTGTCATAACATGACTTTTCTTTTTAAACAGGTGACATTTTAGCTTGTTTGCGTAATACTTTATCAGAAGGATAAGTTTTATCCGATAATTGAAAAATCAGCCCGAGTGATAATAAAGATGTTTGTTAGAGAAGGTGTTTGTAAAATTTTATTCATCAAGTACTAAGCAGCTTATTGTAAAAATATTTTGAATTACATATTTTAATATGTTAATTGCACTTTTTGCTATTAATGCCGAATACATACTGATGTAGTCGGCATTAATAGCAAAAAGTATATTGTCTAAGTCACTGGACTGAGAGAATAAAAACTCCACCCTATATCCGACAGTTCAATTGCCAGGTCGGGCAAAGACTGTTTCTGTATTTCGATAAGGTTCGTGATCACCAACCCGCATTTAGTATTGTACATTAGCCAAAATTTTTTTTTAGTTTATTTACTAAAAAATACAACTTATAAATACAACCCACTATTAAAAACCTTTAATGGATTTATCGTATTCAAACTGTTTACAATATTAAAAAAGTTTCTATTTCTATTTCTATATTTATGGTTTAGTGCTATTAATACACTAAGTAAAATCTTCTTACATTTCTTGGCATTAAATTTGTGTTACTTACATCATCAGTTGTTTGTTTCGGTAGGGTATTCAGCCTTTTTGGTAGTAAGTACTGGGTGGTTTAGAAACTCTCATGCCATATACATTAATTGCAGCGATGCTGGACGCCTAATGCCTAAATCCTGAGGACTTGCGGGTAGGAAAGGCGAGGACGGCTCGTGGCGCGGAATTCTATTAGCAACCCTATTAAGTATTAGCTGTGCTCGCATCAGGACACTGTTTCTGCTTAAATCAGATAGAACTGAGTCATTTGCCTAACCTCTATAAAAACATTAAAAAAGTATCGGGGAAAGTACTTAGTATCACAGGTATATCCCACGTTAAATAAATAAATAAACTTTCCTACACTCACACCAATTATCTAGCCCAAGAGAAGCTTCGTTATAAAACTCGTTAAATGGTTACTAGACAACGGATAAACATACTTAGGCCCGATTTTTCAATCCTCAGTTATGTGTTATCCAACGAATAACATTGTCATTGTGACATATTTTCTAAAGAGAATCTGTCCTTATGTCAAATTATTCAATGAATAAACTTTAACTGACGATTGAAAAATCAGCCCTTAAAATACTTAAATACATACTTAATATACATAGAAAATACCCAGACCCGAGACAATTTACAAACAATAATTTCTAAAGTGACCCGACCGGGGATTGAACCGGGCTCCGGAAAACCGGAAAAAAAACCGGAAAACTCAGAGATGGCGACACCATGAAAACCGGTGTACAAACCATTCGACCAAGGAGGTCGTCGTTAGTTCTATAACAACACTCTTATCGCCTCAGAAAATACATTTTCAAATTACCGTTTAACATTTCAATTCCCGCCACATTCCCCGTGTGCACACAACTACACATTGTTTTTACGTGGCGCGCGCTTCCTTTGAGCATCCGCGTGGATAAATAAAAACGGCGCATTTCAACGTGTTGTTACGCTTTTATATTATGTGAAAACGTACAAAGAGCTACGTATATGAGAAACTTGCTTCTTAAAACATCGGATGTTGTTATATTTTTTTGTCGTTCGTTTCGTCTGACTGATTCATATAAGTGATTAACGATATTAATTGAAAACTTTCAATCACGAGCAATTTTGTTGTAATTTCTGACCCTATGTTTTTTTTTATTTGTTACGGATAATCTTGGCTTTTATCGCGTTTGATATTTAATGGATAATAAGGCCGAAAGTGGTAGCGCACTTTACCCGGGTTCTTAACTACAGAGGAACTTGCTATCATGAGATAGCAAGTTCCTCTGTAGTTAGCATTTTTGTATTCGTACAGTAAGATATAAATCTTACTGTGCGAATACAAAAATGCTACTAATTTTGATGTTAAAATATTTAAATATAATAGTGCTCTCTAAGTAGGCGGACTGAAAATAAGCCCTACCACTAAACATACCCAGTAAGAAAAATATGCCCCTCAAGGAATGGAACCCGGGATCTCTGGACCAGTGACCGGTGGCCTTAACCACTAGATCACAGAAGCAGATAAAAGTTGTAGAAACAGCCACAGCCAAAGTTAATAGTTTAAGCCAGAAAACTATTGAAATTATCGTAATTTTTAATTTTTATTATATTTTTTTATCATCATAGCAAGTTCAACAAACTTATAAAGTAACTAATCTTCTTCTTGTATGAATCTAAAAGCGACATACGCAGAATAAGAATACCTAACTTCAAAATTTATCCAAAATAATATAAAACGACAAACGCATAGCTTCAACGTTAATGTTAGCTCACTGTCATTAATTTATTCAGTTCAAATAATAGCAGTGCTCAAACTAAAGATATTCTTGATTTGCACGGCATAAATTAGTTTAAACAAACGAACTAAACCCAAATAATACCTATGTAAATATTAAAGTTACGACTTTCAATTAAGACTGGAGATGTTCAAGGACTGGTGGAACTAGACGAAATAGAATCTCACAATTGTGGAGCAATTGAATTTGATGAATCCATAATTATGATAATTTATGTATTCACTATACAAACAAACAGTTTGAACGACAGAGATGTGTAAGTTGTGTTTAAAGTTAGTGAAACTTATTAAACAAACCTGTGAAATAAACGTCAGGCTAAAATAATATGTTGATGACGTAGTTGTTCACGTTGAATAAGGCTCCTTTGGCCCACAAAGTAAGAGTAGATAGTTGGTGTGCAGGAAGCGTGAAACTTATTAATCAAACATGTGAAATAAACGACAGGGTAAAATAATATGTTGATGACGTAGTTGTTCACGTTGAATAAGGCTCCTTTGGCCCACAAAGTAAGAGTAGATAGTTGGTGTGCAGGAAGCGTGAAACTTATTAATCAAACATGTGAAATAAACGACAGGGTAAAATAATATGTTGATGACGTAGTTGTTCACGTTGAATAAGGCTCCTTTGGCCCACAAAGTAAGAGTAGATAGTTGGTGTGCAGGAAGCGTGAAACTTATTAATCAAACATGTGAAATAAACGACAGGGTAAAATAATATGTTGATGACGTAGTTGTTCACGTTGAATAAGGCTCCTTTGGCCCACAAAGTAAGAGTAGATAGTTGGTGTGCAGGAAGCGTGAAACTTATTAATCAAACATGTGAAATAAACGACAGGGTAAAATAATATGTTGATGACGTAGTTGTTCACGTTGAATAAGGCTCCTTTGGCCCACAAAGTAAGAGTAGATAGTTGGTGTGCAGGAAGCGTGAAACTTATTAATCAAACATGTGAAATAAACGACAGGGTAAAATAATATGTTGATGACGTAGTTGTTCACGTTGAATAAGGCTCCTTTGGCCCACAAAGTAAGAGTAGATAGTTGGTGTGCAGGAAGCTTGAGTGGGTGTTGAACCCACGACCTTTGGTTAATCGGTCCTATGCCGGACCGCTGAGCTACCGAGGCCCCAGAAGACTCGTTGATTTTTTCAAGTAGTTTGTAATTAACGTGGACAGCGTTATTACGTCATTGTGAAGTTACTACCCTCACAGTCGAAAGAACACTTAACTGCATTAATAGCAGATATGGCACAAAAACTATTTTAAAAGTTTTGAAGCACAAAAAAACCGCGGAATCAAAGCCACAACTTCATCGTATATTTTCTACAACGTATTGCTAACTTCATGTTTAACGAATGTTGCAATGGAACAAAGACAACATTCTACTACATTTTTCTTCCAAAAAACTAAGAGATAGTCTGTGGTTAAATAAATAATTTCATAGGTAAATTTCAGTTTTGATTTTATCCCTATTCACCCCTGCATCCCTATACACCCCTTTTTACGGTATGCAAGTTTTTTTAATAATTGATAATGACGTAATTCCTTTTTAAATATTTATATTATTTAAAATTTTGTAGTCACAATGCTATTTAAAGTTACAAAAATCAACCAGCCTCAGGAAGCCCGAGTGGGAGTCGAACCCACGACCTTTGGATGACCGGTCCAATGCATTAATAGTACACACGGCGGTAGATCAACCTATCCAAAACTGTCAAATTTCTACATTCAATTTTGAACTTTATGGTTTGGTTATAAGGATCAATATTCATTGGAGAAATTTGACAGATTTGGGTAGGTTGATCTGCCGCCGACTGTACTTTTAAATTTTGGCGGGTTGAACGATAGCATAATTAAAACCGCAACTGACCCGAACTATCAAAGGGTGCAGGTTCAAATCACGCTCGTAGAAATCTTTCTCAAAACTTTTCCAAACTGTAATTTGTTCGAAACAAAATTTAAAATTATATTATATATAAATCTATAACTAAATAAATGTTAGTCAAACGCTAGTTAGCAATACCTGTTACCTATTATTATTCATTGTCCGAGGGCTTAGAGCATTAAACCAACTGTAATGCTCTAAGTCCGAGGGAGTATAAATTTAGCGAATGTAAACATTTAATTACATTAAACATTTAATATCGCCTTACAATATTAAGAATGTTTTTTTTTATAACCAGATCCTCTAAAAAATAGGTAATGAAGATGAAAGCTTGAAATAATAAAAATATTACTTGACTTGACAAGAATATGATTATGCTGAGTCACGAATTATAAATAATGTCTTAATTGTAATCTTTTTTGTTAAAGTTCTATACGGAACAGCTAGTTTTGCGTTCCAGTTGCAATCTTACAAGATGCAACTCCCCAAAGCAAGGTCACTGTATGGGTGATCAAATAAAAAAAATATCTACCATTTCTTTGTACTTCTGAATTCACGTTAAGCCGTTAGTCCTTTTTATCGACTTTTGGCTGAGATGATGGTGACGATGCTGATAGTAAGGACACAACCGATACAAATACTGACATCACCAGGCACGATATGCGAAGCACGGAAGAGTTGCAGAATCGCTACTAGGCTACTATTTATTTACAATTAAATTTTTAAATTGTAAATATCTTGATTCAACTGTTTTATTGGAACTTCAATAAATCATTCAAACGTCGTTACGACTGTAACAGTGGAATTAAGTACATTGTATACTGAATAAATGTTTTAAATTAACAGCAGTCAGCTCAATGCTACAGAGTAGATGCGAGCAGTAGGTTAGAAATGTTCGAATGTGAAAACGCGAATCCACTGCGGTGCATGTTGTGTACGGCTACATTTCTATACAAACTGAGCTACGCAAGGCTATAGGCGTTGACTATGGAAACACAGCAAGCGTGCACAGCATGAACCGCATTGAATTCTTGCCTTTATACCTAAATCAAACTAATGACCATTACGACTCCAAACCTTTACATTAGATTGAAAGCTTCAGAAACTGCTTTAGAATAAATAGAAATAGTCCTGAGATTGATTGACAAACAATTGAAATAACATCACCTCTGTGGCCAAGAGGAAAAGCATTCAACCCGATTTTTAAGGTCCAGGGTTTATCTTCAAAATGGGTTTTTGGATTTTTCAATGTATACTTATATTTTGGGATTGTAATCAGCAATCTGCACTAAGCAAGCGTTGTTATTAAACTTAAACTTATCAATCATAGTAGTGTGTACTTGACTTGAATCTTTTCAACCTATAGTCCACTGCCGAACGTACCTAAGCCTCCCAAAGAGCGCCAATAATCCCGGTCCTGCACAGTCCGCATCCATCCACCACCCGCCATCTTTTTGAAGTCGTCGGTCCACCGCGCCGCAGAGCGTCCTACATTGCGTTTGCCAAAACGCGGTCTCCACTTTAGGACATGTTATCTGCTCCAGCGATCATCGTACGATCATTGATTTGAATGATAGAGGTATTTCCAGCAGAGGCTTACCTACTATTATACTCTAATTACTATACTGCTACATTTTACAATCGTGTGTATACTGAATACGTCTTTACGCTGTTGCCTCGCGTTGGAATGTAATTATCGGTTTCCAATCGGACGCATTCCGGCGATTACAATGAAAAACTTTGTTCTACATAGTCATGGAATTTGCCTAGTTAATGTTTGTTCTCGAGAAAACAGATTGTAGCGTAAGTTAATAATTTAGGATACGTGGAGAGTTTTTTTATTGAAGCACCAAGTTTTGACTTTTTGATTCCGAAACTTTCATTACCACCTCTTGTATCCGTATTTATGTAATTTTTCTCTAGTAAGTGAATTGGAGGAGCTTAATAGCGCAGTGGTTAACGCGCCCGGTCTGTAAGTGCTGAGGCTAAGCAACTTTCGCAAAGGCCGGTCATCGGATGGGTAACCAAAACTAGTCATTAAAAAAAAAGCAAAGAATGTACAAGCAAAAACTGTCGACACATACATCGGAATGCAATTATTGGTATCCAATCCGAGCCCGGCCAGCAATTACAACGAAAAAGTTTGCGTCGCACCATTACGGAATTCCTATGGGATGTTTCGGGTGTTTTTGGGCCTGTTACCCTTTTTTAATGTAATGAAGTAGACATATTCATTAAATTCATAGAAAACCTTTTTTACCATTGGATTTAAAAATTTGGAATATTGTATACTGTAAGTTGTAAAGGGAAGAGTTTAGAAAGGTACGTTTTTATTTATAGATTTAATTTCATATAATAAAAAAAAGATTCATCTCTCGTTGAATTTAGGTTTAAGATCTTGATGGCACAGTCATTTGCACTTGGTTGTTATATAGCAGGTCAGCGATTTGCGTTAAAAAATAAAAAATCATGTTAGACAAACTGCCCTGAGTTGCAGATAAGTGTACGTGTTGCTATGTTAAAAGTGACGTGAAATGACAAATCATCTGGGCACTTCGTAGCACTCGTAAAGGACGTAGACCACATTTCGTAGCAATTGTGCCGTTCGTAACGGTCTGTAGCGGTGGCGTTGACATACGTTACGGCGGCGGGTGTGTAACTGAGTCGCTAGACAAAATGTCGTGTTCATGCGGATAAGCAGTTTTCAAAATCTTTGTGCTTTGCTTAAGTGTAAGTATTTATAAGTACAACATTAAATATCAAGATTGAAATGTCCCATGTTCAAAATGTGACATTGAAACATGGATAATATTCATGTTATCCAACTTAATACGTAAGTAAGTTAATACGTTTGTAAATGAACTTTTATACTGTATATTGTGGGAAATAGATATCACAATAGAGAGGGCCGCTTCCAATACTCTGTAAAAGAAACGCCCTTGCATAGAGTCACATGCCTTACGAACCAACGATGGCTTAATTAAGCGACATTTATAAGAACTCACTAAATAGAGATATTCTGCAAAAAATACTTCAGAAATTTCACTTGTAGTTAGTTGCTTACATTTTTTACACATTCATTAAGTTCATAAGTTCAACGCTAGTGTGTCTGCTTGCTATTATTCATAGTTTTTCTGGATTTTTTTATTATCATAGTAAAATGGCTTCTTTTATATCTTTCATAACAGATAACTGCTTCGGTAATACTCCTAAAAATTCGCAGAAAATAAGGTATTGCTTTAAAATTGCTGTATACACAATTTTCTCATGATACGAAAAATTCAATTTCGATGTCTAATTAGAGCGAAGTGCTCTTACACGGAGGTTCTGCCTCGAATATTTCAATTAGACGTAACAGTCCCGCGTCTAGACGTAATCGTTAGCAATTATGAAGTGTGGCGGGGCACTCGCAGGCGTTAATACTTTGATCAAGGTAAGTGGGGGCTGGGGCGGCCAGAAGTGTTGAGGTTTCTAAATTAGTTGGAATTTTCATTGTTTAAGAACTTTAGGTTGTTTTTTTTTTTAAATATCCTACAACTTAGTTTTACACTTTCAAACTTTCGCGTTGCATTTTAAACAAAGTTCTCAATGGGCTTTAAAGGAAACTACTTATGGCCATTTTTATCAACTACCCCAAATTTTTAAGTTACACCATGTTAAGTGACAGTAATAAAACAGTCACCTAACGTGTAGCTAAGAAGACTCCTAAAATATGGAGACGTTGGTGAAAACGGGTATTAAAATATTTGATACCTATCTTAACCCGTCTAGCGTCCAGACTCCAAAAAAAATAGTGTGTCTTAAATGTCCGGGGGTGTAGAATTTTTTATTTTTTGCCACTTTTATTGACATTTATTTAAATAGTTTATTTTTGGCTAGGTTGTAAAATCCAAAAAAAATATTAATAGAAAGAGGATAAAAAAATTTATATGTAAAATAATAGTGATTACGCTAATGTACTTACATTTCTCTGGAATTTGTTGATTTTTATCAGGATTTTGTTTTTGTTTTTTTCGATATTTCGAAAAAACTCGAAACACTAATTTGGTGATATATTATCACATTCTCACTACACTTCACTAAAGATTATTTATTTACGAGTAGATTTTACAAAAAAAAATATTCGAAACTAAACAAAATATATAAAAAATAATATTTATTTACGCGGAAGTGCAGCGGTGCACTTGTAATGGCTGACACAGTTCCGATACGGTACTAAAAACCGTGCAATATACTGACACTTGATGCAAAGAAAACGAGATTTCTCAATATGTAAGTAACTCTGGACGAGTCTAATGGTACCATTAAATTCCTCAATAAATTTCCAACAAACCTATCACTAGTTCACAACATTAAGAATAAAACACCTATTACTATTTTGGACATAAACTGGGTCGCGCTGAACGATTATGACGCCAAAACAAAGTTCGATGCTTTTTTCACCAAAGTATTTCGTAAAACGGGTAAAACAAATACTAAAAACACATTCTACACTTATTTACCAGTAATTTGATACATAACTCTAGTAATAAAGATTTAACGTTTAAATGTTTGAGACATAATGCAACAACACAGTGCACACGATTTCCGCGTCGGATCTACTAATGGCGGACATTTTTTTCCGAATGAAACTAAAATATTTTTATTAATTTCAACACTCGTTTTCAATTGGTCGTCAGGACTTGACATTTTAAAACTGTAAACTCTGATTGGGTTTAAACATTCAAACGCCCGTCCAATAACACAATATGAGTGAGTGAAGGTGTCAGAGATAACGTTCTTTCTTACAGACAGACGTCTGTCTGTAGGACGCGATGGGACCTTTTCGCTTACAGACAGACGTCTGTCTGCTGGACGCTTGACGGGTTAAAAGTGCTTTTATAAGCATAGTCACGGGTTAACTTTGACACCTACGCTAAGATTGCGGTAACCATGAAAACTGTAAAAAACTTAATTTAAATTATTTTTTACTTTATTTTCTTAGGTGAATCAACAGTAACAAAACAAGACTAGTTATACAGTTATACATCAGAAAACCAATGACAGATTCACACCAATATACTATTTATACCTACTCATTTATATATAACTAGCTGTGCTCGCGACTTCGTCCGCGTGGAATAGTGACTTTCAGCAGCATTTTTAATTTTTTAGGCTCTTTTCCCGTTTTTGCAACATTTTTCACTGATGCTTCGCTCCTATTGGTTGCAGCGTGATGTTATATAGCCTAAAGCCTTCCTCGATAAATGGACTATCCAACACAAAAAGAATTATTCAATTCGAACCAGTAGTTCCTGAGATTAGCGCGTTCAAACAAACAAACAAACAAACAAACAAACAAACAAACAAACAAACAAACTCTTCAGCTTTATAATATTAGTATAGATAAGTACTCAAGTATATATGAAAACATTTATTACCTGCCTAACGCTTTGAATACTTACCTGATGTCAGATAACTTTATGACGTCACATAAGCCCTTGCAGAATCAGTGAGTTCCAGCGGCCAGGCGACGCGTTCAAAATGCGGTTTTAGCCTCACAGCCACTACGAGAGCGAGGCACAACGTTTCCTAAGCAAAATTTATAGTAGCCATCAATATGCCACTCGGCAAATGCAGTCTAAAATGCGCTATAAATGCGTTATTGTACTTTAAAGTCACACATTGTTTAATTTTGGTATTAAAAAACATTTTGTTTTCTAATTATTATTAAACTAAGTTAAAAACATAAAATACAATACCTATGGTATTCGACGTGTACTGCAAACATAAACTTACACTGCTACTTGACACACATTTCCATTACTTACTGAATAATATTACTTACTTTAGAGTGGCTGCCGAAAATAATTTCATACAACTGTAATGCGCCATGAGAAAACAAATGTTTTACTAATTTGAATAAATTTGCATCTCGTTATTAATAAACATTAGTCTGTTTATATGATAATAAAACTTGCGTTAAAACCTTAAAAGACAGTGCACACCCATATGGGTGACGCTAAAACGTAAGTAGTGCAATCTAAATGTAAAAACCAACTGTTTGTCCAACATTAGATTAAGTTCAAAATAAGTTGTGGCCAAACATTAACTTTAAAAAACCTCTAGCGTATCCTTCGCTTACAACAAGAGCAAAATTTACGTAAACATCACCGAAAGGCAACGTGCAAAACCGCCATTTTGAATATTTCATGTCATTTCTTGTACAATTTGGCGCTTAAGGCTAACAGCGCCATGTTTATTTGGTGTTTGTGCAAAATTAGAGGTGCCTTTAAAGTTTTTATTTGTTTATTCGTGGCGTAATTAACCCCCACGCCAGCGCCGTGGTGTGAATGTTAAACAAATTTGTGTTATGTTGTGTGGTGTACATACACGACGGAAATTGGTTTATACACAAATCGCACTACCATACAATACTGTTGCATGTCAAAATATACTGATATTGGAGATTTTGTAGTATTGATTAACAGTACAGTTTAATTTCAAATATCAGTATATTTGAGTTATAACAGTATTGTATTGGCAGTACGAAAAGTGTTTGGGGCATGAAACGACAAATTTTTTTCGGGGATCTGGGGTTTTATTTTTAAAATTTCATTTCTCCCCTCTGCAAAGGGCAAAGGTCTCAATGGAATCAAGTCATCGCAACAAACCGGGTTTTTGCATCGAAAATACGAAACACATTCTGCCCGACCTGTAAATTGTACCAAGGATATCAGACTAAACTTTGGAAATGAATAAAGATTTTCTTTGTAAGTTTGATTTAAAGCCGACCTATTATTATGTAACTTGTATATAACGAAAAGCACCTGAGAGGTTTCTTACACTAAGTAAAGACTTTACGACGCACCTTTATAGGAGTCAGTGATCAAAGTGAGATTGAATGTACTAAGTTTCGACGTAAACCGAAATGTGTTTCAACTTTGTGTTGCAATAAGTAAATGCTGGATGAAGATATTATTCTTGAGATCGCGAGAGTTCATGGCGTCATAACGTTTTACGGTCGATGTTTTTACCTACGATATATACGTACGTTTCTATTTATTTATAAGGTACGAGTAGGCTAACAGCAAAACATATGTTGCGGAAACCCACAACAGACACTAAAATTACACATCAAAATTAACCTTAAAATTAACAAAGTCCACTCACAGTTCCACGCTGCTCCCGCCGTCCTGAACGGGATCCATATGATCCGATGGGGCCCGAATCCGGCTCCGGGTCTTCTAGGGTCCCTAAACACACCCAAACTACCCCAAGTGCACTTTTTCCCCCGAGGAAATACCTGTTTTTACTCCAGCAGTGGTGACGTCGAAATTGACGCGAATTGTACTCCCGATGCGGTTCGCTTACGACACACACACCCACAGGTTGCACAATATACTTAATTATAATAATACGGCTCCAAATGCCCTTATTACTACACAAAACTATTTAATTATTCACACACAATAACTATGATCCAGCCATATTTGCTTTCCAGAGACAAGAGTATAAAAAAAGAACAACTAGTGATGGGGCCATTATGCCACCAAACAAAATTGAATCTCGATAATCGATTCGTCCATAATATACATCAAAGTTTTATTTCTAACAAAAATAAATGCCTGTTTATTTGCAACATCCCGCCACCCAAAGCGGACGTACCGCTTTCTAGCCTGAAATCTTAAACTAGTCAACCGGTAATCGAGCTAAGGTCGCGACCGCGCGATTTAGCACCGATCCATCAACCAACACTTGCGCCACACGCGGAGTCCCGTCCGCGCCCCAGATTAACTTTAAAATGCGACCTCGTCTCCAAAATAACGATGGCAAATTAGCCTCTTTTAATAAAACCAGATCCCCCTCCGAAGGGGGCGACGTCCGGTCTGTCCACTTTACACGCTGCTGCAATAAATGCAGATACTCCAGTGACCAACGACGCCACAAGTCCTGACTCATTTGTTGTATCATTTGAAAACGAGACATCCGGTGTCTGCGTTCATCCTTCCAGGGATACTCAGGCAGGGCAGTGAGTGGCTGACCGACCAAAAAATGACCAGGGGTCAGGACTTCCATGTCATTTGCGTCAGAGGAGAGTGGACAAAGCGGACGCGAGTTGAGAACCGCCTCAACCTTACAAAACACAGTTGTAAGTTCCTCATACGTGAGGGTAGTTTCCCCGACTACCCGGCGCAAGTGGGTTTTTGCCGATTTTACCGCGGCTTCAAATATCCCGCCCCAGTGGGGACAAGCTGGCACACTAAATCGCCATGTGATTCCCCGCTGTGCGAGAGCTTGACTTATGCTATTACAATTTTTATCCAGAAAATCGTTCACATCTTTTAAGTAGTTGGCAGTGCCTCTGTAGTTGGTACCGTTGTCGGACCGAATGAGAGAAGGTAAACCCCGTCGCGAAACAAAACGATCCAGCGTGGCGACAAAGGCTTCCGTAGACAGAGCCGAAACCACTTCCAGGTGGACGGCCTTAGTGGCCAGGCAGACAAAAACGCACAGGTATGCTTTCGTGACCCTAGTGTTACGACAGGCTGTGGTTTTCACCAGAAACGGTCCAGCAAAATCCGTACCGACCCCGTCGAACGGCCTAGTTGTCTGACAAACCCGGTCAGAAGGGAGATCCCCCATCTGTGGCTGCATAGTGGAGGCCTTCACCCGATAACAAGCCACACACTTAAATAACACGCTGCGAACCACTCTCCGAGAGGACAAAATCCAGAACTCCCTCTGTAATATCGCCAGTAACGCACTACACCCCGCGTGAGCGTTTTTCAGGTGTCTATCCGAGACCACCAGTTCTACCAAAGGTCCTCCTTTGGGGAGTAGCAGAGGATGACGGCTACCGAAGGGCAGGTCGGCATTTTTGAGGCGACCTCCAACGCGTAACAGTCCATCCGCATCCAGAAATGGGTTGAGCCGAGAGATCGCTCCCTTGAGCTTTGCGCGACCGACGCGCAAAATCTTCAGTTCGTCCTCGAACCGGTCGGCTTGAACCAGCCGTATCAGGGCCAACAGTGAAGTCCTGCGTTCCTCAGCACCCGCCACGGGTGATAACTGCCTCTTGTCTGGATGGCGGCAGTTATGTAGAAATCTCCGGATCCAGCAAGTTACTCCTAGCAATTTGTCCAGTTTGCTGTATCGAGCCGTCAACCAATTCGGATCCGGCCTTGATTCGTTTGTTGTCACCAAAACTTTTATTCCAGGGAGCATCCCTAGAGAGCCATCGATCATGGTGACCGGCCATGATGACTCACCCTCCTTTAACCACTCTGGACCCCACCAGAGGGCATGCTGCACCAATTCCGGCGCGGTGCAGCCCCGAGAGGCATAATCGGCAGGATTCCAGGGGCCGGGAACGTGCCTCCAACAAATTTCGATGCCCGAGTTCTGTACCTGAGATACCCGATTGGCCACAAACGTTTCCAATACGTGGGGTGCCCCGCGTAGCCATGCCAGAGCTACCTGACTGTCAGACCAGGCGTAGACATTCCGGATGTCCACCGTAGACGTCAGTTCCTTGTGCACGTGGCACAACAGTTTGGCCAATAGATGCGCCCCGCAAAGCTCCAGCTTCGGGATTGTCAGCCTAGTTTTGAGGGGAGCCACCTTGCTTTTAGCCAGAAGCAAGGAGACGGCGACTCGACCCTTCGAGTCCACCGTTCGCAGATACACCACTGCGGCATACCCTCGTTCTGACGCATCGCAGAAGCCATGTAGGCTTGCCCTGTATTTGCCCCGCGGCAAGATCCGCCGCGGCAACGCCACCTGATTGATCGCCTCGATCGTAGAGATCAGAGCGAGCCAAGTGTCGAGTGAGAGCCCTACCAGTGGCTCATCCCACGAGACTCCGAGTGTCCACAGTGTTTGCAATAAACACTTCGCCATAAAAATGCACGGGCTGATCCATCCATTTGGATCAAACATCCGAGCGATGGTGGAAAGGACCGTCCTTTTCGACCAAACTCTTGTAGTTTCCAGTTCTACCCGGAATGTGAAAATATCGTGAACCGGCTGATATTTAATTCCCAAAACGGCGATAGAGTTCGGGTCTCCTGCGTCCTCGAATAGCTGAGGATTCTGTTGGTGATCTTCCGGAATCCCAACCAGAAGCTGTGGCTCGTTGGATAACCATTTTCTCAACTCATAACCACCAGCCGCGAGGAGTCCGATAAGTTCATTCCTGATGATGAGCGCCTCCTCCAGAGAGGCTGCCCCTGTGCAGATATCATCTACGAACACGTCACGTGTCAGTACAGCGGCTGCCCGGGGAAAGCGAGCCCGTTCCTGCTCCGCCAGTTCCAGCAGTGACCGGATGGCAATGAAGGGACTCGACTTCAGGCCGTACGTGTTGGTGTTGAGCTCGTAGACGGTGATGGGATCCTCCGAACGTTCCCTCCAGAGTATTAACTGAAACCTCCTGTCCGCAGGATGTATTACTGTTTGGCGGAACATCATCCGGATGTCCGCACCGAACACCACCTGGTGTCTTCGGAAATTTAAAATGATGTCGACAATGTCCCGATGTAACTTCGGACCAGAATGGAGACATTGGTTCAGTGAAACTCCAGTCGACGACGGTGCCGATCCGTCAAAAACAGTCCGTAGTTTTCCAGATGAGGCCTTCAACACCGCGTGGTGAGGCAAGAAAAAATGATCTGTCGTTGTCCAGTCGACAGTCGCCCGCGACATATGCCCCAAGGCCTCGTATTCTCGCATGAACTCGATATACTTTTCCCGAAGTACCGGATCGCGAGACATACGACGCTCCATGGACAAGAGTCGTTTCTCTGCCAACGCCCTCGATTTTCCCAAGAGAGGGGGACAGTCGATAAAGGGCAGTCGAGTTTCGATCCTACCCGACGCCATCCGGCGTGTGTGATTCTTATAAAAGGTTTCGCACTCCACATGCTCCGGATCCAGACGGGAGACCATGGGAGGCTCTTCCAGTTCCCAGAATTTTTGCATCGTCCTAGCGATGGAGGTAGTAGCGACGACAGGTGAGACATCCCGCGTCTCCTGGTCGAAAACCGGTCCCATTAAAACGTGTCCAAAGATGGTAGGTATAGCTACCAACGAAAAGCGGCCCAGACTCCGCTGAGGCCCTAAAAGGATCCAGCCCAGTACATCCGCTCCCAATATGAGGTCCACCGGAGCCGGCTCCTCGAAATGAGGGTCTGCCAGCATGAGACCTGATGTGTCAGGCATTGCGTCCCGCGGAATGTCTGTCGGTGGATGCCAACCCAGCAGATTGTCGAGTACGATCGCGGCCGCCGCAATCCGTATCGAAGCGGAATGCACAGGAGAGAAGGAAATGTGGGTCTGACCGGACAGACCCTCCACTTCTGTATCTCCGACTCCCCGAATCGGAACTGAGGGAGGCGCGCACTCCAGACGTAGGCGCCTCGCTACCCTCGTAGTAATTAAGCAGCCCTGTGCCCCAGTGTCTAGGAGGGCTCGTATCCGGACGAAGTCCCCCCTAGGTCCCCAAACGCGTACCTGCGCGATGGGCAAAAGAACCGTCCTCGGTTCCGACGTAGCCCGACCACAGGCTAGTCACGCGTCAGAGCCAGCAGCCGACCCTGTCGAACCGTGATGACTCGGCCAGTAAGTCGGACGCGTGCAGGCCACCATCCGGGGTGGTGCGTATCCAGGTGCCCTACCATACCGGTGATAGGGTGGGTGGTATTCCAACCTCGGGTACTCGTGCAGTACCGGTGAGAACTGTTGACGGTTCTCACGTCGTTGTTGTTCCGGTAACGGCGGCGGAGGATACGCGTACGAGTATCCGGGTGTTGGGTCCGGAGGTGGGGCTCCCTGTACCCAGTGGCCCTTAGAGGCACCAACTCCTGGTGTTGGTCGCGCCGGGTGCCGGGTTGTAGCCAGAACCTGGCTCCGTTCCGGCGGTCCCCAACTCACCTGAGCCGGGGTGTACGAGGGGTTGTAGTGTGGCGGCCGTGGCGGACTCCGTCTTTCCGGAGGCGGAGTTGACCCCGGCCCCAAACCGCCACCCGTGGGAGATCCCCTCTCCCGAACCGGTGCTGAGCCCTCAGCACTACGGGTGCACAGTAAGCGATGGTGCGGTCCGCCGCACACATCGCAAGGCCTCGCCTGGGGACACTCATTATATCTATGTCCTCCCAGGCAGGCATAACACAATCCTCGTGTCCGAACGAGGTTTCGGCGCTCTTTTATGGGCAGCCCGAGAATTGCTGGACATAGCTGCTCCAAGTGCTGCTGTCCGCAAATCCGGCATCCAGAGCCGGGGTTGATGGCGGCCGCAGCCACCAGCCTGCCGCGACCCTTCCCTGGGTTGCGTGGCGGCTGGGCGCCGTAGACTCCGGAAGTGCGGGCTGGCGCACTTGTCGGAGCCTCCTGGGAGGCTAGCTGGTTTTCCAGCAGGCCAGCCTCCTCTTCCAGGAACTCCAGAAGTTCCCCTATGGTGGGCAGAACGCTGCCGAGATCCTTGTGGACCAGTCGATTCCGCTCGAACTTGTCCCTCATCTCCTGCGACAACTTGGCCAGAACGATGTGCAGAAGAAGGAAGGACCACTGGTCGACGGGCAGTCCGAGCGTCCTTAACCCGTTTAAGGACACGATGAGCGGGGTGATCAGCTGCGCCCTCAGCTGAGCCCTATGGTTGACCCTCGGCAATCCCAGCAGATGGGTCACGTGCGCGTCCGCCTGAAGACGCGGCTTTTCGTACCGCTTCTCCAGCAGCTGCATGGCGGTGTCGTAGCTCGCATCCTGCAGCTCCAGATGCTGTACGAGCTGTCTGGGTTCTCCGTCTAGGAAGGAACGGAGATATGCCAGCTTTTCGGCCTTGGTGAAATCCTTCCGAGTATCCACCAAGGCCAAAAACATGTTCCGGAATCCAGCCCAGTCCCGCATACATCCGGTGAAATGCGGGACCTCCAGGGCACCCAATCTTCCCATGGCGCTGGGTCCAGGGGTGTGGAGCGAAGCGGGGCGCGCAACAGGCTTCCCCTCCCGCAGTCGCTCGATGTCCTTCACCCGCTGAAGGACCTCGTCGTAAATGTCTTGGATGTGCTCCAGATCCTTGACATATTGGGCGTGGAGGGCCAGCTCCTTCTCCCCGACCGGGTCGGTTGACAATAGAGCGGTTACCGACCGCTCGGCCAACAAGAAACGAGCCTGCATTTCCCTCGAACGCGTCTCCAAGGCGTCCTCCCGGTTAGGCCGATCTACCAATGCAAGCAGCCCGGTGAACCACCGGAGCTGCTGAGCCAACTCCTGCCGTGACGCTGTCATTATAAATAATTTAAACTAAATAAACCTAAACACAAAATTAAAACGAGTCAATGAAAACACGGAATCGATTATCCGAATCGACTCGATGCTTTCAATTGAACGAAATTAAATTAAATTAACGTTCTGAGAAATGTCCCAGCCCAAATGAATGAACGAACAAAACAACGGTACTACCAACCTTACAATTTAACCGCACCTGTCCCGGAAGTGCGATTTTACACAAAATGAGCTTAACCTATTACGAACTAACAAAAAATACACAAAATTACACCGATTAACCTAGAGGTCCGGTATTAACCACGCTCTGCTACCAAAATGTTGCGGAAACCCACAACAGACACTAAAATTACACATCAAAATTAACCTTAAAATTAACAAAGTCCACTCACAGTTCCACGCTGCTCCCGCCGTCCTGAACGGGATCCATATGATCCGATGGGGCCCGAATCCGGCTCCGGGTCTTCTAGGGTCCCTAAACACACCCAAACTACCCCAAGTGCACTTTTTCCCCCGAGGAAATACCTGTTTTTACTCCAGCAGTGGTGACGTCGAAATTGACGCGAATTGTACTCCCGATGCGGTTCGCTTACGACACACACACCCACAGGTTGCACAATATACTTAATTATAATAATACGGCTCCAAATGCCCTTATTACTACACAAAACTATTTAATTATTCACACACAATAACTATGATCCAGCCATATTTGCTTTCCAGAGACAAGAGTATAAAAAAAGAACAACTAGTGATGGGGCCATTATGCCACCAAACAAAATTGAATCTCGATAATCGATTCGTCCATAATATACATCAAAGTTTTATTTCTAACAAAAATAAATGCCTGTTTATTTGCAACAACATATACTTTTTATACAGTTAGAACATTTAATAAATTTTAAATTTATTATGTTTTTTTTTACCGTTGGTGTAAATGAGTTCTCGAGTAGAAAACGGGTTATCGGCAAACGGAGTGTAGGACGCAACACAAATCAGCTTACAGTGTCTCCTAGTCTCGCTCTAGGCTTGCAGTGTGGTGGTCGGGGTTCAGATTTAACAACCTGTATGATGTACCTGTACTCAGATAGGTGGTAAACTCCAACCATGTTCTGTATTGATATTTAGATGATTTTTATCACGATAGCCTAAATATTATAATTAACATTTATTAGTAAATGTTATTTCTTCGGGAGTTTTTATTAGTCTACTAAGGTTTAATTAACCACAGATGTTGTCTCCCTACTAAATGACTTTCATTAGATTCTCTAAACCTAATGTAGTTCTTTATGTGTTGCAATTGCTTAACCGTTAGTGGTCAATAGGAGGCTGGTTCAATTGTAGCAGCTTGTACCTTATTTTCGGACCGCATAGCGGCCGGACTTACTGAACATCTGTTCATTCTTTTTATGTATTACAGGGTTCCCTCTACCGGGTACAGAACCCTGGTCTCGCACTAACCGCCGGCGTCTCCGGAGGCAGCTACTGCGGCGAGCCAGCTTGGTTCCGGTATCTACTGGCGCAGTCTACGGCCCGGGTCTAGGCTGACCTAGGAGCCGAACTGCGCACACGAGACTTAAGCCCCCTAGAAGCTAAGTCCTCTTCTCTAAACTGAGCGACACCACTGAATTGTATGCGACCGACGTTACCCACCCCTGGGAATAAACTATTGTAAAGTTTATCTTTTTTTCTATTTTTCTACCTGAACCTGGAGTGGACTAAATACCCTAGCGCTTCAGTTGAACCTTAAACCTGAAATGGTTTGGTATGGTATGTTCGGGTATGTTCGGGTGTCTAGGGTGTGTTCGCACACTGAAGACTTGTCTCGTTTTTGCGCCTATGCTTGACGTCGGCTACACGTCCTTTTACGCGGCTTTCTACACTTTTCTGTTTTGCCCGATATGAGAACCAGCAAACGAACGATAATATTTAAAAGTACGCATAGTACGCCGAGTCTTAATCCCTCGTATGTGTAGACCCTTAACCATTATATAAGATACAACAATAAGTCAAGCTTTAACGGCAACAGAAATGGACACCAAACCTATTCCGGAACAGAAAAAAAGTTCAATACTACCCCCCATAAAACCCACAAAAAAGGTTGGCTAACCACGCCATCCGACCGGGGAAAACATAATAATAAATATTAAAGACAAATGATCCAATGGCAACGTTTAATTGAATTGTCAGTGGTCCATTAGAGAATTTTAACGATCTCACAGAGGGAGGGTATTAGCGAATTGGGTACATTACGCTGTTTTAAGAAATTTATATCGCTCTCCCCCAGTAGGTAATAGGCTATTTTTATTCCGTGCGCGGACCAGTAAATAAATTCAACGAGCTATTTGGTATTCACGTTAAATTGTTTAACTCATTTTATATTAAAATCGAACGCGGTGGGCCCGCCGACACGTTCGGATGTTTCAATGAGCCAGGTCGAGCGTTAAATCGGCACTTTAACAAAGAAACACAAACAAATACTTATTTATTGGTATGTTGTATTGGTAATTGAATATTTTTTACGAGTCTACTCACGTTTAAGGGTCAGTATGCCCGTGAATTTATTCTAAGACCTAGCACGACCTTCAATCGAAGTCGTAACCTAAGTTTAGGAGACATGCTTCAATGTCATAAAAGTAAAGTCGTCTGTTGATTTGAAAAAAGCACAATATGTGGCTCTGTTCAACTCGCCGAATTTATAAATACTATGTACTCTGGTCTGTCTGTCTGTATGTCGATTGTTTGTTCCGCGATGTCGTGGCGTTTCACTAACTTCCATACTATAATCCTATTTAACGCTACGATACAAATACGATACTTGTTCGTGATTGGCCCACGGTAAAGACTTTGAATCGTGCGAATATCTAAATAGTAAAAAGTATGTTACCTTAATGTGTATGCAGTGTTTTTTTTTTATAAAAGAAGGAGTTCTTCTTGTTCTTCCTTGTTCGCGTAAACTTTTCAAAATTATGCATTTTTTTTATTTCTTACGGGTAAGCACAGCGCCATCATCTCACCTGATGACGATGAAGTCAATGGTGAGAGCGCACCTCACCCGGGAACCCTCAACTCTTGAGGCACTGGCTATCTTATCTCTAGCTGCCGGGACACAACATTGCTACAAACATTTATGTTATGTTAAGTATACTTAATTATTTAAAGTCGTCGAGATTGTCCATCCAACGCTTTCTCGGCTGACACCTACAATGCCAACCGTCCGTTAACAGGTATTCAGCACGTAACTATACTTACCAACCTCTGTTATTTTAGTTGACAACATTTAGAGTAATTATTAACGTGATTCTTACCATCGGATACTTACAAGTAATAAACATGTTAAGAATCACATTAAAAACTACTCTATTGCCATGACCATAATAGTTTAACAAGTTCACTGTCCCGCAGACCACTTATTGGTCCGTAACAATTGATTAAACCATTGTTATAAGCTTTGAACAGTAAACTTGTCAATAGTTTTACATTATTTATTGTATTTACAAGCTTATGTACACGTAAACAGCGTTAAAATCAATTTGGATATATAATGAAATAAATCATATTGTGTTACAAAGGCGCTGCATTTTTATTTAGTTTAAATATCTTCCAGAAGATCCGCACTCTCTTAATTACAGTTATTCTTAATTAAATTACATACTTATATTAAAATTAATCTTGAAATAGAATAATAACAGAAATAATTTTATATTTTCGTTGATAATAATGTTTAATATTATACCGGAAAACGCAGTATGGACAGGCCTCCAACAAGATAGACCGACGATCTGGTGACGGTCGCGGAAAGCCGCTCTGGAGCACCAAACCGTTTTTTGTGGAAATAATTGGGGAGGTCTTTGTCCATCAGTGGACGTCTTTGGGCTGGGATGATGATGATGAAAAATATGTTCGTTTAACATTAAGTACATAATTGTAGTTACGACCATATACAAGTACATACAACTGTATGTACTCAACCAACGTCAATCTACCAATCAAAGAGCAGATACAAAACGTTGATTCTTTATTACTTCGCGTTTTATGTAAAGATGATAACATAACGAAACTCGCTGATGCATTTCGATTATGCTATAGGTACATTGGTTATCGTTAGCTGAATCAACCCAGTTCTTTGTTTCAACTTTTCATGCGCATGTAATTTGCATCTTACAATAACATTAAAAACAACACTGAACATTTAGGGGGTTAAGGTCACTCGCGTCCGTAGGTTTACCCTTGAGACCCTACACGTGACCCCTGGGTGGTGCTAAATGAGTGACACTGTCTACCGGAGGCCCATCTCTCACCCCTCCCCCCTCCCAATCCCTACTCCCTCCTCAAGATCGAACTCCTTCCTCAAGGCCGGCAACGCATCTGCGATTACTTTGGTTTTGCGGGTGTCCATGGGCGGCGGTGATTACTTTCCATCAGGTGACCCAACTGCTCGTTTGCCTCCTTTAAAAAAAAAATATATATATCATATCTCAGCGCTCTTCGTCAAATCTGAAACGTCTTATCTACCTCTCGACACAATGCGCAAAAAAAAACAATTGTCACTTCGCAAATGACGTCATTACGTACCATTCACTCAGCTTACGTACGAGTTGGCGATAAACATGGCTGTGTTGCCTTTTTTATCTGAAAGCGAGCGAGGCTCATTATTTTAGACCTTTGGAGAACACTGAGACACGACGTGTACACGCTGGTACAGTTAGCAACGAAACTAGGACATTATTAAAGTCTTTTTGGTATATGTAAAATACACGTTCAAACTCACGTTACATAAGACATGTACAAGAGATCTCTTCCAGCCAACCCTAGCTGTTGTGTAGCAAGAAAGCCTACAACACTTATTGCTTATATCTATCAGTACTAGTGTAATACTTACTTATTGTGCACATATACATACTTAAACTATAATTAGTATGTATAAACAAATACACAAGTACCTACATAATATACATATTATAATTACATGTAAAAATATATTTAACGCTACTGTTTACCGGTTAAGTTGGAGAGGTAGGTAATCTTTCAATTAGGTATATTCTTATAATATTGTAAAGAGAAATGAGACATCAAGCTATAATAATAACCTAAATAAACACAGATTCGTGTTAAATTAAACGGTACAACTGCGAAACACAAAAGATGTTAATTGAAGGGATTTTTACAAAAACAATATAACTTTTTAGCAATATATTTTACAGGAAATAAAAAAAACTTTCTCCAATCCAAGTTTTTCGTTTCCTTACTTTAAAATTTTGATCATTTATTCATGATAGTGTATTGGATTGATAACGTAACATTTTCCACTATTTATACCTACGATTATGGAGAAAAGTGATAAAATGTAGTATGCACTAGTGTTATTGTTGTATGTGTATGTAGTTTTTGTAAAAATCCCTTCAATTGCTTACGAGATTTAGGAAACTGGGTATCTCATTAAAATTGAGTTACTATGCGAGATTTTAGCAAAACCTCCATAAAAGAGAATCATAGTTTTTACTATATGTTACTGCTCAGACGTCGTTACAATTGACAGGTATTGGTTATTACCACGCTTGCCAAAGCGGGTGGGCTATCATAAAGCAAAGTCCGAAAAACAATTTGTCCGACCTGGGATTGACCTGATTGAATGCAGGACTTTCGGATTGACACTGATGCCACTAGCCACTGCCTAGGCACATTGTTAGAAAATATATATATTTTAAATGAGAAATATAGGTATGGCAAACAAGCCAGCATTTTAAGATCTGATTGACTACCACAAGGAGCTATTTATTTTGGAAAATAATATATTTAAAAATGTAATTTAAATAATACGTTGTGTAACACTACATTTTCTTGTTCCATGGATTTCAGCAAAATAACGCCTGATTCCATCAATTAAATATTATACTCCAAAAAATCTTTTTTATTAGACAACAGAAATCTAGCTCCATACAAACCTTTTTTGTAGCTCTCTCTTAAAACAAACTACCCATCTAGCAGCTAATTTGTATTCTATGCACCATTCAAATTGTTTTTTGTAAATCGTACGCCATGCAATATTTTGGGAAGAGTAAGTTGTGCTTAATGAAACATTTGATTGCTTTGACAAATGTTTTTTTGCCAAATGAAAATTTGCGTAATAGTTTGCGATGTCATATTTTGGGAAACGTTTTTTGGCCAAACTTTAGTAATCCCAGCACAACACATTGTACTAATAAAATAAAAATCCCCGCAACCACAATGAGTAATTCAACGATACGATTAAAGTTGTACATTAATTTACATACTATATGACATCTCGTCGTTAATTAAAACTCATGTGGTGTGTTACAATTTTATAGTGAGCTGGAAGGTTTCCTTTTTAATGACATTACTGAAGCTGAATAAAACATAAGAGGTCTTGTATTTAAACAAAGGATGGAATCTGATTACGTGGACTTTATTCCATAATTAACGCGAGACGGCAAAGAGCTAAGTTGATTCTGGTAATAACATTTTATTTTATAAGATGACAAAAGTTTTGCGCTCGCTTGGTACCGTCATTACTTATTTTTCTTTTAATAGGTTGAATTAAAATAATTACTATTTAAAGAAGGTTTTTCATGGGGTATAACGAAAACTAATTAGTGTAGATAACAAAGGCATAATATTATACGCGACGACGGACGTATTGGCCGCCCGTTTTTTTATCATAGAGGTGGCGAATAGCTTCGCTATAACTGATGTTAAACAGAAACAGAGTCCATATCCCATCGTGTGTAGGCTGATGATGATGATGATCCAGATGACTTGTATGGGTGAATGAATATTAATTTTAACATCAGTAAGACTTCAAATTGACAAAAGGGAGATTTTATTTGTTCATTGTTACCTGGCTTTTATCTTCAAAGTCAAAGTCAAATAAATTTTATTCAAATAAACTTTAGAAAAGTGCTTTTGAATTGTCCAAACATTTTTTTACCTACTACCCATTCAGGACGTCTATTTTTTTAGCTGTGTTACACCTATCTCGTTAGTCCTTTCCAGTGACTTTGCCTCCGTGCTCCTTCTACGAGTATACCTCTCACTCAGCTCCTTCAAACAAACAAAACAATATCAGTAAATATTCATCAACACGACTAAAGGCAGATATATCGCTACAATTAAATCGCTTAATATCCCAATCTTCGTGGATTCCAACGACACACCCCCGCTAATGGGCCATAAATGTCGTAAAATGCAACGGGTATACTTGTAAGCGAGGGATCCCGTTGCTATGATGATAATAAATAAAACTTTTGTTAACCCTAATTATCCGTGATGTTCAAGTGCCGTAATGTTTTACCAAGACGTACTGTCTTCACCTGATACTGTAAGTGGGCGTTTACGCCATTAAGAATAACCAGCTCGTCGCTCCATCTAGTTAGGGTCTGTCTTAGAATACCCCTTAGAATATCTTTTAGAATAGCCCCTCAAGAGTATCTTTTAGAATTTCCGTTATCTTAATTGTTAACCCCCCCCCCCCCCCCCCTACACACACAGCACCACCTTTTATGATTATTCTTTTACCGTCCAAGCTGTTCGTCTCTGGAATTCACTTCCAGTTGCAGTCAGGCGTGCGAAATCTATTCACACATTTAATGACCTCGTGAAAAACTTCTACCTTTCCATTTAACCCTGTCCTGCTACAAAGCTGCCATATCCGCTACTTTCCTACCTGAGACTACTATAACGTTTATGTAAGTTTATTTATTTGTAATAATAAAGTATATTTATCATTACTAGTGGTCGCCCAGTGGTCGAAATTCGATCGTAATTTTTATAAAAGCTGTTTACTAAACAATATTTTATTAAGACTGCACGGATTGTATCATAAGCAATGAAAATTAAAAAGCAAAGAATGTGAGTTTGGATTGGCATCGACAGATTTCGGCCGCTCCTCTTCCATTTTTTTTTTAATGTATGAAACACTACGCTTTAAGGCAATAACACCAAATCGTAACGTTATAAGTTATTCATAGCTGTGTTCATGTTCATGTTTTATAGTGTGGCAATAAAAGTATTAACTATCTGTTTTATTATCTTAACGCTTAGAATAATTTGGACTTAAACCTCTTTCACTATTGAAATGAAAGCGCAACTATCATTGCAGAATATGTAGTTATTCTGCAATGATTGTTGCGCTTTCAGCATCTTCTTTTTATTTTGCAAAATTTGGACGCTTGGTTTTTCTCCCAGTTTATTGTGATTGCAGCTCTCATCGTAACTCGCTGATTGGCTTTGAATGTGTACCTACACTGTTCGTATTCCAGCGATTGTCACTCAAAATATAGAACACAATATTACTTATAGGCTTTTGTCTTCTGAATAGTAGTGGTATTCGCAACAAAGAATCTGTAAGTACTAAATAAACATTGCGCGTAGCCGAATTGTTATTTTATTTACTGTTTTCTCAAACTTGTTGTTTTCTTTTACGCTCTAGCTGAAATTAGAGGCGCACTTTAGAGCATTTATGCGTTTGTATAGTGTACAAAATAATTATGTCCATTCAAACAATCTAGTCCCAAACCCTAATGAATATCTACATATTTAAAGAAAAAAATGTACTTGTAATTTCACCTTGTTCATTCACCTTTACACTGAAAACTTAATTTAATATGAATTTCAAAGCGTACCACAAACATTCCAGTTGCAAACTATTTTGTTCTTCGACACATTTGAAAGCACTATAAATCTCAATTAATGTTCAGACATTAATTAAAACACTAGACCTGGCTAGGTTACATCGAAAGTGTTCAAACCCATTACTGGAATTAATTGATATACTTACATATATCTATCAAGCATTAGCATATTTTGTTTTCTAAAGTTTACGAGAACACTACACATTGAAATGAAACAGCTTTTATGGATCTATTCGCGTTTATTTTACACATTACTTATTTAATGTTTATCCTGACGTTTCGAACCCTTTGCGGGGTCCGTGGTCACAGGGAGACTGAGATGTTGGTTGTCTCATAATTAGTTGTTAGCTTGTATACCCTCATTTAAATTTAATCAGGTGCGTTTTGTTTTACGCAGAAAGAGCTTACAGTATCTTTTGGTCTGGCAGTATGGAGTTGGGGCTGGGATTTAATATTTTGTATGATGGGATCCCAGGCTGGTGGTAGATTCCAACCATCTTCTCTATTAAAATTAGGATGTTTTATAATTTCAATAGCCTCGCGTGTCATCCTAGGGATGAATCGTTGTTCTCTAGCGAGTTACATGTTATTTACATTGTTACATGTTATTTAATTTTATTATTATTAAAATACTCTGAATAAATGTTGTGTACATTATTTAAAATTAATTTTATTTATTTTTCTCTCACATGGTAAATCATAAACTATTTTAACAATTTTAGTATGTTTTGTGAGAGACTGGTACCTGAGATAGGTTTTTAAAAAAAAAACCCGTATTACAGAGCACCAGTGCCCCACTCCGCGGAAATTATGTGGTATAATCAAATTATAATACTGAAGCTTTTAGCTTTTACAATCTAGGTTAGCATTATGTGAAAACATGTGGAGATAATAGTAGTGTAAAGTGAGCGTGAGTAGGTGTGTAGTGCTTGTGTAATGAGTTAGCTGTGTGGAGTGTTGAGGGTGTGAAGTTGCCGGCAAGGTTGAATTGATGGGTTAAAAAGAATTAAAAAACAAAATAAAAAAATAAAAAATAAAAATAAAAAATAAAGTTGGGTAACAAATAATAATGTTTACGTTAATGGGCAGAGGAAGGTTTCGGTATCATCGCGGTATCAGCGAGTATTTGTGATCTATCAAATCTGATGTAATGGTTGGGCCCTTCTAGGGAATGTTCGCATATTGCAAACTTATTTTTGCGCCGTACCTGTACTTGTTCCTGTACTATTGTACAGGAGCAATTATTATAAAAAAGAAGCTTTGTATTTTTGTGTTTTTGTTTGTAACGAATAAACTCAAAAACTACTGGACCGATTTAAAAAATTCTTTCACCATTAGAATGCTAAATTAGCGCTAAGTAACATAGGCTATATTAAAATATAAATGTCCACCCGTGCGAAGCAGGGACGGGTCGTTAGTGATAAATAAATAGAAATACGATTTATTTGTTTTGTTGTCATATAAACTGTCAAAGCGGTAAGAAGTCCGCCGTGTCAGCTAGTTATTTATAAATATATATTTTTCGGTTTTGTGCTGCTCGCATCCAACGGCTTCCCACGACCTTCACCAGATCGTCGGTCCACCTTGTAATAATATTATTTTTTTATTTATTTATTAGCACATAATTATAAACATCATTCTTATCATTTGCAAGTTGAAGGTCAACGATTGACTTCATACTAAAGTCCTCGTAAATTATAAGCAGCTATATATCCACTCTCTAACTGCCGCTGGAACCTAAGAACGTATGTCTCATCTCAGCCAAAAGACGTCCACTGCTGGACAAAGGCCTCCCCCAAGGATATGAGGGGTATTTGCCGTAATCGCCACGCTTGGCAGGCGGGTTGGCGATCGCAGTAGGTTGAGGGTAACCTCAGAGAGATGCTGCTGCCCATCCTCTGGAATGGTCCCTTAGTCGGCTTTTACGACACCCACGGGAAGAGATGGGGTGGTGCAATTCTTTATCCCCGGCACCACACAGGGACGTATGTATGTAAATCTTAATTGAAATAAAGGGACCTAGTGAAAAGACGTGAAAATATGTAAGTTAGCGCGTTACCTTTTTGTATTAAGAAATGTCCCTAGGGAGCTGTAAGCGCAACTTCCATGAATAAATCATAAACCAACAGGATAAGTCGAAACGTGTATTGCGAAACTCCGGGCAAAGAAATGTTGTTAGTTATTTGCAACCACAGAAGGCATGTGGATATGCTGCAGTGATAAAAAAATATATACAAGCAGGTTACGTCTCGCGGCAAACTACATAAACTTCATAGTTAATTAACTATCAAACTCTCAATACTCAATAATGTATTTGCATGTGTTTTGTACAAAATGGTCTTAAAATACCACAAATAAAAAAAAAGTTAGTTACTTAGGGAACATTATTTCATGTAGATTATTTTTCGTAATAATGCCTTACCATATTCGTTTAACTATTACTCAAAAAGTAAAAAAAAAATGTGAAAAGCTAATAATAAGATAAGCAAAAAGTATTATGTTGAAAATGATTCTTTCATCTTTTAATAATGGTTTTACAGTGTCTAATGTCAATCTTACTAACTACGTAAAGTCGTACTAATGTATTTGGTAACATACTATTAACACATTAAAAAAGTCGTGTTAACTCATCCTGACATTTGTCAGAGTTATAGAGGTTTGAACCACGAATTCTACTATCCTCCACTATCCTCTTATCCTACCCACGCCCCTATAATTGTATCGGTAACACCTACTAAAGCCTCAAAATACTTAATAGTACCTAAAGTGGAATTTAAATGGAAACTTGCCATTTAACAAGTAATTAATTAAATCCCCGGTGTCAATGCTACGTTCGTAGTCAATATCGCTTCGTAGCAAAACAAAGTTACGCTCGCTACGAGCTACGAAACGTTGTTACGTAGTGCGTGGTATCATAAATTAAGGAGACTGCAGAGTGTAAGCTATATACTGCGCTCGCTCGCATAGCAAAACTCTCTGTAAAACAGCGACATCTAGCCGAATCACGGCTAACCGGCTTGCAATAAAATACAGATGCACTCGCGCGCGCATGCGCCGGTCATATATATCCTATCATAAAAGGACACTTTCCATCACTTTTGACGATCTCTTTGGTCGAGTGGTCTGTACACCGGTTTTCATGGTGTCGCCATCTCTGAGGTCCTGGGTTCGATCCCCGGTCGGGTCAATTTAGAAATGATTGTTTTTCTAAATTGTCTCGGGTCTGGGAGTTTTCTATGTATAATAAGTATGTATTTAAATATGTTTATCCGTTGTCTAGTAACCATTTAACGAGTTCTACGAACGAAGCTTCTCTTGGGCTAGATAATTGGTATGCGTGTAGGAAAGTTTATTTATTACAAGAAATTCGTAGGAGGTAGTTTTATGAATTACTAGCGGCCGCTCACGTTTTCACCCGCGTGGTTCCCGTTCCCGTGGGAATATCGGGATAAAAAGTATTTCATCCAAATCCATCCATCCGTTGCAGCGTGAAGAAGCAACAAATATACGAACATACATGCACACATACTTTCGCATTTATAATATTAGTGTGAATTATGTTTATTATTTATCACAAATAAAAAAACAAAATATAAAGGACAAACGCAACATGTAAAAAAACACAAATCAAAAATAAAAACAGTAAAAAATAAATAAATAAATAAATAAAATATTTAAAGTTTTCGCGAACACTACACATTGAATATGTATGAAACTTTCAGCAGTCTTATTGTGTGGTAGTGCGCATAACAGATCAATTATGTGCAGTGCAATCTCAATGCTAACAGCACTGAATTCAGCGGGAGTTCCTACAAAAGCACCGTTCGTGTTCAAAACGGCAACTATTAACATCTGTTTAGTACAAGGTAAAGTTTAAGTGCCGACAAAGGTGCGCTTAGTTCGAAATGCTTTGCTAAGTGATAGTTTGTACCAACAAAATAGTCCAATTTCTAAGAGGATTACGAGTATATTAATGTTATTTAGAAAAGGGTAAAGAGTTCACGAATGGAACTCGACCTATCGGGTCCGGCTTACTTCGAATTACTACAAGAAACACTATTCTAATTTTACTTTCAATGCCCAAGGAGCCTTTATGTTAACACAACACTTTTTACAAATTGATTTTTGTAATCCCATAAACCCAAATCGATATTGGTTTAACAAGTATTGTAAAAAATATTAACTACAATAAGTATTTATTTTCTTATCATAAAATCGCAATCGGGCTTAACATAGCGTAGGAAGCGTAGTGTGCGTCAGAGCTTGCAAGTGCCAGTGGAGAGTGCTGCTGCAGGATGTCCCAGTCTACGGTGAGTCGAGACGGGTGCGGTGAAGGCGCGTTGCCAGTGATACAGTGTGCTGTTCCTGTCTGCGGTGAGTCGAGACAGGTGATGATAACGGTGGATCCGAGCTGCTGGTGTGCAGGGCTGCTACGCCGGAGTGATGCGGCCGACATTGATGCACCGGTCGTGGGCTGCGGACACCGATCCGCTATTTAATTAGTATTGATATGGCGATTATTTAATTAGTTTTATTTTTTTTATTACTCTGTTTTGAGGAGCTCGATGGCGTAGTGGTTAACGCGCCCGGTCTGCGATGGAGCTCCTCAGTGCTTCAGAAGACACGTAAAGCCGTTGGTCCCGGCTGCATTAGCAGTCGTTAACAACCACCAATCCGCACTGGGCCCGCGTGGTGGTTTATGCCCCGTTCTCCTTACCCATCATAGGGAAGGCTTGTGCCCCAGCACATAGACATAAAATGAGCTGATGATGATGATGATGATGATGATGACTCTAATTTGGATAGAAAGATAGATAATACGTTTATTGCAACATCATAAAACACAAACAAAGATAAAATAACAATAATAACAATTTGCACGACGGGCAGTCGGATGCAGACAGCTAATAAACTGTAAAATTGGAGGTGAGAACCATTGAAACATACAAGAGTTATGTGCATTATATTTTAACTTTTAGAATTTAGATATTATAGCTTTTTATAAAAATAATTTGGGAGCTCTCTATTAAGGGTGCGCCGTCCGTAAGTGACAAGTGTCATATGTTTTATTTGAAATGTCGTCGTCCATATTTATTTGATGCCGCGCGGCCATACTAATTTTGTATGGGGAATTTATGGTGCTTAATAAAAAAATATTATTTAAATAACCACTTGATTAATCAAAAATGTAGTCTAGCAATTTGTAGTTTATCCATTGATGATTGTTTAGACAAAATCAGAGGTACAATAATTTAGATAAACTATAAGAAATCTACTAAACGCCGCCACTCGTTTTCATGATCTTTGCCCAACTTTAAATGATATTGTAGAAAAAACTATAGCGTGTTATGAATTTATGATTCTGACAAATTGTAAACACGTTCCCTATGATACTAAATATATATTTTGTTCATTTAATACGATAGTATTTTCAATTATATTTACTTAACCGTAACTGCATTTTTGGCATTTTTTGGTCAGCCCACCCTTAAACTGCCGTGTCCGAAAAGGGCGATTAAGTTTTTAAGTTCCAAAAATGTTAGCACCTTTGTACGATTACTTAGTAGTAGTAGCAGTACGTAGTTAATTAGCAATATAGTAGCCGCGGATCGTGCTCGGTGGCGTGCACTTGGACAGGCCTATGTCCAGCAGTGGACTAGTGTAGGCTGATGATGATGATGATGATGATGATAGATTTGATTTGATTTGACATCCATCTCTGTTTGTTTTGAGCATGTTTGAATACAGCAAATCGAATACAAAAGTGAAAATGGCTTTTGCGTACACTACCATATTATAGTGTGATTTAAGGCAGAATCATGAATCTGGATAGTCATGGGTCGATAATGTTGTGTTTGTCGAACGGCCACGTAGTGTCAGAGTGTTAAAAACTAGTTTCAGACACCATTCGTTCAAGTTAGCGAATACGAAAATTAGTACGGCATTGAAGCATCGTCTCCTAGTGAAACACGAGAGTTAAAATAACGTAATAGGTACAAATAGGTCCCCTGTGTGGTGCCGGGGATAAAGAATTGCACCACCCCCTCTCTTCCCGTGGGTGTCGTAAAAGCCGACTAAGGAACTATTCCAGAGAATGGGCAGCAGCATCTCTCTGAGGTTACCCTCAACCTACTGCGATCGTCAACCCACCTGCCAAGCGTGGCGATTACGGCAAATACCCCTCATATCCTTGGGGGAGGCCTTTGTCCAGCAGTGGACGTATTTTGGCTGAGATGATGATGATGATGATGATGAATAGGTACAAACTCTCGTTTTCGTTAACGTGATCGGAAGCCAATTAAAAATATTCCATGCTCAACTCATCCTCGCCCGTTCCATGCATAGGATTTTCTACTCACAATATTTCTACTCTGTCTAAACGCGCAGGTATGTACGCCAAATTTGTTACAGCCCTTTTACGATTAAATATAAAAACGTAGTAAAATCTGACACGTGTCTCGCTTTATAGGCAGCGTAAATGTTTGATAGATGTCGCGGGAGTTGACTGGTACACTGTTTTGGTTTACTCCAGGAAGGGTAACAAGGAAAAGTCACTATAAAGCAGGCTCATGGGCTGAGCGGTTTACTGGCAAATGTCTTTTATCTATACACGACATGTTACATATAACCCACACACAACCTGAAAGTAGTTTGTTTAAAATCAGCTACGTACTCAGTTGAATTCAGCCATTTTGAGACTTCAAAAAAGGAGGAGGTTCTATGTTCCACTGTTTGTCCATTGGTTTCTCTGTCAATTAGAGACCGATTTTGGAAATTATTTTTTTAATCAAAAGGTTACCCTCCTGTGGTGTTCCCATTGTCATCAAGTCAGGATCTGATGATGGGATCCCAGGGAAATCGAGGGTAACCCTCAAATTCATAGGCACGTATAACGTGTTTCATATATTTTCTAATTTCTATATTTTGTGAATATAGAAATTAAAAAATGTTTATTAAAAATATTATAAATTAGTAACTCCTTCGTTGCACAGTCAAACGAAATTCAAACATAAGTATCTGACAATAAGAATTAGTGGTATTAGGAACAGTAAACCTATGAAGTATCTTTCCAGATACTTCATTATTTGAGACTTCATTGTTTTGCCGAGATTGTGTGCTGTTCCCAGCACAGTCTCGGCAAAACAGTTTACAAATAGTCAGATCCAAAAATTCATAACACACTATAGTTTTTTCTACAATATCATTTAAAGTTCGGCAAAAATCATGAAAACGAGTGGCGGTATTTAGTTGATTTCTTATGGTTAATTAAATTATTGTACCTCTGATTTTGTCAAAACAACCATTAAACTACAAATCATCCGTATCACATTTTCGATTTAACAAGCGGTTATATAAATTATAAATTTTCAAATTAATACGTTAAATTCCCCATACAAAATTAGTAGGTATGGTCACGCGGCATCAAATAAATAAGGACATTTCAAATAAAATATATGACAATTGTCACTTATGGACGGCGCCTTAGAATAATAACTAAAGCTGGCTAGACCTACAACAACAAAATGAAATGCTAAATAAATTAATGTTACATATTAAAAATTTATAACTACAATGTTTACATTGAATAAAGACCACTGGCATATCGTATCACCTGCCTGAATCACCATATAATAATAATAATAAATTATTATTATTTAATTTTATTGGAAAATAATAGCTACATAAGAATGGAATTTCACTCAAGATGAGACGAGAGTAGAGGAGAGGCGTAACTAGGACTGTCTAAACTATAGAAAGATAATGTGTTTCCAAAAAGTGCGATCCGAAATACTGACAAACACTTTCAATTGCTTTTATAATAATATATGCTAATCTTAATCGTGCCGCGTTGAACATTCACTTTTGATGCTTCGTTAATTCTTTGAAAATGGCGAAAGTTGCACAGTTAAAATAAACAACAGTATATTAGTGTGTTCTTTAAGAGTGAAATAAAAAGCGTCCGTTCTGTATCGAGTATATTGTGAGACAAAGTCACCCAGATATTTGACAGTTACCGTTCGTTACAATTGATATTTAAACTATTCACTATACATACACAACACCTCCCCACTTAATTATTAAAACATTCAACATTTTAAAGTTAAACACACACACAATTAGTGCGTATGTTTTATCACCAACGGTCGCGATCAAAGTAGGCACATGCAATTCCGCCTTTATGTTGTTCACAACAGAGTACATTTTTAATCGGTCACAATATGTAAACCAGTAAACACTGTGCACATCAAATTGCGAAATTTTGCCGATCGACATCTTTAGCACTGATAGAAGGTACGTAAATTCACAACACGCGTAGATTTTTTCGTTATTCTCGTCGCTAAATAAATAGTGTGTTCTTTGGTTTTGCGGGTGTCCATGGGCGGCGGTGATTACTTTCCATCAGGTGACCCGCCTGCTCGTTTGCCTCCTTTTAACATATAAAAAAAAACATATATAATAAAAAACGTCCGTTCTGTATCGAGTATATTGCGAGACAAAGTCACCCACTTATTTGACAGTTACCTTTCGTTACAATTGATATTTAATCTACCCACTAAACATCACAACATAACCAACACGATTAATTTATTTAGTACCATCACCATCGTTATCTGTAGCCAAGAAACGCTTTACTTTTTAGCTCAGGCTTTCCTTCGTGAACAATAGCACATGGGGATGGGGAGATCATGCGGTAACTAACCACATATTATGCCCAATACTAATACTAGTGTTTTTGACAACCACAGGGACCAGCAGATTAGCGCGCATTCCGAAGCACGAATGCTGCTTTCGCAATCAGGTGACCCGGCGTTGCAAAAGCTGCTTAAAGCGACGCACCGCTAAACAATAAATCTCATACGAAACTTTTGCGCCCCGTACCCTAAGAAAAACTGTTTTTTTTTCCTTCAAATTAAAACTACAAATTATACGTTCCCTAAAATATGGTTGAGCGAAGCGATGGCTGATTCATATGTCATGCTCGTGAACGGGTGCCGCCTGTGGAGGCTGGTCTGCTCTTGCATACTTATCTTATTTTTAGTATTATTAATTATAGTTTGACTTTATTTACCTAAACAATTTTTGACTTTTACTAGAGTACTGTAGTGGTGCTGTATGACATTGTGGAAATTGAAACTTTTACATAATTATCTGATGTAAATTTGTTAACTTACATTTTTTTATTTTGTTTTTTTTACATGTTGTGGTTGTCTTATATATATTTTTTGTGTTTATTTGTAATGGAAAGTGTCCTGCTATAATAGGGCATTTTCCAATATTTTTGACGCTGTAAGGGAGAAAAGAGCTGGACACTTGCTGAGTTTCTTGCCGGTTCTTCTCAGTACAAGATCTCCCGCCCAGAGTAGACTTACGAACCGATGGCATAGTGACATTCACAAGAGCTACTTGTAGCCTAAACTGAATAAATGATTTTGAATTTTGAATTTTGAATTTTTTTGAATTTAAAAATAATGAACTACAATACTGAAGTGTATGCTAAGACTAAGCCACTAAGAAAATTTAGATGCTTAAATCGGTCTGGTTAGCCTGTAAAATGCAAATCTATGTTTTAAAACAGGTTACTTTGATATTTTTTTCTGTTATAAAAGTTGACAAATCGTGTTTCTGCAACTAGTAATGAAGTCAATTAAATGAAAAATCATGTCATCAAATATCACTTTCATATGTTTTGTAATTGTTGGGAAAAATCAAGATACGCCACATAAATTTCCAATGCGTGGCCTTAACTTGCATGAGTCGTTTCCCGAACGCGCTATTGTCTTCTGTTGCAATTGTTTTAAAAGCAAAATTCAGTAGATAAAGGCGTTTTTGGTGTTTTGTTTTGAGGAAAAGTAATAAGTAATTAGTTTCGCTAGTAATATAACCGCTGCTGTTTATATAACGACAATCATGGTGTTTGTAAATAGATTTTTAAACGAAATATAATCGCTGAAACAAAGGACACATTAATTAATTATATAATTTTAACATGCATGAATTTTGTTATGATGCTATAATTAATTTGAATTTTCTATCGTGTTTTAATTGTATTCAATATTTTCTAAACATTTCTACGCTGTTTATTGGAAAAATGTGTGCTACTGAAATTTTATCTACTCCATCTTATTTATGCTACAATCATCATCATCATCATCATCATCATCAGCTCATTTTGTGTCCCCACTGCTGGGGCACGAGCCTTCTCTATGGATGGATAGGGAGAACAGGCCATAAACCACCACGCGGGCCCAGTGCGGATTGGTGGTTGTTAACAACTGCTAATGCAGCAACACAACATGCACAATGCAACAACAGCTACAATATTTTACAAGAAATATATTACAAAAAAAAATCAAAGAGACGCGTGCTTTGACACGCTGCTGCATGGAGTTGCCATGCTGCATTTACGTTTACCGTGACATAAACTTCACAGGTTGAATATTCAAGTCGTCGCCATGGCAACGGCAGAGCTAGATAATCTTATTATTGAAGCTCAGCCTCTCGCCTAGAGCTAGGTTTACGTAGTCTAATAAAAAGTTTTCTTACTTTATTCTGGATTTTTCCATTTTCACTCTTCTTATCTTATTTTTGAATAAATAATATATGAATAAACATTTATTGGTATCCACTCGACATATACACAAAGTAACATAAATAAAAATTGAGCGAGCCTTACAGTAGTCGCATGTGATGTGTAACATTTGACATATCACCTTAGTAATTAACAATTTTAACATTATATTCAGAAAAAAATGGGTCAGGTATTACATCATTTTATAACTATAAAATAAATCCAGTAAGTACTCATTATATGATATTTGACAGTCAAATGACACAATATGTCACATATAATAATAATACGTCATGTTAATAATATTAAATTAAAAATTACAAAATCGCGCGCGCGCTTGCGCTTTTCTCCGACTTCCTGTTACACTGTTACACATACTTCCGTCCCATTTCACGAAATAACTCCCACAATTGCTTATATAGAAACTGAGCGGAAAGATCAAAAATGGAAACTAAATATAACAAAGTGATACCTTAGCGTAACATGTTTATAGTATATTAATAGGTATCTGTTGTTAAGTCAACCAAAAGGCTATATTTATTATTTATTATTTATTTCACAACGGTGAAACATTTATTCCTGCGGGTAAACATTTGACTTTCATCTCACCTGATTTTAAGTGAGGATTTACGCCAGAATCCTCAATTACTGAAGCACTGACTATCTTATTTCCAGCTGCCAGAACATAACAGTGCTAATAAAGTTGATGTTATAGCGAAATATTTAGATAAGATGGTGGTAGCTATCTAGGCGGACAAAGAAGCCCTACCGAGTACAAAACATGTATCCCCGCTGGGAATCGAACCCAGGATCTCTGGGTCTGAGACCGGTGATCTTAACCACCAGACCACAGAGGTGGTTTACTTGATTGTGGTGATATGGCTTGGTCTTATCTACCAAGCCATATCACAACAATCAAGTCAAACACTTCACCCATAAATTTTATCAGTTCAGTCAGTGACCTATAAAGATGGTGACTGACTGGAGAGTAACATCAAAACGAAATTGTAACGTACCAATCGCAGTGAGCTTGAAACCTTATGTCATCGCTGACTGACCGACAGCAGTGCTCGTTAAGAGCACTTGTGCTTGTTCGTAACACTCAAAGGCATTCATACATTTTTAAACTTTCGTGTTCCATAATTAAACAAATTTAAACGGGGATTAACGCAAACTAATTAGTAAAAAAAAAGGTATCATACCTTCTTTATACCCGACGTTTCGACCGAGTTACAACGGCCGTGGTCACGGGTGGACTGAACGTCGGGTATAAAGAAGGTATGATACCTTTTTTTTACTAATTAGTTTGCGTTAATCCCCGTTAAAGGGATTCGCCAAAAACTGACAACAGGGTGGAGCACGCGACTTGGCTCACCGTACTGATCAAGTGACCGCTCGCATCGAACATGTTACGTTACGGCAACATACTCTGGCCACTCGGCATCTTAACGCACTGACAGTTCAGACCTGTCTTTTATATACACCTATATTTGTTTAAAATTTTGTATAAATGTATGTACACCTTAAAACCAAAAGGAATAAAACTAGTCAATATGCTCTACGACTCTGGCAGACTACTGTAATTTAGCAATGCTCAAATAATTACAATTATCAACTAAATGATTGGTAAGTGCGATCCATTATTACTAGTTCGTCGTTGTAATGTTTAACAGGAGTTGAGATCCAATCTCCGAAGTTCACCCTCGACATTTATATCCCGTGAGATATTCCCTAGCTCCCCGTTAATGTACACAGCAACTAATTAATGGCATAATCAATTCAATTCATGTTAATATGATTAACCTCATCAAAAGCATTTGCGGTAATATTACAGCTATGAAAATGTCAAATCAGACACATATTCTGACTTACAATTCCTTGTTATATACAGAATTTAGAGTGCCCAGTTCTCTACCGAAAAAAATTATAAGCAACCTAGTAATAGTTGAAAATCAACTAACAGCACTGTGGTCAAACAGAGGAGTTGAAGTTGAAGACAAGAGACTCACACATTTAATTTTTGCTGACGTCATAGTTGTCGCAAATAATTTATGACATCTTCACTCTTAAAAAAGAAATATTAGACAACATCGCATACATTGCTTTGACTCCAAAGACAGTAAGCGCATGCTCTTGTGTTGTAGAAATCGGGAACAGCGACGATACCACAACCACCCAGACCCGAGAAAATATATATTATGAAAAGTTCGTTTGTCTACATTGACCGACTGGGAATCGGACCCAGGAACATCAATATCCTTTTTACATAGAATGTTTAGTATAAAAAGCTTAAAAAGCTTGTATGTTTGTGCTTATACAAACCTAAACAACTTACAACGCCACGTAACTACAACTGGGAATATAAATATTCCAACTCCTTCCTGAATCTGCTGAAGAATTTTGCAATACGAAACAAGCTCCGCTTACGTAATTCAGTTCATAGTGCAGTGAGGCGCAGAAGATTAACTTTTTGTCTCCAATTTGATAAAACAAGTCAGTAAATAGTAAAGTGTGTTCGATAATTGGATTGGTTGGTGGTAGGTAGTAGTTTTAAATGTGTTAGTTTATGCTCTCTTTACAACACTTCAGATTGAAATAAATTAGAGCGCGGCTGCTTTTATTTTGTAAATAATCAACACTCCTCGCCACAAACATCAAAAATTAAAAACACTATTGCCAAAAAATTGTTATAGTTTAAAAAAGCGAATTGCCAATTGGCTCCATCCAAGGTGTCCATAATCAGTAAATTGGGAAATAAGTAAGTAAAAATCTGTAGATATACCGAAAAATCTTAATTTCATCGCAACAGTAAGTAGCCTTTTTTACAGTCACAATCACGCTTTCCAAAAACAATTTGCCTTGCTGTTTATTTTTCTTGTTAATGTATACTGTTCATAAGACTGTACAAACAGTAAAATCAGTGATTGGTCTGTTTTGCAACATAAAATCAATTAGGTAGTTACTCTACTGCTACAGTGATCACTATACACGGAGACATTTCGAGTAATCCCCAGACAAACCTGGCAGTGACCTTGTTGTAGGTGCGACGTTAACCGGGCCCTGAGTGATGAATCGATCCGGAGTTCACTACACAAATTGCTCGTTTTTTTGTGTTTCCAATGTGATGGATGGGTAATCAGAAATGTGTGAAAGCCTTTGAGCTTAGTGGGAAAGCTTTATGGTGAATTCGAGCCTATTATGTAAAGTTAACTACTTTTTAGCTTTATACCTTCCTTTTTTTCCTTTTTTGCATCAGAAAATCTTAAACATATTAGCAAGCAACCTTCAGACATCGGGCCGAGTGTTTTGCCTAAGCTAAAAAAACTAGCCAAAATTTTGCATAAATCTTGGAGTGAAGGAATTAAGGGATCAACGCATAAGTTTGTACCTAATATATTTGAGTTCTCCACCAACAACATTATGTTAATTTTTGAGATTGTTAAAGTTAAGCTCCTCGGGTGCATTTGACGCGCAGATAGGTAAAGAATATTTATTTCGCATTAAAAGGCATTTAAGACAAATTGGGTGACATTATTAAAATAAGTTATTAAAAGATTAATTGGGCAGCTTGTAACGCTCCGATGCCTAAATAGATACCTTGGTAGAGATTTATGTTCATAGAAATCATGACTAGTAAAATTTTTGTGTTGGGTACTACGTTGGAAACAGGATTTTAGGGTAGTTGTTACACTGGACTGCAAAGAAAAAGGGTCGGTTAGAAAATCTTCAATATAGTCAAAAGTACCTGACCTATCTGTATGAAATAAAAATTAAATTTAAGAATATTTTAATGCGCTTAAATGAAAATAAAAAAAAATAATTCAAGCATTATAAAAAATAAATAAATATGCTTAGTTTTTTCGTGCGTGTATTGTATTTTCGTAAATGTAGATTGGTTACAGATGTGCCGTTTTCACGCATTTTAGTACTTTGTGTTGCCTCCGCGAGCTCGCAATACTGCTGTTATGCGATTTGGCATATTTTCTACTAGGTTTTTGAGACGATGCTGCGGAATATTCTGCCATTCCTCTATTAGAGCTTTTTCATTTCACATAGCGTGATTGGCGGCGGATTCCGCTGACGTGCACGTCGTCCCAGTTCATCCCATGCATGCTCAATGGGTTTTAAGTCGGGGCTGCGTGCTGGCCAATCCATGTGTGTGATACCGACTTCTTGAAAATAGTCAAACACTATATGAGCTCGATGGCGCGGTGGTTAACGCGCCCGATCTGCGATTACTGAGGTTAAGCAACTTTCGCAAAGGCTGGTCATCGGATGGGTGACCAAAATTTATCATTTCGAGCTCCTCCTTGCTTCGGAAGGCACGTAAAGCCGTTGGTCCCGGCTGCATTAGCAGTCGTTAACAACCACCAATCCTCACTAGGCCCGTGTGGTGGTTTACAGCCCGTTCTCCCTGTGGTGACACACTTTGTATAGTTGCGCGTAAGCAAAATCGTTCTCGGCTAGCGTTGAGCCAGTCATCCCTGAATCCTCGCCTAGGTTACTCGCGCGTTTGCGACGCCTGCGCGCATTGAATATTACGTAATGTAAAGTGTCTAAAAATAGCTTTTCTGAAGTTCAATACATTGACTGTTGTGCATAACTTAATGTTTTATTACAACGACCCGATACTCACTCCAGACTGATAGCAGACACGATCCTTCTGATACTAAAGTATAGCATCATACCCCAAAGTGTGGACCCCAACAACCAAAGAACCAAAGTGGTGACCCGTGAATCAGTTCGACGTGGAGTGTTATCGGGACCGTTAGGAAAGTGTAACCGGGGGGGTGACTCAATTTAGCCCTAGGCGAGGATCTATATATAAGTTGGGTATAGTTATCCATTGGTGTTTATCCAAAAAAAAAAATATAAACTTTTTTGTGTGTAATGACGCAAGATACTACAAAAACAGGTTACGAAGAATCATTAGAAATGGCTGAAGAACAACCTTTTAGTACGATATCGGTGACAGTAAAAATACCCGATTTTTGGCAAGATGCACCACGACTTTGGTTTCTACAATTCGAAGCCGTGCTTAAACCCCAGCATGTGTCAGAGGAAGCAAAGTACCACCTCGTTATATCAAAATTGGGCAAGGAAGTAATCACGCAAGTTACAGATATTTTATTAGCTCCATCAGAAAAAGATAAATATAAAACACTTAAAAACCGATTATTAAATATTTACGAAGAATCTCAGAGCAGACAAGTACAGAAGTTAATCGGAGAAATGGAGTTAGGTGATCAAAAGCCTTCTCATTTGCTTCGCCGTATGAAAGATCTGGCTAGAGATATGGTAACCGATGAAGCCTTATAGATTATGTGGCAAAACCATCTACCATCTACCGTGCGAGGAGTGTTGGCAGTAGCGGACTCTAAAGACCTCAGCACACTTGCTTTGATTGCTGACAAAGTTTTGGAAACAGCACAATCTTTAAATACAATAAACAGAGTAGATCAGAAACAGCCGAAATCAGAAGATAACGAGTTAGTTGCAGAGATTCGCAGTTTAAATAATCGCATTCGTCACCTGGAGATGGACCGCAGCAGACCAAGAGAACGAGCTTATCAGAATAATTTTTCATCGTCACGAGGGCGAAGTCAAAATCGCAGTGCCAGTCGTAGACGTACTCCTGAGGATCCAAACTGGTTATGTAGCTACCATTTTCGTTATAGGCAGAGGGCAAATAAATGCGTGGAGCCATGCAACTGGAACAAACGAAAATGGAACCAGCAAGGCGACAGTAAGGTAACGAAACGTAATGAGGAGCAGGAAAACTAAAGACAGTGCAGGCGACGGCGGACCCCTGCACTGCTGCAATCAATCACCGCCTCAGCGTGAGAGACATCAACACAGGTTTGAGTTTTTTAATTGATAGTGGCGCAAATGTTTCAGTGTTCCCTAGAAAGTTATTAAAAAATCGTTTTAAAGTGAATGAAAGTGAAAATTATAAACTATATGCAGCAAATGGAACTCAAATTTTAACATATGGAGTAAAAACTTTAGATTTAAATTTAAAATTAAGACGTAATTTTCGATGGATGTTTATAATAGCAGATGTCAAGCAACCTTTTATAGGTGCTGACTTTTTGGCTAAATATAGATTATTAATTGATTTGGCTGGACGCAGATTAATCGATCAAATTACGAATTTAAATGTAATAGCATCAGTTTCGAATGCTACGGAACCAACTTTAAAGACAGTAGATAACTCACATCCATTTTTTGATTTATTGCAAAAATATCCTGACATAATTAAGCCTTTTTCGTATAAAGAAAGTTGTAAACATAATGTTTTTCATCAAATTGAGACAACTGGACCGCCAGTGTTTGCTCGGGCTAGACCGTTATCGCCCGATAGGTATATTAAAGCAAAAAAGGAATTTCAGATCATGCAGGAATTAGGCATTTGCCGGCCTAGTAAAAGCGCTTGGGCTAGTCCTTCACATATAGTTCCGAAAAAAGATGGCAACATAAGACCGTGTGGTGATTATAGAAAGTTAAACTCTGTAACGAAACCCGATAGGTATCCAGTTCCACGTTTACAAAATTTTACTTATGTACTTGCAAATAAAAAGATATTTACACGTCTTGACGTTATTAGAGCTTTTAATTGCATCCCAGTATCCGAATCTGACATAGAGAAGACTGCAGTAATCACACCGTTTGGATTATATGAATTTACAAAAATGCCGTTTGGTCTTAGGAATAGTGCACAAACTTTTCAAAGATTCATGGACAATAGCGTATTGGCAGGTCTTGACTATATATTCGGATATATCGATGACGTAATAATCGCCAGCGATGACGTCATCAGTCATAGACATCATTTAGATGAAGTTTTTATTGAGATTTAACGAATTTGGTATAACAATTAATATTTCAAAGTGTTGTTTCGGACAAAAAAAATTAGAATTTTTGGGTTATGAGGTAACAAAAGACGGTATTAAACCTTTAAAAAATAAAGTCAAGGCCATAACAGATTTCCACAGCCAACCACCGTAGAGGAGTTGCGCAGATATTTGGGTATGTTAAACTTCTACAGATCTCATATTCCGCACGCTGCTGATCAACAAGTTGAAATGAACAAATATCTACACAAGTCCAAACGTAAAGATAAGACAAAAATAGAATGGTCGCAGAAAGCTATAGAAGAATTTAACCTGTCTAAGGTAAGTTTAGAAAATGCAGTTATGTTGTCCCATCCTTCTGCAAATAGTCCTTTAATTTTAATGACCGACGCAAGTAATAGCAGTGTAGGCGCGTCGCTACAACAGAAAGAAAATAATTCGTGGAAACCTTTAGGATTTTTTTCAAAAAGATTGTCAATAGCTCAAAAGAAATATAGTACGTATGATCGAGAACTTTTAGCTATATATCTAGCAATAGTTCACTTTCGATACATGATAGAAGGTCGCGATTTAGTAGTTTTAACTGACCACAAACCTCTTACGTACATGTTTGATAAAATTAATAGTGAAAAAGAAACACCACGTAGAGCCAGGCAGATAATGTTTATTAGTGAATTTACTAGTAACATAAAATTTTTAGCTGGTAACAAAAATACAGTGGCAGATTGTTTATCCAGAATAGAAACTATTTCCTGTCCAACAGTAATAGATTATTCAGAACTCGCTATAGCACAGGAAACTGACGAACAGTTATTAAAGTTGTTCTCAGAATCAAGTAACAATAACAAGTTTTGTTTCAAACGGATCACATTACCAGGGACCGACACTTCGGTGTGGTGTGAGTTGTCAGCAAAACAAGTGAGACCATGTTTAACAAAGGAATTTACACGCGTAGCATTTGACGCAGTACATAATCTAAGCCACCCAGGTATTCGAACAACAAAACAATTAGTAAGCGATAGGTATTTCTGGATAGGTATGAACAGAGACATAAGTAATTGAGCAAAATCATGTGTACGATGCCAGAGGTCAAAAGTTTTGAAACACACAGTGTCAGACTTAGGGCAGTTTCAGACCGTAGACCGTTTTCAGCATGTCCACATAGACATAATAGGTCCTTTGCCTATAAGTGTAGAAGGTTACAGATATTGTGTAACATTAATAGATAGATATACAAAATGGACGGAAGTAATTCCTACGAAAGAGATTACAGCAGAAGTTGTTGCAAAAGCATTTTATAATGGGTGGATAGTGCGATTTGGTTGCCCAGAAAAACTTACGAGTGATCGGGGTCGCCAATTCGAAAGCAATTTATTTAAGCAATTAATGTCATTATTAGGGATAAACAGAATTAGAAGTAGTCCGTATCACCCACAGAGTAATGGAGCAATAGAACGTTTTCATCGTACCCTGAAATCAGCTTTAATGGCTCGCCTTAATTCCACTTCTTGGATTGACGAGTTAGGAACAGTGATGTTAGGGTTACGTGCTGCTAAACGGGTTGATACAGGTGTTAGTCCAGCAGAGTTAACATACGGAACCACAATTAGGTTACCCGGTGATTTTTATGATGATAAAAGTAAAAATGATAATTTAGATTTAGAAAGTTATGTTTACAAGTTGCGACAAATAATTAAAAGTTACAAACCTGTTAATCGTGTTAATAGGGATTCAAGAAATATATTTATTCATAAGGATTTGAAGGAATGTCAGTATGTTTTTGTAAGGAACGATATGGTGCGAAGGTCATTACAACCACCATATGACGGACCTTATCGCGTATTAAGTAGAACAGATAAGACATATAAAATTCAAATAAATGATAGGCAGAGTCATATATCAATAGATCGTTTAAAGCCAGCCTATGTATTAGCCGATAATGAATCGAATAATAATGTTTTTAAGACTAGTGAGGAAAGTAGCGAGAATCAAACACTAATTTGTACATCAAATAAAAATAATAATATTCATGTGAGCGGGAATCGAACCCAGGACTCTGATAGTGCGCAGGTTGAAACGCCTACGCGCGCTACGCCTACTGTGCGCGCTACGCGCAGCGGCCGCATCGTAAAGCCGCCAGTGCGATTTCGACTTAATTAGTAAGTTCTTAAAGTGTAAAATAGTTATAACATGTTTATATTGTAATGTTTTTAATGTAAAGAAACTAGATCGATGAACTGTGAACGAACTTTGGCAAAAATTTTGCGGAATAGTAAATAAAATACATAAACATAAATTATTATTTAATTTCTGTTCATTTCTCGTTTGAAACTCATGATAATAACAATGGGTAAAATCAAAGTAAAGAACAAAATAAAGATCAGATAGTGATTGCACAATCTGGTGCAAACGCTTCAAGTGTTGAAGCACAATTAAGTCAGTTTAATGTGGTGATATCAGTGATTGTTGTCATACTAATAATGATAATGGCATATTTTTTGTACAAGAAATGCCACAAAACCGGCAAGCGATGGGTACATCGACAAATACTAGCGGTAACACCACAAGTGTTACAAAGTATACAAGGAGCAACGTCGATTTCAATGCCCGTGACGTCAAACTCGACGCTGCCTAAAGTGAAAGTTGTAAGCATTTGAGGAAATTCACATTACAACGATATTATTATTATAAGTAATTTTATATTTTTGTTATTATGACTTAATATAAATCTAAATTCAAAAAGGACCTAATATAAATTGTGATGTTTTGTGTTTTGTTTGTTTAAAAATAATTTACTTACCTAATATAAGATAAAAGTAAAGAGAGTAAAACTGTAAAGATAAATAATTTCTATGTTTTAATGACTAGAAAATAGTAAGTTTACGAATGTAAAAATAAAACAAGTTTATTGGTATAGAATGGAAATTTATTGTTTATCGATTTATAAATATGTATACAAAAAACAAAGGGTTATCTTGTCTATTATAGTATAAGTATCTTAAATGTATAACATGTTTCCTTGTAAAAATATTTTTCAACAAAAAGTAAATAAATAAGCAATGTAAGTAAACTTAGAAGTAAGTAACAAAGTAAAGTTTAAAAAAAAATTAACAACATACTAATGTTATAATGTCATATTAGTATAAATAAATTGTTCATATTCATAATTCATAATTCAATTGCAATGTTTCGCTTCACAGAAATAGGTATTATAGGTAGCAGTATATTGCATCAGCATGCCGAGCCACAGCGCCCAGCGATAACGTTACACTCTGTCAGCAGTTTCGCTGTGCCTCGCTATGTTTTGTGTAGACTTTTAGCATGTTTAAATATTAGAGTTATAACCTTGTAGAGATTATCAAAATTTTATATAAAAATTTAAAAAAAAAGGGGAGGATTGATGTGGTGACACACTTTGTATAGTTGCGCGTAAGCAAAATCGTTCTCGGCTAGCGTTGAGCCAGTCATCCCTGAATCCTCGCCTAGGTTACTCGCGCGTTTGCGACGCCTGCGCGCATTGAATATTACGTAATGTAAAGTGTCTAAAAATAGCTTTTCTGAAGTTCAGTACATTGACTGTTGTGCATAACTTAATGTTTTATTACAACGACCCGATACTCACTCCAGACTGATAGCAGACACGATCCTTCTGATACTAAAGTATAGCAGCATACCCCAAAGTGTGGACCCCAACAACCAAAGAACCAAATCCCTATCCATCCAAAGGGAACATAAAATGAGCTGATGATGATGATATGGGCTAAATGGGCGGGCATTGTCTTGCATAAAAACCGCATTCTCTACTAAAAATGCACACGTGAACAGAGCCTCCGCTGGCGCCGTATAGTACTTTTTTTTCTATACAGGCTTGGTTATAGCGCTCTCCCTTCCTCTCGCTCGCCTTCTGTACACTCTTTTCCTCCCACCGTGCTTGTATAAACAGAATCTAGACTCGTCTGAAAACATAACTTTTGACCAGTCATCCAGAGTCCCTTTCTCGTGTTCTCTACCATAACTCAACCTTGAGTTTCTGCGGTGTCTTTGTAGTTTTGGACCATTTACAGGTCTTAATGGCTTTAAATGTGCTTTAGCCAGACGCCGCCTTACTGTATCCGAACTCAGATTGTTTCCTCCAGCTCGTAAATGATGATGCTTTATTTCAACAGCCGTCAGAAAGCGATTTCTCAAATTATTGACACCATTTAGCGAGCCCCCCGCGCCGTTGTGCACCTTGTTTGGCCTGTTCCTGGTCTTCGAAGATTGGATTCCATATTTTTAACATCAGGTGAAATGGAGTCATTTGCCACGCTACATATAAAAAAAAATTAAACAATTGATTTGAATTTTTTAGTACTTAATTCAAAAAAGACCATTATTTTTAATTTTCAGTTTTTTATACAATAATCAAAAATAAATATAAAGGTATTTTATATTTTTTTACGTGGCATTAAATGTTCTTTAATTTAGTCTTTATTTCATAAAGCTAGGTCAGGTGCTTTTGAAGATATTGAAGATTTTCTAACCGACCCTTTTTCTTTACGGTCCAGTGTAGTTAAGTACCTAGTAAAGTTGTATCTAGTTTATTATCAACATTGTATTCTCTAAAGAGGAAACTGAATATTTTATTATATGTACCGTTTCTGAGCCTTCAACAGAAAGCCTGTTGTCCGCTACCTACCGTATTACGCATTGTAAATGGTCGGGACAAATTAAAGTTTGGATAGGACGGACGGTCAGCCAACTGGGCACGATTTTGTACACTGACGTGCAAAATAATGGGAATATTTTTGAAATTTTTTAGTAGGTACGATGAGGTTCACAGTAATTCATGATCATTGATATCGTTTCTCAGAATACAATGTTATTTTGTACATTCATTGTACTTAATAGCTGTCAAAAAGAATTCTGTGCATTTTTGGGGTTCCGTACCCAAAGGGTAAAACGGGAACCCTATTACTAAGACTCCGCTGTCCGTCCGTCCGTCCGTCTGTCTGTCCGTCTGTCACCAGGATGTATCTCATAAAACGTGAAAGTTAGACAGTTGAAATTTTCACAAATGTAGTATTTCTGTTGCCGCTATAACAACAAATACTAAAAAACAGAATAAAATAAACGTTTAAGGGGCTCCCATACTTATTATATTTTTTGTCGTTTTAATAAATAATGGTACGGAACCCTTCGTGTACGAGTCCGACTCGCACTTGACCGGTTTTTTTGTTAAATGCATACATCTCGTAAAAAAGCTTGTCGTCCAGACATATTACTCATTACTAATTTTCTAGCTTTTACCAGGTTCTATTGTATGGTAATATAGACGTTTAATAGATGCTGGGGCGTCAGCACCGCCTGCCTTCTTACTACCTATACTACCTAATGTTTAATTGGAAATATAAATAAGCGGTATGTGGAGTTTTAGAAGATGTTCAGCATTTGTTAATGGAATGTGATCGAAATCGTCACCTAAGAGATATAGCGTGTAAAGCCTTAAATGTAAATAGGAAAGATGTGGGTTTATTTAGTAAGTTTTTAGCTGATCCAACATCGGCATCAGCGAAACTCATTTATAATTTTGTTATTTTAAGTTTAAAGTTGTACTAGCATTTAAGATAAGGATAAGATAGAGCTGACATGGTCAATTTGTTCGACCAAAGCTCCTAAACAAAATTAAGAGAAAAAAATATATATAGTTTATACAAAAAATCAAAGTCAGCAGTCATTCAGCTCATTTTTATGTCCCCACTGCTGGGGCACTAGCCTTCCCTATGGATGGGATAGGGAGAACGGGCCATAAACGACCATGCGGGCCCAATGCGGGTTGGTGGTTGTTAATGACTGCTAATACAGCTTAGCAGGAGGAGGAGTTCGATGGCGCAGTGGTTAACGCGTCCGGTCTGCGAGTGCGGTCTGTAAGCAACTTTCGCAAAGGCCGGTCATCGGATAGGTGACCAAAAAATTATCATTTAGATTTCCTCCGTGCTTCGGAAGGCACGTAAAGCCGTTGGTCATAACTTTCACCACTACATAAATAGTCAGTTTACATTTATTGATTGAGACTTAGATATTTAATGAATTATTTCGCACTACCAATACAATACTGGTGCAAGTCAAAACATACTGATATTTGAAATTGAACTGTACTGTTCTTCAATACGACAAAATTTCCAATGTCAGTATGTTTTGACTTGCACCAGTATTGTATTGGTAGTGCGATTTATACTACTTATAAATAGAACTATCGTAATACCATCAAAGTACTCATAAAAAGATTATTTCTACGGTGTAAAGAAAAGCGTAATTTTCATAGACATAGGTAATTATATTAAATAAGCTGTGAATAAATCCGATTTCCACTTGAAATGGCTGCCAGTGTTTATAAAATGGCTATTCCCTTGAAACAGCTCATTTTAAGGCTTTACCCACGAACTGTTTCATCGATTGCTACCCTTTTGTAATGAATCGGCATTTAGACGGTTTAATCGAAACTATGCTTAAATATAAACAATGTAGCTAGGTATATCAAATGGGAGAATGAACATCGATAGGTTTGTACCTACTGATTAGCCAATTTTGTAAGGAATGTTAAGTAAATATCGTTCTTGAATCGTAGTGTTGATATCAAATGAGACAATCAAAAACATCAAAAAACAGTACAAATGTAATTTAAGTCTTTAATCGCCGCGCGCCGTGGTGGCCACCGGTGACCGACAAAGAATGAATTTTCTATTGTTTCTGGTTTTGGACAGTCAACGTGTTAAAAGTATTTTTTTAATTGATATTTGTTGCACTTAAGCTGAATTAAATATTTATAAAATATAGTGAAAAAATTAAATGCCTACCCGACCCTGCCAGGAATCGAACCTGGGTCTTCCGCAATCCGGGCGGCTGCAGAGAAAAAACTCAGTGCTTACGTCAGTCTTCCCAGTAGCATAATGGTCAGTGCAGCACGCCGGACTTTGGGCGGCGCTAAGTCTGAGGTCCCGGGTTCGATCCCCGGTCGGGTCAATGTCGAAAACGAACTTTTCGGTATTGTGTCGGGTCTGGGTAATTGTGGTACCGTCGTTGTTTCTGATTTTCATAAAACGAGTGCTCTACTTACCGTGGGATCAGAATAATGTATGTGATGTTGTCTAATATTATTATTATTAAATTTGCTTAGTGTTAAATACGGATTGGTGATTACACATCAAAAAAATCGAAACACATTATGCCTGACCCAAGAATTGAACCCAGGACGTTGAAGTATAGAGTCGAGCATTTTACCACTCGGCCACAGAGGCATTTAGTATCAAATAGGTATATATTAAAAGTAAACTAATATTATGGCTTTATTATATTATATTTTTTATGGCTTTGCACAAACATTTAGCCAATGAAATAATTTTTCTTACAAGTAATGCATAAATAAACAGTATTTCCTTCCTGTATGATGATGATGAATGATATTAGAAATGGAAAGTGAGAAATGATATACCCCCCAACCCCTCGAGTATCTCAGTATAGATGTGGGGCTTTACTAAGTCCTCACGCGGACTTCATGAGAGAATTTGAAAAGTGACGTTGCACTGTTTTGTTTCATTTGCCAACATTCATGTACACTCACGAACACTTAACGGTTAATAATCCACCATTATTTCACATTAATATTTCACTTAACTCAAATTTTAGAAAATAAAACAAAACCACAGACTCTTTACTTTCCCGCCAAGAAGTCCGTTGCTTATATTATTGTACAGTGGTGTTTAAGTCTTTGCTGACGCTACAAAGAAGCAAATGAGCAAAACAGGAGTATTTGAAGTAACACAATAAGGGTGAACAAATAAGCTGCGTTGGAAAAAAAGAGATTTATTTAAATAGCAAATGTACTAGGCGTTCATCAACTTCACAGCGAGGAAACTCATATTTCAAACAGCAAAAAAAATTCCGCTCCAAAGGGCCCTTAATTTCTTCATTTTCCTTTAACAGCGGAAAAAGCGCATGAAGCGTTTAGTGTGTGACATAAAGCTGTACTGTCGGATGAAATCGTGAGAAACATCATTTTAATGGGGCCCCTCGTAAAATGCGCAATAAAATGGATGTCGCTCCACTGTTGCTGTCTTAACCGTGTATATTCTAAAGTAGGGACGTGCATATCAGACAGCTATTTAGTTAATGACCAGCCACTTATTTGGAAAATAAAACTTTCTCGAAGATGCTTGGAAATCGGTTCATTATATTGACAACCTTCTTCGAGATAAAGCGATACTGCTGTATTGATCACAGATACACGCGAGCAGCGACCGGCAAAGCTATTATAAAAATCGTCTGTAATAATCCGTATAAATTTTTATGAAAAGTTATTTAAAAATGGAACGAAGTTTGTTTTCCGATAAAGAAGTTAATTACCTTCTCATTTTTTATTTTAATTTCGAACAGGCTTTTAAATTTAAAGTTTGACAAAGATTATAGTTAAACAAAGAGCCATTCTTTTCGCCATGATTAGTCCATGTTGGCGCATAACATTATCCCAATTTTTTTTAAATACAGTAAAAAATTAAATGCCTACCCGACCCAGCCAGGAATCGAACCTGGGTCTTTCGCAATCCGAGCGGCTGCACTGACCACTGTATTTTATAAACATTTAATTCAGTTTAAGTGTAGCAATTAGCACTTAAAAATAAAAAGTAAAATTTATTATCCTTATAGTTCAACTGCCAAAATTAGGCCACAGAAACGATTTGTGGTCGTTTTAATAACGGAATCGAGATCTTGTACGATACGATACGTCCAAACTCAAATAATCTATAAAACATTATTGTGTCGAAAGCTATATTAGCTCAGACGCAAGCTGTTCCGAAACATTCATGGCATCCCTAGACGCAAGATTAAGTCGAGTATATTTTAAGGGCAGAGTGACCCATTTCTGTGGCCTGCAATGTTTTGTGGATACTTAAAATGTTTTAGTGCGGTTATCATTGCTCTAAGCTGCGCGGCTCATTAATTTTAATTAGCTGAGAGTATTCATAAGCAGAGTCGTTCCTGTATTTCCTTTCATTACAAATGAGTTTGTAATATTTTATTAATTTAGTAACTCAATAACGATGATTTAATAAAGTAGTTAAAAATTATAGGGCTTTACATTTTGTATGAATTTGTAATTATACTGTGAAACTATTTCGAAATAGTGAAAGACCGAAGATGGAAACGCATTTTACCCGAAATCTGGAAAATAAATATTCAAATACATATACATTATACAGACAAAAACATAGACATAAATGTATGTATTTAATACATAAGCACAAATAAACATATTTACAGAAACAGACGAAATTATCAATTACAACATAAAAAATATGTTATCATGTCTATCGTCTTTATAACGTACCACTAAACCAATCTTAGCATGATAACTCGATGTCATTGCAAGAAGAGGATTAACCAATCTATTGATTGCCCTGAGTGTACCGCAGGGTTCCTTTCATGCACCCACACAGAGTCGGGCTGCAAGTTCTATCTAAGTAATTACCACTTTATACCGATCAAACAGCTAGCATATTTCATACAGCTGAGTTTCTGGGATAAAACAAACTTTTCAAAATATTTGTAGTAAAATAAATAGCCTATAACTGACCTACTGCTGGGCAAAACCGTCTATCATTAAAATCAAGTCATCACTACAATTGATGGGTAATGGCTTAATCACCACGCTTGCGGGTTGGTGATCACAAAACCCGGCTATGCATCGCAAAAATCCTGAAACAGTTTGCCCGACCTGGGAATTGAACCCGGGACCTTCGGGTATCGGGCCGAGCGCTCTGCCACTCGACCACCGAGGCGAGTGTAGTAATGCTTTTTTTATTCAAAACCGGGCAAAGGCTTCCATTATAAAAATCAAGTCATCGCATACTTACCAAATGTTGGTTGATGATCATAAACCCGGGTTTAACCCGCTCCGGGGACTTATTGTTTAACTTTAATATCTATTCAAGAACTTAAAACTAATTCACAAGTGTCAGTGATTGCGATCGCGACGCGTTTTTGAATGATGTTGAATGAACGACATCGTTAATTTGACATTTGTTTGGAATCGTCTATGCATAATGACAAGCGTTAATACCTTTGAAAGGTATCGGGATAGTAGACAATAAGCCCCCCGGTCTATGCATCGATATATTTTCAATTCATTAACTTAATGAAAATGAATCTGAAACGAGACGCCAGTTAATTATATTTCTTGATGGTCTATTAGGCGATTACAATTTGTAACTGGTGTTCCCACAGGGTATCTAATACCGACTGTCATAGAAAATAATTCGCTTTGCCGTCACCACAAACTGCCCAATGCAACCTCAAGTAACTGTTGCGTGCATCACGTAAAATCAAATTGTATGTGGCCATTCCGGGCTACCACTTTCAAGTTCTTTGTTATGCATCAACATATTGTTTTCTTTGTGTGGCAATGAATAATTGCACTTATTATTATTGTTTTTATTTACCTATGTTAAATCTTAGATTTAGGTTTTATAAAAAGTAAAATATTACAAAATATGATACAAAAATACAACCTTTATAAAAATCTGAACTTTAACGCCGCCAGCAGCGGAGCAGGACTCAAGCTACCGGCGATTAAGGTTGCAGGGAAAGAAACCTCCTGACAATGCTTGCTGTGTCCACGTCTTATTATTATTAGAACTAGTGGTCGCCTCGCCTAGTGGTCGAAATTCGACCGTAATTTTATTAAGGCTGCACGGATTGTATCCTAAGCAATAAAAAAATAAAAAAGATAGAATGTGAGTTTGGATTGGCATTGACAGATTTCGGCCGCTTCTCTTCCATTTTTGAAATTTTTCAAAAGAGTATATATACGTGTGTCAAATACGTGGTAGTGTGTGTATTTTTATGCATAATTAAAAAAAATATTAACATTCGGATAACCTTCTCTATATAAACTATAAGTGTAAAAACACACTATGCCGAAGTTACGCGACTGAAATTCGGCATGATTACGCCTACAATGCTATTTGAATTACTGACGATACTTATTACCGAAATTACGTTGCGTTATAGCGAGGCCTCTGAGGCCGAAAACGCCGAACTTCGGTCGCGTAATTTCGGCATAGTATGTTCCTACACTGAGTGTGCGAAATTCCATACTCCTCCGTCCGCGCAATTTTCGTAAATAATGGGGCACAAAATTTTTGCTTCACGTATTATAGATGATCAAACGAACTTCCAAGTGAAGTTCGATCACTATTATATGAGTTCGCTTCATTCGAAGATATATTACCACAGTGTAGTTTCTTTTCATCTTACTGGCAACTCGCACTTTAGAGGGTATCCCTTTTTTTTTCTTTTTCTTTTTACGCTTCCCATTTTGCTGAGCCTACCATCGCTCATTATTTAGAGATCATTAACAAAATTTTAATAGGGTGTAGGTAGGGAGGGACCTTATATCTTCGAATGAAGCGAACTCATATAATAGTGATCGAACTTCACTTGGAAGTTCGTTTGATCATCGCATTTCATTCGCTTCATTCTTCAGATATATTACCACAGTGTAGATATTTAGAGTAAGAAAATTTGTTAATGGTTTAAGAGTAGGTATAGAATGTATAAATTAATTTCAAAATTAATAAAACAAGTACACAGTTTATTAAGTTTACTATAGTTATTTATTATAAACACGTAAATAATTACAAATTCTTTTTTAATAGCAATCTGATCAATATGAATCATTAATTTAATTACTTAGGTCTTATTATTATTTAGGAATACATACTGCAGCAGCGAAGTTATTTTCTTCTACTATTGGCCGATTATAAAACTTAGCAAAGGTTTGGGAGTTTCGTGTCCACCCGGCTGTTTTGCGTATAACGTCAAGCGAGATGCCGGCGGCGTGCGCCGCAGATGTCGCGGCGTGTCGCGTGCTATGCCCGCTAAACTCTGCCACATTCACGCCGCTCTCCGCCAACACCTGCTTGATCCACCGACTAATAGTCAGAGCACTCGCTGCCTGATAGGGTTTTTTAACTGTTATTATTAAATTTTTTGTTAAGCTCGGTCTGATCGATTCAGTAACTTCTATATAAGCTCTTATGGTCGTAGCCGGGCAAATGTTTATATTTTGACTAAAGAATGGCAACGTCAGTACCGGTTGATCTCGACCAACAGTTGAAGTTTTTATTAAGTCCTTAATCACAATCTGAATACCATTAACGTTGAATTTGACATCGTCTATTTTGATTAAAGATAATGTTTGAGCCCTATGAGCAGTACACAAAGCGAGAAGAATAACCATTTTCTTGGTTAGTTTTTGAAGTGTTAAATTCTCATAAGGGACCCATTCTGAAACATGATTTAACACAAGTTGCGGATCCCAAGTGGAAACATATTTTGGTACAGATGGTCTTAGCCTAAAAGCCCCTTTGAGTAACCTTTTGATCTGCTCCTCAGAGCCAAGATTGTTGCCTAAGAGTAAGCAAAGTGCAGAGCGGTGACTGTTTAAGCTACCGTGAGCCGAACCATGGTTGAACTGGTCGGTTAAAAATGACATAACATGAGGCACAGAATGTGTATAGGGGTCAATAGAATGAGAATTGCAATACGTCCACCAGAGCTGTAACTAACATTATATTGGGCTAGGGTATTTTTTGCTAGTGAAGCTAGCATAACGTCTAACGAGGCAGCTGGGACGTTTCGTTTGACAAACGCCTCCCGGAGAGCTTGGCTACACCCAGGGTAAGGTTGTTGAACTGGCGGTTCCTGGAATGAGATACGAACATGTCCTTATTGGCATCTAGAAATAATATGTCGGATATAAGCATGGTTCCTAGTAGTGGAAACCATGGTTGTGATTTCCAGTATGGAAATACTAAAATACCTTCAACTTTATCATTGGCAATCTTTTGTAGACATTTGAGAATTAATGTTATGGGTGGAAATGCATAAAATGAGTCTTTCCAAGAAATGGTAAATGCGTCTACTGTCAATGCATCTGGGTCTGGCTTCCATGAGACGTATTTCTGACATTTGGAATTTGTGCGGGAGGCGAACAAATCTATACAAGGTTTTCCAAAAAAATTTACTATTTTCTGAAAAGCTTTATTGTTTAAGGACCATTCTATGTCTGGATTATTTTTCCTTGATTCTTCGTCTGCCTCTTTATTTTCTTTAGTACTAATATAAGAAGCAGTAAGCCAAATATTGCGCCTTTCGCACCATTGCCAAATTTCACGGGTTAAGTCGTTCAAGTGAGGGTACTGGATACCACCCATTCGGTTTATATAGCTTAACGCTGTAGTGTTATCAACTCGTAACAAAATATTTATTTTATAATAATCGCGAACAAAACATTTCAGACCAAAAAATACCGCTAGATTTTCCAAATAATTTATATGTTGTGTTTTTTCACTATCTTTCCAGATCCCATTTGCACGTTTGCCTTTGCAAACTGCACCCCAGCCAGACCTAGATGCATCAGTGAAAATTTCTAATTTCTAATTTTCAGAATTAAGTGATTTAAAAGTGGTATGAATACTTTCAATCCACCATTTCAAATCAGGCAAAATCACCTTCGATGGTGTAAATTTAACATCATAATTTTGATATTTCTTAAGCATGAGATACTTTTGCCGTTCGAAGAGTTTCGTGTGTAACCAGCCATATCTAACGGCTGGACAAGCCGCTGTTAAAACGCCTAAGAAGTGGGAAAAATCCCGTATTGTAATGATCGGTAATTTGTAATACTTTTTTGCTAGTGCTTCTATATAAATACGTTTTTCGGAAGGTAAAGAGATTGTCATGTTGTTAGAATTAAAAACAAAACCCAAAAACTTTTTTTTTTATGTTAAAAGGAGGCAAACGAGCAGGCGGGTCACCTGATGGAAAGTAATCACCGCCGCCCATGGACACCCGCAAAACCAAAGTAATCGCAGATGCGTTGCCGACCTTGAGGAAGGAGTTGGATTTTGAGGAGGGAGTAGGAATCGGGAGGGGGGAGGGGTGAGAGATGGGCCTCCGGTACTTTCAGTCACCGGACGAAACACAACAGCAACGAGTGCCGTTGTTTCACGCCGATATTCTGTGAGAGGGTGGTATTACGCCGGGTGAGCCGGCCCATTTCGTGCTGCAACGCAGCGTGGCTCTACCACTCAGACAGTGTCACTCATTTAGCACCACCCAGGGGTCACGTGTAGGGTCTCAAGGGTAAACCTACGGACGCGAGTAACTTTAACCCCCAAAACTTAATTTCTTGTACGGGATGTAATGAACTTTTAACATGATTAACTACGAAACCTAAACATTTAAGTAATTTTAAAGTCTCTTCGACGTTACGTACACACTCTTGGTAAGTTAATCCTAGGCACAATATATCGTCTAAATATATTACCGACAAAAAACCATGACTGCGAAGGTATGTCATGACTTCTTTCATAATCTTTGTGAAAGTTCTCGGCGCCGTAGAAAGTCCATAGGGAATGGCATTAAATTCGTATATTTTATTTTGAAAATTGAATCTTAAAAACTTTTTTTGATTGTTCTTAATCGGTACAAGAAGATATGATTCTTTAATATCTATAGAGGCCATATACATATGTGAATGAATAATTTTTGAAACTGTTCTAAAGTCCTCCATTTTAAAATGTTCGCAACAAACAAACTTGTTAAATGGTTTTAAGTTCAATATAAATCTATAGGTGCCATTTGATTTCATTGTCAAAAAGATTTTGGATATAAATTGATCAGAACGTCGTTCACACTCTGAAATGGCACCCAAATCTAATAAATTTTTAATCGCGTTTGACATGTCGTTTACTTCTTTTGAAGAAAATAACGTATTACACGGCACTGAGTGTTGCGATATGTGTTTACATAGAGGAATGCTATATCCATTGCGAATCCAATTCAAAGCAATTTTGTTAGAGGTGATTGCGGTCCAACACTGATAAAAATATTTTAATCTACCTGCGTGTACCTGGATTAATGACGCTGGGCACGTTTTCCCGGGTAGAACTGTGACGGCCGTGTCGTCGCCGTCGCTGGTGGCGGCGCCACGTAGGCTGCCACACGCCGATACTGCGTCATCGGAGCTCGACGAGGCCCACCTCATCCCCCCCTGCTCGACAGAGGGTAACGAGGAGGGCCCTGCCAGTTTTCCGAATAACGGGGCTTCATCATGTATGAAGTTGATGCCTGTGCAGGTGTTTTGTTAAACAAAGCAGTTTTCTTCAATTGGTGACCTTGCCTTTCTATAGTTTGAGAAGATTTTATTCTTTCAGACAAGTTAACACCAAAAAGTGTTTCATCTCTATCCTGATTTTCAATAAATGAAAGAAAGGATTTTTGAAGACAAGGTGTTATGAGTTTAATTCTAAGATCAGTTTCGGCGTAATGTAAATCGGTTAATAATCGACAACCTTCAGAAAGGACTTTAATAGCGTTGACTTTATCGTCACTATGCAGTAATATTGTAATGGCTTTGCTTATAGCGGTAATGCTGTGACCCAACTGGTCCTGTCTTGCTTGTATGTTCTTATCCCTACTTTGGACTACTTCGGCTACTGCTGCTGCAATTTCAAAATTTAAAGTAGGTGCTTTAAGCATTTTACAATTTTCTGGGATTGGATAATCATTTAAGAGCTTCGCTTTAACGTCTCTTAAGAGACCCTTTTTTAAAATTTGTAGCCACCGCTGTGCAAGACTAGTGTGAATGTTTTCCCCAAAGACTAGAGTGTCTTTGGCGGCGTCACCTAATGCCGATAAAAGTTCAGGTAAGAGTTCTGGCTCCAAAACGGGATCAGGTCCGATGTCAGCCGTACCCTCGGCAATGACAACTTGTTCAAACTCAATACCGGCGATTTGTTCAGACGCTGGTTCTGACGTCACTGGGACGGTGATTTGTTCGGACGCTAGTTCCGTCGTTACTGGAACGGTGGTTTGTTCGGACGCTGGTTCCGACGTCACCAAAACGGTGCACTCTTCGTGTGTACCGACATCTATGTAAAACAAAATACGAGTGTTATAGACGTTTTTTTTTTTTTTTTTACTCGTGATTGTAAATTTTTATTTTCGAATATCAGTATGGATCAATTTTGAATAATTACTGTAACATATTAGCTAAAGATGATTTATCTTTTTTAATAAAGTAAATTCACTTTTTTGGAAGCAAATAAATTATGTAGAAAATGATGTAGGTATGTTATGTTAAATTACCTTCGTTTTCTTCGGTATCTGAAGAAGAAGAATGAATCACGCGCCGTCGTCGTTTTACCGGCTTTTCTTGTAACCTTCTTATTTTTTCCTTATATTACTCCACAGATTTACGCTTAGGCATGACTAATTTAGATTTAGGGCGATGTATTCTAGTAACTTTTAAGCCGTGCGTGCGTCGCCGCGCAAGGAGAAAGAATGAGCGATGGTAGGCTCAGCAAAATGGGAAGCGTAAAAAGAAAAAAAAAAAAAAAGGGATACCCTCTAAAGTGCGAGTTGCCAGTAAGATGAAAAGAAACTACACTGTGGTAATATATCTGAAGAATGAAGCGAATGAAATATAATTATAGATTATTGACCGAGTTACAGATGACACTGTTTGTGAGATGTAACTGCCACACTGCACTACCTTATTGAGAACTGTAATTATTAACTTGCTGTGTATGGGTATAGCACAAAACAATGTTCGACAAAAAACAAGAGATCAAAACTTTGTTCTTCTAATCATTAAAGGAACAGATTTTTGACTTAAGCAATTTCTTTAGTACTAACCACTATTTAGTTAATTTCAATAAATTTAAATATTGTTTGACGACAAAGTTAGAGCGGGTCGGGAGATATGTCACCGGGACCTGACGGCGTCCCGAAGCGGGTGCTGGACCTGGCCCTAAAGCATCTAAGGGCCAGGGCCAGGGAGCTGTGCGACGCTAGTTTGAAGTTCGCACAGTTTCCAAAGGTCTGGAAGGAGGGAGCGCTATGCCTGCTTCGCAAGGAGGGGCGTCCGGCGGACGACCCCTCGGCATATCGCCCCATTGTGCTGCTGGACGAAATCGGGAAGGTGTTTGAAAAAATCATCGCCTCCCGAATAGTCCAGCAGCTGGGAGGGGTAACGGGCCCCGATCTCTCTGAGGTCCAATACGGCTTCCGGACGGGACGGTCGACGATCGACGCCCTGTCCGATCTCCGGACACTCGTTGACGGGTCCATCGAGAGGCGGGAGATGGTGTTGGCGGTGTCGCTGGACATCCGCAATGCCTTCAATAGTCTCCCCTTCGGCGTCATCATGGAGGCGCTTCGTTTTCATCAAATGCCTCCATATCTGCGCCGAATAGTGGGAGATTATTTGAGGGACCGGGACGTAGCATACGTGGGACGTGGCGGCGAGCTTGGCCGTCACAGGGTGTCCCGCGGCGTTCCACAGGGGTCGGTCCTCGGGCCCCTGTTGTGGAACGTCGGATACGACTACGTCCTTCGATGTGGCCTTCCCTCGATGGTGCGGTTGCTCTGCTACGCAGACGACACGCTCGTCACCGTCCGGGGGATGCGACTGGAGGATGTCCAGCGCTTGGCGTCCGTTTTCGTCAGCCATATCGTGCGGCGGATACGGACGTTGGGCTTGGGGGTGGCCCTCCACAAGACCGAGGCCATGGTGTTCCATGGGCCTCGGAGACGGCCGTCGGCTGGTGCGTCGGTCGTTGTGGAGGGCGAGAGGGTCAGTCTGAAGCCCCAGATGAAGTATCTGGGGCTAGTGATCGACGGGCGGTGGGGCTTCGGGGGACATTTTAAGCTCCTCGAGCCCCGGCTGCTGGGAGCAGCAGATGCCCTCGGGCGTCTCTTGCCCAATGTGGGGGGCCCGAGCGTGGCGTGCCGCCGACTTTACGGCGGCATCGTGCGCTCCATGGCGCTGTATGGGGCGCCGGTGTGGGCTGATTGCTTGAGCCCACACGCCATCGCCTCTCTCCAGCGGGCCCAGCGCGCAATGGCGCTGCGGGCGATCCGGGGCTACCGAACGGTGTCCCGGAAAGTGGCGTGTGCTCTCGCGGGGACACCCCCGTGGGAGCTAATGGCAGAGGTGCTCGCTGCAGCATACCGGCAGCGAGCAGAGGAGAGGGCCAGTGGCAATCGCCTGGCCCCTCCAGAGAGGCGCGCTGCTCTTGAAGGAGCTCGTGAGGAGATGTTCCGCCTATGGTCTGAGGGCCTGGGCGAAGGGGCCTCGGCTACGCAAACGCGTAGTCTGGAGGCCTTACGTCCCGTCCTCCAAGCATGGGCGGAGCGGCGCCATGGGTCGCTCACATACCATCTGGTGCAAATACTGTCCGGACATGGTTCGTTTGGACGCTATTTGCACCGGATTGGAAGAGAGCCGACCCCACAGTGCCACCATTGTGGAGCAGCGGAGGACACGGCGCAACACACCTTGATGGTGTGCTCTGCGTTCGATGTCCAGCGCTCCGCATTGGTCACTGTGATTGGCGCGGACCTCTCCCTGCCGACCGTGGTTCTGTTCATGCTCGGTAGCGAGGGGTCCTGGGAGGCGGTCAACTCCTTCTGCGTCGACGTCATGACGCTGAAGGAGGAGGCGGAACGGGCCAGGGAGGATGACCCCCTGGCAGATCCGTGCCGCCGCAGACGCCTCCTGCGGAGAAGGCGGCAGTACCAACGCCTTCTCCAACCAGTGGGAAACCAGCGCAGTCCAAGCCCTAGGGGGGGCTTCGACCGTGCATTGCACAGGTCCCCACTGAGGGCCGACGCCCCGTATGTCCCGGCGCGTCGGCGACCCGTCTCACCAAATGACGGGTCAAGCGTGTCCGCCCATCGTTTTCGAGGGCGGTCACCCGCCCCAATCAGGGGCGGAAGAGGGGCTCGCCCATCTACAGGGCGAGCAGTCACCGACGGGGTTGTGGAAGTGTCCGAAAGGGTTCCCATGACCTCGTCAGGCTCTACCATGCCGGCGTTCGATGCGTCCTCCTCAGATGAGGACGACGCGATGATCGCCGGTCTGCTGGTTCCAAGGTGACGAGAGGACATCGGAGTGGTTTTTACCGAGTCGGCTTCGACTCGCTTTCTCTAGGGCTTCGGCCCTGGAACAGAGTCTAGGCCATCCTCGGACAGCCAGCGGGACCCCTCTTGCCTGCTGATGCGTCTGTTAGCAGATTTTACACTCCGCATCAAAAAAAAAAAAAAAAAAAGGGTCGGGAGATATGTGCCTTTTTCTGTTAAGGGTAACAGGACCAGTGTGGGTCACCACGCCACCATGAACAAACTACAGGGGCAGTATAATGAATTCTGCAAAGTATGTAACATCGACATCTTCGCAGTTATGCCGCAGAAATTTAAGCAAAAAATACAAAAGTCATGGCGCCAAATTAGTGACTCAACTGTAAACAATTTTTATTTGTATTCTCTTTTTGATGCTTATGTTAGCCTTAGCATTATTATATAAGTAACTTTTAAAACTCGTTATAAATTTGTTTAAAATGATTAAAATCATGACCCACGTCGTAGTGTAATAATTACTAACTACTACACTATGACGTGGTCGTGATTTTGAACCGTTTTAACATATTTAAAACGAGTTTTAAGTCATAGATTTTGGTTTAAAACGGTTTTTTTGCAACTATACACTTGACACTAAAAACTCCGAGAATTCTCATATTGAAAGGTTTTTAAAAACGTTTACATTATTCACGTCTGTACAAACAATAAAAGTTTGAGTTTCAATCATGTGATTCCAGACTGAATTGCAGAATTTCTGGGAACTCTTTTATTAGACAAATTACTTCAATTTCGGGATGCACTGCGTTCGTTTATTTTACAATCTGAAGTTTAGCTTTTCTAGTATATCTGTCATTTTGAACTTTAATATGTTTCCACAATAACTTTTTCGATAAATTTTATGAATTGGATACTCCTTGGTGTACTATACTTTCATTATGAAATTCATTTGTTGTCGTAAGTGACTTCAAGATGTGCCAACACAATTTAAAACCGCGATGTACTACTCTTCTCCTTGTACAAGGTTTTGGAAAGTTTTTTATGGACCTCATCATAAAAAAAAAATTACGGGTTGCACTCCGGGAGTGCCGGCAGAAGTGAAAACTTGAATATTAACGTAGTGCATTTTTGATATTTTGGAATGCTTAGGGAATAATTTTGCACGAATTGATTCAATTATCAGTATAAAAGTACTATCATTTATGTGGTAGAATACAATATTTATTTATTGCGCTATCGTACACAAACATGACAATTTATATTACATTAAAAAACACTCGAACATTCGCGCGAAAGGGCCTTTTTCCTGTCATGCGGATAGCCGCCCGCGGGCGGATCTGGTCCGCATGCAGGCTGCCCGCATCCCATCATTTCATATATACTTTTCCTATCACGCTGGCAACACGCACGCGGAACGCGGATTGGCTGCGGGCGCGCGCCCCGCACGCGCGCCACCCATTGCTAAATCATCATCATCAAGCTTGTGCTAAATCATATTAACAATATTTGTTAATATGATTTAGCACAAATAGCACACGGTGTGCTTCATACGGTGTGTGTATGTGGTTTTTCCTAAGTTGTAAACTGGGAGAAACTATATATAGACATAAATTTCGTAAATTTTATGTAAAAGGAAAGTCAATGTATTGTATGGTTTTCAAATAATATTGTTCTGCACCGCGCACCAGCGGCGGCGGCAGGCTCCGCCAGAATACCAGCGTTGTTGCGATACGCTTCGTTCGCAACAACACAAGCTGAGGCGGTGTCCTGATTGACCTTTTGTTTACGTTTATTCTTATGTTTTATGTATATTAGTGTGTGTGGTCAATAAATATTTCTCTCTCTCTCTCAAACTTGGTTGCATGGCTATGTCTCGGAATTATACACTTATTAACAAACACCCAAGTATATCCTACAGAACCATTCAATTATCTTTAACGCGAATTCGTCTTAATATAGTGTTGTGTTACTAAAATGCTTCGTAAATATTGTTTTTATCGGATATCGATAATCCAACGCTTATGTGCTTTATAGTTTCATGTTATATAATGGCGGTTTAATGGCTAGGCGAAAATGTGTATTACATTTTCGCATGCATGAAAGACTTCATAAAATTTTAGAACCGTAATTCTGTTTTCATTTATCACGCGAAAAAATACATCAGCTTATTAAAACTGTGAAAACGCTATACACTTTTAAACTTTCGCGTTCCTGTTGCGTTAATCCCCGTTTAAACAAATTTAAACGGGGATTAACGCAAACTAATTAGTAAAAGATAAAGAAAAAGAAAGAAGTAAAGAAGGTATGATACCTTATTACTAATTAGTTTGCGTTAATCCCCGTTTAAATTTGTAATTACTCTGTAAATACGTATTTAGTAACTAATTATTAGTAAGTATATACAAGAACAAACCTATTGTTAACACAAAACAAGTCACGTCCACCTCTAATTATAATCAATGCCATGCTGCGCTCAGGCTTCATAATTGAAAACTTGATTGATATAATTATGTAAGTACTTTAATATTTTTTTAAATGCAACCTACAATATTGGAAGTTTACTGATTTTTTTTGCAGTTATAATTCCGAGCTCTTCCGTGCTTCGGAAGGCACGTAAAGCCGTTGGTCCCGGCTGCATGCCTTCATCTCACCTGAAGTTAAGTGATGATAAGGCCATCGGGCAAGCGCACTTCACCTGGGATCCTCAACTACTGTGGCACTGGCTATCTTTTCTCTAGCTGCCGGAACACAACAAACATAGATGTTCCACTACCTTTAGATTCGCAGATAAACCATTTTAATCACTCAGCCCTCGTAAATCTTGCAAAAGGCTGCAAATAAAAGGATGTAGGTACTCGTTAGCGCAAGCCCTACAACGGAACGGTGTTTACGCTTTTTCATCCCCATCGTATTATATGCGCACGCAAACACTGATGATATACCAACATACATCCGTGTTATTGTTTACTGTTACTTTGTTCAATCTTATTTCATGATGGAAACGTTATTCACATGTTTTTAGTTTTCGTGCTTTTGTTTTAAGTCAGCCAGTAACAAGGAATTGTTATGTTCCGACTGTAAGAGTTGTTTACTGCCTAGGTACAGTCAACAGCAAGTAACTGATGATTGGTCATGTTTCAAAATATGAAATCAGTATGAAAATCAAAACTTATTAAACGCATATCGAAATACCTTCGAGTGTCTACTAGTACCTGCAGACTTTGACTGTAGTTATATAGAAAATACCGACTTACACTATCGAAACTTAATTTTGAAATCTAGTAAACATCATCTACTTTGCTGTTGAATGTACAAACTGGGTAGGTACTGAGTTTGATTCCTAGAAAAGAGTGTATATAATCACATTATTGCTCGCATACAGATCAAAACGGAAAACAGTTAAAAATAATCTTAAAGCTATATTTTGTTACTAGCTGTGCTCGCGACTTCGTCCGCGTGGAATAGTGACTTTCGGCAGCATTTTTAATTTTTTAGGCTCTTTTCCCGTTTTTGCAACATTTTTCACTGATGCTTCGCTCCTATTGGTCGCAGCGTGATGTTATATAGCCTAAAGCCTTCCTCGATAAATGGACTATCCAACACAAAAAGAATTATTCAATTCGAACCAGTAGTTCCTGAGATTAGCGCGTTCAAACAAACAAACAAACAAACAAACTCTTCAGCTTTATAATATTAGTATAGATTAGTTTTTTTTAAGTTGTAATTTTGTTGTTTTTTTTATATTTTGTCTTGTGTGGAGTAGTCAAATAAACTTTCATTCATTAAATTATTCATTTACCACCTATCGGTAAAAGTATGTGTTACAGACCCAGAGAATCCGGGTTCGAACCCTAGCCCTGTCCAACCAAATCTACGTCTTACGAGTTATTGCAATAGACAACAAGAACAAATAGGTACAATAACTAAAAAACGTAAAATAAGATAGCATAAAGGTTTCTTATAATCTTATCAATGAAGAGCACGGTGGCGATGAACTACTGAGTTAATGCGCTTCGTTCGTGCAATTGCTGAATTTAGGAAACTTTCGCAACCGCCGGTCATCGGATCGTAACACAACAATTTGTCTCAAAGCTCGTGTCCCAGCAGCAGGGATAAAATAGTTGGTGATGATGTAAATTATTGTAGTTATTATTATCTTCATTTTTTTTATACATAGTTCGGCAAATTGCTCCACTCCACCTGATGTTGAGTGGAAACGGAGTCCAGACGCAAGGACAACTGGTGCAGCGTGAAAACAACGCAGCATCAGTCACAATGCGCCGGCCCACAAGGTGCCTCTTCACGCCTTGTTTGAAGGACCCCATGTCATAGGAAGAAGGGAAAAAATATGCTGGTAGACTATTCCATCTTTTGGAAGTGCGACAAAGAAACGAGTCACCAAATTTCTTTGTGCACTATGGAATGTTCAAGACAGTACAGCGTTGACTCATCAACATAATCAGTCTAGTCCAGCTACTGCTAGACATTTAGGCCTCTCCAAGTACACGCGACTAAGATCATTATTATCTTATCACACTCCAGAAGCCATGTTATACTAGCAGAAGAGTACAAATACAGATGATGATTATAGCAGAAATCTAATCAAACATCATATTGATGTACAACCACACACATGTACGCCACAGCGGCCGTAACATCGGAACGAATATGGGAGCTGATATAGCCGAAAAAATATTATTTCCCTCTGTAATCCAATCGTGGGTTATTGGCGAGAGCGAAACGAAACAGCCACCGATCTATTTTGGTTTGTCTGTGATGCTAGTATGTTTTTTTTTGTTCAATCAGTTCACTTTTATACGAATGGACTATTGCATTGTCTATTGTGGCAAATTAAAACAAAATACAGCTAATTGTATTTTGTTTTAATTTGCCACAATACTGATGATAGGTAACGCAGTGGATCATATTCTTAATAAGCATTTAATCATCCCGCTGCTGAGGTAAACCTTCCAACATACTACGAGTATACTAGGGAGATTGGACCACGTCTCTTTTTATCGATTGCCTTCTTAAGTAATACAAGGACACAATTTTCCTAGTTGTTACCTATGACCTAAGATTCACGATAAATAAAAGAGATTTGTTTAATTTTTTGTAAGTAATGTTTTTATCAGTATCGTCAACCATTTAAAAAAAGTCATTATCAAAACTTTTTCGTCAGTGATTGTAAAATTACACTAAATAATTTTTTGTATTTTGTAAAGTATTATTATATATCCGTTATATAGTATTATATAACGGATTTTATTTCGGCTTTGAGGAATGGTAAAGAAGTTGGTAAATTATTACCAATTATCAAATAAGCTATTATTTTGTTAAATTGGTTTCAATAAAGTGACTTAAAATGCGTTTTCATTACCTTGTCACTTAAGACATAGGGTCTACAGGTGAAATAACAAATTACCCTTACGATACGCCTACATACTGTGTCGGTGCATGTGCCAAGCACCCTGTGTAATATCTTTCAGAACGTGTAATTCTTTTAACGACGCATGAAAAACTAGACGTGTCGAGAATACTGAAGAAAATATACAATCACATTTTTGTCTTAAAGAAAGCAGAACCACTCAGACGCGAATGGAAACACAAACTTATATTGCTCCTGCTGGGAACGCTCGCAATATACCGTACTGCAGATAAGTTTTTCTCATAAGTCATAGTGTTGGAAATGTTTGAACAAACGTGTTTCCTCCCCTGCAGTCAATATGAAACCAGGACTAGTCGAAAGTCTCAGTAGTCACGAGATCGATTAGTAATTAGTCATTACAAACAAACAATACTATTATTATACCTAATTAATTTTTAAAATTAATTTATGTTTCCCACACTCACACCAATTATCTAGCCCCAAAAAAAAGCTTCCTTAAGAAACTCGATAAATGGTTAACTAGACAACGGATAAACACACTTAATATACATAGGAAACACCCAGACCCGTAACAATATAGAAAAACAGGTATTTCTAAATTGATCCAACCGGGGATCGAACCCGGGACCTCAGAGACAGCGACACCATGAAAACCGGTGTGCAAGGTTGACCAAGGAGATCATCTAAATGAGGACGAAAGTAGAAAAAAGTGTCCATCTATAATAGGGAGAACATTTACCAAAATATGACACTTTATAAGAAAGGAAAAGAAAAGAAATGCACATAATTATCTAACATCAGTCACAAGACGTCAATTATTTTATATAATCAATTTTAGTATATATCTATAAATAATGTGTAACTGTTTGTTCCTAAATTAAAAAAATTAAAAAAATATATTTTAGCCTAAACTCAATGAATCATTTTTATTTTCTGCATGCCTAGAACAATAAAATGAAAGGAAAGGTCTTATAATGACACCGCGGATATTTTCCAATATTTGACACGGAATCTCTTCTCCAAGCTTACACTCTGTTTATTAATTCTAAATTAAATAATATTTTTTAAGTATAAAAATTCGTTTTTATACTTTTCATAAATGTCTATATACCTGTTGTTGCATCTATCAATATGATGTTGTCGGTAGCAAAGTCCTCCTTTGATTCCAGGAAAATGCAATGCTTCCGGGGGAACGCGATACAAACACTGTTGTGTCAGACCGAATATGACTCCGTCAAAGTTGAGGACGAAAGCTAGTAAACCAAAAAAAAACTAATAATCTATACTATTAATAAACAGGTAAAGTTTGTGACTTTGTTTGTTTGTTTGTTGGCGGAGGTTAATCTCTGGAACTACTATAGTTTGTTCAATATAGGTTGATACCTGTGACAGGAGTCATCAAAATCGAAGACGTGACTTTATGAAAGCGTATAAATTCATTTGACTACATTAAAATAACATTATTTTTTATAATCCATCACCTAATAATACAATAATACTTTTGTGATTCTATTTTATACGTTAGATTAGGTTTATCCCAATAAAATCTCGCATAACACACATTTATCACAATTTTAAAACATTACAATAAAATAAACGTACTCCTTTACAAGATCATTTTATTACAAATAAATACTAGTGTTGGGATAGTAAACCAAGTGAAGCTCAATTAATATTCAATTACCAATCGATTAATTTAACTTCCCATTTTTTAGCATAGCTTTAATAATGAATTTTTTAGTCTTTATTTATTTTTCTTGAGTATATGACGTTTATAGAGAACTTCTAAATACTAGAAAAGAAAATCAATGGGCATATTAGATAGGAACAGTACTTTATTACGATAATAATATTCAATTAATAACTTCAGTTATCATTTGAAGCAAATTCGTCAGTATTGTCTCAACCCTAGGCATGACAATTTGACATCTATCACGGGTATCAAGCTATAATGAACAGACTATAGTACAATTCCAAAAAATCTTTCACTGGTAGAATGCTACATTTCTTGCGGGTAACTTAATATTAGATAAACCTTGTATAGTAAATATTATGTAACAGAAAAAATAAAATATGTTTACTCATTCTATCTACATGTCCACATCTCTATCATAATTTATTGGTGTGCTACATCAAATATGGTGTATTTGCCCACAAGATTGAATATTGAATACAAACGTTTGCTTTTGGCACTAAATAATAAACAGTGATTATGAAAATATAGATAATATGTGTACAAAACACAATTGCGTATGGCATGCGTACGACATAAGTAGCACTACGTCTGAAAGAGCGTCTGAAGGCCTATTTCTCTGGTGAAGTGGGAATATTTGTATTGTCTTGAATAAATTTGCGTCTGAAGGTTAGGCTTAGGATAATGTTTACAATTACGGAGTTGATGGAGATAGAGCGCTTTAATATTTTACACAAATACTTAACCTCAATAGGGTAGTTCAGACATCTGAGGCTGTAAGCACGCTTCGAGTTAATCGTTCCAAAACATTTACTAACGAGATAGTTGTAGCGGGGTGTTTCTAGATGGGTTAAACTAAGGTTATTGCTTATGGAATGGTGGTACGTTAGGTAAAGTACAGGACCTCTTTTCTGTTATTTTAAAGCATTAACAATTATAATAATACTAGCGACCCGCCCCGGCTTCGCACGGGTGCAATGCTGATACACGCACCGCTATGTCCCTGCATTTTAAACCTGTAATATCTTCGAAAATATTAATTTAAATTACATGCTGTAAAGATCCATATTCATCATCATCATCTCAGCCAAAAGACGTCCACTGCTGGACAAAGGCCTCCCCCAAGATGGGGGGTATTTGCCATAATCGCCACGCTTGGCAGGCGGGTTGGCGATCGCAGTAGGTTGAAAGTAACCTCAGAGAGATGCTGCTGCCCATCCTCTGGAATGGTCCCTTAGTCGCCTTTTACGACACCCACGGGTTGAGATGGGGTGGTGCAATTCTTTATCCCCGGCACCACACAGGGAAGATCCATATTGATCTATATTAAATGCACAATGAACTTAAGGTACTTAATTGGATAAGGATTAATGCGGTATTGCTTAAAATCGCTTCGTAAATAAGCCATTATTTCTCGTAAAAAGTAAAGGATAAAAGATGGTTATTGTGGGTTATCCTTGACATACCATCGCGGAATTTTTTGTAGACCTTTTTAAGGTGTACAATACTGTAATACATTATTTTGATCTATCTCGTAGGGTTCAGCCAGCGTTTGCAATGTAAGCGCATAAAATTATGAAACGTCCAAAATTATCAGTCTTCTTTACTATATTATGCATGTATGTATACATATAAACTTTCCTCTTGAATCATTCTATATTTAAAAAAAAACCGCATCAAAATCCGTTGCGTAGTTTTAAAGATCTAAGCATACATAGGGACAGACAGACAGCGGGAAGCAACTTTGTTTTATATTGGGTCCTTACCTATGAAATTGACGATTTTTTCTCACTTATTAAAAGGTCTAAAAGTTCTAAAAGTCAATACCGGTTGTTAATATTATTATTATACACCTTTAATTAGGACTATGTTACTTAGGCTTCAGTAATAACAATGATTATTAATTTTGTGTCTTTACCGCCCAATATTTTTTTAAATTGACTACTTTTTATGTTCGCGGAATTGTCTTTTTGTTTCATTGTAGCTTTGAAGGGACCACAGGGACTTGATTTTTTTCTTTTTAATGTCTGCTATATTTAGCTAGTGAAACAAACATACTACTCTATAAATTTTATAGTGTCATAAATAAATGCTAATAAAATTTAAAAAATGATAGAATGACAAATAACATTTTATAAAAAATCTTCATACAAAACGTCAATTTCATCGGTAAGGACCTAATACTATGTAGTGATTTTAAAAGTAATAAAGGTAGATAATACGTTACTAGCGCCACAACTGTATCCTTTTTGACGCAGTCGCTTTAGAACAATAAACAAAACCAAGAAATAGTACCTAGTAAGAAATTTGATTTTGTAATTGAAGTAAAAACAGATTAAAAAAAATTACCTAGTCGCCTGTAGTCTTTTGTCACCCGATTTGATAACATTCAGTTTCAACCGAAACACATCTTCACAAAACTCTTCCCTATAGATCCGTGGGAACTGTCGATAAAACATAAAGGGGGAGACAGGAATATATGGAAACAATTCGCGTTGCCATGACAACGATCCCAGTGGCAGTGGCGCTCAGAATGAAATCCGGAAATTTAGTATAAGCAGATAGCTACGTGTGGCTACACAACTCGCGTTTCGGGATAATATAATACAAATACATAAATAAATATCAACTAAACGGCTTTTTTAATAATGCAACTCACGTAATGCCGGGTCACCGGTTGACTGACCATAGACCAAATTATAAAACCCTGAGGCCCTCTGTGCTTAAAAAAAGGCGTAAGTTATTGGTACGATGACAGTACATGTAGTTATTTAGTAATGGTCATGTTTCAGGCCAGCGTGGTGGATTATGTGCCGCTCTTTCCCATACAGACCTACGCTTTTGTCGACCTTGTAAATGTACCTAGGTATTCATTTTGTGCTACTGTTCCTGGTAGAGGGTACGATTGCAAACTTGGAGCGTGCAACGTGCTCGTGACGCGGCATGCGATCCCCACCGTGTTGGCTTTAAGAGGAAATACTAAGGTCGACTGAATTGAAAAATATGTATGAAAAGTGGACAAAAATCAACGTTTCGTAGGTCCCTGATTTCTCCTCCAAAACTGGACCAAATACTTTTTTCGTTAAAAATTAAAGAAAGGCTTTGGCTGTGTCCCTATGTTTTCCTTTTTTTATATAATCTCGTCAAATTTCGAAAAAAACAGTGGGAAATATGGCCAACTTTAAAGGTTTTTAAAGGTTCATATCTTTTTTAATAATTAATTAATGAATAAAAGGAAAACATAGGGAGACAGTTAATGCCTTTCTTTAATTTTTAATGAAAAAAGTAATGAAATCAGTATGGTTTTTGAGGAGGAATCAGGGGACGACGAAACGTTGATTTTGCCTATTTTTTTCATACATATTTTTAAATTTAGTCGACCTTAGTATTTCTTCTTAATGTAGGAGCAAGCGTAGCGTCTCTATTGGAGCAGTTGCAGGAGCATGAGGTGCGAGAGGTTCACGAACATAGTGGTAAGGTTTCAATAAAACGCTGACAACCATGAAATAACGCTCTTTTTATAACATATATTTTTGTTGTATACTTTGTATAGAAAACACGCATAAAAAGTGTTCAGCGCCTTAAAGTAACCGGTTTGAAAATATTTAAATTTAGAAGTTTGTATGGGGTACAGAATGGCAATAAGGCTATTAAAATGTTAAAAAAAAGTTATCATGAAACTCAACCGTCACCGCTCGTTCTTTAGCCCCCTACGAAATAAATCACCTGCCATCCAGTGACGTAGTTTGACGAACTCCAAGTGCCATTGCAGCTATATCGGCAAACTTTGACGGGGGAAATATGTTACTGTTCAATTGTTTTGATTGAGTCTCCTACTGCGAGCAAACAAATGCGGGGAGTAGAATAGAAAATGCCACTTCTAGTTTTCATAAGCAATTGAAAAACACAGCGCCTTCCAGAAAAAAGTTCTATTGTTAAATTATATTGGAAATTATACGCCGCTTCCTCAGGGAGATCCATCATACGGTAATGAAAACTAATGCTTCTTTGCTTGAAAAAACAACGAAACACTAAAGCTATACCGATTATTTACGATATTTGAGTAAATATTATTGATTAGCATTTGATTTACTTTTAAAGATAAACGTAATATTCTTTTAATTATTAAATAACACAATAACGCGCAAATGTAGCTAAAATTTAACAATGTAAACCAAAAAAGTGGTCTTCAAACTTAGATACATGTATTATTTCCTAAAATTCGTATTAAAATACGTATATAAATAAATCGATAGATGGATAATGTTAAAAAAAAAATTAAGCCACTATTTGCTTCCAAAAGCACTCTGCAGGCTAGAGGCGCTAATGGCCGCTGCCTTTTGACCATAGACTAAAAAATATGCGCTGCTCTTTCATTCAAAAGTTTTTATTTCAGTTGGAAACTATAAATATGCTGTTGTGAGTCAGTTAATAAGAAAATAATAATGCTAGATAACTTTTTTTATTTCTTACGAGAAAGCGCTTGGCCTTCGTTTTATCTAATGTTAGATACTGATAAGACCGAAGGTGGAAGCGCAATTCACCCGGAATCCTCGACTAGTGGCGATGGCTATCTTATCTCTAGCTAGCCAGACCGACAAACCAGCCCAACCACCAACCAAACCGAGTACAGTCAACAGCAAAGGTAACTGATGATTGGTCAAATTTCAAAATATGAAAACAGTATGAAAATCAAAACTTTTTAAACGCATATCGAAAAACCTTCGAGTGTCTACTAGTACCTGCCGACTTTGACTGTAGTTATATAGAAAATACCGACTTATACTATCGACACTTAATTTTGAAATCTAGTAAACATCATATAAACACACACAACCATGAACCCCCCGCTGGAAATCGAACCCGGAATATCTTGGTCTGAGACAGGTGGTCTTAACCACTTAACTACAAAGGCGATTAAAGATATTATAATTTAAACAAAAGTTAACATAACAGTAGCTTATACCTTATTTAGATATTTATAAATTGATTTTTTTTTGTCTGTTATGTGTTACGTGAATATGTTGGCTAGCAGTAGCTGGCAGCTATGACCTTTACCTTCCTATCCATACGTACCTATATATAAGGATTACAAAATTAAAAAAAAATACGTTTTGCATACTGCAATTTTGTATACTGTAAGTCACTTGCATTATTTGAAGCGTCCACCCAGAAAACAGACACATTTTATGAAATGTACTAACAGAGTTCGAAGAGAATTTTCGATAATCAGCACTTGTGAATCAAGTGGGGCGAGCGGTTTTCGGTGTTATTTGTTAATTTATTTACATTGAGTGTGCATGCAGTTACGGTATTTATGCAGGACGAAATAAAGGTGTCAAAAGTGAAGTAAGCCAGTTATTGTTAGCTGTTCCTAAATGGAAGAAGAAAAAAATAGTTATTGTTATAAACTATAGTAAACCATATTTGCCCATTTCTTACATCTTTTTGTCCAGTTCAACACCATATGGTTGCTTGGAAGTGACATTCACAAGAGCTACTTAGCAAAGTGACATTCACAAAAGCTACTTGTAGCCTAAACTGAATAAATTATTTTGAGTTTTGAGTTTTTGAATTTTGAAGAAATTGTTTTTTAGCGATAAGATCGCCATTTATGTTTTTATATTATGAATTATTGTATTGTCCTATGTAGGTATAATTCATACAAATGGCTTTGCGGGCTTTTTATGGTGCGAAATAAAGTATAAGTATTTTCATTTCATTTCATTTTATGTTTGATTGTATTTATTTCAATCTACATAGCAAATGTTTGGCATTTGTTTCTTCTGATGGTAAGTGCCAACAAGGCCATATAGGAAGCACCTTTGCGAATCTTCACCAGGAAACTAAAACCCATACATACATACATAAAGAGACCAAAGTCTAAATGATACTGATGAATTGGCTTCTTTAACTAATGGAACTGAGCATGTGACAGAATTAGATGGTGGTAGCTAGCCAGGCTGATCTAGATTTAATTTATCAAAAAAATAGAGTTTCGATTTCCTCCTCACTGGCAATGGAAATGTAGAAGTAAAAGGGTCTGAACCGAAAGTCCCAGAGGACTTTCTGCAGAGGCAGAAAGGCCTTAAGTCTCAGAGGCAGACTTCTGAGACTTAAGGTTTAAGACTTGTTTATATAATTTTTAACGCATATTTTGTTGCGAACAAATTACATAACATCTGATCATAATTATGTTAATGACGGTAGTTGTTGACATTGAATGGGTGCATTTGGTTTTCAAAGTAAAAAGTAAATAGTGTTGAATAATTTCGGTGGGCTGGTTAGAACTACGATAGCTCAATTGGGAGAGCACTTGACCCGGTATGTCAGAAGGGTGCGGGTGGAATTTTTTTTATAACATTTGTGTTTTTGTAACTTAAGGTCAACATAAGCCTCTAAGCAAGGCATATTTAATTTGCGGCCCTCTACACATTGTGCCTGATCTTATCGAATTTTAAGAATATTTATTTTTCTCTTGACGTTGCCAAGCCTTTGCAAGGTCCGTGGTCACAGGAAGACTAAGGTGTTGATCGTCTCATGATTAGTTTTTAACTCGCATAGCGATTTTTTATTTTAATCGATTGCGTTCCGTTTCACGCCAAAAGAACTAATCGTATCTTTTGGTCTGGTAGCATGTTGTTAGGGCTGGGATTTAATAACCTATTTATTGTGAATGTTTTTTTTGTCCCATAATTGTGTTGTGGTACTGAATGAATGTATTTTTATTTCTGACGTCGACTAAATAATTAATTAATGTTTTTTCTATTTATGACGCCCTGAATGGGTATAGTAGGTAAAAAATCTTAGGACAATTCAAAAGCACTTATCGTATTTTTATTTGAATAAAAAATGTTGACTTCCATTTTCTTTATGATGAATACCCTAGGCTGGTGGTAAATTCCAACCATCTTCTTCATTATGATTATAACTTTAAAAAAAACCAGCATACTTTAACAAAGAGTCTGTATAGTGGATATTATTTTGCAATTCATATTTTCCTCATCTAGTTCCATTTCAGCAAGTCTTTGCCATCACTTTTAAAACAATAAAACAAAATGGGAGCCCGCCTCCCCCACCGCCGTTGGTTTTTTCGTTTGTGTTCGCGCTCGAACCTCCGTGAAATTTATTTCAACAGCTCTCGAGTTCGTCAGTATTGTTTTAAAATGACGATTAAGAGATCCCGCCGTCATTTATGTAGAACGAAATTATTATTGCGGCAGGGAGAGTTTTGTGTAGGTATTTTTATTTTTTGCTATTTTTGTTAATACTACAAAAAGTTCTTGTTGAACCATGTCAATAGTAAAATGAAATACTTTGTATATAATATCTACTTTTGAATTTTTTACTTAAAGTTTTTAGGAGTGAATATACTGGATCAAAAACATCACTGCATGAATGGCGGAGATAGACGAGAACTTACAAAACAAAATCAGTACAAGGGCTCCCGCCCCAGTGTAGATAACCAATGGCATAATGGCATTCATAATCGAGCTATTTGTAATCTAAACTGAATAAATGATTTTGAATTTTGTTTTTTTTTTTAATTTTTGAAAACCTTTTTATTTTTATTCTCGGTTGAAATAATTTTCACATGAATCACACTTCGTAGTTATTTCCGTTGCAAAATAATGACAATTGCGTACCGAATATTAGGTAATTAACCTTTATACAGTCCCGCTGCTAAACAAAGGCCTCCATTATTGAAATCAAGTCATCGCTACAGTTGATAGATATTGGCTTAATTAACACGCTCGCCAAATGCGGGTTGGTGATCGATCAGAAACTCGGGTTGCTATGCATTAAAATATCCATAACACACTTTGGGAATTCTACCCATGTTTTAAGCGGTTTTTTATAAACATCGCTAGATGGCGCTGTAACTACTGCACATTTCTGACTCGCGGTTTATAGATTATTGTAGCGCAACTTAAGTGGAAGCATTAAAGAACAAACTTAATTAAAAACCAGTAAGAAACATATTACTTAGTAAATATATAAACAAACAGTTCAACAGATTACAGTATTAATTGACTACAGTACAGTCAGGAGGAGAATTCTTGGATCAAGTAAGTTCATCACCACTGGAAGTTTGTTCATCAGGACGTCTAGATGTTTGAGCCGAGCGTTTCGCCTCGATCACCAATATTTTTGAAAGAGTTTGCTATTAGCCTCAAACGGCTATAGCGTTACCAGACTTTTTGGTGGTGGCAAGAAAATTAAAAGGTCCTCAAGCCATGTAATGCACAGAATGTTTCTAGAGGAAATGACATAAACACAAGCATGTGCCCTTTCGGTTCCTTACTAGATTCTCTTAGAGAAAATAGCACTGACCATCACCGATCTGAAGTGAAATGACTGTGAATTAATTTTAAAGAATATATTCCATTTCAAAGATTTTTATCCATACAATTGAATTTGGGACGCAGCTACGTATACGTAGCCATACGAGCCACAAACCTGCGATAATGTGGTTCGCATAAATTATGATAATCGCGATTACCCGCCCGTAAGTTACGGCCAATGTTGAGACCGGAACGATTCTGTTTGAAGTTGAATTTTAACGAGTTCGCACCAAGTGTAGAGTTTTTGGTAATACAACACAATATAATGTTTAATGAAGTTTAAGTCTTTATTTAATCTATCTGATACCTTTAAACGAGCAATTCTTGTATGTATATGTACATATACCTATATAATCTGAATCACGGAAACGGCTTCAACGATTTTCAAGAAATTTAGCATGCAGGGGGTTGTGGGGACGATAAATCGATTTAGAAAACGTCGTTTTATCCGTGTTTTTAGGCAATGAAAAACTGCTACAATATCATTAGAATACGAAGGTAAATTTCGCCACCATCTACAAGATTATAATAGCTCAGGTGGGAAATCGGGCGGTCCCGAGGTCAGAAGACCCAGGTTCGAGTCCAGATGATTATAACTTATATGTATTGTTTTATTTTTTAATATTAATATTTTTTTATTATTATGTCGGTAAGATCGAAAAATATTATTCATATTTCATCAGTATGTAATTATTAAATAATTACCAAAAAAAAATACCGAGCAAGGCTCGGACATCCAGGTATTCTCACAATTAGCATACATACATACAAACACTCACGTCCTTCTCCCAAAAAGGGGCAGACGAGCATCAAAATCACCAATTTATTATGAGTTAACGCACCGTTAGTGACCGTGACGCCACATTAAGCATAATCAAAGTAGGACTCCGAGGTGGAATAGAAATAGATCGCTGATGTTCCGCGAAAAGTTGACAGCCGATCGCCAGATGTACGACCATCTTGGAACCCTTGTCCCTTAGGCGGCTCTACGACATGCACGGTAAGTTAGGCAGCTGATACTATATTTTCACGTTTCAGACCAGCAAGGGAAACAGCAATAACTAAAATATATATATATAAATATTTTTAGTATTGATTTGATATAAGTAAGTATATTGCTGTTTTTAATATTTATTTTAAATTCAATAAAAAAATATAACGGTAGTTAGAATTTATTTATAACAAATTGTTAAGTTAACAAACAATATAATTACAAATAAAAAAAAAATATGAACCTGTGAAGAAATGCCAATCATGATTTTTAAAGAGACAATATATTTCCTTAACTTATTATTTAAACAATCGAAATATAAAAAAACGATTATAAACAATAAAAAAATATTTAAGATTTTTGTTTAAAACATTATGTTTCCAAGACAACAAAATGGTATTTTATTTTTAATATTAAACTTGTTTATTTGTTTATAAACAATTTCTTAACAAATGATGTAAAAAAATCCAACGTTACTTAATGCCTAGTGCCATTGTTGAGTTATTCGTCAACTCGCACACTTTTAATTCGCACAAATGTGCGAGATGGCACCTTTTGATTTTACCTATTATTTGTGTCGTCAACTCGCACATACGTACAAAGTACAGTCGAATAAAAAATTATGTAATATATATAAAACAAGATTAATGTAATAACTTGAAATAACAAACTGATTCCTATTCAAAATAAGTATACGGCGGGGGCGCCGTGCCGGCCTGCGCTGCCACTCCGCAAGATATATTTCCGGAAACTTGCATAAATAAAAAAAAATAAGAACTTGCATAAATAAAATAAATAAATATTCGCTTAGTACGAGAACATAATAATAATTAGCTAAACATTATTGAAGAAGCGCAAAAGTCGGGAGTAGAAAAATAAAAATAACAACAGTCAGATCAATCCAAACTAAAAAAAAAGCTTCGTTATGAAATTCGTTAAATGGTTACTAGACAACAGATAAACATACTTAAAATACTTAAATACATACTTATTATACATATAAAACACCCAGACACGAGGCAATTTAGAAAAACAATAATTTCTAAATTGACCCGACCGGGGATCGAACCCGGGACCTTAGAGATGGCGACACCATGAAAACCTGTGTACAAACCACTCCACCAAGGAGGTCGTCAAATCAAACTGCTTAGTATAAGTACAGACAGCGCACATCTACCTAACCAAAACTGTGAAATTTCTTCAATAAATGTTCAACCTTATGTCATATACATAAAGTTCGATGTCTATTGAGGAAATTTAACAGATTGTAGTAGTATGAAGTGCAGGCGAGTTTACTGTAGGGGTTTGATTAATAAGGAACACCAAATAACTAGAATTGTGTATTTTATCGAGAGACAATTTATAATCCAGCCCTAGCTTGCTGTCCCAAATCAATCAATCAATCAATCATCATCAATATCCCAAAATTATCTTCACTTGTTCTTTTTCTTCCTTTTCCTTTTCCGTCGTGTGCCACAGAGCTGCCCGAAGCAAAGAGTCCCGCTCACCACAGTACCATAGACATACCTTTAATGTACCCGACGTCTTGGCTGAGTTACACCGGCAGTTGTAACAGTCTGACTGCTGACGTGTGCAATGCCCCGTATATCATGTCATATTAAATGGAACGAGAGTTTAAAGGTGGTAGTAATAATATTTAGGTAAGCGTAAATAGATCCTCAGGTATCCCATTTTCATTCGTAGTGGAACATTTAAGTCGGGCTAATTGTCGGGCTAACTTGAGAGCAAAGTCGTCGACAAATGTGTCGATTTTGTAGATATCACTAAATTTCTAGGCAATATACTTGACCAACGCTTACAATAGGATTATGGGACCCACATATTGATGCCTTGATATGAAGACTTAGTTCCGCTGCATACGCAGTTAAGAAAATTAGGCTTTTTTTATTGTTTTTATTGTGAGATGGGCTAGCTCTTGGCCTCATTCTAATCCCTAGGGCTAATAAGAGGCCGACGATGGAACAAGCTTGCCCAGAAATAGCCTGTTCACTCGGGCTTTAAAAACTTTAGGGTTATATGCACTCGGGAACACAGACGCCGGTAGGGAATTCCACTCTTTGGCTGTACGCATTATAAATGAAGAAGCAAAACGCTTAGTGCGCAGAAGTGGAATATCAACCAGGTAAGGGTGGTAGCCAGCCGTACGTCTGGATTCTCGATGGTAAAATGGGAAAGGTGGAATGAGCTCATGCAGCTCAATAGCACACTCTCCGAAGTATAGCCTGTAAAAGACCGACAAGCAGGCAACTGTGCGGCGGTGAGCGAGACTATGAAGCTTAGTTTTAACAAGCTTATCGTCACCTATAATTTTCCTGGCTCTGTATTCCACCGAATCAAGCGAGCCGAATCAATCGAGCTGGTATTTTGCTGAACCGTCCCAAAGGTGGCAGCAATACTCCATGCACGATCGGACTTGCGCTTTATATAAAGTTAGAAGCTGTCTGTCTTTTTTCTGATGTTGAGACGGCAAGAGTAGTTTATTTTAGTTATTTTCACAATGTTATGGTGATATGGCTTGTTGTTGTGGGGATCCGATGCTAATATTGACAATGTTTTTATTTTACAGAAAAGAGCAGTCCGCGCAGTATACAACCTTAAGACTAGAGAATCACTTAAAGAGTTATTATTTAAGAAAATAAAAATGTTAACTGTTGCATCACAATATATTTTTAAAAACATTATTATGTAAGTATGTCAAAAAAATTCTTACATTTGTTAAAAGTTGTGACGTTCATAGTTTTAAACTCGCAATAAGAATAAAGTTGCCGTCCCAACTTTTAGGCTTCATAAAACAGGTGGCTCGTTCTTGGGTAAATGTATAAATTTTTATAACAAACTTCCACAAAATGTTATAAATAAATTTACAGCACATGTCAAAAAGACTCTAATGAGTAAAGGTTAATATAAAGTGGAAGATTATGTTATTAACAAAAATGCATGGATGTAGTTGTACATACACAATAGTGCAAATTAATGTTATGAATGTGATAATATATTTATTGGCTTTTTTATAATTAAACTTGTAATGTAACACTACAGGAGAAAGAAACAGCTCTTGCCGAGTTTCTTGCGGCTTTTTCTCGGTACAAGGTCTTCACCGTAGGGTTTACGAAGTCATGGCTTTGAATTGACGTTCAAAAAACACTTGTTAACGTTCATTTTGAATAGAAAAAATATAATTTTTGAATTTCTCTGTTTTTGATCATAAAGGCATCGATACCAGTAATGGCTCAGAGTTTTTGAAGGGAGCAAACGCAAAAATCTACAGCTCTTTTTATGGGGCACGAGCCTTGCCGAACGGATCATAAACCACCATGCGGGCCCAGTAAAGATCCGTGGTTGTTAACAACTGCTAATGCAGCCGAGACCAACGGCCTTTCGAAGCACGGAGGAGTACGCAGACTTAGCAAACAAGTATTTTTTTTTAATATTTACGGGTAAGCACAGTGCCTTGATCTCACCTGATGTTAAGTGATCATAACGCCAATGATGGAAACGCACGTCACCCGGGATCCTCAACTAGTGAGGCACTGGCTATCTCATCTCTAGCTGCCGGAACACAACAATGCTACAAACATTGATGTTATGGCGACATATTCAGATAAGATGGTAGTAGCTAGCCAGGCGGACAAACAAGCCCTACCACCAACCAAACCAAGTACACAAACTGTACCCCCGCTGTGAATCGAACCCGGGACCTCTGGGTCTAAATCGGTGGTCTTAACTACTAGACCACAGAGGCGGTTTAAATTAAATCTAGTACCACAAAGTGGGGTTGCTTTGAAATCTAGGGTAACATTGATAGCAGCTCCAGATTCACAAGTAACTGCTTTTATCAGTGTACTTAGTGACCTGGGCGTCGCGTTCTGTATAGCTTTGAGATACTTTAGGCATACTGTGTATGTATTGTAAGGCCAACATGTAAAAGTTGTATTAGAGGATCAAAAGCTGTTGTCATTGTAACAATGGACTCAACCTCGGCTTAAGTACTTACTTAGTACCCGTAAAGCTTCTTAGAGCCCAGTTTTGTATGAAAGGTCGAACTGTTTATTGTCATTTTGAGCTATATCTCTTGAATTGTTTAGTTTTGTCACGGTCTGAATAACCCCTTACCAAAGTTGGGTTAAAATATTATATAATATTTTTTTTAATTAATATTGAATATAACTATTCAGTATTAGAATCAGAACTATTTTTTTTGTGAGATAACTGATGAACATTGACAATTTTGTTAGTGTCATTACATTTCCCCAAATTAACAAATAAATCAATAAAAAAAATCTGTTGAAAATAAGCTTATTTAAGTAAAAATATTTTTACTTTTACTATACCAACATTCCAACAAATGCCTCTTTGATCGAGTGAAGAGTGGTTGGCCCGATACCCAAAAGTCCTGGGTTCATTCCCAGGTCGCGCAAACTGTGTTTCGGATTTTTAGATGCAAAGCCGGGGTTTGTGATCAACCTGCATTTCGCTAGGGTGGTGACTAAGCCATTACCCATCAATGGTAGTGACGACTTGATATCAATGATGAAGACCTTTGCCCAGCAGGGGGACAGATACAGACAATTTAATTTTACTTATACCAACCTCATGTAATTTCAGGACGATCTTAGTTCATTGAGATAACTCCGTCAGGTTTTCAATTAAAGACAATATACTGTTCAATCCGCCATTGGTGGAAGCTGTCTGTATGCTTAGCAATAAACGCATGTATCTTATTCTGGATAATGAAACCTTTGAGCGTTGGTACGCGATACGAAATGAGGACATTGGCAAATTCCATGGTGTCTTTGTTCTGGCAAAAGTAATTTGGGACTTTAGGAAATTATATAGCTTGAATTAGGAGTTTGCGGGTTTATTGAGTAAGTTTATTACCGAAATGTGTTGGAGCCTTGGGATACTTGAGATGCAGTATGGTTTAACTTTTGAGTCTAAGTTATCTTCAATTATTTTTCGAATAAATAAGTAAGTTTCAGTTTAAGTTTAGTGAATTCTAAAAACCAATGAAAGTAAAGTAACAATATGTTATTTTCAACTAAGTCAACAAATAAGCGGATGGTTCGCCTTATAGAAAGTGGTCAGAGAACCACAGAAAATATAGATATTATTATGAGCAATTTTATTACGACTATTATTTTATACAGAAATAGTGATAAATATCAAAAGGTGCAGATTTGAGCATTGTTTCTGGATTTTTATGCATTTGCTTTATTACTATTGCTTTTTTAATTAATTGCTAATCATCATTGAGTCAACACTTAGTATTTTTTTTAAATTGTATTCTGTTCGCAACTATAATTGCGTAAAATTATATATAACTATAGTCATAATGAGGCTATAAACGTGCCAATATTGGACTTATGCCTTCCTTTAGGAACAACAGCATACGTAAATCACAGCCCATCACACACCACGCAGGCCCAATGGTGGATTTTATCGACTGCTATGTTACTACTACAACCGGGACAATGACCCAGCACGTTAAACCGTATGACTCGGGCCCAATCATATTAACACATAGGTGTTGATATGATTGGGCCCGAGATGACATGAAGTAAGAGGAGAGGAGAACGAAGCTGATCGACATAGCCCAGGTGATAGCCAGCAGAAAGTGAAAGTGGGCAGGCCATATATGCCGTAGACAGGACCATAGATGGGGGAGAAGAGTGCTAGAGTGGATACCTAGAGTTGGGCACAGGAACGTAGGCAGGCAACCAATGCGATGGACCGACGGGGAGGAGTTGGATGAGAAAGGCACAAGATCGAAGGAAATGGAGTGCATTAGAAGAGACCTACACTCAACATTGGGTGGATAATGGTTGAGAAAGAGAAGAGAAGAGAAGAGATTAAGTAATCAACGCGTATTATTAGATCACTTTGTGTTCAAGTTTCTAGTTTCTATCCACCCTGGTTTTAAACGATATATCACGAGATATATCTTGGTTTATACGATATATTGTTACAGTTGTTTAATATAGGACGTCGGATGTTACATTGATAGCTCATAGTGTAGAGATTATTAAACCTAATCAAACTTCAAAAGGATTGTACACTTTTTATAATTATTTAATTAAGTTCATGGAATATTAGTTATTGCTATCGTGATTTATTTTTAATGTGTAACATCTTCCCGCTCGCCTTCTTTATATACAATTTGTGGGAGTGATTTCGTTAAATGTGACGGAAGTAGGTGTAACAGTGTGACAGGAAGTCGGAGAAGCGCGCAAGCGCTCGCCATTTTGAAAATTTTAAATTGATAATAAGAACATGACATATTATTATTATATGTCACTTGACTATGAAAGGTCATTTTGATATACCGAATGTTTTCTAATCAGTATTTACTGCATTTATTTTATAGTTATAAAATGATATGGCTCGCTCATTTTTTTTTATATTATTATCGTCCAACAAACAGTTTATGCTTAAAATTAAGTGTGCAAACATAGAAAACAAAAGTCAATCACTTGCCTTTAAATACAGGACGAGGGACTTTCTTCTCGAATCATCATCATTATCAGCCCTTGACAACGCTCTGCTTAATTAATGGAAGCAGGCGTTATTTTGCATAAATCCATGGTACAAAGAAATGTAATTAGAATAGTAGGTAGGTAGGTAGTTAATTCCGCTAACTCACTCGTTTATCCAGCTCAGAAGAAACAATGGATGCAAGCGAACATGCACACCAACCCCATTTTGTTTTTCTCATCATTATTATTTTCTCTCGTCATTGTCTCTTCTGCATGAATATACTTTTTGCGGGCGGGAGGTGGTGCATGCGTACTGCATCCAAGCTGGATTAACGAGTGAGTTAAAAGCGGAATTAACACTACATATTATTTTGATTGCATTTCTTTGAACTCTCTGCTTGCCAAAGGAAGAAGTTCTCATATAACCCGGCCCGATCGTCGGCTCTTCACGTCCAACTGCTGCCAGTTCCTCTACGTATATCGTTGCTTCGTCTAGCCTTCGTCATACACTACGTATGCTACCAGTAACGGACTTCACTCCTTTACAAGTTTTCTCCAACGGTTATGGTCCTAATGTTTCTTTAGAATTAAATCTACTTTTTTCATCTTTTTTTATTATGTGTGTTGATTTGTGATGGAATGTGTCCTTCTATGACAGGTAAGACATTTTCCAATATGAAAGGGAGAAAGAAATAACCTTGCTGAATCTGTTTCTTGCTCTTCTTGCTTTCTTAGCACAAGGTTCCCGCCCTGTGTAGACTTATTAAACGATGGTATTCCTAGGAGCTAGTGTTTGTAGCCTAAATTTGATATAATTAATAATTATTAGACAACATCACGTACATTGTTCTGATCCCAAGGTAAGTAGCTAAAGCACTCGTTTTATGGAAATCAGAAACAACTATGGTACCACAACCACCCAGACCCAACACAATATAGAAAAGATCGTTTTCGACATTGACCCGACCGGAAATCGAACCCGGGACCTCAGAGTTAGTGCCGCCCAAAATCCGGCGTGCAAGCCACTCGGCTACGGAGATCGTCGTAAAACATTTTATTTTTTTTAATTTTTATACAAATATTTGGGCCGCCATCATGTATGCCAACCTGAATATGTATTCTACTACACCTCACTGCCCACAGCAACGACAATTCTTCACTAGCTACAAAACAGAGCACTCCGGACTTAATAACAAAATATGGCCTCAGTTTATTTTCTCATGGAACCACGTCACGTACCTGTGTCGCGTGTAATACAAACCTTGGGGAGGAACGAAATGAATTGCATGGAACAAGGACGCAAATCCATATGTCATATGTCGTTTTAATCCGTTTTTTATAATACTCAAACGCTTTTAGTAAAAAAGTTTTACACAAGACCAAACCTAAACAGAATAAATTGACATTGTATTAGCCATAGGGATGAATCTTCCATACATTGAATAATTACAAAATTTTCATATACGGCTGCGCAATCTTCCGTAAGAAGAACATCAAGTTACTAACTGGTTATCCATATAATGTCACTAGATGGCGGTAGTAAAGATAGCATTTTAAATTAATAAGTTACGTTTAGTTATTTTCTAGTAACTTTCTTATAGCCACAACTTTCGTCATCTCCACAATGAGCTCATTGGCCGAGCGGCAGGGACGACGCATCGTGCTAGATAAATCCTAGCTTCGGTCCTTCGGAAATGAAATAATAACTTTTTGATTTGTATGTTCATTTATAAGTTTTTAATATGTTTTTATAAATCTTACAATTAATATTATACACAAAAAAATATTAACTAGTTTTTTTGTAAATATTATATATATTTTTAGCGCCATCTATTGGGAAGAAGCGTAAACGCGCACGCAAATGTCTACTACCGCCATCTATTGTACAGGGAACCTAGTTTCCCATCTTTTTTTCTATGAGAGGCACATCTATACCCAATATTATACGTAGTCTATGGTATTAGCTGCATTCACAACCGCACCAAACATTTCGGACGCGCGCGGCTCCTCAATTCGAACCTTTTGTGTTTCAAACAATGGCTGCTAACAATTAAACCACCATCACCTAGTGTGATAATGAGACGTTTCCCGTTTATACTGAAATTCACTTACTCAAACCCATTGTCAGCGCCATCTCTAGAATTTATATGACTGTTAGGTCGCAGTGATGGCTTATTTCAATTGCTTTTAGGAGCACGATTGCCAAAGCTCTAGTCGCAACGAAAACTATTATAGGTTACGTAGATCATCTAAGTACCGTTTTTCTGTTCTTTAAATTTTTTAGCTCTTTACATACCTTTTTTGTCTATTCGTAGAATGTAACGAAATAAGTCTCAGAATAATAACTTTAGTTATTGTTTTGAGCTATAAGACTCGTTTCACACAACGGCAAAAGGCTTAATTATCATCTCACTTGATAATTTGTGTCTTTTGCAACAATGTCTTTGATTCCAAAATACTGAATTAAAAAGTTCTCGCGTAGAAATAAATATCCAAAGTCACCTCTATTATCTTTTTCATTTACTAAAGTACGTCGATAAAATTAAGTTTATTACTTATTCGTAATACTTAAAAACACTTTTTTTTTATAAAATTTTCTGTCCAGTGAATCACATACTTTTTATATCCCTTTTGCTGATAGGTATGCAGATCGACAGTCAGCGCTATTTCATAGTTGTCAAATCATAATGTGAATAAATGTTACAAAATTGTACTCCCCTCTTGCCATGACCGAGTCATTGTCTCTCTAATAAATAATACAACGAGCTGAGTAAGAAAAAGTAATTAGCTACTTTGTCTCACTGACTTTCTTATAAAAAGTTTTCACTTTCTTATTTATATATTTCATTAATTATGCATTCAACTTCACATCTTTTTTTGCATTTTTGTGCTCTCTCAGTTGTGGAGGAAGCTTTTGTCTGCGGGTCAGTAACCACAAAATAAGGCTATGCATCAGAATCTGAAATAAACCTGACCTTAGAATTGAATCCACAACCTCCTTATATCAAACCTCCAAATCGTTATAATACGTGAAGCAATAACTTTGTACCCCTTTTTTGCGAAAATTACGCGGACGGAGGAGTATAAATTTTCGCACACTTATAGTTTATATATAGAGAAGGAGTGCAGAATGCTAATATTTTTTTAAAATTATACATAAAAAATACATTAAATTAGATAAAAATTTGTTTTTTATACATTTTTCAAAAATTTCAAAAACGGAAGAGGAGCGGCCGAGATCTGCCAATGCCAATTGATGCCAATCCAAACTCACATTCTATCTTTTTAAATTTTTCATTGCTTAGCATACAATCCGTGCAGCCTTAATAAAATATTATTTAGTAAATAGCTTTATGTAAAAATTACGGTCGAATTTCGAACACTGGGCGACCACTAGTTGTTATTAAGGATTATCATGTTTCCAATATGATAAAAACACGTATGTGGTCCTCACCCGATAGGCAAAGCGCTCGGCCCGACTCCCGACGGTATGGAACTCATTTCCCGGTTCGGGTATAATGTGTGTTCAGATTTTCCGATGCATAGCTCGGTTGTATGATCACCAACCCGCACTAGACAAGCGTTGAATGAAGGGGAACTGTTGCCTAGCTGCTACTGAAATTACTTCTTTAACATATACAGAACCTAGATAAAACCTTTATTTCTTAGCTTCGTTATGACCAAATATCTCACCCTGATGTGAAGCGACGATGCGGTAAATAATAGCACACTTACAGCTATAAGAAATCTATCCAGTCTAGCATTTAGAACGCCTCGATCAATAATAGCTATCCAATATTGCTTATTAGCCATCCGCATATGAAAAAGAGTTCGCTTATTGGTAGGATTTTACCCAGAATCGGAATTCTGGGTGAAATCCTAATTCCTCCCTAGCCTCCCTTATACCTAATTCTGCCGCCAAGCTGCTTTGCTTTGCATAGCTTGTATGAAAGGTAGAAAAAAGTAGGTTCCAGTGAAATTACAGAGCATAGAAACATAAACTAAAGCTTCAGAATTGACAAAGCGCGCGTGTGTCAATGATTCAGAACTGACGCTCCAACCATTGGCAGGAAGATCTTCTCTAGTTTAACAACTCATCATCATCGACATCAACATCTTCAGCCCATATTATATATTCCGCTGCTGCACAAAAGTCTCTCCAAGTGCAAGATATTTCATCCAGCTTTTGCCAGTCATCTTGCAAAGATCATCGCTCCACCTAGTTTAAGGGCGTCCTACGTTTGCTGATATGCGGTCTCCAATCAAGAACTCGTTTATCAATGGTTATCGGTTCTAAGATTAATATGGCCGCCCCCACTGCCACATTGCCGACTCAAAAACAAAAATAAATTTATTCATTATCATCAGCTCATTTTTATGTCCCTCCTGCTTGGGCACGAGCTTTCTCTATGGATGGACAGAGAGAACGGGCCATAAACCACCATGCGGGCCCAGTGCGGATTATTGGTTGTTAACGACCGCTAATGCAGCCGGGACCAACGGCTTTACGTGGCTTCCGAAGCACGGAGAAGCTCAAGGTGTTAAATTTTCATTTTTCAAAAGGTCACCTATCCGATAACAGGTCTTTGCGTAACTTGCTTAACCTCAGTATTTGCAGACCGGGCGCGTTAGCCACTGCGTCATCGATCGCCAAAAATCTAAAACAAAATTAGATGATTGATGCAACACCGACAACATACCCTAAGCTTGGCAACATCTTTTCTGTAACGTTGGAATTACAACAGTGCTCGATCAATTTCAACTTCAGGAAGCATAACACTTATTAAATAAGCATAACCTTTATTGCTCAACAAAGCTGAAAATCATACGTATCGAGATTAATGCCCATTGTCAGAGCAAAGTTTGTTATTCAACAATATGCAAGAAATCAATGAGTCAGCGAAAGTATTGGGGAACAAATCCATGTTCACGTATTTGTTACGATATAGGTGATGCATTATTCTGTCTCATTGAATCATAACAATATGTTATGTTAGTATCATTTTGTTTGTTAAAGATCGGTTACTTAAAGCATTTCGACCGCTTTCGTGGTCTAGTCGTTAAGACCACTGGTCTGTGTCTCAAATGTCATCATCAGCTCATTTTATGTCCCCACTCCTGGGGCACGAGCCTTCCCTATGGATGGATAGAGAGTACGCGCCATAAACCACCACGCAGGCCCAGTGCGGATTGGTGGTTGTTAACGACTGCTAATGCAGCCGGGACCAACGGCTTTACGTGCCTTCCGAAGCACGGAGGTGCTCGAGATGATACATTTTTGGTTACCATATCCATACCATCCGATGACCGGCCTTGCGAAAGTTGCTTAGCCTCAGCACTTGTAGGCTGGGGGCGCGTTAACCACTGCGCCATCGAGCTCCTCACTAACTCAAAGTCGAGTCATGTTTGTGTATTCAGTTTGGTTGGTGGTAAGGCTTGTTTATCCGCCTGGCTAGCTACCATCTAAAATTATGTCGCCATGACATTAATATCAAAATGTTAACGTTTGGATCATTGTTGTGTTCCGGCAGCAGAGATAAGATAGCCAGTGTCTCAGTACTTTAGGATTCTGGGTAAATTGCACTTCCAACACTGGCATTTTCATCATTAACATCAGGTGTGATTTGGGCTGTGCTAACCTGTAAGATATATAAAAAGAAAAAAATACACATACTCTCAAAATTATTGAAAAGGCTCAGACTTTTCTTCGTATCCGACCGTAACCCACCACGCTGGCCTAATTAAGGTTTTAACTACTGGAACCAACAACTAAACATGCCTTCAGAAGCACGGAAGACCGCCGCGCGCCGTTCAGCGCCTCCTATCTAATCACCGGAAAATACTTTTTAATCAATCATGCCCAACGTTTCATCATAAAGCAGAAGGGAACCTGCAGAAATAATAAAAATTTCGGACGTTTATCTTTGCCTAGAACACATCATCCGTACGACATTTTTATTCTCATGGGAAATTAGCGCGTGCGATTCTCTTGGTTTGAGTGATGCAACACTGTCGATAATTTTATCGATAACGTTCGTTTCGATTTGTTATGAATTATTACTATTATCAAAAGTAGTAAATGCTGAATTATCGGTGTTAGTTAAAAATAATATTTATTAATGCTAACAATAATTTAATAATACAATAGTGGTGTATCATCAACATCGTGAAAATGCACTTTATTCCGATTATCATCTAGTAATTAACATGCTATATCTTTGTTCTATAGGTACTTATAGCTTTAAGAATTACGTGCGGGCTGCGTCCCCACTAGACTGCGCTTAGCAATAAAGGACAGTGTTAAAGCAGTTGTTGTTTCACTCACACGTGTGCCCCCGTGCTCCCATATATAACAGTGGCGACGAATCGAACCAAGATGGCGTCTAATAACGTATCATTTGGAATTCTATCTAGTTTTGACCACCTTTCTCAACTGGGAGGTGTATAGGAGCCGTTTAGAGCAGTGGTTTATCGCAAACGAGATAAATGCAAGCGCAGATAAGGCGGGTATCAGAAGGCGAGCCATTCTTCTAAGTGCATTCTCGGAGGCGACGTACAAATTGACAAGCGACTTAGCTTTACCGGCGAAGTTGGAAGACAAGGATTACATAGAAATAATAGGCTTACTGGTCAAACACTTCACACCAAAGCGGTGCGGGTTCGCCGAGAGGTCTCAGTTTTACGCGGCTACGCAGCGAGCCGGCGAGGGTCACGCGCAATGGGCCGCAAGATTACGTGGCCTCGCTGCACACTGCGGCTTCAGCAACTTAGAAGAATCTCTGTTGGATCGGTTTGTCATGGGGATGGCGACCGGTCATGAACGCGATAAGCTTTTCGCTCAAGAGATTAAGGAGTTAACATTGGCCAAGGCGGTGGAGCTAGCAATCAGCGTACAATGCGCAAGGGCGGGCGCGGCAATCGGCGCAATGGCGCACGTGGCCGCTGCCCCCGTATTCAGCTTAAACAAGAAAGAAGGCAACAGCGGAGAGAAGTGTTCAGTATGCGGTTATCGAAACCATAAGTCTACCGAGTGCCGGTTTTCTAATTATAAGTGCAAGAAGTGCGGTCGTAGAGGTCATTTACGGAAAATGTGTCGCGATAAATCAGTGAAATATCTCGAGGCGGATACAATGGAGGAAGGCGACGACGGTAAGCGGTTCTTTAACATTCGCTGTGAGGGCACAAAGCCCATGGTTGAACGAGTCTTAGTTAATGGGATTCATTTAGAGTTCGAAATCGATAGTGGCTCTGCGGTGACTGTTATATCCGAACGAACTTATTATAAATATTTTATTAATGTACCATTATCGCATACAGACAAAAAATTGGTAAATTATACAGGTCACAAAATACATACGCTTGGCTATGTGCAACTAGAATTTAACTATACGGGCCGCTCACAAACACTTAAAGTATACGTTGTACGTGATGGGGGACCACCCTTACTAGGCCGCAACTTTTTATTTGCATTTAACCTTGAAAAAACTTCAATCAAGTATTGTGACTGTCGATAAGGATATAAAATTAGAGTTATTACAAGAGTTTTCTGACATTTTTTCAGATAACTTAGGTGCTTTTAATAAATACAAAATAAAACTATCTCTAAAAGAAAACTCCAAACCCATTTTTTGCAAACCTCGTCCGGTCGCTTACGCGTTAAGGAGTAAAGTTGATAAGGAAATTGATCGCTTAATTTCTTAGGAGAGATAAGAATATGTGCAGATTACTCAGCGACAATAAATAAACAGCTGTACATTGAAAAATATCCCTTGCCAACAGTTGATGACCTTTTCGCAAAGTTACATGAAGGGGAGCAGTTTACTAAACTGGACCTCTCCATGGCCTATAATCAATTAATATTGTCCGATAAAGATGACACTCAAATGTTGACATGTATAAACACACATAGAGGGCTGTTTAAATATACTAGGTTAATTTTTGGACTTGCTAGTGCACCAGCAATATTTCAAAGGGCAATGCAAGGCATAATATCGGGGCTAGAAGGGGTAACGTGTCTACTGGATGATATCTTAATTACAGGTTCAAATCGCTCTGAACACATCGAAAGACTCAAAATTGTTTTAAAACGATTACAAGACGCTGGTCTAACCCTAAGAAAGGATAAATGTGCTTTTTTCCAAGATAAGGTAATGTACTTGGGTTATATTATTGAAAAAAATGGCATTAGGAAATCACCTGAAAAGGTAAATGCTATCATGAGCGCGCCCACCCCCAATAATGTAAGTCAGCTGCAATCGTTTTTAGGTCTGATTAACTACTACCGTAACTTTGTTCCTAATGTTTCCGAAATTTTGAGCAATAGTTAAAAGAAAAATTGGCAATGTTATGTACGAAGTTTATATCCCAGAAACCAATAGTAGTGTAAAAAAACATAAGAATCAGATTAAGAAACATGAGAAATCTGTAGTTAATGGTTCCCAAACCGCTTGGGATCCAGAGGTTATACCTGACATCTCAACCGAGATACCTGGCGATCGCGAGAGCGCGGATGCTGCCTCTGGTTCCGCGGAGAGAGAGGAGGCGCCCTGTGAGCTATCCAGCTCCCAATGTAATGAACCAGAAGAAGGACTTTGTATTGCTCCAGTAGTGGATAATATTCCGAGGTTACGGTCTAGTCGTGAAAGGCCCAAAGTAAACTACAAACAATATTATTAGGATAATTACAAAAATACTTAAACACTTAAATAGTTTTTAGAATTATGGTGGAGGGATGTTCTATAGGTACTTATAGCTTTAAGAATTACGTGAGGGCTGCGTCCCCACTAGACTGCGCTTAGCAATAAAGGACAGTGTTAAAGCAGTTGTTGTTTCACTCACACGTGTGCCCCCGTGCTCCCATATATAACAATCTTCTACTTCTATAAGTCTGTCACTATAATAAAAATAATACCTAGTAACATTGTTCGGACAAATAGTGATATAGCATGTTAATTACTAGAAAAGAATCCGGGTAAAGTACATTGTCAAAAGTAAAAAAAAGTCGTAAGTCTAAATGTCAACATTTTCACCTTAAGTCTCTCTTCCAATCAGTTGAGACAAAGGTTAATTTACACTTTATCGTTGTTGAATAAAAGCTTAAAAATTGGCAATAATTCCATCGAAAGTATTTCACAACACTATCCTTCAAGTAACAACCAATAAAAAATTCCACATCTTGTCACATGAAAAATGAAGGGCTTTACGTGGATTCGTTTCTTGATCGATTGTTACCCCGGATATTTTACGGGGTCGCGTAATGTTTTTATATCCCTAGATTATTTCTTAAGGGTTCTAATACGTCCGTGTAACTTGATCATCACTTTGTCCATTTCTGTATATGATTTTATTATGTTTATTATTTAAGGTATATGAGCATAATATGATGTTCTGTGAAACAGGGGGGGGGGCGTGCTGAAAGCCGTATCAATCGTGTGACCTCTTAGGAAAGTAGAGTGGAGGATATTTGACTTACAGTTCCTCCCTATAGACCTGGTAAACCTTCTCTTCGCATAATTATGTCTTTGCTACTTACCGCCTGACTTACCAATCGCAGACGTTACTGCGTTCCACATTAACAGCCAGCCAGAGGGTGATTTTAGGCTCGGCGCGGCGTACGGAGACGAATTTCTTACCTTGGAAGATTTAAATTCTACTAATATCACATGAGAACAGAGCAATACATCACCTCACCTTATTCTGTCGAATCCTCGTGATCGGAAAGCAGCTTTTCTCATGGAAACAATAGTCTAGTATAACATAATTCATTTCCCAATAATAACACTCGGTTCCTTGACATGGTGATAACCATATTACCTGCTTCTTTCGTTACAGTGAAAAAGTCTGAACCTAACTGTTGCTTTGACGGCCACCATTTACCATATGAAATAGATATTGTTAGATTTCAATACATCAGACAGGTCAATGAAACCCAAACCTATAAAGTATAAAACGATACAACTTCAATAAATGCGATTGTGTCAAGGTGCGATCCGATTTAAGCAGTGTTAACCGGGAAGAGCTTTTATCAACGGCAGATGTCAATACTTGTCTAGACAAGTATTGACTTCTGCCGCTGATAAATCTAAATATATAATATATCTAGAAAAATAAAAATAAAAAAATAAAACGGAAAAAAAACGGCTCGGGGTTCCGGTCTGCGCTCCTCATAAATGTCCCTGTGGCAGTGGTGTCGACAAGTTAGGACATCACGGACTGTCATGCCAAAAAAGTGCAGGCCGCTTTTCGAGACATGCCGCACTTAACGATATCATACGCCGGTCCCTTGCCACCGTCAACGTGCCAAGTCTTCTTGAGCCGACTGGTATTGCAAGAGACGATGGCAAGAGACCAGACGGTATGAGTTTGATTCCATGGAAGATGAGTCGGGTGCTGGTATGGGATGCAACCTGTTCTGACACGCTGGCCCCTTCCCATCTACATGGAACCAACAACAGAGCTGGTGCGGCTTGTGAAGCGGCTGAAAAAGCTAAAGCATGCAAATACAGGGGTCTAGGCTACGAATATGATTTTGTCATTCGGTGTCGAGACCCTTGGTCCGTGAGGTCCTAGCGCTATAAGACTTTTTAAGGAAATAGCAAAAAGATTAGTCGACATCACAGGAGACCGAAGAGCTGGCAGCTACCTCGGACTAAGAATTAGTCTAGCTATTCAAAGGGGGAACGCTGCCAGTATCTTCGGAACCTTGCCTAAAAGGGACTCCTTTTAATAATATTTTTTAATTATTATATTATATATTATTTTTTTTAAGGTTAATAACTAAAATTATAGGTTCGTTGTTTTAAAATATAAAGATAAAGATGTTTAGCGAAAGTAAACACACAATGTATATCCCAACGTAATAAATATATCTAGATATATTATATATCTAGACATATTCTACAATATAATTAATGAAATTATATCGCGTCATACACCGTATACTAGACCCACTTTTAACAAGTATCCCTCTTGGTATATCCCTGCTATAGTTCGTTGTACTAAAGAAAAAACTGGGTGCGCAAACGCTACAAAATATATGGAAATCCTTGTGATTATGACACTTTTGCACTGCTCCGTAGTAGATGCAAATCGCTTACAGCAAAGTGTTACAACACTTATCTCTCGACAATTGAGGATGCGTCACATAATAACACCAAATCTTTTTGGCGGTATGTTAACGAAAAGAAAGGTAGAGTTTTCATACCTGAAACAATGACTTACAATGGCAAGACTTGCCATGATTGTCAGGAAATCTGCGAATAGTTTTATAAGTATTTCGGCTCAGTTTTGCTTAGCTCTTCGAATCACTTATTTATCCATATCTTTACAATCACTTGACAAAATTCATATCGAACAACCAACATGGTTTTGTGAATTAAAGGTCTACACTCAGTAATTTGCTGGAGTATATAAAATTACCTGCAGGTTTTTGGCATCTGAGGGCCAAATAGATGCTGTGTATTTAGACTTCAGTAAGGCCTTTGACAAAGTTAATCACTCTTTGCTATGTCTCAAACTGGCACACTATGGGATTCACGGGTTTTTGTTGAGATGGATAAAATCGTATCTAACTAACCGATCGCAACTTGTTACAGTCAAGGGTCATTTCTCCTCACCTATATCAGTCTCTTCAGAGGTTTCCTAGGGATCGCATCTTGGACCATTACTGTTTGTCTTCATTAACGATTTAACCAGTCGCTTGTCACGCCCTGCCCTTCTTTACGCTGATGATATCAATATTTGTACCAAAGTTGAAGACACAGGTCAAAGTTCAGCTCTTCAAAGTGATCTTGAGGTTGTTTCACATTGGTGTCAATCTAATGATATGACCCTTAATGTAGATAAATGTTGCGTCATCTCTTTTACCAGAAAAAAACAACGGCGCACCCAGTCCTATTACGTAGATAGTAATGCCTTAATGAGAGCAAATACTGTTAGGGACCTGGGTGTGATATTTGACGAACAACTGTCTTTCCGACCGCACTACGATCATATCACAAGGAACGGTCAACGTCTTTTGGGCTTTATTTTGAGGACGACAAAATAATGTACTGTAAAGAATTAAAAAACCACAAAGCACTCTGTGTCTTTTTTTCAGCCTAGTGAGAAGTTCTATGGAATATTGTTGTCCTGTCTGGTCTCCTTACTATAAAGTCCATGTTGAGAATCTAGAAAAGGTTCAGAGGCGTTGTTTGAAAATACTTTCGTACAGATGTAACCTTGGTCGAACTCTCGGAGACTACAAAAAGGCTGTCTAAGTTTGGAGTTATTTCTTTGAAAGCCTGGCGCAAAAGATACGATCTCCTTTGTTTACATAAGGTACTCCATACAAGTATTGATGCTCCAGATCTTCTTGCATCGTTGAACATCAACACAAGACACAAATCACGATCTCCTAACACTTTCGCAATACATACCTATAAAAACAACACGTCTTATTTTAGCCTTCTGGTAAGAATGTGCCGTTGTATAATGAAATGGCGCGTAGTAGCAAAGACATTGATATTTTTAACGCCAGTTTTACACGATACATAAAGTTTGTATGGGACCTCTTTAAAGATGAGCAATCCTTTTTGTCTCCATAAACTCATAATCATTGTTCCAAATCTTTTGTTGTGTATTTGTTGTGTGTGTAATAAAGTTATAATTTTTAATCATGTTATGTACACTCTTTTGGATTATTGTCTAGCCTTCTTAACTTATTTAGCGCTACTACTATAGATTTTATAGATGGTAATCTGTCTGTCTACTTTTAAATAAATAAATAAATATACATCGCATAAGCGATTTCCTTTTTAGAGCGATAAAACAGTTTACAACATTAATTAAGTATTCTATTGAAAACTTGTCATTATTAAACACATTTGGAACATTTTCGTTATGAAAAAGAAATGGTGATAATAAAGAAAATTATACTTCATATCTCTCCCGAAGATGATTACCATTTACATGCAGCAGCACACGAGATGATGCCATCCTCACCATACTTTTAAAGTTGTTTAAAAAAATATTTTTTAATAAAAGACGTTGTTTTGATCATTTCCCACCAGAGTGTGCAGCCCGCCATTTTAACCGGCGCGGCCGCTGTCCGTCATTACTCGTTTTGGTGTCATCCGAACCACAAAGTATTATTAAAATTTATTTTTTTCTCAATAAAATTGTTAAACATGGGTAAAAGAAAGCGATCTAATAAGGAAGATAGTGATTTAGTAGAAAGTTTGTTACGAAAAGTAAAGAAATTAGTAAAAAAACGTAGGAGAATAGAATCGTCTTCTTCCGATGACGAACCGATGACGACACGATCGTCACCATTGATTGAGGAGCATCAAGCTAAATTAGTCAGTGATCTATAAAACACAAGTAAGTTTTAATATTATTCTTAAATATTATCATAAAAAACGACTACCTTCAAAAATAATATTGTTGTAAGTAACATCTCACGATCAGATTTTTTTTTTCTGACGAATACCTACCTGCTGTAAATAAAACTATCCTGATTTTAATTATTATGTGTGGACTAGCTTGCTGGTTACATAATCCCGATGAAATTCATGTGTGGATATTACAAAAAAAATAATAATAATTTTTGCCATATTGCCTACTGATCCCGACGTAAATCGTGTGTAAACAATTTTTTCGATTAAGTTCAATACTGGTCACCAATTAATATTCAGTTTGTTATTAACTTATTCCGGCGTATATCGCGTGTGGATATGGAATCTTGTTATAAACAACACATTTTTATGGTTGTTTTTTTGCGTCGCATTACAGATGAGATCCCAGTTAATGAGGCTCCCTTAGAAAAAGAAGAAGTGGTTAATGACAAGAACAGTCAGGATTTACAACCAGATCTTTTAGAGTTGTTAGGCACAGATCCTACACAAGAGAAACATTTTGGCGATAATCTACAAAAAGATAAAGCAATCAGATGGAAACATATTATCTTGCTCAACGGGTTGTCTAAAGATGAAAAATTAGTTCTTTAAAACGATACCTACCTGCTAAAAATTGTACCTATATGAAAGCACCGAAGTTAAACCCCGAAATAAAAACGGCACTTTCTGAGATAAATCTCAAAAAAGACTCTTATAGCGAGCAGAAACAAAATCAAATGGCGAGTTGCATCGCTGCTATTGGCAACGGTCTGAATTTGGCCTTATCTCGTACCGAAAACGTGCCACAAGAAATAATAAAAACATTAAGTGACGCAGGCCGGTTGTTGTGCGATACTCACTACAGAGAATCTGTAACAAGGAGATATACCATTACAAACTCCATCAGCAAACAGAAAAAAGAGATCATCAGAAACACGAAATTTGACGAGTACTTATTCGGATCTGATTTATATGAACATTTGAAGTCTTCTAAGGCTATATCAAAGTCTGCCTTAGAATTAAAGGCGACTTTTGGTCGTGCGAGGGTACCAACAACAACCACTCGCACAACCAAGCACATCCGGACTACGTCGACCGGAAGCTTTAAACGCCAGTGGGGCACCGCGAGCAGCGGCTGCCGAGCAGCGAGTGAACCCCCTGCCACACGCTCGGCGCCAGGTCTCGCCGCTGCCGCTAGCGCCGCCACCGGCTGCGCCGCCGCCGCCGCCGCCACCACGCGATCGCTACCGCGCGGGCCGAACAGGGCGAGAACCAACTACGGTCAACAGAATTGGAAACGTTAACCGAGCTACCTGAGGTACATAACATTGATTATCCAATAGCTGGTAGACTTCAATATTTCTATAATGAATGGATTAAAATTACAAATAGATCTTATACGGTTAAAGAAACGACAATAATTGATAATTGCATTACCGAATTACTTGAATCGGATTTTATCTCGCCTTGTACTCCTTGTAAAAACCAATTCATTTCCCCTATATTTACCGTTCCTAAACCTAACGGGAAACACAGGTTTATACTCAATTTAAAAGAATTAAATAAATTCATTCATACTAGCCATTTTAAATTAGAAGATTATCGTACAGCATTAAAATTATTAGATAAAAATTATTATATGGCAACCTTAGATTTGCAGGACGCATATTTTTTATTGTCAATCAATAAGAATGATGATAGGAATGAGATGGAAGGGTTTGGTTGTGTTTCTATTGGAATTCAAAATTATTCAACAATCAATTATTTGAATTTAACGTGCTTCCCTTTGGACTCTGCACGGCACCTTATGTATTCACTAAATTATTAAAACCTGTTTTATACTACTTGCGTTCTCTAGGTTACCTATCTGTAATATATCTTGATGATTTTTTGACCATAGCACGTTCATATGACACGTGTCTCGATAATATTCGTACAACTAAAGAAATATTGGTCAAACTAGGATTTATTATAAACAAAGAAAAAAGTAAACAGTGCCCGACAAGAAGATGCACTTTTTTGGGTTTCATATTTGATTGAATTAATATGTCTTTATTGATACCTAAAGAAAAGAAAAACCGAATTAAGCAGATGGCTACTAAATTACTACACACACAAAAGATTTCTATTAGGAAATTCGCTAGATTTATAGGCGTGTTAACATCAGCGTGTCCCACCGTAAAATATGGTTGGGTATACACCAAGTTATTTGAAAGGGAAAAGTTTTTAACACTTACTAACTCGGACAATTATAACAAATATATGTCGATACCAGAATACATTAAATAAGATTTAAGATGGTGGATAAAAAGTATCGACGTTTCATGTTGTCCATTTCAAATGAATGATTATTCTCTAGTTATATTCACCGACGCTTCCACTACTGGTTGGGGCGCGGCGTGTGACAATCGTACCGCCAACGGTCACTGGAATTGTTCACAGCAAACTGTTCATATAAATACACTAGAACTTTTGGCTGCTTTTTACGGTCTAAAAGTATTCAAAATTCAAAATTCAAAATTCAAAATCATTTATTCAGTTTAGGCTACAAGTAGCTCTTGTGAATGTCATTATGCCATCGGTTCGTAAATCTACTCTGGGCGGGAGATCTTGTACTGAGAAGAACCGGCAAGAAACTCAGCAAGTGTCCAGCTCTTTTCTCCCTTACAGCGTCAAAAATATTGGAAAATGCCCTATCATAGCAGAACACTTTCCATTACAAATAAACACAAAAAATATTTATAAGACAATTACAACATGTAAAAAAAACAAAATAAAAAATGTAAGTTAACAAATTTACATCAGATAATTATGTAAAGGTTTCAATTTCCACAATGTCATACAGCACCACTACAGTACTCTAGTAAAAGTCAAAAATTGTTTAGGTAAAACAAAGTCAAACTATAATTAATAATACTAAAAATAAGATAAGTATGCAAGAGCAGACCAGCCTCCACAGGCGGCACCCGTTCACGAGCATGACATATGAATCAGCCATCGCTTCGCTCAACCATATTTTAGGGAACGTAACGACCCGACGCACATGCCACCACCGCAGAGACAGTAAAGAGAGCATGACACACTCAAGATACTCTAAATAAAAACTTAATGATGTATTTAACGCAACGCTGTTTGTTATCTGTAGGACAATGCTGTTAAAATAAAAAAATGTAAGTTAACAAATTTACATCAGATAATTATGTAAAAGTTTCAATTTCCACAATGTCATACAGCACCACTACAGTACTCTAGTAAAAGTCAAAAATTGTTTAGGTAAAACAAAGTCAAACTATAATTAATAATACTAAAAATAAGATAAGTATGCAAGAGCAGACCAGCCTCCACAGGCGGCACCCGTTCACGAGCATGACGTATGAATCAGCCATCGCTTCGCTCAACCATATTTTAGGGAACGTAACGACCCGACGCACACGCCACCACCGCAGAGACAGTAAAGAGAGCATGACACACTCAAGATACTCTAAATAAAAACTTAATGATCTATTTAACGCAACGCTGTTTGTTATCTGTAGGACAATGCTGATAAAGGCTGTCATATCAGTATAAAAAGTATAAAAAATAATTTTAATAAATTGATTCAAATATAATATGTGATTTTTATTATAACCAGGCTGTTTTATCATCTAAATATTCTTTGACTGTATAATAACCTTTTATAAGTAATAAAGACTTCACATGTTTTTTAAACTTATCTAAAGGTAAATCTAGTACAGAATTTGGTATTTTATTGTAATAGTGTATACCTTGCCCCAAGAAAGAACCAAGTACCTTCTGTAACCTGAACAGTGGCATTACAAGTTTTGTCTTATTTCTAGTATTGAAATTGTGTACGTCACCGTGTTTAGTAAAGGAGTTGATGTTGCAACGTACAAAAACTATACAATTATAAATATATTGAGATGCAACTGTCAGGACATCAATCTCCTTAAAAAGATTTCTTAGGGAAGTTCGTGATCCTAGTTTATAGATTGCTCTTATTGCTCGTTTCTGTAAAATGAATATAGTTTCAATATCAGCCGCTGTTCCCCACAGTAGGACGCCATACGACATGACACTATGAAAATAACTAAAATAAACTGTTCTAGCAGTTTCAACGTCTGTTAACTGCCTAATTTTTCTAATGGCATAAGCAGCAGAACTGAGTTTACCAGCCAATTTCGATATATGAGGATTCCATTGAAGTTTTGAGTCAAGGGTAATGCCTAAAAAGACTGTAGAATCTACCAAATCTAATTGATCACCGTTTATTCTAATATTGGTTGGTTCATTTCTGACATTTGGTAATATAAATTTAATACATTTTGTTTTCTTAGCGTTAAGCTGTAAATTATTAATAGTAAACCAATGGAGTACCTCTGAAAGAGCTTTATTTACATTTTCATAATTAGTCCTACACCTAGTCACATTAAAAATGAGTGAAGTATCATCTGCAAATAATACAATTTCACAGAAATTCTCTACAAAGGATGGTAAGTCATTAATATAAATCAAGAACAGAAAAGGACCAAGAATCGACCCTTGTGGAACTCCCATTTTTACATGAGAACCAGATGATTTAGTACCATTTATATCGACAGTTTGAGTTCTAGAGCTGAGATATGACTGTATTAAATTTAGTGCAAAATCTTCGAGACCGTAATAATGTAGCTTCAACACCAGAGTCCGGTGCTCAACGCAATCAAAAGCCTTGGACAAGTCGCAAAAAACTCCAAGAGCATTTTGAGACTTCTCCCAGGCATCAAATATATGTTTTATTAGAGCAACGCCTGCATCAGTAGTAGAACGACCCTTAGTAAAACCATATTGCTTACTATGTAAAAGGTTGTTTGTGTTAAAATATGACATCAACTGTTCGAGTATAATTTTTTCATAAATTTTACTTAGCGCTGGTAATATTGAAATGGGCCGATAGTTACTGGGGTCTTCTTTGTTTCCTGATTTGAATAAAGGTATAACTTTACTAAACTTCATAAGATCAGGAAAGATTCCCTTATCGACACAGTTATTAAAAATTTCAGCAAGATACGGTGCAATAGAATAAATAATATTCTTAATTAATTTAATAGATATACCCCACAAATCACTCGTGTTTTTCATTTTAAGTGATTTGAATGTTTTAATAATATTCATTGAATCAATGTATTTAAAATGAAAGGAAAGATTACATTTTGGTACATATTTTTGGAGTAAAGTTTGTGCAGCTTCCGGTGATGAATCTAAATTTGATGTTGTTATTACAGGTATATTTACAAAAAAATCATCAAAAATATTAGCAATTTGTGAATCTGAATTGACCAAGTTGTCGTTTACTTTTAAAGTGAAAGTATTATCCCGTGGTTTAAATTTACCTGTTTCACGGTTTATGATGTCCCAAGTGGCTTTGATTTTATTGTTAGACTTTTTAATTTTTTCTTTAATGTAATTAGATTTTGCTACTATGCACACTTTCTTAAACATTTTCGAATAATTCTTTACATATTCCGTAAAATTAACATTTTGGTTATATTGTTTTAAACTATATAAATCATACAATTTATTTCTACTTTTATATATACCAGTCGTGGCCCAGTCACAGAACTTAAGTTTATGAGTAATTTTTATTGTTTTTGGTGTAAACACCTGGTTGTATTCGGTCTTGATTAAGTTAAAAAGATTACTATAAAGCACATCTGGATCATCTTGTACAAAAGGCAATGCATCTATTTTACAAGCTATACTATTTTTGAAACACTCCACTCGCTCTTTTGTAACTGGTTTACAGTTCACTATTATTGGTTCATCCCTAAACCGCAATGGTCAGACGTAAGATTATTAATGAGTGACTTAGAAACAGGGTCATAGTCTGTAAAAATATTATCGAGACAAGTGGCCGAATGTGAAGTTATTCTAGTGGGTTCGAGAAATAGATTCAAAAGATTAAAACATTTAAATAAGGCAAGAAGACGAACACTCGTTGGAGTGTTTTCTAAAATATTTATATTAAAATCTCCACATACTAAAACAAATTTCTTTTTTAGTTTTAATTTTCTAAGTACGTCTTCCATTACTGTTTCAAAAATATTAAAATTGCCCGAGGGGGGTCGGTATACACACACTATTACAAAACTATTCGCGTCACAGTTACGAAATTGTAATGTGCTTTTGAGAATTGACAACACAACTGCTATAGCCTATATAAATAAAATAGGTGGCATACAATTTAAACATTTAAATGAAATTGCGCGCGAAATATGGCAGTGATGCGAGACACGTAATATTTATGTTTTCGCCTCATACATTCAATCAAGTAAAAATGTAGTAGCAGATTTTGAATCTCGTCAAACCAATGTAGATACAGAATGGGAGTTGGCCCATTATGCTTTTAATCGAATTTTATCATCATTTGATGCGCCAGAATTTGACTTATTTGCGAGTGTTCAGAATCATAAATGTTGTAGATATGCATCTTGGAAGTTAGACCCCAACTCTGAAATAGTTGACGCATTTACTTTTAATTGGAAAAACTTGAGGTTGTATGCCTTCCCTCCCTTTAGTTTGATAACTAAAGTTTTACAAAAAATTAAAGCTGACAAGGCCGAAGGGATTTTAGTTGTTCCATATTGGCCCACACAACCGTGGTACCCACTATGGTCAATGATGCTTATCTCAAAAGTCCTCTACTTTTTACCTGACGCGAATTTATTATTTTCTCCTTTCAGGGACAAACACCCCCTCCACGCGGATCTCAGCCTGATGGCAGGGAAATTATCAGGCAAGCAATGTTAAGACGTGGTATCCCAGCAACTTCATTAGACATAGTAATGTCCTCTTTTTCGGTAAACACATTAAATCAACACAATTCGTCGTTAAAATCATGGTGGCAGTATTGTAATGAAAATAACGTTGATTTCTATGATCCAAACATAAGTCAATTATTAGAATACTTAACAATAAAATTTAATTCAGGAGCTGGCTACAGTACTCTTAACACTCATCGGTCATCATTATCCATACTATTACGCTATGACGTAAACGAAAACGACTGTATTAAACATTTCTTTAAAGGTGTATATCGCCTTAACCCGCCTGCACCAAAATATAATACCACTTGGGATCCAAATGTAGTTCTACGATACCTAGAAAATTATTTTCCCATTTACTCAATATCCTTAAAAGAACTTACCGTTAAGACTATTACTCTTCTCGCTCTAGCATCTGCTCACAGAATGCAAACTATGAGCCTAATTAAAATAAAAAATATTAACTTTGATTTAAACAAAATAACTATAAAAATCGACGAATTAATTAAAACGTCTAGACCAGGCACTTATCAACCTTTGATTGTTCTGCCATTTATTAAAGAAAATTTGAAGATCTGTCCAGCCTTAGCTCTTAAATCCTACATAGATAGAACTAGTAGTCTACGTAATCAGGATTACCTATTATCAGTTATCAAAAACCACACAGAAAGGTAGTATCCCAGACATTATCTCACTGGGTTAAGTTGGTTTTGGAAAAAAGTGGTTTAGACACTAGTGTATTCAGCGCCCACAGCACTCGACACGCGTCAACATCTGCAGCTCACAGGGCTGGAGTCAATCTAAAAGTTATTAGAAAAGCTGCAGGCTGGACAGAGTCCTCAAAAGTGTTCCTAAAATATTACAATAGAGGCATATCCACTTCAGTGGATAGTGATTTTGTTAATGCTCTATTTCAATAGGTACTAAGGATTATTTATTCTTCATATAACTGTATCAGAGATGATATATTGATTATAAATAAACATGAATATAGTTATTTATCGCTTCTTTTATTATTACATTTTTTCGATGCTCTGAACATCTGCATGTAAATGGTAATCATCTTTGGGAGAGATATGAAGTATAATTAAGAATCAAACGAACTTACCTTGTGAAGTTTGATATCTAATTATACGAATGTCTTGACCGAAGATGATTACACTCCCACCCATCCCCTATACGTACCCTAAGACCTATCAAAAAAATGTATGCTCTAAAAAATGACGGACAGCGGCCGCACCGGTTAAAATGGCGGGCTGCACACTCTGGTGGGAAATGGTCAAAACAACGTCTTTTATTAAAAAATATTTTTTTAAACAACTTTAAAAGTATGGTGAGATGGCATCATCTCGTGTGCTGCTGCATGTAAATGGTAATCATCTTCGGTCAAGACATTCGTATAATTAGATATCAAACTTCACAAGGTAAGTTCGTTTGATTCTTAAGTATTCCTAAACATTGATGATTGACTGATTCACAATAGCTGCCATTAAATTGATATAATTTAAATACATCAAAACGAATTGTATGAAAAAAATGGGATTTAATTTGAATGTAGGTATAATAAAAATAATGAATAGATATATTTTTGGTTCACAAAAAAGATAATTAGGTGTCAAGGATGATAAATTGATCTCAGACCCGAAATCAGAAAGCTATAAACTGAGTGTTGGACTCAAGTAATGACTGTTCTATTTACATTTCTGATTTGTTTAATTTGAATACGTGCAGTACAGATACCTTATTTGATTAAAGACATGCTTAAAAATCATTTCGAGAGAGAAGTATAATTGATGATTAAACGAACTTACCTGTAAGTGAAGTTCTATCATAATTATACTTCGCGCCTCGTCCTCGAGATTAGTAGTTAATTATTTTATATTGTTACTTGTAGTATCGCATAGATGTCACCACTCTTGCACTATCGTTGAGATTTAGTTTTTATTTTTTTTTATTTTTTTGTATCTTTCTTTATGGCGCCATTGCCTCGCGTTCGTCATTTAGTTTAGAGATTCTGGTTTTTTTTTTTTTTTTTTTTTTTTTTTTTTTGATGTATTTATTTCCCTAGAGATTAGTAACGGGAATAATGGCAGAGTAAGGGTGGGTGGGAGTTACTAATCTCTTCGGATGAGGCGCTTCGTATAATTATGATAGAACTTCACTTACAGGTAAGTTCGTTTAATCATCAATTATACTTCGCGCCTCGTCCTAATATATAATTATTCTTGTAATAATCATAACAGTTCCTAATTTAAATTTTTCAAATCAATCAGTATTGTAATTTGCTACATAAAATACCTAAGCCTCAAAATAGCCTCAAAATAGAATGAGGTAAAGATGTACAATCGTCGTTCAAAACAGGTCTATTATAGAACCGTGCAAACACAGTGGAGTTGCCGCTCCAACCCGCGGTGTTTCGGATTTAGTAACATAACAAAGTTTTACCAGGACATATAATGGGTTTATTATTGAAAAAAGGTATATAATGTGTTGGCAGTTTGCAGCCTGGTTTTGATGTTTTAATTAAATCGGAGATTGTAATAGTAATACGGCTGGATGATGAATGTATATTCTTAATATTTATTTTTGACAAGGTCTGAACTCTATGGGCAGTTGTAAGTGACAGTAATGTTATTGTCTTTTTGGTCAATGTTAGGTCTCATTGGGGTACCATTGACTCAATTGATCCAAAACGCAATTTGTATCCCAGGTAACATTATACTTTGGTAACGGTGGTCGGAGACGAAATACACCCAGTCTTTTGATATGTTTGGACCCACTAACAGCGACAACGCTGATCGGCATGAGTTCAGGGTGCCATATTGACAGGCTTCATTATATAACTGGGTAAAATATACCACAGTAGGGACTTAAGCAAATTTTTGATAGCGCGTCTCGGATAAGACTGCTGCCACCAGGGTAATGGATTAGTGTATCCACCGAGAGCTGGAATGGGAAATTATCATGCGTTTATGAGGTGGAAATGTTATAATTCTGGAGACCACAAGGGCTTTAAATACGGGATACCATGGTTGCGTATGATGGCATAGTGACATTCACAAGAGCTACTTGTAGCCTAAACTGAATAAATGATTTTGAATTTTGCGCAGGTCACAAAGGAACAACCATGATACCTTTTGCTTTGTCAAAAATTATTTTCTTTAATACTTTTAATATAATAGAGAAGGGAGGAAACGCATAAAAATTCAAACCACTCTATGTTATGGTGAAAGAATCAATATTTATAGCATCAGGGTCTGTATGCCATGAGATATAATTTCACATTTTTTATTTATGCGGCTTGCGAACAGGTCAATATCAGCAATACCAAATGATTCTATCAAGCATTGAAAAGTCCAGTTTGCTAACTCCCTTAATGTCCCGGTGAGATTTGCGTGATTCCGCATCTGCGATGACGTTATCGCTTGATTTGATATAAGATGCGAAAATGAACCGCTTACGATCTTCACACCACTGCCAAATCTCCCTGGTTATCTGTGTAAGGTGTGGGAATTGGATCCCACCCATTCGATTTGTGTAGGCAATTGCAGTAGAATTGTCTATGAACAGGAGAATTTGGCAGCCTTGAAAGCCTTTTGCAAACGTTTTCAGCGCAATGAAAGCAGCCAAGAGTTCGAGATAATGTAGATGTTTTAACCGCTCATCATTAGAACATTGGCCACTCGCTGTTTCATCTTGACAGGCCGCACCCCACCCCGTCGTTGAGGCGTCAGAATAAATTTCAGTGCTATTTTCGTCATTCCTAATGCGGCGCACTGAGTGACCTATGTTGTTTAACCATCATTGAATATCGGATACAGTGTAACAGGAATATTCATTGTTTTATCATAGTCGTCGTCATTTCTCAGGTTAAGAAATTTACAGCGTTCTAAATCCTTAGTGTCAAGTAGCCCATACAATACAGCTGGGCATGCTGATACTAGCAAGCCAGTGACTTGGGCGAGCTTCCGGACTTTTTAATTTCTTATCTTCAAAAAGTTTTCCAATTCTGTTATAATTTGCAATCTTTTATCTAAAGGTAGCTTAAATTAATTTCGTGCGAATTGAATGATCGTACCAAATTTACAAGTTACAGAAGGTTTAAGAACGCTCTTTTCCTCATTGATAATGAACCCAATTGAAGTTAATAGGGTTTTAGTAATTTTTATGTTTGCTATACATCGCTGGTAAGTTTGACCGAATAGCAGCCAGTCATCAAGATAAAGTGTGGAAATTAATCCTGCAGTTCTTAGTAGTTTTAATTTTTTAAGGTTAAAGATAAACCGCATTTTACCGTTAGGTTTCGGCGTAAGGAATATACTTGATATAAACTGGTTTTTACAAGGTTCGCATTCAGTTCAATATCTATGTAATCACCAATAGCTTCGTAAAAAAGAATATTATTTTCATTACTTTTAACCGGAGTGTGTGGGATCGAATCTTAAAATGCTGGAGCCGAGAAAGGGATTTTATAACCATCAATCCAAGAAAGAATTGTTCTGTCTTTCGTAATAAGGAACCATTGGGTTTTAAAGTAATGTAAACGGCCGGCATACTCAACTGAATTTAGTAGCGACGACGTGCCTGTGTCTGCATCAGTGCCGGCAGCTGTTGCTGACGCAACGGCTGTCTCCATGAGTGCGCGGGCGGCGGTGGCGGAGGTGGTGCGCGGGGGCCTACAGGCTCGTAGCTCCTCGGCGGTGGGCCCGGCTGCCTGGACCAGGAGCTTTGCGGTTTAAATTCTTCTGGTTTAGTGTCTTCGCCCGCTTATGTATATTTTTATGGTATGATGCATCAGCCTTTAATTTGACTCCTGATTTAACAATCGATTTAGCTGTTTTATTAGTCTCAGCTAACGTTTCGCTAAATAAAAAGGTGTCAATCTTAGTATTGCTAAGGTGTTCCTTAAGATCCTTTTTTAATGAAAAAGGATGAAGTTTCTTCTTGTCAAGAAGACCCCATGATGAATATCGCATAGCCATCGGCTTAGATCCATAAGCTTTTAAAGCGTTTCTTTGTCCATGTCCTTTGACGTAATAATGATTTTACTTTGGCAGTAATGATTTCTCCTAGGCAGGAAATAGCACTTGCTATCTTTTTTTGTTTGGCTTCTATACCCTTATCTCGCTTAACAGTGTTTTCAGGAATAGCCACTTTGATTTTGGTATTTATTTTTGGGGGGTTAATACGCAAGCAATTGGCGGGTATCGAGTATTTCGAAATCGATTCTTTACGACCCTCTTTATTAAGACCCTCTGTGGATGTGTGTTCAAGTCGGCAAGCAAGCTCTTGCCGAATGTCTTTGCCAAGTTTTTCTGTGAGCAACGGATCGTCACCCAGAATTTCAAGGACATCAGTGTCCAATTCACCATCTTTGTTGGTAGTATCAAGGGCTGGAGCCCTCGAAGACGTACAGGGCGCTTCTGGGGGAGTCATTGCATCTACAAGACTATCGTCAGCAGGCGCCTGTACCTCATGGGTAAAGCCAACTAGCTCGGCATTATCGAGTTCTTCAAATAATCAATCAGATAATTGCGGCATAGGTGTGGATATAAGACAACGTTAATACGTTATACTTAACTAGGTACGAGCAAAAAGTGCGTATTTGGAAAACATTAAATAATGGCATTGCACTTATATTAGATAACGATTGTTATCTTGTCAAGGTTAGGTAAAAATCCCCAATGGATTCAACGCCAACCGTTACTTTTGAATGCGTCGAAGAAGCTCCGACGGTTAACTCTGGTTGCATTTTGTATGTACCAAAATTAGTTCAGTTACATATAAGACAACGTTAATACGTTATACTTAGCTAGGTACGAGCAAAAAGTGCGTATTTGGAAAACATTAAATAATGGCATTGCACTTATATTAGATAACGATTGTTATCTTGTCAAGGTTAGGTAAAAATCCCCAATGGATTCAACGCCAACTGTTACTTTTGAATGCGTCGAAGAAGCCCCGACGGTTAACTCTGGTTGCATTTTGTATGTACCAAAATTAGTTCAGTTACATATAAGACAACGTTAATACGTTATACTTAGCTAGGTACGAGCAAAAAATGCGTATTTGGAAAACATTAAATAATGGCATTGCACTTATATTAGATAACGATTGTTATCTTGTCAAGGTTAGGTAAAAATCCCCAATGGATTCAACGCCAACCGTTACTTTTGAATGCGTCGAAGAAGCCCCAACGGCTAACTCTGGTTGGATTCTGTATGTACCAAAATTAAGACACTGATAAGTTAATAAAACACTCGTTACCTGAGTTTACGAGTCCGTTGTTGTGTGTTAACGGCGGCGAGTCACTCGCCGGGCTTCCTTTGTCACGTATTTAGCGCTGTAGCTTGCGCATTTTTTCATTATATGTTCAAGTTCTTCTTCACAAGTCTTAGGATTTTTACGTTACGGCATTTTGCGTACGAAACAAGTCGATTGAACACGGAAGAAATTTAAAGTGACTGGAGTGGTCGAGCACTAAAATGCGAATGACGAACGCGAGGCAATGGCGCTATAAAGAAAGATACAAAAAAATAAAAAAAATAAAAAACTAAATCTCAACGATAGTGCAAGTGTGGTGACATCTATGCGATACTACAAGTAACAATATAAAATAATTAACTACTAATCTCGAGGACGAGGCGCGAAGTATAATTAGTAAGTATTTAGTTAACACCTAATTTATAAAAAAAAATATTATCTCTATTGTTGGTAAAAAAATGTAATAGAATTTAAGTTAAGCCAAATTGAAACACGTTTTCTCGTCTTTATTTTTTACTAAGGTTTGTTTAGCTAGGCTCATTTCGGCAAAGCTCGGTCCAATTAAACAACCTCACATTATTTTCTATTGTCCCGTTATTATACTTAACAATTCTGAAGTTATATTGTCCTTTAATTTGGCATGACGAATCCTAAAGCGACGTCAGAGTGGTCCCACAAAAACCAATTTCCTCTTTGTATCATCTGCTAAATTTTGTCCTTTTTGTTACCTCACAATACAACAATGAATGTGAAACACGTTGCCTAAAAAGACATCTCATATTAACGTTACTCAAACCAAAATGGACTGTATCGTTGCAGACATAGGGACACGTTTACATTCGACAGTTTAATCTGAAACGTAATCTTTCCATTTTCTGGTAGGAATTCAACGCTTATGTGGAGATTGAAAAAAACTTTGATGTTGTGAACACAGGCGATTGTATTTGGCGCAATGGCAGCATTAGAAGCGATAATGGGAGGGAGAAAAGGCGGGACCCTTTTAGAACTTGACCCGATAAAGACAATGTTTTTGATATTATCTTTGCGCTCCTCAAATTGTGGGCGCTCAGCAATAAAGGAGCATTTTGTTTCAAGCGTTTTAGTTTAATTTAATTTACTTGTAATGCACTGCTGGAAAGGCTAATTGACATTTGAAAATTCAGTTTTGATCTCATTTGTTTGTTCTGTAGCTTCATTTTTGTCAATACGTGCACTGTGTAGGTTTTATAAGCGATCTTACTGCTGAGCATTGTGGGATCAGATAGCCGCATATGAGTCCTTTTTTAGTCTATTAGTATAGACCTACATTTTTAGCTGGATATGGTATAATTTTTTTTGCAACAAAAATATAATTACTAGTAATATCATTATAAAATAAGACTTATAGAAATCATACAAAATACAAATGCGAAAATCTATGGCACACAAAAATGTAATTGAAATATGAAATGAAACAACTTTTACGGATCTACTCGCGTTTATTTTACACATTACTTATTTAATGTTAGGAATTAATCTAATTAAAACTATAACTTATTTCAATTGCATTTTTGTGTGCCATAGATTTCCGCAAAGTAACGCCTGAATCCATTGATATTATAATAATAGCAAAACAAATTTATGGCAACATTAATTTATCTACCTATTGTAAATTTACTGCACTAAAAGGTTCTCTAAAGGAAATTGCTTTTGGCAATAAAGCGCATCCTGAATCCTTAACGACTGAGGAACAGCCATCTTAACTCTGACTGACCTCGTGGTCTGGAAATTAAAAGTGACATGAAAACTACTACGAAAAATATATTTTTTACATTATTTACAAATTGATTATTAAAATACATACCGTTTGAGAATTTTCGATATTAAAAATAAGTTACCAAGAAAGAAAGAGATAAATATATTTCACCATTTGCCAATGACCTTTATAGCAAGAAAACGGAGAACTCGTAATTGATAAGTCTCGTAAAGCCGTTGGTCCCGGCTGCATTAGCATTCGTTCACAACCACCAATCCGCGCTGAGGCCCGCGTGGTGTAAGTGGTGGTGATTTTGTGTTATCATAGCGTGAGATTAGTCACCGATTCAAAAATCGCCACACAGCCGGATTTAAAACAAGTCTTATCATCGACTAAACTACTGAGTCACTATTGAGACGTTGTTGAATCACTTGAAGCTATGACGGCATTCCGCAACAATATTAAAACATATTCAGGCTACATTACTTTATAACACGGATGTTATCAGAACAAAGAATTCTAACTTTGTGTAGAAACTACGAGAACTTCACAAAAGCTTATCTTCTGAAGAGCGGGCTTTTAATATTTTATTTCACTTAACTTAATTATCAGGCGCTCCAAGGGTTCTTTTGAAGCACTTTACGCCTGTTTTAACACCTTCTTTATCACAATAGTTTTTCCCCATCGTTACATCTCGTACTTTGTCACAAAAAAAATTAGTTTCCACGCAGAATGCGGAGGCAAAGGCGTGCAAAAGTTTTATTGCGATTGTCTAGTTTTAAACAAAAGGTTAGGGACGCTAGTTTTTTTTATATTTATTTGTTAAGGTACGTGTACCGTCAAACACACGAAAACAAGTTGCAGTATCATAGGCGATTTTAAAATTGCATAATGTGCAATTCTATTATAAGCTTACACAGCATTTATTTATTTATTTGAATTAGGTACGCAGACAGATTACAGTCAATTACACATCCATGAGAATATAACAATATAGTAAGACTAGACTGTAATCCATAAATTGCATACACATCATGATTCGAGTACTACCATATGCTACGTTAAAAAAACAATTATAAAAAGCAATTACAAAAAATAAAACAGAAGAGAAAAAAAATTACAATTGTTGCGGAAACCCACAACACACACTATGCTACTGTTTAAAATTAGGTTACACCTTAAAATCTACAAAATCCACTCACAGTTCCATGCCGCTCCCGCAGTCCAGAACGGGATCCATATGGTCTGATGGGGCCGGAATCCGAGTCCGGGTCTTCTCGGGTTCCCTAATCACACCCAACGACTATCCCAAGTGCACTTTTCCCCCGAGGAAATACCTGCTTTCTCCAGCAGCGGAGACGCCGACATCCAAAACACGGATGGCGAATTGTACTCCCGATGCGATTCGCTTACGACGTACACACACACAAAACACAGGTTGCACAATACACTTAATTAGAGTAATACGGCTCCAAATGCCCTTATTACTGCTTAAAATCTATTTAATTGTCAACACACGATAACCTATAAACCAGCCATTGTTGCCTTCCCGAGACAAGTGCCAACAAAGAAAAAAGAACAATTAGTGATGGGGCCATTATGCCACCAAATAAATTGAATCTCGATAATCGATTCCCAAATCGATCCGTCCATACTACAAATCAAAGTTTTATTTCCATCAAAAATAAATGCCTGTTTATTTGCAACAACAATCAAAATAATAAAATTAAATAAATTAACATTCAAAACAAATACCTAGAATAATCAATTAAAACAATTAAATAAAACAAATACCTAAAATAATCAATTAAAACTATTAAATAATTAGTATTCAAAATAGGCACCCAAATAATAAATTAGAATAATAATTAAAAGCATTCTATACACAGTATTAAAAATATTTATTTATTTAAGTACTTATTTAATAAGTACACATACATGTTAAAGCCAATTACAAGTGACAGCGCAGCGTAGAAAGTTTCAAGGATTACACAAATATAGGTATACCTGTATACCTACTTTACAAATTTGTGAAATACAAACTTGAACTAAATAATTATACCTATTTTTCTATTCAATTAATGTTGTAAACACCCAAGTTATAGCAAATAAACTTATTTGTATTTTACTAAAGTTGTAAAAGTCTAGTTAATAAAAGTCATAGCTTCGCTTAATGTTCTTAATTCTGTCTATGGTCTTCCTTTGTTATTCAATTATCTAGTAGGCCTCCTCTAAATTACGCCAATCGCCGGTCCTGCGCTTTCCACGACATTTACGATGTCATCCATTTATTTGGAGGCATTCCAGTTTGATAAAGGCGCTATGCCGATAATTATCAGAGTTATACGTCCTCTACATTTTTAAAATTCCTTACGGGTAAACTTTTGCTTTTATCTCACCTGATGTGCGCACTTCACCTGGAATCTTAACATTAAGACACTAGCTATCTTAACTCAAGTTGCCGGAACACAACAGTGCTACTAATATTAATGTTGTGGTATGGTTTTACTTTGTATGGTTTAAAGAGTCTTTCTTATGGATAGATAGGGAGAACGAGACTCTAACCACTACGCGGGCCCAGTTGTTAACGACTGCAGGCAACATAATTTTATGGTATAAAGAAGATAAGATACCTTTTAACTAATTAGTTTGCGTTAATCCCCGTTAAAATTTGTTTAACTATGGAACGCGAAAGTTTAAAAGTGTATATAACATAATTTTAGATAAGATGGTAGTAGCTGGCCAGTGTGGGACAAACAAGCTCTACAACCAACCAAACCATATTAACAATTTGTAAAATAAGCGAAATAAGTTAAATAAACATAATTTGTTGCACAAAAAAACCCGATGGGTCGAAGTGTTACTGCGAGAGGGAAAGCTCAGCAGGCCCCACTAAGATAAAGATATCATCACTACATCTCTTCTAAAACATAGTCGCTTCCCGCTGTCCCTATGTATATATGTATGCTTAGATCTTTAAAACTATGCAACGGATTTTAATGTGTTTTTTTTAATAGATAGAGTGATTCAAGAGGAAGGTTTATATTATGTATAAATACATGCATGATGCATAATATAGTAGAGAAACACTCATAATTTTAGACGTTTCACATTTTTTTGCGCTTACATTGCAACCACTGGCTGAACCCTACGAGATAGATCAAAATAATGAACAACAGTATTGTACACCTTAAAAAGGTCTACAAAAAAGTCCGCAATGGTATATGTCTATCTCTTAGGGATAACCCACAATAATAATTTTTTATACTTTACTTTTTACGAGAAATAATGGCTTATTTACGAAGCGATTTTAAGCAATACATTATTAATCCTTCTCTAATAAAGTACAGCATGTAATTTAAATGAATATTTTCGAAGATATTACAGATTTCAATGCAGGGACATAGCGGTTGCGTGTATCAGCATTGCACCCGTGCGAAGCCGGGGCGGGTCGCTAGTAAACAATAAAACCCGGGACGTCTTGATTTGAGGCCGGTGGTCTTAACAATTACACCACAGAAGTAGTTAGATAAGGTTGATGTGGAATAATGAGTGGTTTGAAATAACTGTCTACTAGAAAATTAAACGTCTCACAATCTACACATAGTAGCATTACACACAGTGTCCTGATGCAAAGCTGTCATGTCGGCTGCTAACTACTTGAGATTAATACGTTTATTGTTTTCTAAAGTTTACGCGAACACTACACATTGAAATGAAATTACTTGTACCAGTCTCCCTGTGACCACGGACCCTGCAAAGGGTTCGAAACATCAGGATAAACGTTTAAAAAAGTAATGTGTAAAGTAAACGCGAGTAGATCCGTAAAAGTTGTTTCATTTCAATTATTACGTTTTAGAAAAAATATAATATATCCTCCTAATGTTATAAACGCGAAAGTTTGTATATATGGATGTTTGTTACTCTTTCACGTAAAAACTACTGAATGGATTTGGATGAAATTCAGCATACAGATAGTTTATAACCGGGAAGAACACATAGAATACTTTTTATCCAGACATTCCCACGGGAACGGGAACCATGCGGGTGAAACCGCGAGCGGCAAATAGTGTTTAATATACTGATGGCCTCAGACGTTCAGTGGACTTGCCACTGAAATTCATGTTTTCGTTAACGTCATCGAATGGCGTATATAAAGTCGCGTTATACACTCTGGCGACGAAATTTGTTCGATTTCGGCATAGTTTAGTATGAAGCTGATAGTTATTAGTTAGTTATGACGTGCGCAATTCGAGTACACTAGCCACAGCGTATTACTTTCACTGTATTTATCCAAATTATGGCTCAGTCCAACCGCGCGCTATCGAATGTACGACAAGGCTTCCTTGTTTCCAATCCGGTGAACATAGCCTTAATGGCTGCGACTCACTCGCGACAATTGCAGCACCATTGTTCAGGCACGAGCTATATTCGACGGATGCATTGGATATTCGGGCGGTAGACTTCAGGCGTTACAATTTTTGGGGATTTTGGTTACGTTCAAAAAGCAATTATAAGGCCATTCAAGACAATTCTTACTTCTAATGTCACCAGGATCAGCTGCTTTAATGCCGTACAAATTCATAATAAACAAACTCGAACTAGGCACTCAGTCAGCGTGTCAAATCGTGGAGGGCCATGGCCTCGTTCAGGGAAGCAGTCATTTCGCTGAAGGTCGCCGCAGAATATCCGTGAGAAATATGTCCATGCGGGCCCAATCGCACGTGATTCGTTAGAATGAGGTGGCGGTTTGCCGTCCTCCTTCCACTGCAGTGAGACTTCACAGAAGTCTGATGGGCTTGCAAACTATCCCGGGCGTCACCGTTGGCGGGCCGTGGCAGGATTGAATTCCGAGTCTACTGTCCGTGGTCACAATTCACGAATCACGTTCTCGACATGTAATGGTATACGAGGAGTTTTACTGGGTAGATATTCCCTCTTTCCCCCGAATCGAAAGTTGGGGAGAGAGTCACCACACAACCTCAACCTCACAACATAACAGTCACCAACCAGCTTCCATATCCCAGTTTCGGAAAGATGTATTTCTCCTTGTATCAAAAAAAGCCCTCTGACAGCTGGGAGTATGCTGTGTACGTTCACCACAACCTCACCTTACACACTTAAAATGTTTTCAATTTCCAACTTCCACTAAATGAAGTGAATCGGTATTGTTACCGTATTAATTGAATAAATCAAATCATAGCACAACAACAAATATTATATGACACAGAGTTGTGACTATGTACACAATGTAATGCTGCAACTATTTCACGCAAGGCATTCACTAAAGCCATATTTTACCGTGTTGATATTTGGCAATACACTATAAATTGTTGATGCGTTTGTTAGAGCAGTGTTATCGTAAGCGCGTATTAATTTATACGCACGGTTGCGACAACAGGGCCCAGGAGTTGAACAATGACACCGTGTGGTATAACGATATATAAATTTGCATTAACATGCATAGCCTGGCCAGACGTAACGCTTATCACTGTGTTTGCATTGCAGATCTTAGAGCATCGTTTCATTATTACGGTTTAATATAATACTCACGCTTAGCCCAAGATAATATTCTATAAGGAGTCTTCCCCAGCCACTCAAAAAACTTTTTAATTCTAGATTTTGACGACGCCGTAGTTTTTAAAAACGTTTTTAACACACTAAAAGAAAGTACTATTGGAACTTATTTAAAGACAATGTGGCAATAATCAGTCTAGTGGGATGTCAAAATGAGGTTCTAGAATATGTCATCATCATCATCATCAACATCTCAGTTAAAGGACGCCGACTGCTGGGCAAAGGATCTCCAAGGAGCTAGATTTAGTACCAACCTAATTAATGTCACCTTAAAATAAAAGTAACTACACTCGTACGACTCGTACGTTGAGATTGATTTAACAATTAACCAATTAAATCTATTTCTTTCGGTTGAGAGTCAGTGATCCTACACTTCAGATAAGTTAGCTTAGTAAGATAAGATGAGATAAGATTAATTAACTTTATTTTACACCAAACATTTGACAAAAAACTACATAAAAAAATACACGTACAAAGAGCGGTCTTATCACTCAAGAGTGATCTCTTCCAGACAATCTTTGGATAAACAAAAAAATATTTGAGTTTGAAGTGGGTTTGTCAAAAGTAAATGTATACAGAATAATTTAATTACAAAAAAATGTTAGTCATCAAAGATGTGTGAAAGATGATACTTAGCTAATATAAAATTGTTATCTAGATGGCTAATAATTCATCATCATTCACTTTCACTGTTCTGAATCTTATAAGAGCCCGGTGCAATATATCATCCACTTCCGTTCTCTCAATCAGCCGTCAACTCTATATGTATGGTAGTTCTCTCTATGCTTTATCATCTTTCACACATCTTTGGTGACTAACATTTTCTTGTAATTAAATTATTCTTTATACATTTACTTTTGACAAACCCACTTCAAACTCAAATATTTTTTATGTAGTTTAATTATGAAAATACCTATTTTCATAAGATTTTTTTTAAAATTATTTAATAATAATCAAATCAATAAAATTATTGTATCATAAGATACAATAATTGAATGAGAGAAATTGACAGGTAATGACTATCAGCTGCCTCTGCCTTCTAGTGGTTATGACCACCAGTCCCAGACTCGTTGGTCCCGGGTTTGATTCCCAGCAGGGGGACCATTTAGTGTACTCAGTTTGGCTAGTGGTAGAGCTGGTATATTATCTTCCTGGCTAGCTGCCATCATCTTATCAAAACATGTCACCAAAACATTAATGTTAATAGCATTATTGTATTTCGGCAGCTGGAGATAAGATAGCCAGTGCCTTAATAGTTGAGGATTCCGGGTTAAGCTCACTTCCACCTTTGGCCTTATCATCGTTTAAGATAAGGTAGGGAATAAAAAACCTGCAGATCTAAAAGTGGTTTTGCCTTTGAGTGCTATTTGTAGTTTCGATATAAACATAAACTACATTTACCAAAAGTGCGGACTGGTTACGGAAAGAAAACAATACTGTTTGTGGGTGTTCAGTTTTACAATCAACTACCAAACGACATAAAGGAATGCGTTAACATAAATTCATTCAAAAGTAAAGTAAAGGATCGTGTGCGCATTATAACATATTAATGTTTTTTTTTTTTTTTTAATAATGTAATTAAATTACTCATTCCACTATGTTATAGGTACTGCTGCGCCAGAAGCAACTGTTATTTTATATTAAGTTATTTTTAATCTCATTATAAGAAAACTTTATGTTTGTATAAGAATAAAGTCTTTAAACCTAAACATAATTTGTATGTTGCAGCTTTTATTGTTACTTCATATGCATTTGCTTGATTAAATAAATAATATTATATCAGAAGCTATGATTAATCTGCCATTGTATGTCAACGTCTGCAAGATTAATGAGTAAGCATTAAGATTGATTATTATAAGGAGTGGTCACTTAACATTTGACCGAAGCATGTTGATGTTATTTCTTATTAATTATGACTGTGACAGCAGACTTACTTACGTCATATAATAATCATCATACTATTAGTCATCTTTAATATTATGACTGTATTCCGAATCATAATATCAATACAAATGAATTAAAGATTGATTACTAAGTTTTTTTGCGAATATAAAGTCATATTTATTTTTTGCAATAATAATAATAATAAATTCGTTTTATTGAAGCAACAATTTAAAGTTACAAAATAACAGGCCCATATATAAATATATAAGTATGTTACGCACCACAAATGCTTAAAAACTAACGTTGTGGCGCGACTCCAGCGGCTTCACCCTCACAAGCAGGGCAAAGATCTCTTCCAAATCCTTTCATATCTTTCATCAATAATTGTTCTTCTAAAAATTCTTTTTTTTTCTGTCTTTTATGACACCTTAGTGGGCGATTTTCAAGGCGCTAGGCCCGATACCCGAAGGTCCCAGTTTCAATTCTCAGGTTGGGCAACGTATGTTTCGGATTTTCTGATGCATAGCATGAGTTTATGATCACTGACCCGCATATTTTGGCTAGCGTGGTGATTAAGCCATTACCCATCTATTGTAGCGATGACTTGATTTCAATGATGGAGGTCTTTGCCTTGCTGTGCTATTTTATGTCTAGTATAAATAAACGACTTTTACTATTATTAGCGACCTCGTTGGTCAAGTGACAAAAACGCTAACTAATATTATAAACTAGCGACCCGCCCCGGCTTCGCACGGGTGCAATGCTGATACACGCAACTGCTATGTCCCTGCATTTTAAATTTGTAATATCTTCGAAAATATTCATTTAAATTACATGCTGTAATAGGCCATATTGATCTATATTGGATGCACAATGTATTTAAGGTTCTTAACCCTTTGACTGGTATACCGTTATATAGTTTTCATTGATTTTCATTTCTATTGCAATTATATAAGGTTCAAATTATGAGGCATCCATATTGCCACCACCAGTAAAAAGGTTAAATGGATAAGGATTAATGCTGTATTTTTCGTAAAAAGTAAAGGATAAAAAAATATTATTGTTGGTTATCCCTAAGAGATAGACATATACCATTGCGGAGTATTTTGTAGACCTTTTTAAGGTGTACAATACTGCAGTACATTATTTTGATCTATCTCGTAGGGTTCAACCAGCGTTTGCAATGTAAGCGAAAAAAAATGTGAAACCTCTAAAGATATAAGTGTTTTTCTATTATATTATGCATGTATTTTTACATATAAAACTTTCTCTTGAATCACTCTATCTATTAAAAAAACCGAATCACAATCCGTTGCGTAATTTTAAAGATCTGAGCATACATACATACATAAATAAGGAGAGCGGGAAGCGACTTTGTTTTTAAACTATGTAGTTATGCTCAAGTGAGTTCCTTGGTCGTTCCCTCACGTTTAAACTTAAAAACGAATCGAAGTTGACTTTTGCAAAGACTATGCAGACTTAGTTGGAGGTTCAGAGAGTGGTTCGATGGTGACAATGTTCCCGAGGGCAGCCGATAAAGATTGCGCTGATAGACCGATTTACACGAGAGAGGAAACTAGAAAAGTGCCTTTGTTGAAAATGTTGTACTTTGAATATTTTACAAACTGGTCTGAAGATTTTGTGGCATGCATGAACATAGCATGTACTTGATTTAACTTATCTGGCTGGCGTGCACTTGGAGAGGCCTATGTCCAGCAGTGGACGTGTGTAGGCTGATGATAATGATGATGATGATGATGATGATGATGATGATGATGATGATGATGATGATGATGATGATGATGATGGTGATGATGATGATGATGATGATGATGATGATGATGATGATGATGATGATGATGATGATGATGATGATGATGATGATGATGATGATGATGATGATGATGATGATGATGATGATGATGATGATGATGATGATGAACCCGGAATCTTCAGTTATTTAAGAGCTGGCTATTTTATCTCTTACTGCTAAAACAACATTGCTACCATTATCGATGTTATGGCAACATTTTTAAAAGATTAAGATAGCAATAGATTAGGATAGGCGAACTTAAAAGAAACTCTACACTACAATCGACCAAACCGAGTACACCAATGTACCAAATTGGGAATTAAACCAGAATCCCTGGGTCTGAGACGGTTGCTCTAACCAATAAACCACCAAAGTGGTTAAAGTAAAAGTATAGTTGGTAACTATACACTAACAACGTAAGGTAAGTAACGTGCTGTGCGGAGACTTGATTACGGTATTTAATGTAAAATTTTATTCATTTTATGTAATGGTTGGTGGTCATAAATAAATAATAATAAATAAATAAGTAAATAAATAAATAAATGAACTTTCCTACACTCACACCAATTATCTAGCCCAAGAGAAGCTTCGTTATGAAACTCGTTAAATGGTTAATATACAACGGATAAACATACTTAAAAAATACATACTTATTATACATAGAAAACAACCAGACCCGAGACAATTTAGAAAAACAATAATTTCTAAATTGACCCGACCGGGGATCGAACCCGTCTCGGGTTCGATCCCCAGTCAGGGATGGCGACACCATGAAAACCGGTGTACAAACCACTCGACCAAGGAGGTCGTCCAATAATATAACAATAATAATAATAAACTTAAAAGTTTATTGTTGAACTATAGAAACATGTATATATTTTATTTCACCACATCGAAAAGCTATTTAAATTCTAAAAACACCAGTTTGCTGCTTTATTTAAGTTTAGCAAACAAACAATGGAATTTACTGCCCGGCGCGACCGCTGCCAAGTTCAAATTTAATATCAACTTTAAATTTGCCATTGGGTCGGCAGCTTTTTCATTGTTATATGTAGCATATGCATGTTATATCAAACATTTTAAAGAAATAGAAGTATATTTTTCTATTGTACCTACCTATCTATAATTATAAATAAGCTTTGTTTAAAATGGAATGCAAATGTTCAAAAGTGTTTTGAACAAGTACGTTCCATTTTAAACAAAGCTTTATAACGGAGATTCTCTAACTACTTAGTATCGAAAAGCTCGAAGGCACAGTGGTAAACGAACCTAGTCGCTATTGCTGAAATTAAGGAACTGTGGCAAAAGCTGCGGCCACCGGATGGGTGACCAAACATTTATCATCTCGAGCTCCTCTGTGCTTCGGAAGGCATTGATCCCGGCTGCATGCTAGTGCAACCGTTAACGACTGCATTGGAAGTTATTCATCATCATCATCATCATCAGATTATTTCTATGTCCCCACTGCTAGACACGAGCCTTCCCTATGGATGGATAGGGAGAACTTTTCTTTTTTTTTGTGGCACGCCATATTGGCTTCACCCTGCCTGATGAAAAGCAGCCAGTGAAAGCCCCAGAAGTGAAAGCGTTCATCACAGCGCTACCACGCTATGCCGAACGCTCACACTATGGCGGCCTGCATAAATGCTTTTTCACGCCCTGCTTAAATAACCCGGGAGAGAAAGAGGAGGGAAACACGTGTGCGGGAAGCGCATTCCACATACGGGCAGTTCGGCAAAGGAACGATTGTCTAAACTTTTTGTTACGTGTCTTGATGGTCAGCACGTTATGAGGGTGGCTTGGTGGGTTGGTGGAGGGTGGCTTAGACCTGCACGCGTCGCTCTGGAAAGGAATGGAAAGGGAGGAATGAGGTTAAAGAGCTCCTCAGAGCATTCACCGTGGTAAAGGCGGTAGAAAGCACTAAGGGAAGCAATGTCCCTACGTAGCTGTAACGGGCCATAAACCACCACGCGGGCCCAGTGCGGATTGGTGGTTGTTAACGAATGCTAATGCAGCCGGGACCAACAGCTTTACGTGCCTTCCGAAGCACGGAGAAGCTCGAGATGATAAATTTTTGTTCACCCATCCGATGACCGGCCTTTGCGAAAGCTGCTTAACCTCAGCACTCGCAGACCGGACTTGTTAACCGCTGCGCTATCGAGCTCCTCAGCAGTTATTAACGACTGCTAAGTCGTTAACAACCACTAATTTCCTAGGCCTGCGAGATGGTGGTTTCTTCTCTGTTTTACCTGTTTCATTTCCAATCCTTAGGAAGGCTCGTGCCCCATCAGTGAGAACATTTTATAATCATTTTACCATCAATATCATCTATAAAAGCTATTTTACAATTTACGGAAGCAAACTTAAATTAGCAATCTCTTAATTGTTGTTGTGTTGTTCACCATCAAAGTAAGAGCGCCTATTTCCTTTAAACTCCAATTAAAAATTCACGAACGTTCGTAATGAGCTTAGCTACGGCTCTAAATCAACTTCGAACAGGCTTTCAACGATTTGATTGCGGGGATCTTTTCAAAGCCCGCCCCAATATGGCCTAGCAATTAAAACCCGAGTATATCAGCTGACTGGTGTGTTTAACCAGTCAAGTTAAAATCACTACAGATTCGGTTTAAACAGCCAGTACGAAACAGGATAGCCATTATCAAAGCCCAGAAGCGCTTAAGACTTAGTTCCAAATATATTTGGACTCGAGATCCGGTGTATATTAAAAGCGGAACGCGTGTTTTAAACATGTTATTATTATAAAAAAATGGCGTTTAAGCTAGTCGTTTCTTTATTTGTCAAATGCCTAATGCATATTATTTATCTGTAAGTAAGAACAGCCTATTACTGTCCCACTGCTGGGCAAAGGCCTCCATTGAAATCAAATCATCACTACAATAGATGGTTTTTTTTGGAGAGATATTACTGATTGTTCAGACGGCATTTTCAGCTTCACCGGGCTTGTTTGGGGGCGGCGAAAAACTTAAAAGGTTCCTCAATCCGTGTGAAACGAAACACTTTCGGAGGTTTTCCAGAGGGAACGGCATCACGCACAATTAAGTGCGTGTCCCCGTGCCCTACTAGATTCACCGAAGGGTTCGGATCGGATCGGTACAATTGATGGGTAATGGCGTAAGCGCTTTGCCATGCGGCTGGTACCGAGGCGCTGTTTAATTTTCTCAGAAGTTAGTTTAAGAATATTGGAATCGACACACTTAACAAATGCCCGCTCGGATAAAAATGAGAGCATTATAATAATACCGAACACTTTCCGAAAGCTTTACATATTATAATATCTATTCCTTTGAAGTCTAACCCTTTTAAATGCAATAGTACTATTTTGTCACCGAATATTGAACCCTGTGCGGCAAGAATAAGATTGAAAAACAATGAAAAGATACAATTTCAAAGTAGACTCGAGGTAACTTGGACCAAACGCCAGTGCATTTCTCCACGGTGGATATTATAGGGAATTGTGGTTTAGCTTATCTCTGTTTGCGGCTTCAACATTTGGTATGGATTAATTAATAGTTCCAGTTTGAATTGTAGCAATGTGTGTGTAGAAGATCAACGGTGTTACAACGGTACGGTGTCGAGTCGGACACAACGATCGTTGGAGTATCGTTATCGACGGCATTAGTGTTCCATAGTGTATCTTAACTGATAATAACATGTTCTTGCTATAAACGTTAAGGTTATCGTAAAGTACGGTGTAAATTTGATATAATACATCAGAGTAATGGGATCAATTCGGCTTTAAGATATTTATTTCTCATAGAGAATATAGAAATTTCACTTAAAATATAAAACGATATTCTAAAAACTGATCTGATTTCTAACAGTGTGATAGTTTAAACGATGAAGTCCTAAGTAAAACAATAAGACACACAGTTTTTTAGAACTGAAGTTTTTTCTTATCATACAAAGTAGGAGTACAAATAAGTATGTCTATACGAGTATATCTAATGTTGCCATAAAATCAATGTTATTAGAATATGCTATATGTTATGTTACTTATATATTTCACCCTTAATATTTTGCATTGCATATAATGTGACAGATTAAGTAGTTTAATTGTTTTATATTATTTTATATTGCTTATAAGATTTGTAAGTTTAAGACTTATTAAAGCTTTAACATCAGAAATTGCGTGTGGCAATTGAAGAAGAAGTAGAAGAAGAAGAAGAAAAAAGTATTCATAACCACTTATATTAATAACAATGCATGGACAAAAGACTTAGAACTAGTAGTGTTGAAACGGTCTCCACTCAGCATAATGTCAAAATACCTGGTTGGCACCCCGACGCTGACCTTCCGTGGAAACCAGAAAAATAATAATAAATAAATAAAAGGTAGGTGACGTCACTGCACGCCAGCGCCATCAACCACATCAAATCAGAAACATTGTTCTGATCCCAATATTAGTAGCTATATAGAAATTCGGAAATGCGAAACCATGAAAATATTTTACTTACAGCGATTCATCAATATAAGTCATCAATACTACCAATTCAATCAGCTTCAAAGTTTGCTTGTATCTTACACTGACGACAGGTCGTTCTAATAATCATATTACACTTTAATTGTTACAAACACATTTTATTTGTTGGCCTAATACTTTCTTTTAGATTAAAAAAAGTGATCTGATAGAATACTTACTAAACTTTTTTATTGCAACAACGATAATCTGATCCGAGTATCCGATTGGGGTGACGCGAACCTGGCCAAGTTCAACGCCACCAAAACACAGGCGTGTATATTCTCCGGTAAAAGGAGTCCTTTCACCCTGACTCCTACTTTCCGAGGTGTCTCTGTTCCCATTTGCGACCATCTCGAGCTTCTTGGTATGAAACTGTCAAACATCGACCCTAAATTTTAACTCCTACTTGGAATCGAAATCACAACTTGCCGCTAAAAAGCTGAGTACCCTCTCAAAGGTGAGAAAGTTCTTCACAACGGGACAGCTGCTTACTTTATATCAAGCACAAGTCCGGTCGTGTATGGAGAATTGTTCTCACCTTTGGGATGGTTCCGCCAAATATCAACTTGGAGCACTGGAATCGATAGACCGGAGAGCCAGAAGACTCATTGACGATGACGATCTGTTTCACGCCAAGCTGCAGAGCTGAGAACATAGGCGCCAGGTCGCAAGTCTTTCGATTTTTTATTGGATTTACTTCGGAGAGTGTGCAGTGGAATTGTTCAATTTGATTCCTCCATCACCTTTCTATCACAGGACAACCAGACAAACTGCGCGACGCCATAGTTACACAATAGAGATTCCACCCATGCGTACGAAGCGTTTTGCGTCCACGTTTTTCTTACGTACCGCAAAGCTTTGGAACTCCTTGCCTCAGTCTGTGTTTCCTATCAAATATAATATTGGGGTCTTCAAATCACGAGTGAATCGGTACCTTCTAGGCAAGCATGATAAATCGTAGGCTACATCATCACTTACCATCAGGTGAGATAGTAGTCAAATGCAAGCCTATCGAATTATAAAAAAAAAAAAAAAAATTGCTTGGCCTAAATCTTACCTGACAAACACAGGTACTTTATGTGCCAAAGGTATTACTGAGGAACCGGCTAACATACCTCCAACTGACGTAAAAATTAATCTGTGAATAGTGTTTGCTATGTTTACCGATCTAAAAAAGATGGTGAAAAGTAACCAGGCGGATTTACAATACATTTTTCCATCAATCAAACCGTTGTTCTGTCTTGGATAAAATCTGTGGGAGCTATGTTGCTTGTTTTCGAAACAACTAGGTGTTGTAAAGAAAATCTCAATTGTATGAGTTAAGAGTGGTCTGATTGCTTAATTTTATTTTACGACGCAGACAAAGGGTGTTAGTCTGACTTTATAAATAAAGTTAGCGAAGAAAATTTTTTTTTTAAAAGCAACAACGACGTAATGTTTCTCTTTGAAAACATATTAGCCTTTGTCTCTGTTGACATTGTCACACATGTAATACGTTCTGATGTCTGCTAAAATACAAAATAATTATTTTGTTACAGTAGAGAAAATCTTAAAAGAAAAGACTGTGTCTTTTCTTTTAAGATCTGCTATAAAACCCCGTTATCAGAGGTGCAATTTGGTAGCTAGATGTTTTTAGAGATGGCTAAAAATATTTATGAGTTTTGAATTTTTTGAATTGTTTTGAAATGTTTTTTTATTTTTCTGTTTTTTTTTATTTTACTGATAACTTATAACTATGATTGCTTTTTCACATATGTTTTTTTAATGTTTTGCGTGGCAGTCCAGTGCATGAAAGCTCTTGAGATAAACCTTTTCCATAGAAGTAATACTGGCCAAATAAACTGATAATACATTATTTACGTCAAAGATAGTCAATTTCAGACGCTCGCAACAATGTTTTCGTATATAGCCATTCATAGCATATCATACAAGTATATGGTATACGTAGGTAGGTACAAAATATTTTGAAATCAAATACGCCGGTTTTTCTGAAAATGGAGCAACTTCTTGCAGAATACCCTGAACTCTAAAAAACTGAAGATAAAGTTTTATGTACAATTTGTAATGTACACATCATTCCTAGATGTTGGAATATTAAAAAACATATCAATTCGAATTCCTATCAAAAAAAAATTAACTTATATCCTACACATATTGATCATTTAATAAAAGACATTCCAATACTTGTGAACAGCGGCGATAAAATATATTGAATATCTTGCAACTCGTGTCTAACTTTAACCAAATATTGTATTGGCAGACATTTGAATACCCTCACTCACAAAAAAACGAACGAAAATAAATCAAAATTTAACTGAGATCTCGTAGAGTTTTTCGTCAGTTGCAATATACCTTTACCCATCTTTAAAAACGTCCAGCTACCAAATTGCACTTCCGATAACGGGGTTTAAGTCACACACACACACCCTTGCACACGCACACTCACACTCACACTCACACTCACACGCACACGCACACGCACACGCACACGCACACGCACACGCACACGCACACGCACACGCACACGCACACGCACACGCACACGCACACGCACACGCACACGCACACGCACACGCACACGCACACGCACACGCACACGCACACGCACACGCACACGCACACGCACACGCACACGCACACGCACACGCACACGCACACGCACACGCACACGCACACGCACACGCACACGCACACGCACACGCACACGCACACGCACACGCACACGCACACGCACACGCACACGCACACGCACACGCACACGCACACGCACACGCACACGCACACGCACACGCACACGCACACGCACACGCACACGCACACGCCCACGCCCACGCCCACGCACACGCATACGCACACGCATACACACACACACACGCACACACACACGCACATTCATACGAACTCCCTCACGCACACACTCACGGCATTCTAATATTCTTTCAATTATAGTAATATTGTTATATTGTTCTTATTTTAACAAATCTTAGAAAAAATGCAAAAATTATGTTTTAACGTTCAACCCTTAAGAAAGTCTAAAAATGCATATTTGAAATTTTACGTTCAAAATTTAATATACCGCCTGCGGAGTGTAAGCTGGTCCTGTTTCTACTCGTGCAACATAAAGTTGGTTCGCGTAACTTGTGCTTACTTAAGTCCCTGTAAGTTCAGTTCGTACCTATACAGGTACAACTGTATGCAACAGCATACCGTACCAACAGGTATGGGAGGACTAAGCAGCTTAGCATACGAAAACGAACTTGATGTTTAAATATTAATTGGAGATGTGGCAACATAGAACTCCCTTATTCTGTGGTTGTACCCTTTAAAAAAGGTGTTTTCTGTGTCAGATAGTAATCTCAAAACAGTGACACGAATTTTTACTCTATGTTTTGGTACTTTTAAGGGGACTGTGGAGGCCATGATGCTCAGAATAATAAGGTTAAGGTGACAGATCACAGCAACCTGCATTTTGAGATACTTACGACTCTTTTAATATTGTTTTTTTATATCTAGATGTTTTTATATGAAACATACCTTTAAGGGCTAATTTTTCAATCATCAGTTAAAATTTATTCATTGAATTATTTTGACATGATGACAGATTCTCTTTAGAAAAGATGTCAAAATGACAATATTATTTGTTGGATAAAACATTGCAACTTATATAACTGAAGCGTTTGTTTCTAACTCAGAATTGTTTCATAAAAATTTAGAAATCACACACAAGGAATCTCAAATTCCTTGTTTCTTAGAAACATAAAAAAATTATAATATAATTTGCTAAATAAGCCCTTCAAATACATCAGATAATATTATATGTTCTTTGAAACAAGGCGAGGAGGCTACAGTTACTTACGAGCGGCTTGGGTCGAGGCATATAATAATATATCTACTCTATACTGTCCTCGTCTTGGTTTATAAACCGAGGGCACAGCGCTCGGCCCGATACCCGAAGTCCCGTGTTCAATTCCCAGGTCGGGTGAAGTGTGTTTTGGATTTTTCAATACATAGCCAGAGTTTGTACGCGTGGTGATTAAGCTATTACCCATTAATTGTAGTCATGACTTCATTTTATAATGGAGGCCTTTGCCTAGTAGTGGGACAGTTGTAGGCTTAACTTTACTACTACTAACTATAAATAAAAAAATGCTTCAGATCATTCCCCTTCGTGATAAACAATATGAAAAACTAACTTTTTTATATTTTCTCGGGTCTGGGTGGTTGAGTAACTGCAACCGTCGTTGTTTCTGATTTCCATAATACAAGTGCTTAAGCTAGTGTCTTTGGAGACAGAGCAATGTGTGTGATGTTGTCTAATATATTAATTTTTCGGCAATCAATAAATTGGACCCTAACAGACAGGACACGCAAACTGCATAATAGGTGTATTTATATAACAATTTGAACTATCATGGTCACTTGCATTAAAGATAATTATTAACGGGATTCTTACCATGAAATATCGAATACTCACAAATAATAAACATGGTAAGAATTCCGTTAATAATTACTGTAATGTATATTTATTTTGCCATAACATAAGTGTATGTTAGAAGTGTCTAATCGAAAAACATTTAAAATAACACTAAGCACAAAACAATTTGCAGTAGATTAATTGTTTTGCTTAAAAATTATGCTTCTTAAAAACTAACGCCTATTTTATACCTGGCAAAAGAAAAAACATTTCGCACGTTATAAAAAATACCAAACACAGTAACACAGTCTAATTTGATTTTGTTTTTATTTAAAACACACACTGTCATGTCGCTCTTATACTCGTAGTACACGCCGGTGCGCCTCACAAAATCCACTGCATATTCCAGACGCTTTGAGATCACTATGAATACTTCCAAAAGTGGTTAGCGGGGCGATTTATGAGTTTACGTGAAATAATATCCGGTGCATTCTGGAGAGCGGTTCGGGTACGACGGTGTTTGTACCGACACGTAAGAACGGGCTCTTTTAATTTAGAACGAAAGAGTTGAGTGTTTGAAATGTGACATTAATACATTCTGTTTTTATTAAAAAACAAATCATTTATTCTTTAAAAGCCCTCATTTACCCTTACCCTTTTGTTTGCACTTTTGTCACTTCCTTTTAAACATGAGGCTCCCATTCCACCTCAGGTTGGCTGGAAGAGATCTCTATTAGAGATATGTCCACCTTTGCTCACCATTGTTTGTAAACTGTTCTCTGTATGTGTGTTTTTCGTGCAATAAAGAATATATTAACTCACAGCACTTATTACAAACAATATAAAGAATAGTTAAAACGAAACTACTGGCTCCACTTGTTCGGATTTTGGGAGAGCCTTCGACCGAGAAGAGGTTGCAAAATACTCAGGAGGCTTTTTTAGGCTATGGTCTCAAAACGCCGTCGGCTGCGTACAGCGGCACGCCGTACGCCGCGTCACAATGCTTGCTATACAAAATATGTACTTTTGTGGTCTCACTCATACGCTGCCGTCGGCATAGGGACGCCGTAGGCGACATTAGATGCTTTGCGCCACGTCTCTAGATATTTTGAACCATTGCAGCATGAAGGTCCTATTTTGCATCAGTTCAAAATGTCGAAATTTAACGGTCGCCTTGTGCCTCTTCCTCAAGTGTCACAAGCACCGCCAACATGTAGAATTTATATCCATTTTATATCACACAACTACATGCGAGCACTGTTTGTCGACTACTGTGGACTACCTGTTGTGAACGAGACGTCGTCGTTCGCATGAGATGTATTGACCGCTGACGCTGTGCCTGGCGTTCAGTCTCAAACGTCGACCGGAACGTTTACGCTGAAGTCAGACATCGCGTATAGCATTTAATAGGAGACCTTAGCCTTATGGTCAGTTAGTAAAATGACTCTGCTCTGCCTAATGTTAAGCAGAAGCATATTCCAGATGCAAGGATAGCTGGTAGAGAAGGCTACTGCCTCACTAGTCCTCCTCACAATGCTACCCAAAAGTTGCTTCTTCACATCTCGTTTAAAGGACCCCATCTTGTAGAAAGTAGGGTGGAAGCTGACTTGCGCGACCTCGGAGCCGACAACTAGCAAGAGATTGCAATGGGCAGAGAAAAGTGGCGAGTTCTCATTCGAAGGCCAAGACTCACTTTGGGTCCCTGCGACAATGGAGTAAGTAAGGTAAGTATGTTGTAGAAAGGATTAAATTAATTTTTTTAATTATATTTTTCGGGTAAGCACAGTGCCTTGAGCTCACCTGATGTAAAGTGATGATAAGGCCAATGATGGAAGCGCACTTCACCCGGGAACCTCAACTAGTGAGGCACTGGCTATCTTATCTCTAGCTGCCGGAACACAACAATGCTACAAACATTGATGTTATGGCGACATATTTAGATAAGATGGTGGTAGCTAGCTAGGCGGACTAACAAGTCCTACCATCAACCAAACCGAGTACACAAACATGTACCCCCGCTGGGAATCGAACCCGGGACCTCTGGGTCTAAAGGTGGTCTTAGCCCCTAGACCACAGAGGCGGTTAATACGATTGGAGGGAATTCCGTGTGCTTTTCAGTAAATACCGTAGGTATATTAGAGGCAATATGTAGGTATAAGGAATCAAAATAGAAAGAACTACAAGAAAATTTAAAACTAAAAAAGCAGATTGGCAAAAATTCAAAAATCAATTAAGCATAATTTATACTGAAAATAACATAAATTTAGAATTAGTAAATAAAATAAATAATAAAACACAGACAGAGGAAATAGATAACAAATACAATAAAGCAATGGAAGAAGCGTGTAAGCAATCAATACCAACAACTAAAAAGAAAGATGTACTTACCTTGCCATGGTGGTCCGACGAGTTGGAGACGATGAAGAAGCAGGTGGCCACGAGGAAACGCAGGATCCGATGCGCAGCGCAGCGTCGCAGAGCCGTCGTAGTCGAAGAGTACCTGGAACAAAAGAGAGAGTATGAAGCCGCCGTTTCAAAAGCCCAGACAACGTCTTGGAAAAACTTCTGCACGAAACAAGACCGCGAATCTGTCTGGGCAAGCATCTACAGGATAATAAAACGCACATCCACAAGAGAAGAGGACCAAATGTTGGTCAGAAATGGTGCACAGCTGGACGCGGCTGGCTCAGCAATACATCTCGCAGCAACCTTTTACCCGGAGGACCTCACGGACGAAGATAATGCGACACACACGGAGACGCGCAATAAAGCAAAGACTGCAAATGTGGGGACAGATGGTGATACATTTGACCCCCCTTTCACCTGCACAGAACTGCGAATGGCTGTGGATGCATTCAATCCAAAGAAGGCTCCGGGAAAAGACGAAAAGACTGCCGACATTTGTAGGATGACTATTTACAATGATCCCAATCTGTACTTGGGCATTGTGAATAAATGTCTGGAATACGGATCCTTTCCGAGTGACTGGAAGCGGGCAACGGTAGTGGTACTCAAGAAGCCAGGTAAGACGGATTACTCGACCTCTAAATCTTACCGTCCGATTGGCCTGCTTCCGGTCCTCGGAAAGATCTATGAAAAGATGATAGTCGGAAGGCTCAAACATCACTTATTGCCTAAGTTCAGCAAACACCAATATGGGTTTATGCCCCAAAGAAGTACCGAGGACTCACTCTTCGCCCTTGTAAATGAGGTTAGGAAAGAAGTAAAAAACAAAAAAATAGTGACGTTGGTCTCCCTCGACATCGAGGGAGCATTCGATAGTGCATGGTGGCCAGCCATCAGGGTGAGGCTGAAAGAAGAAAAATGCCCTCTGAATATCCGGAGAGTCCTGAGCGACTATATGTCAGATAGGAGCGTCGCGATTCGCTACGCGGGGGAAGAGATCCACAGGGAAACCACGAAGGGATGCGTCCAGGGATCAATCGCTGGACCCATCCTGTGGAACCTACTGTTGGACCCTCTCCTGAAAGAACTGGAGAGTCGCGAGGTTTGGGTGCAGGCGTTTGCGGATGATGTTGTGCTGTTGTTTGTGGGCAACACGGCCCTGGAGATAGCCAGCCAGGCAAATCCTGTTCTCGCTCGTTTTGAGGAGTGGGGTGTACAAAATAAGTTGAAGTTCGCAGCACACAAGACGAATTGTCACCTGTCACCAAAAAGCTGAAATACGACACCCCTCGCCTCAACATGAGCGGAACGGAAATTGAACATAAGCCTGAAATAAAAATCCTAGGACTAATTGTCGACAGCAAACTATCCTTTAATTCGCACATCGCGAATGCCTGTAAGAAAGCAGCCGGCTTTTATAAACAGCTCTCAAAGACGGCCAGGGTTAACTGGGGACTCAACCCAGACATCCAAAAAACAATCTACACAGCGGCAGTGAAACCAGTTGTGACATATGCAGTTGGCGTCTGGGCTACGGCCGCGGAGAAGATCTCTGCACGCAAACAGCTGAATATGTTACAGCGGGGCTTCCCACAAAAATGTGCAAAGCATATCGCACAACAGCACTCAACTCTGTCCTGGTTCTGTCCGGAACGCTTCCACTGGACCTTCGAGTTAAAGAGGCAGCCGCCCTTTACAAGGCCAGAAGGGGGGTCCCCCGGTCAGACCTCCGGGGTAGAGACATAGAAACTCCACACTCATTTTTACACACACCACACCTAGCAGAGTACATAAACATAGACATTAAACACATCACCGAAGACGCACAGATACACGCACATACACACAACATTTACATTTACACTGACGGCAGTAAGATTGACGGCAAGGTGGGGGCGGCACTATCCTTATGGGACGGGACCGCTGAAACCAAAGCCGTCAAACTTACTCTGCCGCCATACGCCACAGTATATCAAGCAGAAACACTAGCACTCAATAAAGCCTCGGAGGTGGTGCTGAGTAGAAAGGAAGTTTCTTTTGGAGTGTACAGCGATTCCATGGCAGCCTTGCAAACGGTCGTGAATGTCTCCTCCCTCCACTCCTTAGCGGTCAGCACAAGGCAAAACCTTGGGCTGGCTTTTAGACAGGGCAAGTCTGTAGACTTGTACTGGATAAATGCACACGCGGGACTAGAGGGAAACGAGAGGGCCGACCAGCTTGCCAAGGACGCCGCTCTACACTCCAAGAGAAAACCTGACTACGACAGGTGCCCTGTTTCCTTCGTCAAGCGACTCATCAGAGAGGAGACGATTGAGGAATGGAACAAGCGATACCAGACAGGCAGCACAGCCGAGGTAACAAAACTATTCTTTCCTGACATCACTGCCGCTTACAAAATCACGCGCCACATCACCCACACACAACTCACCACACAGGTGTTCACAGGACACGGCGGGTTCTCAGCGTACTTAAATCGCTTTAAGTGCAAGGACAGCCCGTCGTGTGCCTGCGACCCTAACACAGATGAAACTATCATATACATCCTCTCCGAGTGCCCTATACACACTCTGGAGAGGTACAACATCGAGGCCTACTTGGGCACCAGAGTCATCCCCAAAAAACTTCGCGACGATATTGGCTGGTGATGGCAAAGATAGAAATAAGTTTATAGAATACTGTACCAAAGTTGCAGAAATTGTGATACTTAGAAATAAAACTTAACTAGCATATAACATTAGTAGTAAGATTAGCATAAGGACAACACAAATATATTGTTATATATTTGAGGTTTCCTAGTAATAATAAGCAAACAAGAAAATAAATATAGAATAAGTTTATAAATTTATTAAAAGTAGAATATAAGGCAAAATGTACAGCGACATAAAAGAGGCCACCAACACTAAAAATAGTGTGAAATAGTTAAATAGAAATAAACTGTAGGTAAATGAACATAATAAGAATATCGTAAGAAAATTTATTAGTCATGTAAACCTTTGTAAAAAAGAAAGTTTTTGAGCTGAACAGCTCGCTGAAAAAAGTTATTTCCCCAAATTAAAATAAGAAGAAAAGATGTTAATTAGAAGTAAAGTAAAGTAGTAAAACGGGTCCCACCCGTAAAAGAGTAAAAGATGATGAATGGCTGTGAAGTATGAAGTATGAAAGTGCGAGAGGAATAAATGCGAGAAATAGTATGAAAGAGAATAGAAATACAAAAGTATACGATAATGTTGGAGGAGCATAGAAAAAAAAAATATGTAGGTATATAGGTACAGGACGATTTTTGGTCATTGCACAAATGGTAAGATATTCTACTGAAAAAATATAAAACTCTGTTCGAGGTACATGGAGTATGTAATAGTATGAGTCTATGCGAAATAATATCCGGTTCATTCACGAAAGCGCTCCGGTTACGACAGTGTTTGTACGTACATGTATGAACGGGGTCTTTTAATTTAGAACGAGAGACTTAAGGCAAAACAAACAAAAACAACAAAAACTCACTAAATACGTTTAGCGCTAAACATGTTTACAGTATCATTCTGTCTCTTTCGATTTCCAACAAATGGCAGTAATGGAATGACATTTTAAACATGTTTAGCGCTAAACGCATTTAGTGAGTTTTTGTACAAACCAGCCTAAGGCCGCTTGTACACATCCGTTTTTATTGACCGGACTTTTTTTTCGTCGGATTTGCGTTGGTGTATGGTTTTTAACGTATGTGTGCACATGCAAAAAATGTTAAAATTATGTTATTTATTATTCTATAGGCTTCTGTTGTCTAGTTGTTAACCACCAGTGTCTGACCCAGAGGTCCTAGGTTCGATTCCTAGAGAAGCTTACTATGTTTGGTTCGTGGTAGAGAAATGGTAGAATAGGTTTTAGTTAACCTGGCTAGCTACAAACCACCATCTTAAGTCGTCATTACCTAAATTTTAAGAGAGTTGTTGTGTTCTGAAAGTAATAAAACAAATAACCTCAGTAGTTTCCGCATAAAGAACGTTTCCACGTTCAACCTATATCATCATTAAAGATCAGTTGAGATGAAGGTCAAGTGCATCATCATCATCATCATCAAGTGCCCTTAGACAAATAAGAAAAAGCAAGATACATGACGATTTCTTATTCAGTTTTCTAACGGTAGGATATTCCGTTCATAAAATTATACATCTTTGTTCAAAGAACATTGGTACTTAAGAGTCTACACGAAATAATATCCGGCGCTTTCTGGAGAGCGGTTATGGGAGGGACGACGGTGTAAACGTAAGAATAGGCCCATTAATTTTAGATCGAGAGAATTAAGTGTTTGAAGGTGTGAATATGACGTAGGTTTAAAAGAGAGGAACACAGTAGGTAATTGGTAACAGGTAGTTTTTTTATGGTTATACCTATAGAATTTCATGTAAATTCTGTTGCGAACAAATTACGATTTGGAAAACTGTTGAAAATTTTTCTACTAGCGGGGTTGGAACCCGCACCCTTTCGCATACTGGGTCAGGAGAACTATCTATAATGCTATGCGTGGCTCAGGTAGTTTATTGGTAGTAACTTCTGTTACACAATGGGGAAGTGATTTGTCCGGAAAATTAATGAAAACCAAAATAAACATTCTTTATTCATTTTAGGCAATTATAAAAGTAGAGTGTGACATGTATTTAAAGAAAAATAAATGTGCATTCATTTAAAATATGAAAACACACCATAGTGTAATTTGATATATTTAATGTAATTCTACTGCTGGTTCGGAAGTTGTTCTTCAGATCACCACAGAATAAAAACTATGTAGTTATTCGACAGACGATGCTGGCTTAACCTATAGACCTCAGAACAATAACTAAAGCTATAGAAGGATGGTTAAAATAAAAAACGTGCAACTATGTTTAGTTCCGTTCTATCTTATGGCTAGAAAAGGAGGTTGGAGTGCGACAAATGGTTGACACTTAGTTTTTATTTTTTGTATTGTTATGTCATTCGGTCATCAGAAAAATAAAATCTCGAGTCCTTTTGCCCGGCCAAAATCAGAAAAACGTTGATTTAAAAGATGACAGTTCGTTTCACAAGTCTGGCGACACCTTCGAAATAACGAAAGAAAAGGGACAATCGATCTCTTTCCAATACATCACCTAGGTTCATTAGTTAAAATAGTGCGAACTGATGAATTTGTGTTGTTATTTTAGTCCAGTTCTATAGCTTTAGTTATTATTCTGAGCTCTAGACACACAGAGGTGGTTAAAAAAGAAAAGTCCGTATGACATTTAACAGAATCAGCGTAACAAATATTCACAGTGACGTATTCATATAGCATTGTCCCCTTGATTAAGTCCCAGTATTAGTTTAAGCTTTTTACAAGCATGCAGCCCCAGTCCGAATGTGGGGCGCAATGAATCATGCTGACGCGTGCAGAGCGCTGGCGTCGCGCCAGTCTGATACCAGCCGATTGACTTATTGCCCGATGGAGCTCGCACTTTGCTAGTTGAACAAACTTATCTGTATCTAGCGACGATAAAGTATAGAGTGGAGCTGTTGTCAAAATTATCAAGGCTGTTTTAAAGCAACGAAAAACGAATACCTTAAAAGAGCCAGATTAGGAAATATTTCAGAGAAATCATTAAAGAAATTGGTCATCAGCACCTATCTAATTTTAAAACTTTGATTACATCAAAGTTTTGGAATGGCGAGAATTATTGTTATCTTGTGATTTTCTTGGTTACCTACTGAAATGCAAAACGTTTTTAGGCATAAAATGAAAATGCATTATGTTCATGGCCATAATCGTCACTTGCTATAAGTCTTATTAATAGCATAACTTCATAACGCATATCATCATATGGCCGAAATCTGTAATCATGGAAAAGCATAATTGCAATAATCATAATTAACAAAAGGCATAATTTAAATTTGCCATAACATTTAAAAGGCATAATAATCAAAAGGAAATGTGGCATAACTAATAGAATGTTGTATGTTTGTTGACATACGTCAATCCCGTACAATACCTAATCATTCTGACGACCTCCTTGGTCGAGTGGTCTGTACACCGGTTTTCATGGTGTCGCCATCTCTGAGGTCCCGGGTTCGATCCCCGGTCGGATCAATTTAGAAATACCTGTTTTTCTAAATTGTTTCGGGTCTGGGTGTTTCCTATGTATAATGAGTATGTATTTAAGTATATTAAGTTTATTCGTTGTCTAGTTAACCATTTCTCGAGTTTCTTATGGAAACTTTTCTTGGGGCTAGATAATTGGTGTGAGTGGAAACATTTTTTTATTTTTATTGGTTAATTTGTATTCTAACTCACACACACGCACACTAAAACGAAGTACCTATCTCATAACAAAATTTACAAATAAATAAAATATTATTGCTCTTATTTCCTTTTTTGATATGTTTGACAGGTATTTGCCACAGGCTCTAGTTAAAATCTGGAGCGCAATGAATCATAGAGACGTTATCTGAGAGCAGCTGATTGACTTATGGCATGATAGAGGTCGCTTTTGCTAGTGTAACAAACCAAGATATGTTTAGCTAACGGGTTTTCAGAGATAATGCATCAATGCTATACTCGTACCTACGAGTTTTTTAAACTGATGCGTACAGATTTCTATACTAATATTATAAAGAGGAAAGCTTTGTATTTTTGTATGTATGTTTGTAACGAATAAACTCAAAAACTACTAGACCGATTTTAAAAAAACTTTCACCATTAGAATGCTACATTAGCGCTGAGTAGCATAGGCGAATCAGGGACGGGCTGGTAGTTTTCAATAATTTTAAGAGTAAATAACATTTGTTTCAATTATCGTCATCATCATCATCACCAGCTCATTATAGGTCAACAGCTGTATCTTTGTTTTGTTGACCTGGAGAAAGCGTTCGATAGCGTGCCTCGTGAAGCTCTCTGGATAGTGCTAGGAAAGGTAGGATGCACAGAGAAAGGAGATTGTTCTGCGTCCATATATTGCTCGCCTTAAAATAAACTGCAGAGGAAAACTCATTTTCTAGTAATGAATTGCCTGTATTAACCCATGAAAACTAAGTTTCATAACGGACACTTCTGAGAAGACAGGTATTTAAATAAAAAGGACCGATTTTGAGGTTATGTTTAGTCATAGGAAACACTTTAGTAAATGCTTATAAATATTGAAATTTTTACTACTATGCCCTACAACAAGTTTCCTCTTGGTGACGCTGAACGGAGACATCACTAGGTGGTAGGTCTGATACCTGGCTGTCTAGGTAGGTACTACCGCAGTATCGATATGACACGGGAAAATATTTGGGAATATAATAACAATTTGTCATGGGCAGGCGTTTCACTTACCACGCAGTGAGCGGCCTGCTCGTTATATTACTTTGTAAAAATAAAATCCTTAATGATACGTATAGCAATTTAAGGCCTACTCAATTGTCAAGTTCCACTGCTACAAATGATATTGAAAGTTAATAAATCTATAAGTATTTGGCTATGCTAAACATGTTTAAAAAAGTTAATAAAACCGAAATACTAAAATGCTAAATATCAATCTTGTTACTCGATGTTTTCATCGAAACCAAATTCGATATTTTTTGTATGTAAAACATCGAACGGAGACATCACTAGGTGGTAGGTCTGTACACTGATAATACTGACATATTGACAAACAAAGATGGCGAGTTTGGTGGTAAAAAAATACTTTTAAAAGTCTTACTTATAATATACAGTGTCCGCTTGAAATTCTTACTGTCAAAATTATTATTTAAATTAATTACAACATAATGTATTTTTCAAATATTTGTAAATTTTGAGGCGATCCAGAGCAATCTCCTTTGTGGGACTTCTGAGACTCCTGCATGACGATATGCAGTGCTGCGTCACCGTGGATGGTGAACAGTCAGATTTCTTCCCCGTTACATGTGGGGTGAAACAAGGGTGTGTCTTAGCGCCCACACTGTTTGCCCTCTATTTTGCGGTAGTAGTCAAGGAGGTCCTGCAAACTGTTTCTGAAGGAGTCCGCATCCGTTTCCGCACAGATGGCAGTCTTTTCAATTTGGCCAGACTCAAGGCGTGCACAAAGGTCTCGTATGCATTGGTCTCAGAAATCATGTATGCTGATGACTTGTGCTTTTTGGCAGAATCCCCAGATGGTCTGCAACAGTTGATGTCCGTTTTCCACCAAGCATGCTGCAAGTTCGGCCTGAAGGTCAGTGTCAAAAAGACGGAAGTGATGTCCCTGGACCCACAATATGGTCTTGAGTCACTGGCCATTAAGCTTGGTGAAGATGTACTGAAACAGGTGTTTATGTTTCGTTATGTGGGGAGCACTATAACATCCAAGTGTGACCTTGATGCCGAAATTAACAGCAGGATCAATGCTGCAGCTGCAGCATTTGGGAAACTGCGTTCCAAGGTTTTCTGCTCTCACGACCTGAAGCTGGCCACTAAAATCTATGTTTACATGGCGGTTGTGCTGCCAAACCTCCTATACTCCTCCGAGACGTGGTGTGTGTATCGCCACCACATACGCACTCTAGACCGGTTCCACCTTAAATGCCTTCGTACCATCCTGAAGATCAGATGGTCGGACCGAGTGCGTAATACCGAAGTTCTGCGACGAGCCAATGTCGGTGGCATTGAGGCCTATTTAATGCGTCGGCAGCTTCGGTGGTGCGGTCACGTATCACGTATGGCGGAGGAGAGAGTGGCAAAACGCATCTTCTACTCTGAACTAAAGGAGGGTAAGCGAAAACAAGGCGGACAACTTCTCAGATACAAAGATGTTTAGAAGCGTCACATGCAAAGATGCAACATAGAGCCCTCTCAATGGGAAGGTTTGGCAGCACAACGTCCTGAATGGCGCGGGATTTCGAAGAGGCGAGTTCGCGAGTTTGAGGAGCAGCGTAAAGCTGACCTCGACGCTAAGCGCGACGAGTTAAAGGCCCATCCACCCGCAGTCATTAACTATAACTATGTAAGCGGTGTGCTCACGTGCCCTCATTATGCACGAGAGTTTACTGCCAAGATCGGCTACATAAGCCATCTTCGGGCGCACCAGCACCATTAAACCGACTAGGAGTCGAAGTGGTCGCCATGGCCGAAACGGTCGGAATGATGATCATGATCATATTATGTCCCCACTGCTGGGACACGAGCCTTCTCTATTGATAGATAGGGAGAACAGGCCAAAAACCACCACGCGGGCTGAGTACGGATGAGTGGTCGTTAACGACTGCTAATGCAGCCGGGACCAAAGACTTTACTACGTGGCTTCCGAAGCACGGAAAAGCTCGAGATGACAAATTTTTGCGTAAGTTGCTTATATTCAGCAATCACAGCACAGACCGGGCGCGTTAACCACTGCGACATCGAACTCCGTCTGTATATTAACTTGTATTTAGTATACAGGTTATTCAAACGAAGGAAGAAAGGCTGACATCGGGTAAACAGCAGCGTTCATTAGTTACGTATCTTCTTCTTCTATACTATGAATACGTGAAGCAAAAACTTTGTACCCCTTTTTTTCGAATATTGCGTGGACGGAGGAGTATGAAATTTCGCACACTTATAGTTTACATAGAGAAGGTTATCCGAATGTTAATATTTATTTAAAATTATGGATAAAAATACATTAAGGCGACGCATCGCTAAACAATAAATCTCATACGGAGCGTTTGCACCCCGTACCATAAGAAAAACTATTTTTTCCTTCAAATTGAAACTACAAATTATTTAAAAAAATGAACTACAGTATTGAAGTGTATGTTAAGACTAATCTACTAAGAAAATTAAGATGCTTAAATCGGTCTGGTTTGCCTGCAAAATGCGAATTTATGTTTTAAAAGAGGTTACTTTGATATTTTTTTCTCTGTTATAAAAGTTGACAAATCGTGTTTCTGCAACTAACAAAATGAAGTCAATAAATGAAAAATCATGTCCTCAAATATCACTTTATGTTTTGTAATTGTTGGGAAAAATCAAGATCCCCGCCACGACAATTTCCAATGCGTCGCCTTAACTCAATAAAACAAACATTACACACACTAGCATGTATTTGACACACACGCATTGACTTTTTTGAGAAAAGATTAATAAAATTTCAAAAATGGAAGAGGGTGGCCGAAATATGTCAATGCTAATCCAAACTCACATTCTACCTTTTTTAATTTTTATTTTTTTTAGAATACAATCCGTGTAGCCATGATAAAATATTACGATTGAATTTCGACCACTGGGCGACCACTGGTGAAGCTTTTGATTCGTTAAAACCAATGCCACTCACGTATTCAGTCTTAATTCAGAGTGGGAACTACAGCCTTCTTTTGCCGAAGCCTTTTTGCTACTTAGCGCTTGCTACTGAAGTTTAGTGCTGTGTGAATCACAGTGAAGTATGCATCCCGCTGGAATGGAGCCAGGGTGATAACAGCCGATTGACTTATTGCCCCGCCCAGCTTTGTTCGGGAATGCGCAGCCGGCATCATTAATATGAATGCACTGAATGCCTCTTTGCATTCTGTATCGGCACGATGGAGAACGGGAAACTTTAATTTGTACGGCATAGCACAGATTTAAAACTTTTCGTACCTAATAAAAACATGTACAACAAAAGTTTTAATATATTGTTTTCTAAAGTTTACGCGAACACTACACATTGAAATTAAACTATTTCTACAGATCCACTCGTGTTTATTTTATACATTTGTTTTAATTAATGTTTATCTTGACATTTTGATCCCATGTATAAACATTAAATAAGACTAACGTATAAAATAAACGCGAGTAGATCTGTAGTAGTAGTTTCATTAAAAACGTTTAAATTAAGGCAACTTTAAGAACTCGGATTAAAACGTTGATGTTTAAAAGCCTTTTTTCTTCATGATGTTGAACCAGCAATCTTTTATAATGGCTCGTTGATTACATGCGGCCACGCAGTAAGTAGACACTTTCAATACAAGAGTATCACGCGGGCGTTGCCGACCTTGAAGCTTCTGTCCTTTTTATATGCCTTGTCATTTTATTTGTAATTTACTTTATGTAGGGTAGATTTTTATTCAGACTTCAGTTCTCATGTGTTCTGATGGCCGTCGTTCGGTGCGCGGTAAAGGGGCTTGTTTAATCGGTTTTTTGTTATTATTAGGAGTTATTTGCATAAATTGCATCGGTTGTGCGGATTTTTATATCTATATATCACTTCTGATATTTAGTTTAAAACTTGTAATTCTTGTGATTCATTAATAAAAATAAAGATAAACAAGAATTTAAATTTAAACATTTCAAGACTATTTTTTAACACCCAAAACTTACAGCCAATATAAGTATATAATAGTCCTAGTTAGTTATTAAGAGAAATTTGTCCAACGCGTCGGTAGCCGCACGGGAAGATCTCGGCTTGAATGCGAGAAATCGTGATACAATCCATAGGGAATCGAACACGCCACGTCGTGTTAGACTGCAGACGTGATTCCACTCCCAGTGCTAGCTTTCTGGAGAGGTTAACAAGATTGTTAATAAAGCACTCTTGGAAAGAGAAACAGGAAGGTTCTAATTGCAGCTGGGTACGAGAATCTTATAATAATAATATAAATAGAATGTTGCGAACGAAGCGTGTCGCAACAACGCTGGTATTCTGGCGGAGCCTGTCGCCGCCGCGCCGCCCGCCGGTGCGCGGTGCAGAACAATATTATTCGGAAAATATACAATACATTAACTTTCCTTTTACATAAAATTTACGATGTCTATATATAGTTTCTCCCACTTTTACAACTTAGGAAAAATTATGCATAAAAAGTACATTAAACCATTAAAACAAACATTACACACACTACCATGTACTCGTATTTGACACACACACGCATATGTATTTGACACACACGCTTAAATACTCTTTTAAAAATTTTAAAAATGGAGGAGGAGCGGCTGAAATCTGTCAATGCCAATCCAAACTTACATTCTATCTGTCTTAATAAAATTACGATCGAATTTCGACCACTGGGCGACTACTACTAAATTGCAATGTCCAATGTTGGTCCGGGACGTGAAATAAATGTATAAGCTGTCTAACTTACTATGCATGTCGTAAGAGTCGATTAAGGGACAAGGGTTCCAAGGTGCATCAGGCGATCGGCTGACAACCTATCAGTGGTGGTATCTATTACACTACGAAACCCTACTTTCCTGATAATAAATGTGACGTTGATGTCACTAACGGCAAATTCAATCAAAATTGGTGACTATGATGCTCTGTTACCCCATTTTTGGGAGGAGGACGCAAAGGTATGTGTATGTATATATGTAGGTATGTAATTTAAAAGTTATATTAAAGTATGTATTCTATATACTGTCCCAGTGACGGACAAAGGCCTTCATCCTTGAAATTAATTCATCGCTACAATTTATAGGTATTGGGTCAACCACAACACTTGCCCTATGCGGATTAGTGATTACAAACCCGGATTTTGCATCCAAAAATCAGAATCCACGAGCATCTTTGCCTGACCTAGGAAGTAAACCTTCGGTTATCGGGCCAATCGCCACTATGACCCCTACGTACGTGCGTAAGTCCGATTCACAGCGGATACATAATATTATTAAAGGATTGACTAGTATTCGGGCTTGTTAAGCTTGCTTGGCTAACATCTTCATAGCTTCATATCTGTCGCCACAACAACAACAAAATTGTGTTCCGGGCTAGAGATAAGATAGCAAGATCCTCAGTAGTGAAGTGCGTTTCTATCTTCAGGCTTTTTATCATCTACCTACTGTCAGATGAAGTTATAGACTAACCGTTTCTCCGTTGTGAAACAAAAACAAACTTAGATACAACAAACTAATATTTTTTTGCGACAGTTTTTTAAACAACAGAATGGTTTTTTTTTCGGAATCCTGCTACATGCAAGAAACAATCAATGCAAGTCTCGGGTATCGCGCCGTCTATAAACGTGAACTCGAAAGCCTGGCTCCGCGCCAAACGGCAGCTGACTGCGTCGAGATTTGCCACTGAGAGTCGCTGGAAAAAGGAAAAGAAAATAAATTTTGTTTTTTAAACTAATTCCTCCTTCCACCATTTGCGGGTTTACCAATGTAAGTTTCACACAACTACTACAACTACTAAATGTTGATGTTATACGAGTAGAACAATCTTTCGTTCGTTATTTTCTACCAATCATTAATTAGAATGTATGTACCCTATGTTGTTTTTATTGTTATTGAACGCTTTAAAACTAAACCTAACACTAAACAGTGGTTATATTTGTATAAATTTACAAAATGTCAGCCAAAGTTTATTTTAAATCCCAAACATTATTATCAAACTTGTAAGTTATACAAAAAGAAAAGTCACTAAAAGCCTTTCGAAGTTGTTATTGGATCGTATGTATCTTGAATTTTAATTACAATCTTAATTTAGTACGATCTATTAATAATGAATAGTACAGTTGTGAACAAGGCATAAATTAAATTCAATTCTGAAGCAAAGCTGACTTGAAGTTCAAGAGCAAAGAGCTAAAGAGCTCCACTCGTTGAATAACTTCAATCAATTTAGACAAAAGTTCAAAATGTTTAATGTAAAAGTTCATTGACATCAAGCTTTCCTTTACCATTTTGGATGTAATTAGTTTCTAATTTGACCTGAATACAATGTTCCTGAAGAAATTATTTTCTCATTAACATGTATGTGACTATATTATATTTTCTATTTATGATACAAGGAATATTGATTGTTATATTATAAGGAAAGTAATTAAGCCTGCGTGATAAAGGAGGTTTCATTAACTGTAGTAGCTCCCTTAATATAACATCTTCTGCGTTACGTGATGGTTTTTAAAATGTCCTTTTATTTATTTTTTACCCACTTTGCGTCTCTAAGCCTGCGTAGTAAGTAAGTATTTCAATTTGTCTCATAATAATAATGTCTTTTTACATTTTAATTATTTGTCTTTGATCAGGCATCAAATCTAGGCATTTAATGAATAAAACCTTTACCATAACTAGCACTTGTAGTGTTTTTTTATTAGTTCGTTGGTCTACACACTAGCTTAATGCGATTTAGTGGGTTTTTTATAACAACAACCGGAACCAACGACTTGAAGTACTTTCACAAGTATGGAGAAGCTTAATATGTTATAGCTTGTTGTTGCGATGGATATCTTGGTTATTGTTATAGGCTAAAATATGAGAAAAAATTGAGAAAATTAAACAAAAGATTATAGTTTAGCCTAGTATACCTAACAAAGTGACAATTTAATTCTAAAACATATAATACTACATTTTTTGAGAATAAAATGCAATTATGAATACAAGATGACCGCCAAAATAAAGTTCGACGTGCACTATTTAAGACATCCTGAACTAAAATAAGAATAATAAGCAATATATTGTTTCTAAAATCATTAAATGATTAATATCTTATGTAACTTGAAAGATAAAAACCCGACTGCTCAAACAACTATATAAAAAACAATTGTATACTCGTAAAAACCGGACTAGCATAAAAAATAACTGAACCGAAAAGAAAAAACAAGCTCTACGATCCCAGAATTCAATTTGAGTAATGTTAAATGGAACGTGAAAAATTTCTTTGTCCGATACCTATACTTAAATAATAAAATCTATAATAAATGAGTAAATTTTATAAATACATTGAATATTGATAGTTGTCGCAGGCACAATCACCAACCAAAGAGAGTGCGGATTTGATTGAGCTAGTCACGGCCGCTTGGTTGATGATGATGATTGTCCCCGTCTGCGACAAGTATCAATATTCAATGTATTTATAAATACTCCTTTATTATGTATAGGTTTTAATTTTTAAGTATTTGAAATATTTCACGTTACATTCAACATTGCTCAAATTGATTTCTGGGATCGTAGAGCTTGTTTTTTTTTCTTTTCAGTTTTTTCTCATGTTAATCCGGTTTTTAAAAGTATATAACTTTAGCATACGGGTTTTTTGTTTTATTTTAATATTTTTTTGATTAGCATTTAGGTTGAGCAATAACCCCGTACGCTGGCGCAATGCTGGTTGAAGGGTTTTAACGAGATGTTTCTTACGACTAGAATCGATATCTATGTCTTAAAGTGCTGTCTGAAGTACGGAGGAGCTTAATATATTACTTATTACTTACTATATTGTCACCCATCCAGCATTGTTTAATTTGTGAAATCCCTTCGCCAACAAGCTCTTCTCAAGAACCAATATCATCAGAGTACCGTCACGTAAACAGTACGTCCGTCACTTATTGTATTAAGTTCGGGACTAAATTACGCACTCATGAGTACGTTACCTGGTGCTTGTGACGACGGCCGCAATTATCATGAGTTATGACAATTCTCTGGCATCTGGAGTGGTTTTGTTTATTAGTTGGGTCGTATGAATACATTGTGCCATAAATAACTGTCGTTTTGCGGCGATGAAGTTTGTGCTCTTGATGTATTGCGTGTTAGGATTATTAATTGTAACTATTAATCCTTTAGGGATTTGAATGATTATGCCGTTTCATTTTCTGTTACTTGATACAATGACAAGTGGTAATCTGAAGATAAATAATGTTGCTTCATGTTAAAACATGAAACATAATAATATATCAGTTCTTTGGAATAGGGGTAGGTGTCCTAAAAATTAATGTCAAGGCTTCATTTACACTTTAGATAGATATATAGATAAACACTTTATTGTTTACACTTTAGATATTGTTCTGAGGCCAAGCCATCAAAATGAGAGAACAAACTTGTGATAGTTCTATGAAAGAAAAAAGTAAATTCTTAATTTTTGTTTATGCCTTGGTGGCCGACTGGCAATGTGCTCCAGTCGATATACGGTTATTTTTTTTTTTTTTTTTTTATATTGGCACGTCATTTTGACTACATCCTTCCTGATGGTAAGCAGCCGATGCAAGCGCTCCCCACCGAGAAACAAGCACGGTAACAAGCGTACCCATTCATGACGGCCTGCATAAATGCCGTTTTACGCCCCGCTTAAAAGACCCGGGACTATAGGAACTGGGAAACATGCGCCGGCAAAGAATTCCAAAGCCGAATAGTCTTACAGAGGAACGACTTGCTCAATGTTTTGGTACGAATACTGATTGTCTGTACAGTATGATGGTGGTTCTTAAGATCAGCGCGTGTAGTCCGGGAAAGGAAATGAGAGGGCGGGATTAGATCAAAAAGCTCTTCAGAACACTCTCCGTAGTGATTCCGGTAGAAGACACTTAGAGAAGCAATGTCTCCACGCAGCTGGAGGTCCTCAAGAGAGGCTGTAACCTCAGCATCTCCAATAATGCGTACCGCTCGCCTTTGCAGTCCATCAAGTGCATCGTGGAGGTTTATAACAGAGGAGAATTATAATATAGCAAGAGTTTTTAAAATAAATAAATATCGTAGAGATTTTGATACGAATCACTGACTGTTGACTACAGTCAGCCAGTCAGAAACTGCGTTGGATAGGTATGCCTTCTTTGACAATAACATCGTTAAAGACTCACCGGTTGACTTCATTTCGTGGAGAAAAGTGGAATAAGACAAACGAGAAAATGGATGGTCACAGGATGCCAATTCTTCGTTTAAAGGCACCATTTATATTTTTAACTAGTGGCCCGCGACTTCGTCCGCTTCAGTGAACACCCGTATCCTATCGAAAACTTTTTTTATACAAACCTTTTCCTGACATTTACGAACACAACACCAAATAAATCAGCTAAACCGGTGTATTCATTTTTAAGTGATGCTTTAACATACATGTGGCAATTGATTTCTATTAATCTAGTGGTCGCCCAGTGGTCGAAAATCGACCGTAATTTTATTAAGGCTGCACGGATTGTATCCTAAGCATGAGAAATCAAAAAAGATAGAATGTGAGTTTGGATTGGAATTGACAGATCTTTGCTGCTCCTCTTCCATTTTTAAAATGTTTGTAAAGAGTATAAATACGTGTGTGTCAAATACATATACCTATATGTTTGTTTTATTGATTTAATGTATTTTTATGCACAACTAAAAAAATATATTAACATTCGGTTATTCTTCTCTATATAAACTATAAGTGTGCGAAATTTCATATTCCTCCGTAAGCGCAATTTTCGTAAAAAAACGGTACAAAGTTTTTGCTTCACGAATTAATATATAGAAGATGAGGAGTTTAATGGCGCAGTGGTTAACGCGTGTGATTGCTGAAATTAAACATTTTTAACATGGGCCGGTCATCAGATGAGTGACCAAAACAGTATCGTCTTCAGCTCGATTCGGAAACGCGTAAAGCTATGTTGGTCCCCGCTCCGTTAGCGGTCGTTAACAACCACCAATGCGCACTGGGCCCGCGTGGTGTTTTAAGGTCAGTTCTCAATGTGGTGTTCCATCCGTAGTTAAGGCTCGTGCCCCAGCAGTAGGGACGAAATAAGCTGGTGATGAAGGTGAATGAATACAAAAGTAATTCAATTAAAGTGCCACTTGAGAAAGGGTACAGTAATTCACATTTCTATGAATAATGTAAGCATTTATATTCCGCTGTACTTTATAAATATGCGTTTGTCAGCGTCAACGCATTTGTTTAACAGGCATAAATCATATTGCTTACTGAGGCTGAAAACCTCAAAGTCTATTTTTTGGTTTCTTATTCACGAATCTGACGCGTGTTTTATGCGTTAACTATTCGATAATTATGAGGCAATAGTTGTATAAAAAATTTAAAATCCAATTTTATTAATTTAAAATAAATATTAGACAATATAAATATGTACAATATTATGTGATTGTTGTCTAATATTATATATAAATATTAGACATCACATACATTGTTCTGATCCCAAGTAGCTAGAGCACTCGTTTTATGGAAATCAGAAACAACGACGGTACCACAACCACCCAGACCCGACACAATATCGAAAGGAATCGAACCCGGGACCTCAGAGTTAGCGCCGCCCAAAGTCCGGTGTGCAAGCCACTCGGCTACGGAGGTCGTCAAAACGAACGTTAACAAGTGTTTTTTGAACGTCTATTCAAAGCCATGACTTCGTCAACCCTACGGTGGAGACCTAGTACCGAGAAAAAGCCGCAAGAAACTCGGCAAGGGCTAAATTTAATAAAAGTTTTTGTATATTGATGATAAAGTCAATTTAAAAAAATCACATTTTTTTATTGCATTAAATAACATGTATATTTTACAGTTGACAAAATAAAAGTAATGTTTCAATTTAAATTTTGTTTCACACACACCTGTTTATGTATGCCAATCAAACTATGCTATCGATTCATTTGTACTTTTGCAGCAGCATGCAAAGCAGTTCGCTCTGCATGCTGCTGCAAAAGTACAAAGAAAAACAATTATTTTCAATAAAAATGATAAACGGAATAATAATAATTAAAACATTAGTAAAATAAAAAATCTTTCATTTGAGTACTGCTTAATTATCTTGAACTTCATATTTCTAATTTTAGTTTTTTCTATTAATAAACGTGTCTTCCAACGCTCGGTTATCCACCCATCAAACGCTCTGTCCGCTACACCACTAAGCACCTATTACTTATTAGTAAACAGCCTATAACTGTCCCACTGCTGGGCAAAGGCCTTCATCATTGAAATCAAGTCATAGTTACAATTAATGGGTAATGGCTTATGCACCACCACCACGCACGCTGGTTGGTGATCTCAAACCCGGGCTATGCATCGAAAAATCCAAAAAAACATTTTGCCCGTCCTGTCACTTGCCACTCGGCGACCGAGGCGTTAATTGTTAATATTACTTGTTCATAACATGTAATTATTACCAATAATCTATACACTAGAAGTACCCATATAGCGTAGGAAGTTCGGTCAAATAAAAACATTGAATCAAACTACTCCAGCATCCAACTCCAGCGACTCGTAAGGCTCCAGCATTTTATTGGTTCAATTCCATTTGAGCACACACCCAACTGCGTTTATTTGTTTGGAAAAATATTCACGGAGCTCTCTATTTGCGAGGACGCACGATTGAGAATTGTGCGGATGCGTGCACAGATTGTGTTTTCATTCGCGACGATAGCTTTGAACAACGCTTTTAGTTTGCTAATTTAACATGTTCCTTTTGTAGTACGCCCTCTGGTTAGTTAGAGCGAAGTGCGAAGGGTTATTCCACATTGGTCATAGTCGACTCGTAAAAATTGAATATACAACGTAACAGAAAGGTTTGGTCAAAATGAAAAGATCCAAAGTGTATCCGATCTAGATCTAGATATTTTATTTTTTATTTTGTTTTTTACATGTTGTGGTTGTCTTATATATATTTTTGTGTTTATTTGTAATGGAAAGTGTCCTGCTATGATAGGGCATTTTCCAAAACTTTTGACGCTGTAAGGGAGAAAAGAGCTGGACACTTGCTGAGTTTCTTGCCGGTTCTTCTCAGTACAAGATCTCCCGCCCAGAGTAGACTTACGAACCGATGGCATAGTGACATTCACAAGAGCTACTTGTAGCCTAAACTGAATAAATGATTTTGAATTTTTGAATTTTGAATTTTGATCATGTATGCAGAGTTTCTAAGACATTATTATTACCTTTAATTTGTTATGCAATTTTTAATTAAGTATATGTTTCTATTGTGACGTCACTTCAAAATAATCAAGTCACAGCCCTAGTGGTTTAGTAACCTCAGTGTACTTACATTTATGATCACTGCTGCTTGCGTATGCGCGCCTAACACGCATGACTTCACTCCTGCGTGGAGTATTGCTCTCATCTTTGGGACGGATCCGCCAAGTACTTGCTCGAAGCTCTTGACAGGTTGCAGAGACGTGCTGTCCGTATTATCGGTAACGATGACGTTACGACCAGTCTGGAGCCGTTACAGCTACGTAGGACATTGCTTCCCTTAGTGCTTTCTACCGCCTTTACCACGGTGCATGCTCTGAGGAGCTCTTTAACCTGATTCCTCCCTCTCCATTACTTTCCAGATCGACGCGTGCAGGTATGAGAAGCCACCCTTATACCGTGCTGACCATCAAGACGCGTGCCAAAAAGTTTGGACAATCGTTCCTTTGCCGAACTGCCCGTATGTGGAATGCGCTTCCCGCACACATGTTTCGCTCCCCTTTCTCTCCCGGGTTATTTAAGCGGGGCGTAAAAAAGCATTTATGCAGGCCGCCATAGTGTGAGCGTTCGGCATAGCGTGGTAGCGCTGTGATGAACGCTTTCACTTCTTGGGCTTCACTGGCTGCTTTCCATCAGGCAGGGTGAAGCCATTTTGGCGTGCCACAATAAAAAAAAAACAAAACTAATATAATTATTTAATTTACAATTGCATTGCACAAAATAAATTTAATAATGATGCTTTAGTAACTCTGCATACAAGATCTACATCGGATACACTTTGGATCTTTTCATTTTTACCACACCTTTCTGTTACACGTTGTAGATAGATAGATAAATAATACTTTTATTGCAACACTATAAAACATTAACATGAACAAAAAAATAAATAATTTACAAAGTTACAGTTAGGCAATCTTATCGCTTTTAAGCGATTTGTACTTCCAGACACCCAGTCGGATGAAGATAGCTAATAAACTGTTAGATCAGATTTGAAACCATTAAAACATACTAGAATAATGTGTATTTTATAAATGAAGCAAAATATAAATATATGTGACGAACGAAGACGCATTCCTACGTGTGACCGGATTTTACTATGACCAATGTGGAATAACCCGGAGTGACGATATGGTGAAGAGTAGCTGGTCTGGCATCCAGTTAGAAGAGAAGAGCTGGAGATAAGATTCAGTGGAATGTCACGGGTTCATTATGATGAAGATGATATTGTCTATGATATCTATAGTTGATATAATAAACTCTCTTTTTGCGAGGGCGCACGATTGAGTATTGTGCGGATGCGTGCACAGATTGTGTTTTCATTCGCGACGATAGCTTTGAACAACGTTTTTAGTTTGTTAATTAACATATTTTTGCATTTTTAGGACGCTCCGGGTAAGTGCAGAGACGATATACGCAGTGGCTGGTAATGGTTGGAAGAGAAGAGACGGAGATCAAACTCAGTGGCATAGAATAGGAGGCCTTTGTTCAGCAATAGAATGTTATGACATTCCATTCCAGCTGATGATGATGATTATCTTACTGTCGTTGTCGACGTTTCTAATTAAGATAAAGTGCTTGTAACTTATTTGTCTGTGTTAGAGATAAACCATCAGCTCGGAACAGTGTCCACCGAGCCCATAAAGTGGAAAACCAAACTGGCAATGTGGTATCTCCGTCTAGTCAGGCGATTCACCGGTCTAGACTTTTCCAAGTTCGGTTCCTAGCGGGCCAAGCCACCAAAATTAAAAATTAAAAACCTTAAAAAACTCACCAGAGCTTTCTCAGAGAAACCTAGAAGCTGTCAGACGGAACAAAAGAGGGCGGTGGCGAGGAAGGCCAGGGAAAGACGGGTTCCCTAGATATCCGGCGATCACGGGGCTCAATCGGAGCCTCCTCTCCGCTTGTCACGCCTGCTGGCGCTGCTGAGATGCTGCTGTAGTTTGTATTGCCCGGCTCGTGCCGCTTCACGCGCAAGCACGATGTCACCAGTCACCACACACCAATACGAATCATTCTCCCGCGAGAGGTTATAACGCGGACACAAAACTCGCATTTCCAAGCTGGGTTTCGATTCAACCACGCAGCCGGATTTGCCCTCGTTAGGACATTACAAATTTAACCAAAAGTTACAAAATTCTCTCTCTCTAGAAGTTTTATCAAATAACATTAACGCGCGGCGACAATATTCTACGTGTCTCAATCTGACATTTTGCAATAGTGAACTGACATCCAAGTAGTGATGTCAGTTCAATCAGTATAAATAGTCTGTTCCGAACCGTCTGCTTGTAATTTATGTTATGTTTGATTGTTGTTTGATGTTTGTTTATATACAGCATAGAGCAACACGGGCCTCCGGCGGACCGGAGATATACAGTAACAAAGTGACGTATGTTTAAAAATTGCTATTTTTAAAAATACGTCACTTTGGTACTGCTGTACATAAAAATATCCTGAAATGAAGAGATTTCTAATTCAAGTGTTCTTAGAATTATATGTTTGCAATTCCAAAGAAGCTACCTTATAGCTGTAGATTTCACGTGAAGACCATTCCTGTGGAAATAGGAATTCCTAGAATTTCTTATTTAGAATAAATTCTAGGAATTCCTTCCTTTGAGAACATGACACATTCTGTCTAAATTGGATGCGAAAATGGATGAGTGTCACTTTAAGGTATTTCATGATCTAGAGGAAAGAAAATACCGTACCTTTAGTATTTGAAAATGAAGTGCTCAGTTCATTTCCGCTGTATTTGCTGCGTGTAACGTATTGCCAAATTATTATTACGCATTGGTTTTTGCGTTAAGACGATACTTATGACTCATTAGTTATTATGAAAAATACCAAAAAATCAGTTTCTATTGTAGAGTGTTTTCTAACAATCATTAATTAAAATAAGATAAATAAACAACGACCCAATTTCATAATGGTAAACTACAATATAACTCCAGTTCAGAAAAAACCTAGCAATCGTAAAAGGTCTTCGACCCCTTACTAATGGTGCAAAAAGTTTTCACAGCTGTTTTCCAGTTCTTTATATAGGGTACGTTAAACCTTCGCGCACATTTTATAAGATGGCCGTCGTTTGTACTCACCGACCCTCATTAGACTAACGTGGTGGGATAATGACACAATCACCTACGGCATTGGGGATCGCAAGTTCACTGATGAAATCGGAGTACATAATTGATTCACAATTATTATATTGTGTTCTACTGTATTTTATTGACACTGTATTTATTGCCTTGGCAGTATCTATTGCCTTTTCCTTAATGGGAGAAGAAGTTTTAGCCAAATCCAAAATGACACAAAATTATGAAAAATTATTATATTATTATTATATTACAACAATTACAAAATTATGAAATCTTGAACCCTGTGATCGTGGTAAAAATAGTATAGCGAATCGTTTTCAATCTTCTAATTAAATAATTACGTACTTACTAAGTTGGCTCAGGTAACCTAACCGAGCTATAAAGTTGGTTTCCGAAAACTAAGAAATGACAGTGAAAACAGCCACTAGTATACATGTAATAAAAATACCCGCGGTCCACTCCAACTTAGTCGTGTACCGGAATGCAGTTCTAATAGGTACACTGCCTCTTTATTTCCAAATAGAAGAAAAGTAGAGAAAGGAGTCCGACAAAAACAAGGGTTCTAGGAGTCGCGTAAACCATAACTCATTTCCCAAAACCATAAACAAAAATGGTTATAAACAAGTACCCACAAACATTTTAGACGATCGTACAGACATGAATATATTTGCAGTTTCATCAGAACCACAATATGGTGGAATGACTTCCATTCGGCGTGGCATAAGAAAATTCCTTATTGAACAGTCGAGCTTGAGCGCTGACATTGACGAATGGGAAGCGCAATGTTTCTAATACAGAGGCTGAGATATTACGACGGAATATGGGAACAAACTGATTTTCATACACGGTTTCATTTGATCGATTTTCTAGTGTTCGATTCAATAAAAATTTATTAAGATAAAATAATGATTTAAATTTTGAGTTTTAACCTTGCTGGAGTATTGAACGACGCTAAATGCTAACTTATTCATCAATATTGCAAGCTAGGTGTAATATACAACCTATACCGCGGTCCGTCTCCGGACCGCGGAAGGTCGAATCTCGGACCGCCACATCTTGTTAATTATACCTACATTATTTACTTAGTATTTTCATATAACTAGCCCTATATTCATTCTGTTGAAAGCCAAGTAGAAAATAGTACTTTTTTATTTTAGTTAAGTATCAGTTTTTTTTCTGGACCTCGATAACATTTTTCAACAGTATCAGGACCCTACTTAAAACTACTTGCCGACCCCCTGACCTATACCATTTAGTCGATTTAGGCGCCATGCGTAAAACGACTTAACAAAGAAACTTTGTTAATTCGTTGTACGCATGACCGCGTAGGTTTAAAAAAAACATCACAATATACGGGGGTTCGAGCACGAAGTCGCACTTGTCTTATATAAACTACCGAGGCACAAAAATTTCCCATTTTCGATTAATTCCAGTGTCAGAAAACTAATACTTTTACTACTTCAAAATATCACACGCGAAATACCTGTCACATCATACAAACTAAGCTGAAAGACACAATTCGCTTTAGCTAAAAGCATTTAAGTATTCAACGTCGAGGTATTCTCACACTACATAATTTCTTTAAGTGTACCCCATAGTACGCATTCAAGCCGCATTCAAAAGTCGAGATCCTAGTTTTGAGAGCATTTTACCTCCTTTATGAAACCTACCGGGGGAATTCACGTAAACTGTTATTGCAAGCTGCGGTGTGGGTCCCCAGTGTAGGCTAGTAGCTGATAAGTATGGAAATTTAAAAACCATTGAAAATAAACAACTTTATAAGAAATCTCGAAGTTTATTAAATATAAGATAAGATAGTTTTGCTAGAACTTTATATTTCTATTTTTGATTGAAAAACAGGATAATCCTAGTTCAGGCACATCATAGTGTTATTTTTGTCTATTCAAATTCAAATTCAAATTCAAATTCAAAAATTATTTATTCAGTTTAGGCTACAAGTAGCTCTTGTGAATGTCGTTATGCCATCGGTTCGTAAGTCTACTCTGGGCGGGAGATCTTGTACTGAGAACAACCGGCAAGAAATTAATTAAAACTGAATATTAGTATGTTTAGTATTGAATTATTATATTGTAAAATGATTATTTAATAAAGATTTTATTTATTTATTTTATTAATTGTATGTGGACGATTTGTATAATATTTATTATAGGAACTTCATAAGAATTTTTACAGTTACAATGATCAAATTGAAACTATTACAGATGTCACTGTAGATTAAAAAAAAGCCAACTCCAAGTTAAGAGCGCGCACACCTTGAGCCTTGTAACAAACGTTTCCCCATTTTGCAATAAAAAGAGCTTTTAGACGCAGACGCCTAATTTTATCCACGTTCGTGTAGAATTCGTTTACGATTTACTTCCAAAATTAAGATACAAGCAGGTTTTAAATATTATTCAATCGTGTTAAGGTGGATATCCGTCATCTTCTTGCACCTACTGCGCTCCGCGTGCTTGCAGTCCCCCGCTTCCCGTAACAAAAACCGTAACGATATCGTAGCGACTTAGTCGTCGATACTATTTTCGAGTAATTATTAACGATCCGATATTTCGGCACAGTAGCATGCGCCATGATCACGGAATTACTGAAGTTAATGCGGGTGAGTTTTTATGAGCAGACAAAGCGATCTACCCTCTTCCTTAGTCGTTTTTTTGCGCTCGTTGCCCGTACCACCCGGCTTCTAAGTTACTATTCACTCGAAATTGCTCACGGTATAAGAACGCGAAACGGCTTTATTGTTGTTTTTGCGGTTTTTAACAAGTTAACTAGAAATATCGGATACTCACAAATAATAAACATGTAAGAATCCAGTTAATAATTACTCTAATAAATTTTTACTTTTTATTTTCAAGTGCTAATTGCTGCCCTGATACTAGATTAAATATTTATAAAATTTATAAATAACAGTGAAGTCATTAAACACCCACCCGACCCAGCCAGGAACCGAACCTGGGTCTTCCGCAATCCAGGCGGCTGCACTGACCGCTATGCTACCGGGAAGGCTGACGTAAGCGCTGAATATTGTCACTGCTTTTTTAGTTCTTTGAGTGCTAATAGCGGCACAGTGCACCATCTATCCAACGGTATTTGCAACCGATGGCAATGCGTGGGCGTTTAATTTTTTCACTGTATTTTATAAATTTTATAAATATTTTATTACTCTAATGTTTAAAATCGACTCAATTGACGGATGTGAATACAAAAATGGTTCCAACGACTAAGTCGCTACGATATCGTTACGGTTTTTGTTACGAGAAACAGGGCACAGGAAATTGGTACGTTTTTATTATTTTGTACGCGCATCCTATAGAGTTATAATTTATTTATTATTATACAATATGTCTTGTAACTTGATTTGTGTGCCTTTAATAAATAAATAAAAATAAACGTTGCACGCTCCATCTGCGCGAACATTATGGATACCAGTCTTTACTCTAATACTCGTACCACACCCGCAATCCAGTGACGTGGAGCAAGAATGTGTGGACAATATTAAAAGTTCGCAAGTTAAGCTGCGAAACGTGCTACCTAGGAGCCGCCTGTTCCTTACAAATAATATCCAGGTTCATAACTTTCTATAAACAATAAATACGCTTTCAGATATTGTAAACTGGACTTATGTTGCCGTGTTACACAGTCATGGTTTTCTTTTAAACAAAAGTTTATAGTTAATAGAGTGTTAACATCATATTAGAGTTTAACAAAAACTTTTTATTTTGGTCACACACTTATCAGAAATATTAAAAATAATAAAATTAAGTACTTATTGTACCGAGTGTAAGCACGAACTTTGATTATTGAGTTATAGTGTTGACGGAGGATTGTTATCTATCTATCTAATACCTTTAAACGAGCAATTCTTGTTAATCCTACTAATATTATAAATGCGAAAATTTGTGTGTATGTTGCTTCTTCACGCTGCAACGGATGGATGGATTTAGATGAAATTCGGCATAAAGATAGTTTATAACCCGGAATAACACATAGGATATTTTTATTCAGATATTCCCACGGGAACGTTATTTTTTTTTATATTTTATTAAATTAAATCTACGATCGAGACCAAATTTCGTTACCATTAATTTATAAAAGAAAGATTTCTCTTCTCGCTATGCGCTATAAAAATATAATTTAACAGCAAGCACCACAATAACCCACAACTCAATATCATTTATTACAAACGTGTTGTATATAATAATTTGGGGAAACCCAAAGGCATTACAACTTTCCGCAGTAAGATTTAATATAGCGGCAATAGGTTCCCTTTTTTCGGCGCACATTACATTCCCAAGGGTAATAACTCCTTTTAAGCGTATAGCCAATATTTTCTACGCAAAGTGTAAATTTTATGCCCGGAAAACTCTCGTAGTCGTGAACTCATGGGATTTGTGAATACACAAAATAGTTGTTACCAACCAGCTGGTTAGCTCACCAACTATTTCCTTAGATAATTGTTTTATATAGAACTCAAGATACATTTGTGTAGTTTTTTTGAAGAGCGGCTCTCTCCTAGTACAGGTTATTGTTTAACTTAAAAGTCCACCTGTATTTACCAAACCTCTATTTTTTGTGAATAAAATTATTGATTTTTGACTTGTTTAGTGTATGACTAGCGATCGCCCGCGGAAAGCGTCCGTTTAAAAACCTATATCCCACGATCCTTTGGGATTACGAAATCCTTTTTCCTGGTTTGCATCATTAAGAATATCTCTGTTCAAAATAACAGCTTTCTAGGTCCAAGGGTTTGATGAGTCAGTCAGTGAGTTTATTATGATTTTCATAGATCACAACTTTGATAGACACGACCATTGTAAAATAATTGTAATAGCAGCACCAGGTTTGAGCGTCATAACTCTTTTTAAAGGTATAGCCAATACTTTCTGCGCAAAGTGAATATATCATGCCGTGGAAACTTTCATAGACGTGAACTCATGGGATTTGGGAATCATGTACACTAAATAGTTGGTGAGATAACCAACTTGTTGCCAACAATTCGGACGCTCAAGTGAACTCTCGAACTAAGTTGTACTTTATTGTACTTGCAATCTGTGGCTTATGGAAGCTCAAGTTTTCATTAAGTTTCGTGGAGTTAGTTTGAAAAATATGTGTACACTTTTCTTTTACAATACTGAGCTCTCGAATGAGCATACGGCCTGATAGAAAGCAGCTGGCCAATTCATTTTTTTTATTAAAAAAATCCAATTTGGTATTGACTGCCGATTCAATTTAGACTACAATAATTGTATACACTTTTTTTTGTTTACAACAAAAAACCAATAAAAAAAAAATTGTTTTTGTTGGTGAGAGTCTGCCGAGGGCCCAGAAGACCTTTTCAGCGTCACCGGACTTTTTAAGGGGCTGCGAGAAAATAAAAGGGTTCCTCTTGAAAAACTCTTTAAGTTTCATGCCGGCTCACTGGCTCTACATGGTTTGTCGTGTAATCAAAATTCAAAATTCAAAATTCAAAATTCAAAATCATTTATTCAGTTTAGGCTACAAATAGCTCTTATGAACGTCATTTTAAGCCATCGGTTCGTAAGTCTATCTACTCTGGGCGGGAGATCTTGTACTGAGAAGAACCGGCAAGAAACTCAGCAAGTGTCCGGCTCTTTTCTCCCTTACAGCGTCATAAATATTGGAAAAAGCCCTATCAAAAATACCGTCAAAATCCGTCAAAATACCGTCATAGATTTTCTAAAGGATATCGCATCACGAAAACGTGTCCCCTTTCATTACTATATTCTAGAGGAGTTCGGATACAGTAAAATACCTTTAAAATCGGAACACAGAAATGCATAAAAATGCTGCTTAGCGCCAAAAATAGGTACCAGGTTTGGCGCCATGTAGTCGGATTCTATGTAGAATACTTCTACCGTGCATTAAAGTTTCTAAAGTAACGCGAACATTGAAATGCAACAGTTTATGCGAATCTACTCGCGTACGAGTATGTAAAATAAATGTGAGTAGATCCTTATGAAGACTTTCATGTATAGGTACTTTTAAAGAAATGTTTTGCTAAATAACATTCATTCTTCGAGTTAATGATTATGATGTCAGCTTTAGTTACGAACATTAGTCGACTAATTATATCCTTAGCAAGAATCATGGGCTCGTTACAACTCAAATGTTGTTGTAAGAAATAACAAGCTGTTATAATTGAAGATTAAACGAACTTACCTGTAAGTGAAGTTCTATCATAATTATACTTCGCGCCTCGTCCTCGAGATTAGTAGTTAATTATTTTATATTGTTACTTGTAGTATCGCATAGATGTCACCACTCCTGCACTATCGTTGAGATTTAGTTTTTTTTTTTTTTTTTGTTGTGGGTATCCCTATCTTTCTCTATGGCGCCATTGCCTCGCGTTCCTCATTTAGTTTAGAGACTCTGGCTTTTTTTTTTTTTTTTTTTTTATGTATTTCCCTAGAGATTAGTAATGGGAATAATGGCAGAGTAAGGGTGGGTGGGAGTTACTAATCTCTTCGGACGAGGCGCTTCGTATAATTATGATAGAACTTCACTTACAGGTAAGTTCGTTTAATCATCAATTATACTTCGCGCCTCGTCCTCGAGATTAGTAGTTAATTATTTTATATTGTTACTTGTAGACTTTGAGAGTAGTAATAATGTGGGAAATATCATCAATAGAAATACTTTTCGAATTAATGTAGGTTTATTTGTATACTTAATTAAACAACATTATGTAGATCAGTAATTTAACTAATATATAATTATTCTTGTAATAATCATAACAGTTCCTAATTTAGATTTTTCAAATCAATAAGTATTGTAATTTGCTACATAAAATACCTAAGCATCAAAATAGAATGAGGTAAGATGTACAATCGTCGTTCAAAACAGGTCTACTATAGAACCGTGCAAACACAGTGGAGTTGCCGCTCCAACCCGCGGTGTTTCGAATTTAGTAACATAACAAAGTTTTACCAGGACATATAGTGGGTTTATTATTGAAAAAAGGTATATAATGTGTTGGCAGTTTGCAGCCTGGTTTTGATGTTTTAATTAAATCGGAGATTGTAATAGTAATACGGCTGGATGATGAATGTATATTCTTAATATTTATTTTTGACAAGGTCTGAACTCTATGGGCAGTTGTAAGTGACAGTAATGTTATTGTCTTTTTGGTCAATGTTAGGTCTTTATTGGGGTACCATTGACTCAATTGATCCAAAACGCAATTTGTATCCCAGGTTACATTATACTTTGGTAACGGTGGTCGGAGACGAAATACACCCAGTCTTTTGATATGTTTGGACCCAGTAACAGCGACAACGCTGATCGGCATGAGTTCAGGGTGCCATATTGACAGGCTTCATTATATAACTGGGTAAAATATACCACAGTAGGGAATTAAGCAAATTTTTGATAGCGCGTCTCGGATAAGACTGCTGCCACCAGGGTAATGGATTAGTGTATCCACCGAATGTTATAATTCTGGAGACCACAAGGGCTTTAAATACGGGATACCATGGTTTCGTATGATGGCATAGTGACATTCACAAGAGCTACTTGTAGCCTAAACTGAATAAATGATTTTGAATTTTGCGTAGGTCACAAAGGAACAACCATGATACCTTTTGCTTTGTCAGAAATTATTTTCTTTAATACTTTTAGTATAATAGAGAAGGGAGGAAACGCATAAAAATTCAAACCACTCTATGTTATGGTGAAAGAATCAATATTTATAGCATCAGGGTCTGTATGCCATGAGATATAATTTCACACTTTTTATTTATGCGGCTTGCGAACAGGTCAATATCAGCAATACCAAATGATTCTATCAAGCATTGAAAAGTCCAGTTTGCTAACTCCCTTAATGTCCCGGTGAGATTTGCGTGATTCCGCATCTGCGATGACGTTATCGCTTGATTTGATATAAGATGCGAAAATGAACAGCTTACGATCTTCACACCACTGCCAAATTTCCCTGGTTATCTGTGTAAGGTGTGGGAATTGGATCCCACCCATTCGATTTGTGTAGGCAATTGCAGTAGAATTGTCTATGAACAGGAGAATTTGGCAGCCTTGAAAGCCTTTTGCAAACGTTTTCAGCGCAATGAAAGCAGCCAAGAGTTCGAGATAATGTAGATGTTTTAACCGCTCATCATCAGAACATTGGCCACTCGCTGTTTCATCTTGACAGGCCGCACCCCACCCCGTCGTTGAGGCGTCAGAATAAATTTCAGTGCTATTTTCGTCATTCCTAATGCGGCGCACTGAGTGACCTATGTTGTTTAACCATCATTGAATATCGGATACAGTGTAACAGGAATATTCATTGTTTTATCATAGTCGTCGTCATTTCTCAGGTTAAGAAATTTACAGCGTTCTAAATCCTAGTGTCAAGTAGCCCATACAATACAGCTGGGATTGCTGATACTAGCAAGCCAGTGACTTGGGCGAGCGTCCGGACTTTACAATTTCTTATCTTCAAAAAGTTTTCCAATTCTGTTATAATTTGCAATCTTTTATCTAAAGGTAAGCTTAAATTAATTTCGTGCGAATTGAATGATCGTACCAAATTTACAAGTTACAGAAGGTTTAAGAACGCTCTTTTCCTCATTGATAATGAACCCAATTGAAGTTAATAGGGTTTTAGTAATTTTTATGTTTGCTATACATTGCTGGTAAGTTTTTAAGTAAGTAAGTTTGACCGAATAGCAGCCAGTCATCAAGATGAAGTGTGGAAATTAATCCTGCAGTTCTTAGTAGTTTTAATTTTTTAAGGTTAAAGATAAACCGCATTTTACCGTTAGGTTTCGGCGTAAGGAATATACTTGATATAAACTGGTTTTTACAAGGTTCGCATTCAGTTCAATATCTACGTAATCACCAATAGCTTCGTAAAAAAGAATATTATTTTCATTACTTTTAACCGGAGTGTGTGGGATCGAATCTTAAAATGCTGGAGCCGAGAAAGGGATTTTATAACCATCAATCCAAGAAAGAATTGTTCTGTCTTTCGTAATAAGGAACCATTGGGTTTTAAAGTAATGTGAACGGCCGGCATACTCAACTGAATTTAGTAGCGACGACGTGCCTGTGTCTGCATCAGTGGCGGCAGCTGTTGCTGACGCAACGGCTGTCTCCATGAGTGCGCGGGCGGCGGTGGCGGAGGTGGTGCGCGGGGGCCTACAGGCTCGTAGCTCCTCGGCGGTGGGCCCGGCTGCCTGTATGCTGGACCAGGAGCTTTGCGGTTTAAATTCTTCTGGTTTAGTGTCTTCGCCCGCTTAAGTATATTTTTATGGTATGATGCATCAGCCTTTATTTTACTCCTGATTTAATAATCGATTTAGCTGTTTTATTAGTCGCAGCTAACGTTTCGCTAAATAAAAAGGTGTCAATCTTAGTATTGCTAAGGTGTTCCTTAAGATCCTTTTTTAATGAAAAAGGATGAAGTTTCTTCTTGTTAAGAAGACCCCATGATGAATATCGCATAGCCATCGGCTGAGATCCATAAGCTTTTAAAGCGTTTCTTTGTCCATGTTTGTGACGTAAGTAATGATTTTTCCTAGGCAGGAAATAGCACTTGCTATCTGTTTTTGTTTGGCTTCTATACCTTTATCTCGCTTAACAGTGTTTTCAGGAATAGCCACTTTGATTTTGGTATTTATTTTTGGGGGGTTAATACGCAAGCAATTGGCGGGTATCGAGTATTTCGAAATCAATTCTTTACGACCCTCTTTATTAAGACCCTCTGTGGATGTGTGTTCAAGTCGGCAAGCAAGCTCTTGCCGAATGTCTTTGCCAAGTTTTTCTGTGAGCAACGGATCGTCACCCCTGAATTTCAAGGACATCAGTGTCCAATTCACCATCTTTGTTGGTAGTATCAAGGGCTGGAGGCCTCGAAGACGTACAGGGTGCTTCTGGGGGAGTCATTGCATCTACAAGACTATCGTCAGCAGGCGCCTGTACCTCATGGGCAAAGCCAACTAGCTCGGCATTATCGAGTTCTTCAGACAATCAATCAGATAACTGCGGCATAGGTGTGGATATAAGACAACGTTAATACGTTATACTTAACTAGGTACGAGCAAAAAGTGCGTATTTGGAAAACATTAAATAATGGCATTGCACTTATATTAGATAACGATTGTTATCTTGTCAAGGTTAGGTAAAAATCCCCAATGGATTCAACGCCAACCGTTACTTTTGAATGCGTCGAAGAAGCCCCAACGGCTAACTCTGGTTGCATTCTGTATGTACCAAAATTAAGACACTGATAAGTTAATAAAACACTCGTTACCTGAGTTTACGAGTCCGTTGTTGTGTGTTAACGGCGGCGAGTCACTTGCCGGGCTTCCTTTGTCACGTATTTAGCGCTGTAGCTTGCGCATTTTTTCATTATATGTTCAAGTTCTTCTTCACAAGTCTTAGGATTTTTACGTTACGGCATTTTGCGTACGAAAACAGTCGATTGAACACGGAAGAAATTTAAAGTGACTGGAGTGGTCGAGCACTAAAATGCGAATGAGGAACGCGAGGCAATGGCGCCATAGAGAAAGATAGGGATAACCACAACAAAAAAAAAAAAAAAAAACTAAATCTCAACGATAGTGCAGGAGTGGTGACATCTATGCGATACTACAAGTAACAATATAAAATAATTAACTACTAATCTCGAGGACGAGGCGCGAAGTATAATACTAATTTATACCAGACATTATTATGTTAACAGATTTACTTTGGAAATAATAATCGGCGATCGGTGCAGCTAATATTATTTATTGTCTTCGTGTAGCCGAATAAGTGATCCTTAAAAACTTATAAAGAATTAACATCTCAGCCAAAAAATGGCCACTGCTGAACAAAAGCCCTGAATCTCCACAACGACCGGAAGATCGCGTGTAGCCACTGGATGTAGAATATTTTATAAAATATTATAGACATTTATTTATCAAACTAATTTAAAACCCCTAATTAAATATTAATACTTATATTATTTTAACTACAAATAAATTTTGTTGAATAATCAAATTTTCATTAAACGATCCTAATATCTCTACGCGTACGCGTTTAATAAGAAAATACAATCTAGTAAATATCTGAGAATATAATAGAACTCTTTAACTTTACTCCAAGATTAAACGCTTAATTCCCATGCAAAGTTCCAAAACAGCGCGTGTAATGTTAATCTTAAAGTCTGCACTTGCTTGGCAAAATTTCGTTTATATAAAGTCACAAATAAATTATGCGGCTATAGACATAATAAAGTTGCAGAACGTTGGCCCGGCTTATGCTTATAAGCAGCTTAGAGATATATCTTTAGCGTAGCCAGCTTAGGTACCCATCCTATGAAAAGTCAGTGAAGTTTCAACGTTCTTACACGAAATTAACTAAAGAACTACTTTTCTTTAAAAACACTTTTAGCATTCGTGTAATAAATAAAATATTTAAAGCGCCTTAACAGAAACTGCTTCATAAAGGAAATCCGAGCATAATTTTTAAGTTGCTGACTACACTAAACAGTTTGGGTCTTACAAATAAACAAAGAATAAGATCAGAATAGTTATTCCATATTTTGTCTCTTTTACTCTAATTTCAAATGATGTTTACATGACAGGAACAAAACACGGAATAACTATTCGGACCATAATCTTTGTTTATTAACCGACTTCAAAAAAGGAGGAGGTTATCAATTCGACTGTATTTTTTTTTTTATGTTTGTTACCTCAGAACTTTCGACTGAGTGAAGCGATTTTGATGATTCTTTCTTTATTTGAAAGCTGGTGCTTCCCGTGTGGTCCCATTTTAATTTGGTCCAGTTCTGATGATGGGATCTTCAAGGAATTGAGGAAACTCCTCGATTATTGTAGGGACACCTATCGCGATTTTGGTATTTTCAGAAATAAGTCAAGCATTTGCATTTAGAAAGTATCATTTGATGAAGTGTAACTGATGAAAAAGACCACAGATTGCCATCGGAACTCCTCAATGATAAGTATTTCATGGGTGACGATAAAACATCTCGATTAAGATAGTTAAGCGACTATGACGAAGCAAAAGAAGACAGGCACTGGAACTCAGTTTTTGATTTCCTACTTTGAGTTAGGCGTTTCTCGTTTTCTTCGCTTGTCTCATTTAAACGGCGCTGTCTCATACGAGCAGCGTGTTTAGTAGGTCTACCCATATTCGCTTTTGATAAATAGATCGAAACGAATCACTAAAAACCGAGAAATAAACAAAAATTTTAACAAAAAAAAAACCGACTCCAAAAAATTAGACTGATAAAATTGCAAAAAGTAAAAATAAGCGTTAGACTTATATAGACAATAACTTTATTAAGAAAATATATAGGTACAATTATTGTTACTTTTGGAGTCGGTGCCAGCCAAGGTAACTTTAACATAAACATTTAACGACATACTATATTATAATCATAATAGTACGTTCAATGTTATGCATGAAATTTTGACTAAAAACGCGGACTGGCACCGGCTTCAAAAACTTCGTTGGCTGGCACCGGCCCCAAAAATAACAATAATTATACCTATATATTTTCTTAATAAAGTTATTGTCTATATAAGTCTAACGCTTATTTTTTACTTTTTAGTGCAATTTTATCCGTCTAATTTTTTTTTGTAAGGCACTTAGTGTAAAACTACGTTAATTAACATGTCGCACCAAGAAAACATGGAATGCTCTTCCAGGATACGCATTTCCTCCATCCTATAACATAAGTCCTATATACCTACGAGGTGCTTAACACCTTGCGGCAACTTACGGATATATTTTTTTGGAGAGAGATTGCTGATTGCGGCATACGGCATTTTCAGCTTCACCGGGCTTGTTTGGGGCCGGCGAGAAACTTAAAGGGTTCCTCAAGCCGTGTGAAACGAATCACCTTCTGAGGTTTTCTAGAGGGAACGACATCACGCACTAGCGCGTGTCCCCGTGCCCTACTAGATTCTTCGAAGAGTTCGGATCGGATCGGACTTGCGGGTCGGCAAGGTAAAAATGGCTAGTGAGGCACAATCGTGCTCTCTTAGCTGTCCTCGCATCTAGACTCTGCTTCTTCTTGACATCAGGTAATAGAGTGATTCCATCATCATCATCATCATCAGCCTATACTAGTCCACTGCTGGTCATAGCCTCTCCAAGTGCACGCCACCGAGCACGATCCGCGGCTACTCTCATTCAGCTCTTGCCAGCCACCTTGCGAAGATCGTCGCTCCACCTAGTCCTAAAGTGATTTCCCTACCTATATAAATAAAAATTTATATTGACAGAGTTATTACGATATTTTTTATGTCTTTGAGAATCCAATATTTTGATACTACATAATGCGTCAAATTGATCAAAGCAACTACAACTGATCATGTGTTTAAGAAAAAAATACCTACTGTGTTCTAAATTAGTACTAACAAAAGAAAATACTGAAGTTTTTGGAATGTCAACCCGTGACCACGCCTGGTGCAACTCAGTTCAAACGTCGAGTATAATTATTATTGTGATTTAAAGATATTCTTTGAAATAATTATGAAGTAGAAAATAGTGAATTTAGTGACTTTTATCAAGTTCATTTACATAATTGTATGGAAACAATAAAAGCTTGAATAACGTAAAGTTTTCTTCGTAAAATTTTAATGCGCACATAATTCAGGGCAGACATTTTAATTGCTTGCTCTTCTCTTGATGTTCGGACAAAAGGAATCTCTTGAAAAAGCGGAAATTTCAAGATGGCGAACAATTTTGCCTTCAAAGCACTGTTTCAAATAAGTGTTAATAATGTTGGTGTAATTGAGAAAGTTTTATGAAATACATAGGCTTATCTTTTAGAAAAATATAGAATATGAGATATTTCAATATCGACAAAAATTAGGTAGTTAGCATTACAAATTGTTTTTAATAGTTAGCATTAGTAAATTACTTGGCAACACTGACAAAGTAAAGTGAAATTGAAAAAACAAACAATTGGCTACTAAGGAACACAAAACAGGGCGTGTAAACTTAAATGAGGTGACATCATTTTCGCGTTCCAAGGCAGTGTGTTAGGTCCAGTTCCTTATTTGCAGTAGCCATGTCTTTGTTATTGTAGAAGTTCAATTACTGTAGATTATTTTAGAAAAAAAAACTGTTATATTTTGTAAAACGATAAAATAATATTCCTTTCCATCAAAGCTTTATAATATGTTCGCTTTATAAATATAATTAATGGAAATATTATATTATGTTAAATAACTATTTTTGATTGCTTTACGTTAAATATCATTCCACACGCATTAATAATATTATTTTGGAATTGGAGAGAGTGTTTAATGCAATTATCATACTCTCCAATTCCAATATTTCGGTTACGCTGTAATGTGATATCCATCGTGTAACAGAAAGGTGTAGTATAAATTAAAAAATACAAAGTATATCCGATCTAGATCTTTTATGCAGAGTTACTAAGTCATAATTATTAACTTTAATTTGTCATGCAAATGTAAAATAAATATTTATATTAGTAAGCAATGCGCGTCAAATGTAAGTTAAGTAACACAGAGGTTACTAAACCGGTATCCTGCCGTTTCGCAAAACACTTTTCGTCAAATTTCACTTCCCAAAAAATTAATAGCAAAGTTTAATTTCCCAAATAAATCTTTAGCAAATTTTCGTTTCACTTATTTTAATTTATAAATGTTTATATAATTTTTAACGCAAATTTTGTTGCGAACAAATTACAAAAACACAAATGTTGAAAAAATTTCCACGAGCAGGGTTTGAACCTGCACCCTTCTGACATACCGGGTCAGGTGCTCTTCCAATTGAGCTATCGTGGTTCTAACCAGCCTGCCGAAATTATCCAACACTATTTACTTTTTACTTTGAAAGCCAAAGGCGCCCATTCAATGTTAACAACTACCGTCATTAACATCCGATCATAATATTTTTACAAATATTAAAGATCAGTTAAGAAGTAGGCAAGCTATTTATAAATGTTTATATAATTTTTAACACAAATTTTGTTGCGAACAAATTACAAAAACACAAATGTTGAAAAAATTTCCACGAGCAGGGTTTGAACCTGCACCCTTCTGACATACCGGGTCAGGTGCTCTTCCAATTGAGCTATCGTGGTTCTAACCAGCCCGCCGAAATTATTCAACACTATTTACTTTTTACTTTGAAAGCCAAAGGCGCCCATTCAATGTTAACAACTACCGTCATTAACATCCGATCATAATATTATTACAAATATTAAAGATCAGTTAAGAAGTAGGCAAGCTATTTATAAATGTTTATATAATTTTTAACGCAAATTTTGTTGCGAACAAATTACAAAAACACAAATGTTGAAAAAATTTCCACGAGCAGGGTTTGAACCTGCACCCTTCTGACATACCGGGTCAGGTGCTCTTCCAATTGAGCTATCGTGGTTCTAACCAGCCCGCCGAAATTATTCAACACTATTTACTTTTTACTTTGAAAGCCAAAGGCGCCCATTCAATGTTAACAACTACCGTCATTAACATCCGATCATAATATTTTTACAAATATTAAAGATCAGTTAAGAAGTAGGCAAGCTATTTATAAATGTTTATATAATTTTTAACGCAAATTTTGTTGCGAACAAATTACAAAAACACAAATGTTGAAAAAATTATAATTTACTTTATAATTTTATTTAATATTTTAATTTACTTGGTCAAATAATCATTTCGCAACATTTTACTTGGTCAAGTTTTGTTTAGTTAAATATACATTAAGCAAACGTTTTGTTTTGTCAAATAAATTCCAAAAGTATGTTTGTTCAAATTGTTACTTCACACACTCAACCTAAAACGTAAGTTTGACATATGGTTATTTATTTTTAACTTAGGAATACAGGGCTTAGGGCTTGAACTTGCCTGAAACAAAAAGCGTATCTCACTAGTAATTGATTTTAAATAAACTCTGTTGTTATAGGTTAAATGGGCTAGATTAGAACTAGCTAGAAAAGAAGGTTAGGTTAGAACTGTGGCCTTAACAGAGGAAATGAACTCGATAATAATAATATTTAATAACTCGAACACTATTATCTTAGCAAATTACCTGAAAGTTCTTACTTGTAAATTATTTGCCCAGATGATTTTTGACCAAATAATAATTGGTAAAATGAAATATTGCCATGTAATTTTTTGCCAAACAAAAATTTGCCAAAAATGTTTTTGGTAACTGTACATTTGCGAAAAGTTATTTTGACAAATATTTTTCTGCCAAACGAAAATTTGGGAAATAAAATTTGGGAAGTGATACTTTGGGAACCGTTTTTTGGCCAAACATTAGTAATCCTACTAAACCACTAGAGCTGTGAGGCTTCGGCTAATGTGTTGTCGCAATAGTAATATTTAGGTAATAATTATGTATTTTTATAATTTTGAATTTTTGCATTCTTAATGCTATATATATATGTCTTATTGTCTTAGTAACTCTGCATACAAGATCTAGATTGGATACACTTGGACCTTTTCATTTTTAGCACACCTTTCTGTTACACGTTGTATAGGCAGACATGTAGGTAAATATAGTAGTAGGTAATATATAGACAGATAGGCACCACATGTTATTGGTTAACGCTTGGTAAATTTGTATAAGTTTATTTCTGTAGTTTTCATAACATCTATATATTAAATTCACTGAACTTCTCCTAAGCGACTGGACCACTTTTGATAAAACTTTTTGTTTGTGTTTGAGTAGGTCTCTGGATGGCTTAGATTCACTATTGAAATTGGCAGGTGGCGATGCAATAGTAGCGGATGAAGTCGCGAGTGGGTCGCTTATACAAAATGTCCCTAGCCTTTGGACAAATATTTACACTACACTTTCATAAAGGTATTTCTGGCCAATATGAAAAGTATTATAACAATCGGTCTAGTATTTAGCGAAAAATCGATTTTTTTCTAATCATCATTTTGAAGCAGCCTGTATTGTACGTACATTTCATAAGGTAAAATGCTGTTTAACACACATTTTGGTGCCACCTTGAGCTATGTGGAAATCTTCTACTTCTGTACCTGAGTGGAAGGAGAGTTCCTTCTACTCAGGTACAAAAATGTTGACGAGAGGAGGGCAGGCCTCATCATCCTCATCAGCTCATTGTATGTCCCCACTGCTGGGGCACGAGCTTTCCATGGATAGGTAGGGGCAGGCCTACCCACCAACTAAACCGAATACACTAAAATACCCCCTATAGCTTTGAATCGAACCCTATGGGTCTGGGATCGATGGTAACCACTAGTCCACAGCGGTTACACCAAGTTTATTAAGCTCATGCCATTTACTGAATGATATAATAACGCAAGAGTTCAGCGTTATATTGCATTACGTTACTTATGCCTGGGGCACCCGCTATAATACTTTTCCACTCGCGTCGTAATTTTTATACTTAATACCGTCCCACATTGTGCTAGAGATGGAGGAATAAAAAAAAAAGAGCGTGGTCCTTCCGAGTGGGGTTATTGCTTCCAAGCCGTAGCGAGCATTATCCGGGCATGTGGGTCACTTAGCGGCGGAATGAGTGCACAGTTCTTAGGGTTCCTCTGACATGGCACCATTGGAGGGTTATGACGTTGATTAAACATATGGTTGCCTGGAAGAAATTACCATCGACAAGGCTGCCATTTGTACAATTATTTGTATTGTTCTCTGTATGTTTTACAATGGTGTACAAAAAATAATACTTCATTACAATAATATTTCATTTCATTTTCTTTTATTAATTTCGATAATATCTTTAGCGTAGTCAGCTTGGGTACCCATCCTGGAAAGCCAGTGACGTTATAACGTTCCAACATGAAATTACCAGAACAACCACTTACATTAGAACACGTTCAACATCCGTGTAGTAAACAAGATACATGACGCGGCTTAACACAAAATACTTAGTAGTTATAGGCTCAAAATGAGGAGCTCGATAGCGCAGTGGTTAACGCGCTCGGTCTGCGATTGCTGAAGTTAATCAACTTTTGCAAAGGCCGGTCATCGGATGGGTGACCAAAAATTTATCATCTTGACCTCCTCCGTGCTTCGAAAGGCACGTTAAGCCGTTGGTCCCGGCAGCATTAGCACTCGTTAAAAACCACCAATCCACACTGGGCTCGCGTGGTGGTTTATGGTCCGTTTTCTCTATCCATCCATAGGGAACTGGGAAAATAAAATGAACAGATGATGTTGATGATGATGATAGGCACAAAATAGACAGCATTGCTCGAACGCGTAAGGTATTAAACTTCAATCAATAATTACATAAGTGTACAAAGCTCACCATAATGCAGTCTCCTTATTGTGATATAGATATCCTGGACATACCTCTAATAGTTAAGATTTTGGTAGTGGAAAATGCTGAATAAAAACAGAGGATACCAGTTTGGGTAGTAATTTGCAATGCCTATTTATTCTCGTACCAACAATATTCTTAGTTACTTTAATAGTTTTATTGATATTCTCAATCGGTAGTTATGTTCAAAATTCATTCATTAAATCAACTTTACAATAATATGCTATAATCATATGCGTTCAACGCAGCTATTGTCGCACAAAGGAACCGAATGAACTTATAGCACAACTTCTCCTAGCCGTGTATTCAAGCAAACGTACTACACCGCTCCGTCTTCTTGAGTAATGTAATACAGTATATCCTTCTTACAGGCTTATTGTGTTGCACTATCATCTAATTTCATTTGCACAGATAATACAATTTATTGTCTCTTGAAGTTGCCAGTGTCTTTTGTTTTTTTTAATGACTACTTCTTTTGAGTATCTTAAATCAATTGATGTCTAATTTAAATTAATCGGTAGACTGAAATTTAATTTAAAAAGGATACAGCTTAAATATTAACAAATTAACCGTCTCTGTGGTCTAGTGGTAAAGACCGCCGGTCTCAGATCTAAACGTCCCGGGTACGATTCCCAGCGGGGGCTACATGTTTGTGTACTTGGTTTGGTTGGTGGTAGGGCTTGTTTGTCCGCAAGGCCTGACCTGTGCTTTGTAAAGCTGTAAGCGATGGGTCGGCGTGAAATACTGTCCCGCTCTTTTGAGCACACCCAGCTTTTTCGAAGCTTATTTAGCTTTACCTTCCAAATGACCGCGAAACTGAACGTCACTCGAAATATCGACGCCAAGGATTCCAATGGACTAGATTAAGTCGGCCCCAATTCGAGAAATGACTTAACATGTTCTCAGTGTCAGTCACAAGTTAATTCCGGTTCTCGATTATAAAATACAGTGAAAAATTAAATGCCTACCCGACCCCGCCAGGAATCGAAACTGGGTTTTCCGCAATCCGGGCGGCTGCACTGACCATTATCCTACCGGGAAGGCTTCCCGGTAATCCATAACTGTGTCTAGCATTTGTTTCTGATGTACCCTATTCCTTATAGTCTAAATTTCAAAACAGGCGGTAAGGAAACAAGTAAATAAATAGCAGAATCTAAGTCCAAATAAGCTCTGTTAAGGCAAGTTTAATTAAAGAAAAACAGACATTATGATTAGGTTTAAAGGCGTTGCCGTCGGTTGTACAATATTTTCCTTAAAAGTACTTTGTGTGTTCACAAAAGCTGACACGTCCCACGTCTCCGCAATTACATAAAATAGACAATGAAAATGGTTGACACTTGAAGAACAACAAAGCTCAGTTTAGCAAATTTATATAGTATTATTATTTTTATATTATATATGTTAAATAAATATTATATTTTCTTAATAGTTCTGTGCGTTCTCCAGACGTCCTGAGGCTAGTGGACGGCCAGAGATTCCCCGTCCCTGACCGTCACCTCAATGCGGGGGAATGAGGCGAACATACTGCCGCCTCCTTCTCCCATTTCGTCTGCGTCGGATTAGGTCCGCATGGATAGATTCCTCGCGGACCCTCTCCACGGCCTCCTTATGTGAAGGTACTGCTTCACAGAAGGAGGCCATGGCCGTCCACGACCTCTCAATGTCCAGCATGGATTTTATTACGCTGGACAGGGAGAGGTCACCCCCGATAGTGCCCAACAGAGTATGTCGCTGTGTAGCCCAGGCCCCACACACCGCTAGGATGTGATCAGCTGTGTCCTCCGCTGCACCACACTCATGGCACACCGGGGTTGGCTCTCTCCTTACGATTTTATGCAAATACCGTCCGAAGCATCCATAACCGGACAGCACCTGCACAAGCCGGAAGGAGAGATCACCGTGATTTCGCTCCAACCAGTGCTTTAGAACCGGCCGGAGTGCCTCTAGTATGCGGAGTCCATATTGAGCCTTTTCCATGGACTCCGCCTATCTCTCGATGAGGGCCTCCCGCGCTACTTGGGCCGGGCCCTTGTCACTTCACGCTGGAACCTTGTCACTTCCTCTAAACAAAAACGCTTGTCATGCACCCTCGCCTCCACCCGCTTGGCGTAAACAAATGCCAAGACCCCTGCTTCAAGCTCCCAAGTCGGAGTCTCTGCGAGGGCACAGGCCGCAGCAAAGGAGATGGTCTTGTACCCTCTAATGGCTCGGCCTGCCACGATGCTTTGCGCTTTGTGCAGAAGAACCTTATTTTTGGCGGTCAGGGCCCCCTCCCATATAGGAGTAAAGCCGTCGGCCTGTGGAGTAAGGACCCCCCAGATTTGGGAGAATCCTGCTCAGCGCTGAGGCGGTGGCTAGCAGCCGGGGAGCGAGTTGTTTAAAGTGCTCCCCAAACTGCTACTGCCCGTCAAGGGTGAGGCCCAGATAGCGCATCGTGGTCCCCACCCTATGTCCGTCAACTTCTATGTGGGCTCCTGGAGCTGGCCCACACCTAGGTCCGTGGAATGGGAGGGCCTCTGTCTTCCTGACGGCTACTTCCAGCCCCAACAGTCGAAGCCTGGCTACCATCATCGTCGACACGACAGTGGCCAGCCACGCCGCTACCCTCCAATCTGCCCCCCAGATCGTTATAAGCGTGTCGTCTGCGTCTGCCTCGTCGTCTGCGTCGTTTCAACTTTATAAATAGGTGCATATAGTGTTAGTAGTACAATATTTCCTTTATTTAAAAGTACTTTGTGCTAAAACGTGTGAACACAAAAGCTGACACGTACACGTCTCCGCACGGGTGCGGAGCGGACGAATCTCAGACGCGTGTCACGACGCTCGGCGCCGTTAACGTCCTAACGACGTGAACACTTCACAGGCCGGCGATGTAGGGCGACCATGTTAGGTAGTCATCAGTGGCAGTTAAGGTGTAAATATATCATAAAGAATTAAAAGTGTAGAGTTACAATTTCAAAAAGTTTTTTACACAAAAGCCGAATCGTACACGTCTCCGCACGTTTACTTAGAATTAATTACAGATTTTTTAGAGAAGTTTGATTGGAAACCATTATGCTAATTACAAGAGCTGTCATCTGTGAAAGGTCTTGGGTTTTTGTGATATTGTCTAAATAAAAACAGTTCATACGAATACATGTTTATTATATTTAAAAAATATTGTACACTTATAGTATTGTGTGTACCTAAGTATTGTGACAGAGAAATAAATTACCCTCATTATATTTCATGTAAAGGTACATAATGTAAGTTCCGCCACAAACCGTGGCCACCCTAGTGCACTCGACCCAGCGGCAAGCGTACACACTGCACTTTTTGCCCTGCTTTGCTAATGATTCTCAAACGAGAGCCCATCTACCTTATAACCACTTTTCACTATCCTGCTTATGTCGTTAATGACGAAAATCATTTTTTCATATTCATAACAGTTATATATGTAATCAATATGTTTGACTGCGAGCTTTTGAATTACATGTAATTTTTGTATGGGTTGTGCCCCATTCTTCTCCATGTGTCTGTCACTAATTGTCGGGCAGTTTTTTTTTTGAGTAAAACGTAAAAGTGATTTATATATACATGTCCTTATAAATCGATATTTTTAAAGTAATAACTTTAAAAAATATATATAATCTAGGTATCTTCAGATTTTTCAATAAAAATAAAGAATGACGTGTTGTAGCATTTTTTGAAAACCTCTTCTAGAGAGGTGAAATAGGGGTGGAAAGTTTGTATGGAAATCTGTCATTTTAAAAGTTAAATCCTTAGGTCCTTGGTCTGGTTAGAAATTATGAAGTGTTTCAGGATTATCCTAACAGATACTAAACTACCTTTGATAAGTTTGTTGTGTAGCCCATGTGAGCAAAGCCGCGAGCATAAGCTAGTTCTATATGTAATTCCATATGTTTAAAAAACTTTTTATGAATCTGCTCCCGTTTAATTTTTACATTTGATTCTATCATGACGTTCGTATTTTTTTAGGGCCCGTGGCCACAGAGAGACTGAGGGTTGGTCGACTCATAACTAACTTGTAACTTGCGTAACGTAGTTTCTGGATTCTGATAAATAAGACTAGATATAAGACTTACGATACATTTATTGTTTTTCAAAGTATATTCCCTCGCAATTAGTGCATTTTTCATTCGCTGAAACAAACCACTGTACAAAGCAGTTCGACCAGTCTTCCTTAGGGACCTCTTCAATGGCTTCATGGAACGCATTCACCGCCAATTCAGGGCTCGTAAAACGTGTGCCTCTATATTTGTCTTTAATTTTTGGAAACAAACAGAAATCGCAGGGTGCGAGGTCCGGGCTGTAAGGCGGATGCATCATCAGTTCCACATTTGAAGCCTTCAAATAGGCTTCTGTTTCTTTAGCGGACTGTGAGAATGCGTTTTCGTGGTGAAGGACAACATTGCTTCGAGAACGCTTTTCGCGAACTTTTTCTAAGAATCTCAGCAAACAAGTGTCGTCGTACCAATCTGCTGTCACTGTCCTTTGATCGTCAAGCGATACTATTGGGCGTAGCAGGGATGTCTTCTACTCACGCACACTTGGTTTATTCTTGAAATAATACGCTTAAGGAAAATTGAGATGACTTTTAATGCCTTTTACAGGATGTGTAATACAGTGTAATTGACACTGTATTACACATATAGTTTAAACGGAGCTACGAATATTGCGTGGTTACACAAGATGGATGCAGAGAAGAGAGAGCAAACGATATATGTACCTCTCTTTCGCACGATACAACTATTATAAATGCAAAGGCATTATTATTTATGTTGCTAACAACTGTATTATAATGTCCTGATTTTCCAAAAAAAAGAAGCAACCATTTTTTACCAATGCTTCGACTTTTCTTAACTTTCGACGGCAAATCTTCAAAAGGAAAGACCCACTCTGCCGACTTGCTTTTTCTTTCGGGTTCAAAGCGGTACACCCAGGTTTTTTCACCTGTCACAATATTATAGACAGCCAATGACTGTTCTCCGTTATACTTTTATATCGTTTTACGGCACCACTAGACACGCAATCGTTTCTGGTCCTCCGAAGTCATGCGGTATCCATCGAGTGCAAAGCTTCCGAACCTTCAGATGCATATGTAAAATGTTTTGCACTTGGCTCATTCCGATGCCTATAGTTTGTTCAATATAGCTTGATACCTGTGACAGGAGTCATCAAAATCGAAGACGTGACTTTGTAAAAGCGTATGAATTTATTTGACTACATTAAAATAACATTATTTTTTATAATCCATCACCTAATATACTACAATTACTTTGTGATTCTATTTTATGCGTTAGATTAGGTTTATCCCAATAAAATCTCGCTTATCACACATTTGTTACAATTTTAAAACATTATAATAAAATAAACGTACTCCTATTACAAAAAAATACTAGTGTTGGGATAGTAAACCAAATGAAGCTCAATTGATATTCAATTACCAATCGATTAATTTAACTTCCCATTTTTCATTATAGCTTTATTAATGAATGTCTTTATTTATTTTTCTTGAATAATAAAGTTCTGTTCCTATCTAATGAATTGTAAAATCTAGTATTAGAAGTTCTATATAAACGTCATATGTTTAAATAGGACTTCTAAACACTAGATTACAATACATTAGATAGGAACAGTACTTTATTATGATAATAATATTCAATTAATAACTTCAATTATCATTTGATGCGTCAGTGTTGCCTCAACACTAGGCATGAGAATTTGACATCTGTCACGGGTATCAAGCTATAATGAACAGACTTTAATAAAGCACGAATTTGCTGGCAAGTAATTTTTATGTCAGTTTCAATAAGTTGTCGTACGGTATCAATATTAGAGTCTGTAACCGCAGTAGCCGGCCGACCTTCACGTACCTCGTTATGTAGATGATCTCGTTCACGTCTAAATTCTCCAAACCACGAATACACAGAGCTGCGACATGGTGCTTCATCACCAAATGCCAATTGAAGTCTATGGCAACTCTCTTGTTGACTTATGCCACAACGAAAATCATAAAAAAATCATTGAACGAAAATGTTTACGAGTTAAATTCATTTTGATAGCGACAAACAATTTTAGAAAGGACGTCATGATTGAAAAACAAATGAGAGTCTCGTTAAATAAAAAGTAACATGTTCCCAAAGAGATTTAGATTTAGAGAAATAGATTTTCGAATTCCATAATTGTTTTTTCATTATTTTATTGTAAGTAGCCAGATCCATAAAATTTCAGTATGCCCCACGTATATTAAATTAGGTAGTGCGTACTCTTTGGTGGCTTTTCCCTATCGACATAAACTGGAAACAGCCTTCATTCGTCCATTGGTTCACCTCAGCATAAAGTCTAGTTAAGATCTCATCTCGACGTAAGTAAACGTTTCATATCCTTGTTTATGTCCGCTATAGCATACTCAAGAAATGAATCAATAAATAATATAGAGAATACTTCGTTTTTGTCCTTTCCCACCTGTGCCTGAAAGGCTGACGACCTTACCTATACAACCTTATCCAATTTACTAAGTGCACATTTACAGGGCCCAACAATATTACATTACTCATTCTCGTAACTTTATGAAACTCCCACGGCAGTCACAAGTGTCACGACCCTATGAGAAAGGTTGCCAGATCATTTTGCATAATTTATTACGGAAACATTTTTAAGGACGGACAGTGTTGCAAGAGATTTGAATAATTCACAGCGGGTAGTGGACAAGAATGAAAATTCTTGTGTAGCAATATATCAGTCAGTTTTTCTAGATATGTCCGAATCTACGTCTTTTCATATTCTGTGCTTCTACTATGGGTTAAATTTCAAAACATACTGATTTAACTATTTCGGTGACTGACGAAGGCGACGTCTTGTTACTTCTAAGCCCTAACTGTTAAACTTTCTCGCTCTCATAATAATGAAATGCTAAAAACATTTAACACGAACTGTTTATATTGTTTACAAAACTGAACAGTTTGGTATAGATTTCTTACATATACCTTATTATTTAGTACTTGAGTTTTGATCTATTTGCACTGGCCTTGGTCACGCGCTAACATTTAATATTTGATTTAGCAAATACTACAAAAAAAAACAAGCGAGGCTTACATTAGTCGCATATTAAGTGTAACATTTGACATCACACCTTAGTAATAAACAATTTTAACATTATATTCTGAAAAAAAATGGGTCAGGTATTACATAATTTTTTAACTATAAAATAAATTCAATAAATACCGTAAACCGGGGCTACTTAGACGTGTTTTTTGAAGTTTTACTACATTACAAGAAAAAATATGCTCGCAATTCAAACTTTTTGTACCTCATCAGAACAATTGAATTCTTGGCTTTGAGATGTGTGCTATACAGCAGTCTAAGACCCCCCAATCATTTTTTTTTAAAAGGTGTCAAAGTAATCTCTAGTGTTGGGTTACTTTTACACCTCATTGAATTTGCCTAAAAGTCAATGATAATTGTAGTGCAGATTTCTTTGACACCTTTAAAACAAAAAATATATAAATTTTACATAATTTTTTATATATTATAGACTTATTTAAAGAACATAACGAATGTAAAGTTGAAAAGAGTCAGTCATTTATTTGTAATATTATTCTGACAATATTAATAGCAACTCGTGTACTATGTGTACTTAAAATCAGTCAGGATATTAACAATTTAACATTCTTACAAAACCAATGTTACCCAACCAAAATTATGATTAAACATTAAAAAAATACTCAAAAATATGACTTTTTTTTGGTCCCTCCATTGCAATGATCCTTCCCATCCCTCCCCTCCACAACCCGCGACTAAAAAGCGCGCCAAATGACCATGATCGCGTCATGTCAAAGTAGCCTCGAAGACTGATAGAGTAAACCGCAAAGTCAAAATAGCCCCGGTTTACGGTACTCATTACAACACATTTGACATATCAAAATGACCTTTGATAGTGGCACAATATGTCACTTATAATATTAATATGTCATGTTCAAAATATCGATTTAAAATTTACAAAATAGCGCGAGCTTGCACGCTTCCCCGACTTCCTGTCACACTGTTACACCTACTTCCGTCACATTTCACGAAATCATTCCCTCAAATTGTATATATAGAAGGCGAGCGGAAAGAAGTTACACATCAAAAACAAAAATGTTTACAGCATTGCGTATTACAAAAATACAAAATTTCAGTGTGCGAGCAAATCCAATTACTAAAACACGCTGTGTTAATGTACTATGCTGATGTTCATGAAATATATTATATGGGGTGCCTTTAATTTTTTTACTTGCGGAACAAGGACGTTTTCCATTTTCAAGGTTCCATATTAAACTGGCTCGGTCGGTACACTGTCTGTATCAGTTTTAGTCATGTCATGTCATGCGCCTCGAAAGCCTTTAACATCTAGAAATCCATGAATATTTACATAATATAATATAACGCAAACATTCTTGCCAACAATTTGAAAAAAGACAAAGTATTGAAAAAAATCCACGAGCGGGATTCCAACCCGCACCCCACGACATGCCGGGTCAGGTGCACTGCCAACTATGCTATCGTGGCTCAATCCAACTCGCCGAAATTGATCAACACTATCTTCTCTTACTCTGTAAGCCAGAGGAGCCCTATTCAATGTCGACAGCTACTTCATCAACATCCGATCTTAATATTTTGACTAACACTTTGGCTGAGCAACGATAGCATAGTGTTGGCCGTGCACTTGACCCGACATGTCATTGGGTGCGGCTTCGAATCCCACTCGTGGAATTTTTTCAACAGTCTTTTTTCAAATCGAGAAATCCGTTACAAAATTCGAAAAAAAAAATCGATTCATCTGAATGTATTTAATTTAAAGTTTTTTTATTTTCGCAGATCGTGCTCAGTGGCGTGCATTTGAAGAGGCCTTTGTCTACTATGTCCAGCAGTGGACGTGTGTAGGCTGATGATGATGATGATGATGATGATAATGAAACGTTTTAAAGTCCGTAATGGAAGATACTTACACAACATTTTATTATAAACTAGCTGTTGCCCACGTCTTAGTTCGTAAAGACTACATTAACCCACAGAAACCTGTTGCCAGGATAAAAAGTATTCTATATCCTAATCCGGGTCAAGGTCTATCTCATCGTCAGCGCATTTTATGTCTCCACTGTTGGGGCACGAGCCTTGCCTATATGGATGGATAGGGAGAACGGGCCAACCACGCGGGCCCAGTACGGATTGGTGGTTGTTAACGACTGCTAAGCAGCCGGGACGTGACGTGACGGGACGTTCACGTGCCTTCCGAATCACGGAGGAGTTTAAGATTATTTTGGTCACCCATCCGATGACCGGGCTTTGCGAAAGTTGCTTTACCTCAACACTCGCAGACAGGGCGCGTTAACCACTGCGCCATCGAACTCCTCAAGTTTTATCTATGTGCAAAATTTTATACTAATCCGATACGCCATTTTCAAGTTCAAGCTTTTCGAAAAACAGCATTTTATTTTTACTTATATAGATGAATAGTATAAGATAAGGACGTCAGAGCGCCATCTTGTGCTCGCATAAGTCAGATAAGTAGCGTTCATATCTTTGAGGATCACGTAGACATCGCACCGTACATTATAATAATATTGCATGATTCTTCTTCTTTAACTGAAGAGCCACTCTCTTGACGGTGAAGCATTTTCCATTCAAGCTGATTGTTGAATTATTAGTCGTGAATAAAATAAATGCGAATGTCAACCAGGACATTAATTTATGAAGTATGGAGCAATGGAAAGCCTTTTTATGGTCGTGTGGTTAGACATGGTTTAAGACTTACGAGGTCCCGGATTCGATTCGAACGAACGAATTTCGATTTCGAACTGGGGAAAACATACCATATGGTAAACGGTTTAGTTACCATCATCTAATCTAAAGTTGTCGCCAGAACAAATTTGTTAGTAGCGTTATAAAATAATTAATAATAAATTTTCCTACACTCACACCAATTATCTAGCCCAAGAGAAGCTTCGTTATGAAACTCGTTAAATGGTTACTAGAAAACGGATAAAAATACTTAAAATACTTAAATACATACTTATTATACATAGAAAACACCCAGACCCGAGACAATTTAGAAAAACAATAATTTCTAAATTGACCCGACCGGGGATCGAACCCGGGACCTCAGAGATGGCGACACCATGAAAACCGGTTTACAAACCACTCGACCAAGGAGGTCGTCAGCGTTGTTTTCTGACTGTAAAAGATAGAAAGCCAGTTGCCTAGTGGCTGAGGATATTAGTTAAAGTGCACTGCTATCTTCAGCCTATCCTCACTCATAGCCAGGTAATATGACAGCGAACTCTTACTTGTTTAAAAACAGCTAGCGATTTGTCAATACATTTCAGCCTGAATTGAATCATCAATTGCATTGTATAAAACGTGAAAAGTCCATTCCTTCAACCATTACCATTTGAATCATTCCACTTAAGAATGAAACTAGCGAACATTCAGTCCCTTTATTAGATCGCGTCTTCGACAAACCCATTCATCAGTGAGGGAGTTTAATAAAAATCGTTCACGAGAAGTCTCACCGTTCGATGGCGCTACGATGTCTTTCATACCTTTCCCAGAATAGTACTGTTTCGTCGATCGCATAGTACAATATAGGTGAGTATTCCTGGGTACGTATTATAATGCCGAAATTTTATAATACCTACAACTAAAATCCCTACGCTTAAAACATCAAAAATCAAAATACCGAAAATACGAAATACCTATACCCGATATACTGAAGTTTGATATGTCTATTTTCAAAAGACCGAAAGTTTAATATACCGAAAATTAGAATATCGAAAGTAACTTTTTACAGCGAGGGTAGATTTACATTATTTAAATACGACTTCGTCTTTTCTCTTAGAGTACGTTGGTTCATTTCGTAGTTACTGTTAGCTCCGAGTAGGTCATTAATTTTATTGAAGTGCTAAGTTATCATTATACGGGTACGTATCATAATGTATAAAATTAAAATATATAAGTTTACAATGTATAAGTTCAAAATACCTAAATCCAAAAAATATAATGGTTAGAACATCTAATAACCAAAATCCATAAAGTTCATAATCCATCATCGTCCAAATACATACAATCAAAATGTATATGTTTACAATGTATAAGTTTAAAATAAGTAAGTTGAGAAAATTATTGAGGATACTAGCTGCCCTACTCCTGTAGGTCACGTATAGGTTAGTAATTTAAGACAATCGCGAAGCGCAGCGTAGCGAACGAGCGTAGCGAACGCACCCTCTGACAATCCGGGCCAGGTGAGCTTCCAATCACGCTATCGTGGCTCTTGGCTTACAAAGTAAGAATAGACAGTGTTGATGAATTTCGAGGGCTTGAAGGGAACCACGATAGCGCATTTGGGAGCGCACCTCACCCTCAGAGGGTGTGGGTTCGAATCCCACTCGTGGAAATTGTTTTCAACACACATCCAAATTGTAATTGGTTCGTAAAAAAAATACGTAAAATTATTTTTTGTTTTGGTAACAATTATATAAAAGTCCCATATTTGGGAGTAGCTTGTTTCAGTTTTTGTTAACTATAAAAATGAAGCAGCCAATTACAAACATATTATATCTGTTTTTGTACCAGTTTCTAGTTCAGATATCATTTAAGTACCAAAGGGCACGACTGAATCCCAATTGATGAATGATCAACTGACATTCAAAGTACGAGTTACCTGTTAGCACTATACTGTGCGCCATTTGTCCTACTCCTTGGCTGGTATCCAGCTGAACTCAACTGACATTAGTGAAGAAGTTACGGACCATTATATTGTCGTTTTATTAAAATAATGGTCGCAGCTGATCGCCCCGCGGTTTATCTCGAAATATTTTGTTGGGGTTGCGAACTTAAGGTTGGCGCCTTCGGAAGTGAATTTTTATAGTAGCTACGTTTGATGGTATTACTTTTTGATGGTCCTCCTGCGTTTTAAGATAAGGCGACGCTCGGTTGTGTATCGAAATGTGTCAATTATATTTTGCGATACCAAAACATTCAGTTACGAACTATTAAAAAAAAACCTTCGCTTTTTAAAACCTACGAGTATTAATGATATAATTATATTTATTCTATGTTGTTATTTTTTGGTTAAATTTCGCATTGTCTCGTATATTTTGAAAGTATCATCAATCAATCAATCAGCTAAAAAATAGACGTCCTGAATGGGTAGTAGGTAAAAAAAATTTGAACGATTCAAAAGCACTTTTCTAAAGTTTATTTGAATAAAAATTTTGACTTTGACTTTGAATGTCAATAAAGTGTGTTATATAAATCTAATAAAATAATATACTGCGTAAAAAGTATCCAGTAGCAAGTGAGGACCTCGAAGGCTAAGTGATTACGCGCCCGGTCTGCGAGTGCTGAGGTTAAGCAACTTTCGCAAAGGCCGGTCATTGAATGTATGACCAAAAATGTAACATCTCGAGCTGCTCCGTGCTTGGGAAGGTCCCCGGCTGCATAAGCAGTCGTTAATGACCATCAATCTGCACTGGGCCCGCGTGGTGGTTTATAGCCCGTTCTCTATCCGTGCATAGGGAAGGCTCGTACCCCATTAAATGATTTAGATGGTGATGGTGATGATAAGTGTCCATACAATAATACCTATAGTTCTTAAAGCTTACAAAGATTATAAAATAATTATGAATAAAAAAAAAGTCTAATATATTTTGCTCAATAGCTTTTAAAACTTAATTGCTTAAAGGTGAATGACAAGTGTCATATATTTTATTTGAAATGTCTTCGTTCATATTTGTTTGATGCTGCGCGGCCATACTAATTTTGTATGGGCTAATTTATCGTGAGAATTTAAAAAATAATAATTTAAAAAACCGCTCGATAAATCGAAATTTGAGACGGGCGATTTGTAGTTTAGACCATTGGTGATTGTTTAGGCAAAATCAGAGGAACATTAATTAAGATAAATCATAAGATATCCTAAACGCCGCCACTCGTTTTAATGATTTTTGCCCAACTTTAAATGATATTGTAGATATTGTAGTGTAAAAACTATATAGTGTGCTATAAATTTATGGATCGGACTATTGTAAACACGTTACCTTTTGATACTAAATATATATATTTTTTATTTATTACGATAGTATTTTCAATTATATCAACTTAATCGTGACTGCATTTTTGGCATTTTTTTGTCGACGCACCCTTAAGTTTTATTCATGAAGCTACGGCAGTTTATAATATAATTGTATTGGATTGGCGTAAACAATTCAGCTGTGCACATAAAATATGCTCCAACGCAATTTGAAAAAGAAACCATGCCATTGATTGAATCAAAATTAAATAATTTGTAGGTATGTATATGAAAATGATTGAATTTTATTAGTCTGTAAGGTATCTAATCATCTATTATATGAGCCTCTATGCAATTTACCATTCTGTACTTAATTGTTGCTTTAATAAAACAAATCTATTCTAAATATAGGTACGTAGAAATTCAGGTGCAACCTAGCTGAATTTCTACGTACCTACATATTCCTGTCAGCGAGTACATACACAAAGTCCGACGCCGCAACAAGGCTCGCAAACTAGAAGTTATGGAGACACCGTGACAGGCTTTTGTTTCTTGACGCACACGACCGTACGTGCTCGAAATATTCCGGGAATGTACAGAACATTATGAAATTCAAAATGGCTCATTCATTTTGATTTATATTTTGAAACTTATGTCATCCGTAAGACTACAGCGGGAATCCATATACTGGAAAAAGCCGAAAAAAAAAGTTGTATTTTCTACCTTCTTTTATAGCAGATTCCAGAAATTGGTCAGGTCAGTTTACACCTTAAAAACACATATGTGCATAATAATATTCCGTTGCGCCAAACCACCAATATGGTATTGGAAAAAGTTCCTTCCTATCATATTATAATTATATTTTAAAATATAAAACGACGCTTTACCTCTTAAAACACATACAAATAGATCTAATTACAGTCAGGTTACATGTGTCTATGTAGACAGGAAATTAGAGATTAGATAGATTCAAAAAAAGTTTTTTGATTTAAGTACCTCTACATTAGCCTAGCTTACCTAGTAAATAAAGTCCAGTGTCTTTATTATAACCTAATTAACCAATAAAAGAATATCACCGCCCACACCTTTACAAAACTCAAAATCAATAATAAATAAATAAATAAACTTTCCTACACTCACACCAATTATCTAGCCCAAGAGAAGCTTCGTTATGAAACTCGTTAAATGGTTACTAGACAACGGACAAACATACTTAAAATACTTAAATACATACTTATTATACATAGAAAACACCCAGACCCGAGACAATTTAGGAAAACAATAATTTCTAAATTGACCCGACCGGGGACCTCAGAGATGGCGACACCATGAAAACCGGTGTACAAACCACTCGACCAAGGAGGTCGTCAATAATCATTTCCCTTTCACATTAGAAACATAAACAGAAACCTGTAACTTACAACCTCAAAGACAAACTCAACTCAAATAATACAATAGGTTGCGAACACACGAATCCTTTCAATGTATAGAATTCTAAGAAACAAAATATATATTGTCCCGTTCATTTGTTTATGATTAATTGATTTGTCGTGTTGCAAAGACCGATCACGAAATACCTTGATCATTCATTAATTGTTGTTTAAATGGTCGAATCGAAATGGTAGATGCTCAGGTTGAACGCAAGAGATCGTATTTCAATATTCATAGCTTCGTTAGACTATTGACGTCAATTTAACACAAGCATATTAGCTTTCTAGATTAATTATTAATAATATTCTTAGAATAAATATTAATTGTTAATTGACGTTAAAGCAATGCGGCAGTTACAGTCTCATTCACCACTATTGTGCACACCAAATATCTGTTACGATAATATGTTAGTCTTTGCATATGCCAGATCTGTATCTGTAGTAATATTCAGACAGCGGACGTTAGTATTATAGCTATGTATTCTTTGGAAAATTATTGCGTAATAATACATACCTAAATAATATTTAAAAATAAAGTTATCTAGGTCTACCCTTTAGACTTACGAACCGATGGCATAAGAGCAAATATTTGTAGCCTAATCATTTTTAAATATAACATTAATAATGAGAATATACAATTTAACTGTTGCTAATAATATGACGAGAATTCAAATCAACACCTTTTATATGCTAAAGCCTTATAAAATACCCGGGAAAATATTAATTCTCTGTTAGCTAACAAAACAATATACTTGTTTGGGCGCAAGAGTAGCCCCCTGGCTACTACTACCTGCCTCTAAGGCCTCAGGCTTAAAATATTCCACAGCCTGGAGATCTTCAAAGCCGTTTGAAGTAACAAAATATCCGACCATTTGTTGTGGAGTCTTTATTATTATTATTTGTCTGCAACAACGAAAACAAGTTTGTTTGTAAACCCTGGGGCAATGAAAAGATTCGATAATTTCAAAATTCGACGAATCACGAGAGGTGAATTCATATTTTATTCGCTTTTCTATTATACTGGCATATAAATCCGCAGGGCATTAGGTAATGTTAACTCAACAATTAGGGCTGGCATTGATGAAAATTTATAAAAACACGTTTATAACAAACCAGCAAATGTTCGCGGCTTTGCTCACGTGGGCTACTCGAGTAACGTATCATGTCATTTCGACAGATTTTTATTTTTATCATAGCCCATCCATGCGAGCTAGAATTAGTAAAAGTGTCAAACACAAAACAACGAAATCAAGATCACTCTGTATAAGTTATTTTGATCCGTTTTGAAACCTCCTGCACAAATTGTCATCCCATTGTCACTTTATAATTTCTTACCAGGCCAAATATCAAAATTTAAGAAATTACAGATTTCCATACAAATTTTCACTCTTATTTCACCTCTCTAGGGGTCTCTCTCTTTCTCTCTTTCACTCCCTTTTTTACTCCTTTAAAGAAAAATAAACAAAATTCCTGAGACAATTAATTCCTTTATTCTTTTCAAGAACCCAAATACCAATTTTCATGTATTTTACTTCAAAACTGACGGACTTTCATACAAACTTTCACTCCCTATTTGACCCCTTTAGGGTGTGATTTCCGTAAAATCCTTTCTTAGTGGCTGGTTACGTCACTCAAACAACCTACGATTCAAATTTTTTCTAATTAGCTTCAGCGGTTTAAGCTCGGCAACGATAAGTCAGTCAGTCAGGACAAGTCTTTATATGTATATAGACGGAGGTTTTTATTTTTATAACAGTAACTTACAAGTAAGCGGTCTTCACCTCACCTGATGTTATGTGAGGACGGTACAAGCTCACTTCACCCTGAATCATCAACTACTGAGGTACTTATTGGTTATCTTATTTCTAGCTGCCGGAACATTTTAATGCTACAAACATTGATGTTATGGCGACATATTTAGACAAGACGGCGTAGCTAGCCACGCTGACAAAAAAGTTCTACCACCAACCAAACCTACAAAAGGTACACAAACATGTACCCCTGGGAACTCCTACGCTGGGAATCGAACCCGGGACCTCCTTATCTAGACCGGTGGTCTTAACCAGTCGATCACATAGGCAGTTTGAAATAAAAATTTACGGTAATGAGATTCGAAAAAGTAAAGAAAATTCCGCAAAATGGTTCTTATTCTTTCTCAACCATTATCCACCCGATCAGTTAAGTGTCTTCTAATGCACGCCCTTCCCTCCGGTCTTGCGCCTTCCTCATCCAACTCTTCCCCACTACCTTGACAATCTAGGTCATAAGGGATACCATACCTTTCTTTTTAACAAATTAACTTTATAATACAATTCACTCGCAGTACGAATGCAACTCGGCCTCCGTCTAAAAATCAGCACATGCTGAGCTGGAGACTTTTTTGCCAGTGAATCACTGCTCACCTTATTACCTTTTTGTTTTTTTGTAACCCTTTTCTTTGTCATTGTCATTTAGTGCCATCTTCATAGAGAAGTTTGGAGATCAGTATACAAAATTTTCTGATTCTTATACGAGTTCCCACGGCTAATCCTCGAATACAAAATCCCGGAAAAGAGAGCTCCAGGACAGAGTGAACGAGAGTGCGGCAACTTCACACAAGCGCTCCGAAACGCACGCACACTAGCTCGTAGTTCACCTACATTAGCACACGGAAAAAAGCATGGGAAAGGAGTACCCGATGACGCGGCTGTCATCGCAAACGCGGATTGGGCAGCGTATGTTGCTTTAGTAACGGAAAATAACAAGTATGTCACTGAGCGCTGCCGATCAGTATACACGTATTTTTTTTAGTTTGAGTGACGCGATTGCGAGTTTTGTTGCATTTATAGGTGGGTGCCTATCGAAAATGCCTGGATAAAAAACCTGTTGTGTATGGGGATGTCTTAACACAAACAAGCATAATCCCAGTTTGTCCTTTTTTACTTTGCCGACAGATATAACAAGGTAAGAAAAATTTTTTTCGTTATAACTAATGATGCTAAGTTAGCATTTATCACTTCAGTTAGCTAGGTATCCGTTTTGTAGTTATACCTAACTACCTAATATCGTAAGAATAAACACGCGCACTTGTGTATTGAGGATTTTCTAGTCTGATGTGCCTGGAATTATTATAATAATTATTTTATGTGGATATTCATTGAAATTCATCTTTTTTCAGGCGAACAATTGGATTCAATTGATATCACGGCAGGACCTGATGAATAAAAACCATAAGTCCCATGTAGTTTGTGAAATACATTTCGATGAACAATTCATAGTACAACATTCTAAGTGCAAGATTTTAAACCGAAAAGCGTTACCGTCTTCTCATTTACCTTTATGATCGCAAGTTTTACCACAACAGCCACCACACCAACAGCAACAACAGTTTTAGATACTTCAAATTGAAACAAGTCTCAGAATTTCAGTCAAGCTCGTACGAAAACACAAGATTTTATAATTTTATTAAATATATTATTTATTATTATTTATTTCACAATACTGGCCGAGCGAGGCGTAAATATTTTGCTGTGTCCAATTTGTAAATTAATATTTGATTACGATTGTACTTTATAATGATATAAGTATTTTATAGTGTACACCTAAATTGTGTGTTTCATTTATAATATACTAGCTGACCCGGCGGACTTTGTACCACTTTGACAGTTTCTATGACAACAAAACAAATAAAGTGAAACATTTTGTATGGGAATATTAAATTGTCGTTTTTAGTAATTTCAGCAATTGTTTTTTATATAAGTAGGTATATCCTACCGACATTTTGACGCCTCATGCATTTTCAATATAATTATCACTAAGATAAACTTTCAAACACACGAAACACCGATATACTTTTGCAAAAGAAGCGGTAATTCTATTTGATTGATTAGTATCTTAGGTATCTTAATTAATGGCTTCGCGTTTAGCATTTAGCCAATTTCAAGTAGGTAAGTATTTTTTATTATTAGTAGTAGGTGTACCATATTTATCATATTGTACGGTAGATGGAAATTAAAATGGAGTCTCACAATCACAACACGTGTTATTACGGGAAGATAATATGACGTACCATGTCATATGACGTATTGTCCGTTTGAAGTTGTCAAAAGCTGGCTGAAGAACTGTACGTCATTCTGTCACATTCACTCACTCACTTTTCTAACATGATATTTTAAAAAAACATACTTTAGTAAAAATATCTTTTTTCTTTTAATTTTCTTCTGTACAAACATTGTCCTGACAATAACATACTCAACAAAAAAAGAATTATACAATTATTTGCATTCGATCGGAAGTTATGCGCGTACATACATTTTAGTGATTCATTTTTATTTATATAGATAAGACACCCAAATTCACACAATAATAAATTAACTATGTGTGGCTCAACCCTAGCCGGTAGCTACAGCTCGTACGTCAATTCAAGATCACGGCACTGTTGCCGCACTCTCGTTCACTCTGTCCAGGACGTCTGCAATGCAAATGGCTGGACGACATCAAAAAATCTACATCTATTATTCCATTATTTATACATATTTTTGCAGATAATTTTGCAACACTTGCAAATATAACTTTGTAACCCTATACATTTATATAGGATTACAATATTTACAGTTAGTGTATCTAGAAAATTAACTAACTAAACACTAACCCCCTTACTCATAAAAACTATTTAAGCATTATTTAGATAAATATTGTTTTGTCAACGTTACACAAACGTCTTTTTGAATTTGAGAAAAAGAGACAAAGCAATGATTAACTAAATATTGCTTAAATAGTTTTTATTTGTAAGGGGGTAATCCCCTTACAAATAAATAAAGAGTAAGGTCCGGATAGTTATTCCGTGATTTGTCTCTTTTACTCTAATTTGAAATGACGTTTACATGACAGGATCAAAACTCGGAATAACTATTCGGACCTTATTCTTTGTTTATTTGTAAGACGGTAATCGTATTCTAAATTTGAAGCTTCTATGTCTGCTAGAAGTGCTTTACCCCCTTACAAATATAGTTATTCCGTGTTTTGTTTCTGTTATGTAAACGTCATTTCAAATTAGAGTAAAAGAGACAAAACACGGAATAACTATTCGGACCTTATTCTTTGTTTATTTGTAGGACAGTTAGAGTTTTGATGATCGGTCAGTCAGTCAGTCAGTCAGTCAGTCAGTCAGTCAGTCAGTCAGTCAGTCAGTCAGTCAGTCAGTCAGTCAGTCAGTCAGTCAGTCAGTGAGTAACAAAATTAGAAACTTTGACTAGTTATAATTTTTTTTTTTTTTTTATACTTAGCTCGGCAAATGACTCCATCCCACCTGATGTTAAGTGGAAATGAACTCCAGACGCGAAGACAACTGGTGCAGCGTGGAAACAAACGTAGCATCAGTTAACTTCACTCTGCCGGCCCACAAGGTGCTTCTTCACGCCTCTCTTGAAGGACCCCATATCATAGGAAGGAGGGAAAACGTGTGCTGGTAGACTATTCCATCTTTTGGAGGTGCGACAAAGACAAATTCTTAAACTACTGGTTCAAATTGAATGAAATTTGAAATAATTATACCGTGTTTATACAATGCCTTTTTATATTAACGGGTAAGCACAGTGCCTTGATCTCACCTGATGTTAAGTGATGATAAGGCCAATGATGGAAGCGCACTTCACCCGGGATCCTCAACAGTGAGGTACTGGCTATCTTATCTCTAGCTGCCGGAACACAACAATGCTACAAACATTGATGTTATGGCGACTAATTTAGATAAGATGGTGGTAGCTAGGCAGGCGGACAAACAAGCCCTACCACCAACCAAACCGAGTACACAAACATGTACCCCCCGCTGAGAATCAAACCCGGGACCTCTGGGTCTAAACCGGTGGTCTTAGCCTTTAGACCACTGAGGCGGTTACTGAAAATTCAGGCTTCTTATTTTATCCACAAGAAGTTATAGGGGGTTGAAAATGAGGGCACCTAGTGTATCTAGTGGTAGGTAGGAATGCGATGGCCGTCATTTCACAACCCAAACATTTGTTTTCGCTTTTTATTAGTTTTGAACTTACATACTTGGACGCCCAAGGTAACACAGTGCAATAGAACAATTAAATTTCTATTGTGTCTGGTTTAAGAACAACAGAGTGGCTACTTATGCGTTTACTTATAATTGAATAGGTACCTACTCGTTTACTTGTTTAACATTGCTTATAGCTTCAGGTGGAGTGGAGTCATTTGGATACATAAAAAAAGATAAAAAACTAGTACTCGTATATATTAACAAAAATGTAAAAATCTTGGTCCAATCTCCATCGCTTCATGTGATTATTGACGTGAATCCAATACCTAAACACTTAAGTATTTAGTTTTTCTGTTAACAGGTTTTATATTAATGTTATAATAGTATTTTTTAGGAAGAGTTTTTTTCTTCTCTTCTATATTACTTCGTCTTTCATATTATTACCACTTCCTTAGTTGGAAAACGTTTGTTTGTACTGCGTCCACAGTGAATTTTTAAATATTCAGAGTGTCTTTAAGCTTTATTTCATTCCTAAGCACGTTTTTGATTTAGATTAATCATTGCTTATCTTAAAACTTAACTCTTAATCTTAAGTAACTTTTTTGTTGACTGTTGACACAAAAACCCATCACAGTGTACAAACGTCAAGTTTTAATGAGAACAGCACGGGTTTACAATTATACTGTAAAACGGAAACAATATGAAATGACTTAGGTGTGGTCTAATTCAATGATATGCAGTTCATAAATACAGTACATTTTATTATATTATCATGCTTCTTGGGTCTTGGTAATAATAAATAATAAAAGAGCTTTATTTATTCTTTACATATCTCAGTTGTTTTTAAACCAGACACAATAGAAATTAAATTGTTCTATGGCACTGTGGTTACTTGGGCGTCCAAGTACAGATACATTTCAAACTAGTACATACATACATACATATAATCACGCCTCTAGTGAAGTGTTAATATTGTAAGTAGAACTTTAAGATAGGATAGTATTAAGATTTTTTATTTAGATGTAAAGGCGGCCCCTTTAGAAAGCCTCCTCTATGTTCCTCCAACAGCACTCAACAATGCTTCTTGAACAAACATTTTGAAAAATTGCTCCTTCAAACGTTTACCTTTGGCACTGAATAGAGTGGTTACCTAGTTTTTTGGTTGAGATCAAATGCTTAGACAGTAACGGATATGCACTTGGCCTTTATTTCAACTGATGTTAATTGATGATTAAACCGAAGGTGGAATCACACTTCTTTTTTTTTAATAAAAGAAGGAGGCAAACGAGCAGGCGGGTAACCTGATGGAGAGTAATCACCGCCGCCCATGGACACCCGCAAAACCAGAGGAGTCGCAGACGCGTTGCCGGCCTTTAAGGAAGGAATATGCTCGTTTCTTGAAGATCCCAAGGTCGTAACGGTCCGGAAATACCGCCGCCGAGAGCAATCAATCAATCTTCACCCGGAATCATCAGCTACTGAGGCTCTGGCTATCTTATCGCTAGCTGCCGGAACACTACAATTCTACACACATTTATGGCGACATTTATTTTGTGACATAAGCAAATCGACGTAAGGGTCAAATTAATGTCTTTAGTAGAGCGGCTTAAACCACGATGACCAGTTAACCTGGCGCAGCGCACCCTGCTAAAGGCTATTCCATGTCGGTACAAGGAACTCACCTTTACAAATTTCAAGCTTCTTAACAGGGTTGCCAACGTAAGTGTATAGCGTTGAAAAATATGATAATTATTTACTGTTTTATCTACACTAATGTTGTAACATTCTACTTATGTTTCCAAAACTTGACTAATAATTACTACTGTTATAGCGCAGACAACAAAACACTCAATTTAAGCAATTTCACATGATGGTATAATATCCACATCGATATCATAAAATTAACCAGGCGAGCCTTATGTCAAAATCCTCATACAAGTTGTATAAAATTTTGATATTAGGCTGGCTTTTGAAAACAGTTGGGTTATACGTGAATACTTCGTCGAAACTACTAAACTTACATACACAAAACTCTTTGGTAAGATCTTGTGCCAATTAAATAAAAAAAGAACAGCGCGCGCTCGCTCCCATTGGTTAGATTTTAATGGCGGCAAGTTCACTGTGACAATACACGTACGCGTGAATTTAATGTTTCGCAATGTGTTTTGTTTTTAAAATACAAATTAAAAGTTGAAAATGGACAGCGACGATGATATTTGTACGCCTCCGGATATTCTAGAATTGGCAACAAAAGTAACTCACAATCTTTTGCCAGAAAAATCTAGAAAATTATATGAAAAAGAATATAATAACTTTTTGGCATGGAAGATCGAAAAGAAAACTACATCATTTTCTGAAAATGTCATTCTTGTGTATCTCAAAGACCTCTCCGACGAATTCAAGCCATCTTCTATGTGGGCTAAATATTCTATGCTCAAGTCCACACTGAGTATCTACAACAATATTGATATCACGAAGTATTCAAAAGTCATAGCGTTCCTGAAACGCAGTTCAGAAGGACACAAGGAAAAAAAGTCCTTGACGTTTACATCAGGTCAAATAAAGATGTTCCTGAAAGATTCACCAGATATTTTGTATCTTTTTGAAAAGGTAAGTGTATTTTAGTTCTGTTATTTAATCTACCTAGTACTTACGTACTACACACGCAAGTTATCTAGACACTCCGTTTAAGCGCTTTGTGTATAAATTAGGTAGTAGGTACCTACACTTTACTACTTCATAAATCATAGTTTTTGCCTTGGCTATGTAGCTCAAGCTTATTATATCGTTTATTGTTACAGGTTGCACTAATCTTCGGCATAATGGGGGCATGCCGAAGGCAAGAGCTATACAACATCCAGTTCGATAAAGTCTCTAACATAGACGACAGTACAATCATGGTGAAAGTTTCGAAAACAAAAACGAAAATAGATCGTTCTTTCGTTGTGACGGGCAACTGCTATGCCGTATGTAAAAAATACATGGAACTTCGACCCACCCCCTGTCGAAACCCTGCCTTTTTCTTGAGCTATAGATCGGGGAAGTGCGTCGATCAAAGAACTGGTATTATAAAATTTGGTGCTCTGGGAAAAACTATCGCAAGTTTTTTGAATCTGCCTAACCCAGCGTTGTACACGGGGCATTGCTTCCGGCGCACCTCGGCGACCCTTCTCATAGATAGCGATGGTGATTTGACCGCACTGAAACGACACGGGGGGTGGAAGTCTTCTACTGTGGCTGAAAGCTACATTGATGAGTCTTTAATGAATAAAATTCAAGTCTCAAATACGATCTTGAACAGTATAGAAAACAAGACGAATAAAGTAATTATAAATATTCCAACTCCGTCTACGAGCTCTACTGCTTGCCCCGCGACCGCTATAGCTGCTGGATCAATAATTAACATTAACTTTCAAAACTGTACCATCCAAAATTTGAACAATTATTATAAATAAACTATTGTCAGCTTTTACTCTTGTTGTTTGACTAATTGCATTAGTAAAGATAAAGTAGTGTATGCAACTGCATATAACACGGGTATTAAAACACTCGTTACTATTATGAAACTCGCTGCGCTCGTTTCATAAACTCACACTCGTGTTTTAATACCCTTCATTATATGACAGTTGCATAAACTACTATTATGTTACTTAAAACTATCACAATCCTAGATTGTGTTGGTTCGCTGGTTTTATATTTTTTATTTTTTATTAATTTAGGTAAGCATACAGCTAAAGACAAAAAATCAAGATAGGTGATAGGTGCATACCGAAAATTAGCTTATTTTCTTATAAAACATATGCAGGCATTTTGCTAACGCCTACACATAATCAAAAAGATTATAAAAATATACTTAAATACATTACGAGTATGATCGATCGATGTAGCAAGAATGTACGATGCAGGTAGGGGAAAGTGTATTGTTCATGAAAGTCACAAAATGTCTTACTGCAGCAACCGAGACTACTATTATTGTTTTCGAAAATGATCAAGTTTTCTAAATTAATAAATTTAAAAAGTATAGTGCTTCAAAACAGTCAAATTTAATCATAAATTAAAATAGGATCCCAAAATTGATATCAAAAACAATGTAATCCCAAAAATGTTCCCTTCAAGATGAAAATGGCAAATTATAATGCTTTTGATATATGGAACTCCCAGAGGAGTTCTTACAACTTTATCATTTTGTCCATCATGCACGGAATTTATTATTAAAAGAAAAAACTTCGCACTCGCCAACTTGACAATTAAATTTTTGTTTCAACAACTTTAAGGCTGTTTTATGGAAACTTCACCTAGTCATTTTAAGAGTTTCAAAATTTACCGTACGTATGTATTTTCATAATTTTCGATAGGATCTTACATAATAATTAAAAATTATTTAAGGACTATTCTTTGTTAAGAGCTAAATTAAGTTGTTGTATTCACGAGACATTGATGGCAGTGCAGTAACACCTAGTAACAAATGGATTAAGTATTTGCCACACAAATTCACGTTTTCGTAATCGTAATCAAATGGAGAATAAAACTTGTTCTTGAACTTGAAAAGAAAGTGCTTTCTCTAAAAAAACATTTTAAATATTACATCACACATTTCTACCACGGTTACTTTCTTAAACTATACGAAACATAAGTAACGGTAATGTAATAAATCTGCCGCCTTCCAACATTTGAAATAGCTGATCAAAGTGCGTATGCCAGCGGCAGCGTCCGTACAATGTAAATAAACAAACAGGTCGCAATTAAAAACTTCTCTCGTAACACACCGTATAAAGATCTGATTTTTATTTATTTTATATAAGGATAACAACAGCTTACCATTAAAATGTAACCTACAAATCATTGGCATTTTGGCCACATTAGTTCTGTAAGGCTTTAATTAACATCGATGATGATGATGATGCGTTAGATGAACGCCAAATACTAACCCTGAAAAAGAAAGACTTCTTAGCGGGAAAGTGAAGAGTCATGTCTGCGGTTTTGTTTTATTTTCTAAAATTTGTGTTATATCGAATATTAATGTGATATAATGGTGGATTATTAACCGTTAAGTGTTCGTGAGTGTGCATGAGTGTTGGCAAATGAAACAAAACAGTGCAACGTCACTTTTCAAATTCTCTCAAGAAGTCCGCTACAGGACTTAGTAAAGCCCCACATCTTTACTGAAATACTCGAGGGGTTGGGGGGTATATCATTTCTCACTTCCCGTTTCTATTAACATTCATCTCATCATCATCATACAGGAAGGAAATATTGTTTATTTATGTATTACTTGTAAGAAAGAATATTTCATTGGCTAAATGCTTGTGCAAAGCCATAAAAAAACCCTTACAAAACACTTTACATAAAAATGCTTAACTACAACTGTTGCTATATACACGAAACACAAGTTATGGTAATAAGATTCCATAAAGTTTCTTGCTGCCAACCAACACCGAACTGTAAACATTTGAAATAGTTTATCAAAGTGCGCGGGCCAGCGTCCGTGCAACGAAAATAAACGAACCGTTCGCAATTAAACTTTACGAGTTCGTATCGAGAGTGGCGCGGAACTATTTGCTTTGCCTCTTTTTTCAGGGTTCCACGCTACGTAGGCGCAGTTGAAATAATGACATTGCTCTAATTTTTGTGGCTTGAAATGGGTAAAAGTCCGGCTTAATAATGAGACTCTATGCAGTTAAAGAGAGTATTTATAATTAAAACTTCAATTTGGGTAAAACAAGTTTATAATAATTATGTGATTTTTAAATAATATGTTTACATGCAGGATTGAAGTTAACTATGCATGTGGTATACATATTCAGATCTTCAGAGGAGAAAAAGAAAAAAAGTATAATATGCATTTGTGTGTACATGATTGTGTTATGCAATGATATACAGTTGTGAGAGCCGCCAACCGCCAACAAACTGCCTTGCAGTATGGTGGTAACTTTAATGTAAAAATGTGGGTACTGTTTTTTTTACCAATGAACGATATATTATTATTTAAAGTTGTATTAGTTACTTTTTTTACCTATCAACACAGAAAAGATAACCACCAATCACACCACCACAAAATATTATGTGCCTGTCAAAGGTCGGGTCGCAGCGGGTCGGGTCGCAGCGCAAATTTTCGCTCAAATCGCTCGAAAATTATGTATTTTATAATTGAACTATCGCACACTATGCTGGGGCACAGCGGGCAGCATATTCCGCCGCGGATTTTGGTTGCGTGCGAAGAGGGCCGCCCCGCCCCGCTGCGCCCCGACACAGTGTGCTATAGCAAGTGGTGCTAAAAAAGGAAGTTCTTCGTCAGAGCTATCCATAATGCAGTTTTTTTTTTTTTTTTTTTTTTGAGAGAGACTGCTGGTTGCCGAGGCGCATTTCCAGCTTCACCGGGCTTGTTTTAGGGGCGGCGAGGTACGTAAAGGGTACCTCAAGCCGTGTTGAAACGAAACGCCTTCAGAGGATTTCTAGAGGGGTACGGCATCGCACACTTAAAAGTGCGCGTCCCCGTGCCCTTCCAGAGTCTCCGAAGGGTTCGGATCGGATCGGGGAGCGGAACCACCCGAGGGCGCCTCTAAAGGCACGGACCTCGGCTCGGGTAGACCGGGCCGTGGAGGAGGAGAGGAGGAGCTCCCAGGCACATGACTGTGCCTGGCATAGAGCGCGTGTGAACCGGTTCTTCGTACCCTTGTTCTACGAGTACGGTGTCTTGGGCCTAAAACAGTGTGCATGTTTAGTGTATTCTGTAAATGTGTGCTGTCATTTTGAGGATCGGGCGGGGGGGCGTTCGCAACTGTGATTGGGTCGTCGGGGTCGTGTAGGACGTGCTTAGGACGCCTAGACGCGTACCGTCTCGTTGCGGGAAGGCCTTCAACTTTATAGTTGGCGGCCGCCACAACAAGCGGGTTAGGGTGGTGGGGGGCGTTATCGAAGTAACGTCGGGAGACGTCCTTGATAAAATCTTTGATAGTTGGGAGATCGAGGTCGCGATGGAGGTCAACATTACGAACGTAATGCGGACAACCCGTCGCGCCTCGCATAAAGCGGTTTTGTAGGGTTTGTAGGGGGTACAAGTGGGAGGGCGCGGAATGCGCGAAAACTACGCTAGCGTAGGTCATGACTGGGCGGATGCAGGCTTTGTAAATTGTCGTCTTATTTCTAAGAGACATTTTACTCTTCCTGCCTATAAGGTGGAATAACCGACCTAAAAAGAACGCGGCCCTGTTACGGACGATCTTGAGATGGGGTGCAAACGTAAGCTTCCTATCGAGGGTGACACCGAGATATTTCACCTGCCTAGCCCATGGGATAGGGCGGTCAAATAAGCGAATCGGACGGCAGGATTCGTCGCGACCCCGATGAAAGTACACAGCGGCACTTTTTTCGGGGTTCACTTCGATCCGCCACTTGCGAAACCAAGCGCCGAGGGTGTTAGCGGCCTTTTGGAGTCGTTTGGAAACCGCGGTCTTGTCTCTACCAGACGAATATAGCGCGGTGTCATCCGCGAATAGAGCTAGCTCTACGCCGGGGGACTTGGGGACATCGTTTGCGTAAAGCGCAAAGAGGATTGGAGAGAGCACGGATCCCTGCGGAACGCCGGCTCGAATAGGGCGGGGAGCAGCACGCTGCAGGGAGCGCATACGAGCCCGGTTATCCGAGGTGGGATAGGAGTCGTAAGCGCGAGTGGCGGCGTTCTTCGCCCGCAATAGTCGCCTCATATCGTCCGGCAGTTTGAAGCGATGGTCAGCCGTCGCTACAACCCGCCTGGACGATTCGCTTATAGCGTTAGTGAGGTGACTACCGAGGGCGTCGATCGCGGCCACTGTCTCGTGAGGCGAGTCAATGACGTCGGGAATCTGGTTTAATGACTCACTGGCGGTAGGTTCGAGAAGCTTCTCGAGCTTATCCCAGTCAGTCACCACCTTAATGACGGGGGTGGGGTCGGTGGGGGGGCCTAACTGTAAAACAACCGGCCTATGGTCGGAGGAGAGCGCGTGGATCACTTCTATAGAACGCAGCCGCAAGGTTACGTTCCGTAGAAGTGCCATATCTAGCGGGTTAGGGGTGAAATTATCTATTAACGGATAGTGGGTGGGCTCCATAGGCACGACGATATCGAAGAGCATTGTCTCAGCGAGTTGGCTCAACACCCGACCGTTACGGTTGGTTGTATTGCAACTCCACTGAGCGTGTTTACTATTGAAATCGCCGGCAATAATGACGGCGGTGTCCATAGCGAACAGCGCTTCGAGATCGGGTTGTGTCAAACGCTTATTTGGGGACAAATAAGCGGAAGCGATAGTGATAGACGCGTGGCCTGTCATGCCTAACCGACAGACCGAAACCTCTAGATCGGAAAGTTGCGGGGGGTCGAGCGGGACACAGTGAAGTGACCGCTTGTAATAGATAAGAGTGCCGCCTCCGCGGCCATCTCTATCATTACGGACGAGGTTGAAGTTAGCCAAGCGAGGGTCTCGGTTAGAGGGTTTCAGGAAAGATTCCTGTATTAGTAAAACGTCGACGGCGTGTTTGGTTAAAAACTCGAACACTTCGTCGCGTTGTTTCAAGAAACCGTTCGCGTTGAAAAACGCAACCGTTAGGGAGCGGGGTTTTAGTCTCGAATTGGGCGTATTATTCATTATGGGACTTTAGGGAGTCGAAAAGGGACGTGATCATGTCCAAAAGTGGACCGTGATCGTTAAAGATCGCCGCCATGATAGTGGCGGGGCAAGCGGACGGGTCGGACGCGGCTAAGCGCAGCTTCTCCACCATCTCTACGATTTCGTCCTTGTAACGGTATAACTTTACAATTTCGATTGCCGTAGACATGGCGGTGAAGCTAACCGGGCAAGCACCAACGGTCGCGGCAAACGGGTGCTGCGGGCGGGCTTTGGGTTGGGCCTTAGGGGCCTTAGGGGCGGGGGCCGGCTTGTTAGCCGGTTGGGGCTTGGCCTTAGGGGCCTTGGGCTTGTTAGCCTTGGCCTGAGGGGCCTTGGCCACAGGGACTGCGGCCTGAGGGGCCTCGGGAGGGCTTTGCTCCATAGGAGTAGGGGCCGGAGGCGGAGGTGGGTCACGAGCCGGACCGGCCGCGGGAAACTCGGCAAGCGAGTTTAGCGCGGGGGCCTGCGCCGCGAGCTTAGGAGCTAGCGGTGTAGTCCAAGCGTTGCGGGGCGGTGGTAAGGGGGCCGCGGGGCGGAGCGAAACTTTCGCGATCTGCGAAGGCGGAGGGGCGCGGGTCGCGGGGTTACGGCGCGGTCCCGACCCGCGGGTTGCGTTACTGCGCGGAGCCTTGGGGCAACCGCGATAATTCGCGGTATGACCCAATTCAACGCAGTTTACGCAACCGGGCGGGTCGTCGGAGACCGGTGCCGGCGCTTTGGGCCTCTGGCACGCTTCAGTGCCATGGTCGCCCAGGCACTTAACGCACCGGGGGCGCGCAAAGCAGTTACAGGCGGCATGCCCGTAACGTTGACACTTGTGGCATTGACCTACAATGCCACGCTTGTGGGGGACCTCGATCGATAGTCGAGTGAAGCTCTCTATCGATTTTATGTTAAAAATGGCTTTACCTTCCGGGGTATTATCTAATATCGCCTTGAGGAGGCCTAGGGGCTTTTTGTTCCGGCCGAGCATCCGGGACACTTCTTGGACCGGGTAGCCTTGCGACTTAAGGTCATCAAAGACTATCTTAGGGTCCCAATCCGAGGGGAGGCCTCGGATTACGACGGACAAAACACGTTCCTCGGGAAGCGAGTACGTGTGAAAGGGCACGTTATTGGTGCGTAAAAACGCGGTAACTGAGCGGAATTCGGCTGAGTTGGAAAACTGAGCCTTGATCGTTTGAGGATCGCCGTTAACAAGGCAGGTCCTGAGAGGGATCGCGTTGAATCGCGCCTTAATAGATCGCGAAAGATCGGGCCAGCACTTCGTATCTTGTATAAAGATCGGCGGGGGCTTTTTGTCCTTGCGCGGCTGGGCCGGCTCGGGCCTCGGGGAGCTAGGACGGGAGTTAGGCGCGCTACTCGCTTTCGCGGCCTTAGGCGGGGGGACGGAGGGAGGGGCGGTCTTGCGGACGCGCTTACCGTTTTTTCCGACCGTCTCGTACTCCGAGTCGGATGAGTTTTCATCGGAATGCGATGAGCTCTCCTCGGACTCGGAGCCCGTGACGTACGGGCTATCCTCTTCCGCGTTAGAGGCGGAGGGGCAAACCTCCATCTCTAACTCGGGAGCGGACGACGGCGCTACGGGAGCAAAATTGGGCATGAGCGTTGGGCGCTCGGGCTGGGGCTCGATTGGAGCGAATAAGGGCTCGTTAAGAGGAGACGGGGAGGCTGGCTGAGGCAGCCGAACGATAGGCCTATCGTCGGTCGGCGGAGTGCCGAGCGCGGGGCTAAGTAGGGCGGTTAGCGGGGCCGGCAGTGTCACTGCCGGTTTCGCATAAGGCGAGGGACGCGCAGAGGGCGCAGAAGAGGACAACTTGTTGCTGTAGGCAGTCTTAAGGACTCTATAGCTCTCGGGGTGACTTTGTCCTATCAAGGACTCTATCACCTCGAGCTCCATCTCAGTGTGTGGCCTAAGGCCATCACCGAGATGCGTGAGTGGTGTCAGCCCCTCCCTGTCTGTAGACAGGGAGGCGTGAGTTGAAAAGGGACCTAGCTTGTAGGCCCTAATAGTGTATCCTCCGGTGAAAATCAATTCACCGTAGGGTGTGTTACTAAAACTAGACTCTAGTGTAGCTAAAGTTCTGAGTTGACTAGGAGATCCCCCAAGGCCAACTTTGCCAGAACTCTTCCGGAGTGTTTTCCCCCCAGGAGGGTCAGGAGGGCAGCCGGGTCAGTGCCCCAACTGGCTTAGTTGTCACGGTTACGTATCCACCAGTTGGCTGCTAAGCGCAGACTCGAAAATGACACCCTGTCGTGTGAAACGGCGACAAGCGCTCCGCGATGAAAACCACGACGAAAGCGCTTGAGACGCGGCGTACCGTGTACCAGAGCCTTACCGGTACACGATAATATGGACCGAAATAGCAAACGGGATCTTGAGACCGGGCGCGGAGGGAGCACGAGCGAGACGTGCGTCCGGCGCGCGAGCAGAATCTGGAATGTTTTTTTCTTTTTGTAATGTACAGTTGCACGCGACGTACACTATATTCAAAATCCGTCAATGCGCTGCGACCCGGCCTGTCACTAATGTGCTATGTAAGTATTTTGCGCTGCGCTGCGGCCCGCTGCGGCCCGCTCCGCCCCGCTGTGGCCCGACATAATGTGCGCTACCTTCTGAAGTCTCTTCTGAAGTATTTGTGAAAAAATAGTATGTAAAACGAATGAATACAGAACCAGTGTTTTATATTATTTGCAACCCTGTATCGCGGGATCTGTCAGTGCAACTCCGCTGATAGTCATCCTTCGTTACAGTTCAGTTTCCTTTGTAAGAATGACCTCGAAACCTTTCGACCCATTTGCGGAGCGGCTGCAGTCTCTCGAGATTATAATTAACTGTTCATTTCAAATAGTTTATTTGTGGAGACGTTTCTGTAAGTCTTCTAAATTTGTTTTAACAAAGAATACATGAGAAATAACAACCTAACATTCATCGTTAAACTGTCTTATGAAGTGAGAATAGTATTGTTTTTTATATTACATACATACATAGATACTCTCACGTCCTTGTTCAATAAAAAGGATAGGTAGACAGAGCATCAAAATCACCAATTTTGAGTATACACGCCATATAAGTGACCCGAAGTTACATTTAGAAAGAAAAGAAAGAAAAAAATCGAGCGAACCTTACAGTAGTCGCGTATGATGTGTAACATTTGACATCTCACCTTAGTAATAAGCAATTTTAACATTATATTCTGAAAAAAATGGGTCTTACATCATTTTATAACTGTAAAATAAATGCAGTAAATACTTATTAGAAGACATTTGATAATAATAATAATATATCATGTTCGTAAAATCGATTTTAAATTTATAAAATGGCGCGCGCTTGTCCGCTTCCCCGACTTCCTGTCGCACTGTTACTTCTACTTCCCTCACATTTCACGAAATCACTCTCACAAATTGTATTTATAGAAAGCGAGCAAAAAGATACACATCAAAAAATCATTTAATTAATCAAGCATTTAGCACAAAGGAGGTTTCCTAGCTGAAATAGATAACATCAGTCGCTAGCCGACTACCTGATGTGCTAGTATCTTGGAACTCTTGTCCCTTAATCGGCTCTTACAACATATTTAAAACATATATGTCTCAGACCAGCATGGGATGGCATGGATAATATAATAAGATTTAAATATCTATATTTTAATACGTGAAGCAAAAACTTTGTAACCCTTTTTTACGAAAATTGCGCGGACGGAGGAGTATGAAATTTCGCACGCTTTTATAGTTTATATAGAGAAGGTTATCCGAATGTTAATATTTTTTTAAAATTATGCATCAAAACACATTAAAACAATAAAACAAACATTACACACACTACCACGTATTTGACACACACGCATATGTATTTCAAAAATGCAAGAGGAGCGGCCGAAGTCTGTCAATGCCAATCCAAACTCAAATTCTATCTTTTTTAATTTTTCATTGCTTATGATACAATCCGTGCAGCCATAATAAAATTACGGCCGAATTTCGACCACTGGGCGACCACTAGTATTTTAAAAAATTTAATAATGTTCCTTTTTAATATATACAGCATGTGTGTTCTCTACATAAGTAGTTTTACTAATAGTTCTCTTGTACAGTTTCGCGGCTAAATACAGTTAGCACAAACCACTAATCCTGTCAGTGACAGTGTACTTACTCGAGCACTTAACATCTAATGTTTTGCTTTGTGGTTGAATACAACCAGTAAGTACTGATCTGTTAACATTTTAAACACCATTTTTGTTTTACGACTCTTAAAAAATGGACTTTTCATAAAAAAGTTGAGCCGTAGAGTTACTAAGTATACAATAAGTAAAAATAAATATTTTTAAAATATTACTCAAATGTAATTCGGGATGGTGTGTAGATTAAGAGAATAAGAGGTTTATATTACATAGTGATCCTGTATACAAAGCTTTTCTACAGGAAAGTTTACTTATTACATTTAGTAGCATTTTTGTGTTGCGGCAGCTAGAGATAAGATAGCCAGTGCCTCAGTATTTGAGGATTCCGGGTGAAGAGCGCTTTCATCTCTTATCATCACTTACCATCAGGTAAGATGAAGGCCAAGTGTTAACCCGTAAATTATAAAAATAAAAATCTCTATATTTACGTCCACTGCTGGACAAAGGCCTCCCCCAAGGATATGAGGGGTATTTGCCGTAATCGCCACGCTTGGCAGGCGGGTTGGCGATCGCAGTAGGTTAAGGGTAACCTCAGAAAGATGCTGCTGCCCATCCTCTGGAATGCTCCCTTAGTCGGCTTTTACGACACTCACGGGAAGAGATGGGGTGGTGCAATTCTTGATCCCTGGCATCACACAGGGACACACAGTTTTAAATGTGTTTTTATTAAACATCATCAATGCCAACCCTAACTGTTGGAGTAGAGCTCCTATAGCTCAAGTTTAATAAACCCTAGAAAAAGAAAAAAATACATTAAAAATAAATAAAAAAAGTCCTGCAAAAATAGCGAGGAGTAGCTGCACAAAAAAAAATACCCTAACTGTTGACTTAACATTACCTAATAAAATAGGCTGGAAAGGTACACTATGCACTTCGTGAAGGGTATTGAGCAGAAACGAAACAAATCCACTGAAATGTTATTTGCCTTCATTATTCACCGGAGTCACCGGAGCAGAGTCTATGCGCACACGTTGAATACCTACCAAAGTACAAAGGGGAAGAGAATTGTTGCATATACAAGACACAATACCAAAACGTCATGATGACATTTGCGTTCACAAAGCCGGTGCATTTAATACAAGTTCACAACTATCAACTTTAGTTTGTCAATAAGTATTGTATTGTGTTTATCAAAAGTGGCTTTATAAACACAAAGTCCTTGCCCTCGTCATCGAGTGTATTACATAGGACTCAATAAAACAAACCAAATGAACTTTAACTCGAGGGGTTTACTAGAAGCCAATAAAGAGTTCTACTTCCTACATCCCGGCTCCATTTTTTTTATACTTAGCACGGCAAATGACTCCATTTCACCTGATATTAAGTGAATCTGGAATCAAGATGCGACGACAACTGGTGCAGCGTGAAAACAACGCAGCATCAGTTACCCTCACTCTGCCGGCCCACAAGGTGCCTCTTCACGCCTCGTTTGAAGGACCCCATATCTTAGGAAGGAGGGAAAACATGTGTTGGCGAACTATTCCATGTTTTGGATCATCATCCCTCGTCACAAACTGTAATGCATAGGACTCAATAAAACAAACCAAATTAAATTAAACTCGAAGGGCTTACTACACGCCAATAAATAGTTCTACTATCTACGTCCCGGCTCCATCATCAGGCGCTCGTCACCAACATTAATGCATAGGACTTAATAAAACAAACCAAATGAACTTAAACTCGTTTACTAGTAGCCAATAAAGAATTCCACCATCTATCTCCCGGCATAAGAATAAACAATCTTATGCTCCTGGCTCCATAATCAGGGACTTATTCGTACCAACTGTATGGTTGCTGTCCCCGGGCAATATAGCGGTAAGCGTTGGTTATGCCTGTAGCCAACCCCTTTACCCTATAGTATTATTATTAATTTATATATTAGCACAATAAAACTCACATTCTTTTAAAGTGTGTATTTCTTCCAACAACCAGTACAGCTCAAAAAATATTTCAAGGGAAAATAGTTTAACTTACCTTCCCTAATAATCTCAAGAGTTCGACTAAGTCGAAGCAAACACCTTCTCAACCGTGTCAACAGATGGCGCCACACTACGCAATGTTTCATGTGTAGGAGTAGTACTATTGTTTACGCTATAGTTTTGGATCGAATCATGCAACTATCAGTAGTCTAGTCACTTGTTGCTGTTTCTGGTAGAATATATAACATCTGTACGTTACCCGCTTTTGTAATATTACAACTAGATGCATAATGTTATTTTTGAATGATGTACTAGTAACACAAATCAATGTAAACAAACAAATAAATTAATTTCATCATCATCACTACATAGTATAAAACAAAGTCGCTTCCCGCTGTCCCTATGTATGTACATAGTCTTGCCATAAGTTCTGTCCCAACTTATACGAGGGTATTTAAAAAAAAAGTAATATGAATTTATTACTATTATTTGATGTCATTTTAATAAGTAAGTTTTATACTATTCATTTCAATATAACACATAGCTGTGTAAACATGGAGTGGAGTATCACAGAGAATCGAATCGCAGTGATTGCCTTACACAAATGTAACAAAACATCAGTCAAGATTTTCAACTTGTTAAAACCATTGAAAATAACGCAGAAATTTGTTTACCGGACCATCAAGCGTTACAATGAGTTTTCTTCTGTCAATGATAGGCCAAGGGCCGGTCGACCTCGAACAACAAGGAAATCAGCAGCTATCAAAGCCGTCAGAGAGAGAATCCGAAGAAACCCGACCCGTAAGCAGAAAATCATGGCTAGGGAAATGAAAATTCCCCTAGGTCTATGTCTCGTATCTTAAAAGAAGACGATAAGCTTAGGGCTTATCGAAGGAGGACAGGTCAGCTGTTGACTGCAGCCCTTCGTTTCAAACGAACTACGAAAGCGAAGAAGTTGTTGCAAAGACACGCAGATGGTGGCCATCGGAAAATTCTTTTTACTGATGAGAAAATTTTTACGGTTGAAGAGAAATTTAATCGTCATAACAACAGGGTCTATGCACACAGCTCCCAAGAAGCTAACGAGATAATTCCGAAGGTCGAAAGAGGCCACCATCCAGCATCTGTGATGGTTTGGTGGGGCGTGTCATACGAAGGGGTGACAAAGCTCCATTTTTGTGAACAAGGGGTGAAGACACGAGCAATTAACTACCAAAGCGATGTTTTAGAGAAGGTAGTTAAGCCACGAAGTAACACTGTATTTGCTGGTAAACAATGGATATTTCAACAAGACTCAGCACCAGCGCACAAAGGGAATCAACCCAGCGCTGGTTAGACCTGAATTTAACGGATTTCATCGCCTTTGAAGATTGGCCCCCTGCCAGTCCTGATCTTAATCCTTTGGATTATTGCTTATGGAATATTTTAGAGGAGAAGGCCTGCTCAAAACCCCCATCCAAATATCGAGTCGCTAAAGGCAGATTTAGTGAAGGCGGCTGCCTCGATACCATTATATGTGGTACGTGCGGCCATAGATGAATGGCCAGGACGTTTGGAGAAATGTGTAAAAGCCAAAGGTGGTCATTTTGAATAGTTTTAACATTTATAATAATCTATATAATTAAACGTTTAAAATACATGCTTTTAAAATTTCTCTAAATTTTTTTTTCTACACTGGACATGTTTATATGAGGGACAGAATTTATGACACGACTAGGTATGTATGCTTAGACCTTTAAAACTACGCAACGGATTTTGATGCGGGTTTTTTTAATAGATAGAGTGATTCAAGAGGAATCTTTAAATGTATAAATACATGCATAATAAAGTAAAGAAACACTGATAATTTTAGAGGTTTCACATTTTTTTGCGCTTACATTGCAAACGCTGGCTGAACTCTACGAGATAGATAAAAATAATGTACTACAGTATTGTACACCTTAAAAAGGTCCACAAAAAAGTTTGCAATGGTATATGTCTATCTCTTAGGGGTAACCTACAATAATCATTTTTTATCCTTTACTTTTTACGAGAAATAATGACTTATTTACGAAGCGATTTTAAGCAATACAGCATTAATCCTTATTCAATTAACTACCTTAAATATATTGTGCATTTAATATAGATCAATATGGCCCTTAACAACATGTAATTTAAATGATAATTTTCGAAGATATTACAGATTTAAAATGCAGGGACATAGCGGTTGCGTGTATCAGCATTGCACCCGCGCGAAGCCGGAGCGGGTCGCTAGTTTCAAAATAAATAAATTTCATATCATTACATTTCACCTACTTTGCTCACTGAATTAAATGCTTTATTATTTTATTTATTTATTTAAAAATAAATACTACTAAGTCTACCATTTGCTGTTTCTATCTATCTTTCTTCTTTTTTTTCTATAAATCTTCTATCTATAGATAGAAGATTTAGCAAATACTTAAGTTGCAACAGGCACAGAGTACACCAACCGTTGTGATATTGCGTAACTTAAATGAGCAATATCGTGCGCTACTAGTTGCTGGTCCATTCAACTTCTAGTCTGAGCTCCGTCAACTCTATGAATATGCGAATAGGTTATAAATTTCATAGGACTAGTAACTATGTTGCTTATTTAGTTTAATTACAAAAAAATACCAGTTACATACTCTTTATTTATTAAGATACTTTTTCGTGATGTCTCATATAATTGTTTTGGTCGCTGCATATTTTTTTATAATAAAGTAAAATCGAAAAACCTTGTTTTCGATGTGAAAAATACCTATAATTTTATGAACTTAATAAGTCGTGATATGCGTGTATTTTAAACATGGTCTTGCTTGGATTGATGAAAATATGTACTAAAGTCATTTTAGTTCCCATCAATGAACGCTTCGATTGATACTATATTATAAATATTATAATCACTGAGCGTTAATGAAGTTACCATTCTCTACTAACCCACAATAAAATCTTTTGAAAATATTTCCAAAATAAATAAAAGTTTTCTCATGGTAAATGTTGCTGTCTTTAATATTTAAACGAATTTAAATACTAAACTGATAAATGTTTACATAACTTTTAACGCAAATTTTGTTGCGAACAAATTACAAAAACACAAATGTACACTAAACTGATGTATACAAGTTCGCAGCAAGGAGTTCCTTAGTTTGAAATTGTGTTCTCAACGTTCAAATCGATACATTTCTACTTCATCTTTTAAAAATCAAGACACGAGCTACCCAGTAATTTTATATCGAGCTAACATCCGTTCTAGCGACGACGTTAGAGCAATTCGTTTCATACTGTCGGACCTTAAGGACTTGTTGAAATGATGCCTTCGATATTTTATTACATGTGCTAAAGCAGTTTACCTTAGAGAGGAAAATAAACTTAGAAAATACGAATTTCATTTGGGAAGTAAAATATAATAATTATTTATTTACAAACAAAGACAATAATAACAAGTAAATTAAAATTAAACTTATAAAAAACTATAAACTATAACTGATAGTAACTATATATACAAAAAAATGCCCCAAATCATCCCCATCTAGAAGAAAATGTACATTTACATTTTGATTTCGGATTAAATGAGCTTTTAGTTGAAGCTGTATTTGTGTTACAAATGAAATGTATTTTTAAAAAAACATTGCTTATTAAAGCAGCTGTAAGTTATATAAACTTTCTGGAAAAACGTTGTTTATTTACAAGAAGTATAATTCTCAATCCTGCGGATGAAGGATTCCTTCATTTTTTTTTATATAATATACTTACCTATAAATTTATAGATAATATGTTGTAAGATATTTCTTTATTTAGCTCTTTAATTTTCTTTTAAATGAATTACATTCTCCGCCTCTAGTACATCTAATATACGAACACCGTGTGGATTAAGTTGCAGGATCAAGTCAGCCTCCGTGAAACCTGCAGCGGCCATTAGAAGTCCCAGCACGAGCGGCGGAGTAATTTTATATTGAGCCAATATCCTCCCTGAGCTATGTCGAGGCAATTTGTTTTACACCTCAGGTGCTTAAAGGCCCGCTGATTATACAGACTTGCCGTGAATTCGAATTGATAGTCTCGATAATGTTGGCGAGAAAAAATCTACAGTTCAAGTGAATGTTAATAAAGAATTTAATAAAGTAAGTGCTCGTTCCTGCTTTATTTATTTATATTTATGGAACATCAACAGAATAAGAAACATAATAACATCCTAATTATTATTACAGACATCCAAAAGATGGAATAGTCCACCAGCACACGTTTAGGGTGACTAATTCTGCGTTGTTTTCGCGCTGCACCAGTTGTCGTGCGTCTGGACTCCGTTTCCACCTAACATCAGGTGGAGTGGAGTCATTTGCCGAGCTAAGTATAAAAATAATAAATAAGGGAACACATTAAAAAAAACTCCCCTGTGTGGTGCCGGGTATAAAGAATTGCACCACCCCATCTCTTCCCGTGGGTGTCGTAAAAGCCGACTAAGGGACCATTCTAGAGGATGGGCAGCAACATCTCTCTGAGGTTACCCTCAACCTACTGCGATCGCCAACCCGCCTGCCAAGCGTGGCGATTACGGTAAATACCCCTCATATCCTTAGGGGAGGCCTTTGTCCAGCAGTGGACGTCTTTTGGCTGAGATGATGATGATGATTTAAAAAAAAACAGTAAAATTTGCACTCCGATTGTAGTAAAGTTCAGCGTTTATCCTATCATGCATACATTAAAATAAAAGTACATAGCTCATTTTATTATCCCACTGCTGGGGCACAAACCTTCCAATGGATATGGAGATCGGGCCATAAACCACCATATGGTGGGTTGGTGGTTGTTAACGACTGCAACGACGGCTTCACGTGCCCTCCAAAGCGCGGAGGAGCTCGAGATGATACATTTTTGGTTACTTAGCCGATGACCGGCCTTCGCGAAAGTTGCTTAAACTTAGCAATCGCAGACTGGGAGCGTTAACTACTGCGTCATCGAACTCCTCAAAATTGGATCAGTAAAAATAATTAAAAAGTTGAAAAAAAAAAACAATTGTCATAACTTACTCCTAACATACATACATAGCATACCTTTAGGTAGGAAGAGTAAGTTATTGCCTACCTTACATATTTTACTTAATTGAAATAGAAAATAAAACTTGTAATATTGAAAGCTTTGCATCAGTTTGAATGCGACAATGAAAATTAATTAATTTATGGGGTTAAAGACTTTCTACGCGGCTTATTGGTATACTAACTAATTGCCTGATGGGGTTTGGCTGCTGTTGACAACTTTCATTCATATTATCATCACGCAATATAAAGAGTAAAGCGTAAGCTGAAACTTCACTTAAAAAAATTAGTAAGCATTAAAAAAATTATAACTTTTTATAAAATACAGTGAAAAATTAAACGCCTACCCGACCCAGCCAGGAATCGAACCTGGGTCTTCCGCAATCCGGGCGGCTGCACTGACCGCTATGCTACCGGGAGGCAGACGTATCCGCTGAATTTTGTCATCATCATCATCATCATCATCAGCTCATTGTATGTCCCCACTGCTGGGGCACGAGCCTTCCCTATGGATGGATAGGGAGAACGGGCCATAAACCACCACGCGGGTGAATTTTGAATTTTGTCACTGCTATTTAATTTTTTTAAGTGCTAATAAAAAAACTTATTTATTGTTTTTTTTTTATAATAATTATTGTAATTAATTAAAAGGTACATATTTATATTGATCAATCTTTTTCTCCCTATTTCTTCATTAAATGTTCTATTTCACGAATTTGTAAACCAATCTTGACTTCATAAATAAAAAATCAAAAAGTTCATATAACAGTTTACATTTCGTCACACACTATAGCAAATAAGTAAACTAGCACAGCTGGCATACAATAGAATAGGTTACTTTATATCTCTGTTCAGTCATCATGGAGTCCATATTTATTCTCGCTCGCAAGTTATGAAGGCTGATGTTGAATGATATCTCCACATTACTTAACATAAATACGCTGAGTGTTCTCCATCTCAAAGTAGAAGGAGCGCCAGTAAACTCTTTACTACTTTGCGGGTAACAGAACAAAGGTTCAAATTGAATGCCGCGACTTTAAAAGAAACATACATTTGGTTTATAGCTAACTTTGAGGTATCCCACAAATCCCGTCCCAGAAAGTAGGGATAAGAGCGTTTATTTGTTCAGACTAATGCACATTTTATGCGGGGCCTCGATCCTTATGACTTACGTGACGAAACACCGCGGTGCAAGGTAGGAGATGCGAGCGGTTTCGGTGGAAGTACGAAAAGTGATGGTAGATGCGATTTCAAAGCGATTTCAAAGTAGGTACGAAAAATAATTTACTGTAATAAAGGTTGGAAAAGTATGATAATATGTAAGTTCGAATACTACGGTTTTTTCGATGATGCGATTTCCATAGTGGTTGCTCCGAAAAATTATAGAATGTGCGAATTATTCCAATTGAGTGTGTCACGTAAACTTTTTAAATGTTTTACTAATAAAATGTATTGTACGTAGATAATAGGCACAAACAATAAATTGCGCAAAAAATTTAAGATAGAGCATTTGTTACAGGAAAAATATTATTGCAACATAAAGATGAGTTGAAACGCTTTTTCTTTTCAAGCTTTGTTCATAATACTCCTACTGAATTAGGAGTCTGATGGTAATCTGAAAACCTGTGGTTAACTATGTATTTTGAGAAATGTGTTGGTAACTATATTATGTATCGATAGAACCTCTTCATACTGTCGAAGCTTGCTTATGGCAGAACAAAATATAACATTCTATGTCAAAATAAAATTAACCACAAAATTTATTTCTTAAAACCACACATCTAAAAGGTACTAATAAGAACAAAGCTTCCTGCCTTTGAACCATAACCCGCGCAGCAGGACGAAAAGAATAGGCTTCCTCGTAAACTTCGAGTCGTAAATATGAAAAAGAAAAGATTTTTTTTTCCAACAAGAAAAAAAATGCCCCGTTCGAGACAATTGACGCGGGAGAAACGACAAAACGTTGGTACACACGCCTGCACATCGGACCACCATAAACTCTCAAATTACCTCAATAGAATTTGAACTTTATGTATTTGTTATATGGTTGAAAATGTATTGAAGAAATTTGAGGCTACGTCGATGTGCAGGCGTTTGTACACGCGATGTCGTCCTCCACAGGCGGACAAATACATCATAGGCGTTTGTTAGCGCAATAAAATTGTTGGTACCAAATTGAGATTTATTTGATGCGAGCCGCGGACATGTTGGTTTTGCGCAGTCTTTTGTTTAGTTGGCTATGTAAAGCCAAGTGCGGATGCGTCTCTTTATGATTCCAGAGTTTTCAGTTTCAACGGCTATGTGTAGTGAAGTTTTTGTCATAAGGTTTATTTTAAACCAATATTGTTGTATACTCGTCACTACGTCTGTTCTACTAACGCTGCTAAATCAGTGATTAGTGCAAGTAATTTATTGACCTTTCGACCATTTTTTTTTGAGATAGATTGCTGATTGCCTCAAACGGCATTTTCAGCATCACCGGGATTTTTTGGGGGCGGCGAAGTACGTAAAGGGTACCTCAAGCCGTGTGAAACGAATCACCTTCGGAGGTTGTCTAGAGGGAGCAGCATCACACACTAAAAAGTGCGTGTCCCCGTGCCCTACTAGATTCTCCGAAGGGTTCGAGTCGACCGATCGGTCTTTCGACCACGTTAACGAAAACGAACGAACGCTCGAACGGTTCGCTTCCAGAGGAACTTCATTCCACGTACCATCAAACTGTGGAATGAGCTGCCATCCGAGGTTTTCCCATTAAGCTACGACATGGGCTCTTTTAAAAGGGGTGTAAAGAGGTTTTTTTCAGGTCGGCAACACAAAAGCAACATCTCTGATGTTGCTGATGTCCATGGACGGCGGTGACCGCTCACCATCAGGCGGCCCGCCTGCTTGTTTGCAGACAGTTAATATAAAAAAAAAAACGAAAATTGGTATGGCGAAATAGAAACTCATCTCGTTTGGCGCTGCTTCAAAGCTATACAAATTATCGTTTTCGTTAAAAAAATGGTGAAAAAAATGCACTAGGCTCCCAGGCACCTGGTTTTATACACAAGCACAATTAATCGGCCAGGTGGGATGTTGACCTGCGAAAGACTGCAGGCAGATGCTGGATGCGTCAAGCTGAGGACAGGACGCTATGGCGCTCATTAGGGGAGGCCTATGTCCAGCAGTGGACTAAGATAGGCCGATGATGATGACAATTAATAGTTGTGTAATACATACTACATATTTTATTGTGTATTCTTCTTATTATCTAGTGATCAACCGCAAGTGCTCGACAGCGGATGGCGATCTTGCAAGTTAAGTAACATTCGCAATGCCGAAATATTCGATGAGTGACCAAATCAAAATAAATTGATTCTCTCCGTGTTTCGTAAGGCCCGATCCGATCCGAACCCTTCGGAGAATCTAGTAGGGCACGGGAACATGCACTTAAGTGCGTGATGCTGTTCCCTCTAGAATACCTCCAAAGGTGATTCGTTTCACACGGCTTAAGGAACCCTTTAAGTTTCTCACCGCCCCCAAAAAAGCGCGGTGATGCTGAATATGCCGATTGAGGCAATCAGCAACCTCTCCAAAAAAAACGGCTTCGTAAGGTAATTTAAACCGTAACAGCCGGTTGCACCAAAATTGATGTACATTTACAATTTAATTTTTACGTTTTACTTATACTATTCCGTTATTTTCACGAATTCGTAAATGTACGTTGCACCAACAAAATACGAGTAAAAGTATCAGTAAAATTATTTGCTACACAAATGAAGCGTTAATTTTACCATTTTACCTCACTAGTTTTTTACTACCATGGTAGTTTGTTATTTATCTAAAGGACAGTTTAGTTTTTATTTTACATGTAGTAAGCCATGATAATTAGCGTCATAAGTGTCAGTAGTCTGTACTGTACGCGACGTTGATGGTTTGTTTATTTTTTGTTTGTAGTTTTGAAATAGTAATCAAAGTGCATTTAATAATGGAAAATATTATTTTAGAAGATGATATTCTGCAAGAAAAGTAAGTACCTACTTACAATTAACGTTAGGTACTTTATTGGGCTTTTTAGGGATAGGCCGTTAGGTTGAAATGAGGTCGTGCGTGTTATTTTGTTAAATTTTTCACTTTTATTGTATATTTCGGGTTATGATACACATTAGCGATGGTTTAATATTTAGCAAATAGTTGTGAAAGTAATAGTGATTGAAAAATGTAATAAATAGCACGTGACTTTCGTGTTACTCCAAAAAGTCGCACTAGAACCTGCAATCAAAAATCGCTATCTACAATGATCATTTGGTATACTCTAATATTTGTTCTCCGACGACGGCGAGTGATATATTGAATAATTTCACTATCGCTGTCAGAACTTGAAGAAGATATTATAGTGATTAATTCCCTCAGAGCACGTTTCTTTAAATAAATAGGGCGTTTTCTAACCTCCAACACGAATTGCAAACACGAACGAACTGTCAAAATCTTATACTTTTTCGTTATGAGCAAGGTTTGAGCTACGTAAAAAGGAACCGTATAATGTAACCGTAAAACGTATCGCAAAGCGTCGTACAACAACGTTTTACATCATACGTTTACTTTTACGAATTCGTAAAATGAAAGTTTTGGTGTAACCGGCTGTTAGTCTCAGTGAAGTTTAGGTAAACGTCACTACAAACAGAAAACAAATGCCGAATCATAGTACGCGAACTGTCCCGTCAGTGAGGGGACACGATCCTCAGCACAGGGAAAGCGACCCAAGTAGGAGGAGGCGCCATTATCAATGCCCAAACTGTAACTTAATAAAGTTCTTGCCAATTTTTAACGGAAATGTCCTTTTGCGGGGTCTTGAAGTACGGTTACTGTCTCAAACTTTCTAAATTATGAAGTTCTTGAGCTTCCAACCAATTCAAGGTAAAAGAAAAAAAAGTTTGAAGGACTTTCAGAAATACATTATTTATTTCTAACGAGGTTTAAACCTAGTTGCAATTTCAGATGTGTTTTTTATCAATTACAAATGTTAATAGTTTAACTATGTAGGCGTTCTATTCGAAAGAAATACCGATTAGGGATAAATAAATATTGTAATTAGGTATCCTAGACATACCTACCCTATTAAGTACTTACCAGACGCGACGGATGTTTCGACACGGTCTGTGTTTCGACAGCTCTAACGCCGCCTGTGGTCTAGACTAGGACTGACTATAACTGAATTAAAAGGTATGCCTATGATAGAATTTGAGAACTCTGCGGTTTTAGGTTTAGTTAGTAATCCATAAGTTTTGTCTGTTTTATTTAGGTACATTACAGGAAACTAGCGGCCTGTCCCTGCTTCGCACGGGTGGAATTTTTTTTTTAATGTTATTCAGCGCTAATGTAGCATTCTAATGGTGGAATTTTTTTTTAAATCGGTTTAGTAGTTTTTGAGTTTATTCGTTGCAAACATACATACATACATACAAAGATACAAAGGTTTCCTCTTTATAATATTTGTATAGATTATTTTAAAAGTTATGTTATGTCATTGTCTTGAAATGAAACAATTTTTACGTTACAAAATAATTATGAGACGACAAACACCTTAGTCTCCATGTAACCACAGACACTCAAGAATACAAAAAGGAATAAAACAATGGAAAAACGTGAGTAAACTGTAAAAAAAGACTTTAATTACAGTAAGAATAACTTTTATAACTTATATCTTGTAACGATTTAGAGCATTGTAAATGCAAAAATTAAAAAATAATAAGAATAACTTTTTTGCCTACAAAAGTACAAAAAAGTAAACCACGCCAAAATGCGTTTTAATCTAGTACACATTGTAACTCACATCTTGAGCAAACAAATAAAAGTGTTCCACTTACACAACCTTACCCAACGGCTCGGGTAACTGCAATAGCCAGAAATACTAAGGGTTTTCCATGTTTTATTTGGCGGAAGGGCCTAATGCTATGACCGTCTAATTCTCTCTTCAATTGGTTTGCTATTCCGGTACATTAATGCTTTATTGGGTTTGATTCAACGAAAACTTTGAATATGAAGTGACATTGATGTTTATGTTTGGTGGACATGTTTATCTTGTGTTTGGAATTGCGAGTAAACACATGATGGAGTTGAGTAAGGGCTTAGGGTGTGCTTCGAACAGAGCGGTGCGAGTTTGCTAAGCGGCGCGCTAAGATAAAATCCACCAATATAGTCCCACTCGATCCTCAAAATACCACTCAAATACACCACTCATACCACACTCAAATACACTACACATGTACACTAATACCAACTTTTCTAACCAACCTTTTTATCAACTTTTTCTTTTTAAATTACATTTGGTTTATGAATTTTGTGTGTACAGATACAGTGTTAGTTAAATTAAAACTTATTCTATTCTTTACTATTTTAATATGGATACATGACACAGTACTCGCAAAACAAACGGCAAACAAAGGAAAACCAGACTCGGTTCACACGCGGTCTTTACCAGGTACAAATATGCACCTGAGCGCTTCCCCCACCCTCACGACCCGATAAACCCGAGACGAAGGTCTAGCCTAGGCGCCCTCGGGTTGTACTGCTCCCGATATGACCCTAAACCCTCGCAGAATCTCTGACAAAAGAACAACTTAGGATTGTCGCGCCGCCCCTAAAAAATTCCGATGATGCTGTAAGGCAAACATTCTCCAAAAAAAGAACAAAAGGATATCTACATTTAACACCGCCTGAGTAAGTCAAGGAAAATGAAGTAATCCTATAGATTATGTCCCCGCGCACCTTGCAGGGCTCTTAGAAGGAATGAAGAAAGAAAAAAATAAGATGAAAAGAAAAATTAAATGGGCGGCGCCAAACCGTCTGGCTCATGTGGTCGAGCAGTACGTTAAAACAAAAGAGAGGTATCAGGAAGAGATGGAAAAGGCCAGGATCGGAAGTTGGAAAGATTTTTGTGAGAAACAAGACAGGGAGACTATGTGGGAGGGCATCTATAGGGTAATAGGCAGAACAAAAAAGTCATACGAGGACCTACCCATAGCTAGGGATGGCAAAAACACCAGCCCAACGGAGTCGGTGCGCATAATGGCCGAAAGCTTCTACCCGGAGGACACCGAATTGGGGGAGAACGAGTACCACAGAGAAGTGAGAGGAAGGGCAGCCGAAGCGAATGAGGGAAGCAAAGATGATCTTTGTGACCCTCCATTCGCCGAGGCTGAACTTCTTCAAGCGGTGAACTCGTTCAACCCCAAAAAGGCCCCGGGTAGTGATGGCTTTACGGCCGACATATGTGCAGCAGCCATAAAAATCGACTCCAATTTATCCCTAGCTATATTTAACAAATGCCTGGAGCTCTCCCACTTTCCAAAGCCCTGGAAGATAGCGACTATAACCCTGCTAAGAAAACCCAACAAAGATGATTATACGCACCCCAAGTCATACAGACCAATAGGGCTTTTAGCAATACTAGGCAAAATCCTTGAAAAGATAATGATCAAGAGAATAAGGTGGTATGTGCTGCCCAAGTTAAACCCCTGCCAGTATGGCTTTGTGCCGCAGCGCAGCACCGAGGACTCCCTCTATGACATGGTCCAGCGGATCAGACAGAATCTGGAAGAGAAGAAGATAATGGCCCTGATCTCGCTGGACATAGAGGGGGCCTTCGATAACGCGTGGTGGCCTCAAATTGTATGTCAGTTAAAAGAAAAGGGGTGTCCGGTGAATCTGCGGAGGCTTATAGACAGCTACCTGGAGGACAGGAGTGTGACGGTGAGGTATGCGGGGGAGCAGTATAGTAAGAGTACCAACAAGGGCTGCGTCCAAGGTTCCATTGGCGGGCCCCTGTTGTGGAATCTATTACTGGACCCCCTGCTCAACGACCTCACCGACACCAACGTTTACTGCCAGGCCTTCGCAGACGACATTGTACTTATTATAGAGGGCAGCACAGCAAGTGAAATCACTCTTAGGGCCAATTCTGTTCTCTCCCGTGTCCAGAAGTGGGGCGTGTCGAACAAGCTGAACTTCGCGCCACAAAAAACTAAGGCAATGGTGATCACCAGAAAGCTAAAGTTCGACACGCCCCGCCTGGAGATGGGGGGAACGGAAATTGAAATAGTTGATAGGATTAAATTATTAGGTATCATAGTCGATAACAAGCTCTTTTTAATGAACATATTAAATACATTAGTAAGAAAGCAATAGGAATTTACAAAGGAGTATGCAGAGCAGCGAGGGCTTCATGGGGACTGCACCCTGAAATAATTAGAACAATATATAAAGCAGTAATCGAACTTGTGATCTTGTACGCAGCAAGCGTCTGGTCCAGGGAAGCAAAGAAGGCAGTCTCCCGGAAAGCCCTCGACGTAGTGTTAAGGGGCTTTGCGCAAAAAATAATAAGAAGCAACAGAACAGTTTCCCTAAACGCTGCTTTAATACTGTCGGGGCTGCTTCCGCTGGACCTTCGGATCCAAGAAGCATCCCGGCTTTTTGAGGCAAAGCGCGGGAAACCCCAGGCAGTATTGAGTGGCAGGAGGGTTGAGCAGCGCGTACCATACACGGAGAACACCCACCCCAGTAGGATACTAAATTCAAAATTCACCCTATTGGAAAACGCGGAAGAGGATAGCGAGTTGGCAGAAGGCTTGGTCAAGATCTACACGGACGGCAGCAAACTGGAGGGGAAAGTCGGAGCCGCCCTGACCTGTTGGAAGGGGAAGGTCGAGATGTGTACCCGAAAATTCAGATTGGAGCCTTACTGTACGGTCTTCCAAGCCGAGTTATACGCTATCCTCCAAGCGACCGAAATTATCATTGGCAAAAAATTCGAAGAGGCGGCTATTCTGAGCGACTCGAGGTCGGCTCTCCAGACGCTGATGGATCCAGACTCCTCGCACCCAATTACGAAGGCGATACAGGGTAACCTGGAGTTCCTGAGAGACAACCAACAGCTAGTCTCTCTATACTGGATACGGGCCCACGTCGGAGTAGGAGGGAACGAGAGAGCGGATGAATTAGCGAAGGAAGCCGTTCTCAAACTGAAGACCAGAGCGGACTATGACTGCTGCCCCATCTCGTACGTTAAACGTCATTTACGGGCGGAAACGATCGAGCAGTGGGACAGCAGGTATAGAACGGAAGCTACAGCCGCGACCACCAAGGTCTTTTTCCCGAATGGGGTGGACGCATACAACACCGTGAGGAAGATGTCTATCGACCGGCTCGCGTCGCAGGTCTTAACGGGCCATGGGGGATTCTGTGCATACCTGCACAGGTTTAAGTGCAGGGACAGCCCCTCATGTGCCTGTGACCCGACGGCGGAGGAAGACATCTTACATATCATACTCGACTGCCCAATACACATACACGATAGGTACACTCTGCAACAGAAAATTGACACGAAACTAAGTAAAGATACCCTAAAAGAAATAATGAGCATAAAGAAGGAAAGGAAACTTTTCATGGAGTTTGCCAAGAAAATTGTAAGCATTGTTACTAAAAGAAACAAAGACGATTAGTAATTAAAATGTTATTGTAAAATTAAGTATATGATATATGTAATAAGGCAAGCAAGACCACATGTGTGGCAGGAATGTTTTTTCTGGGGCAAGAAAATTTTTTGTAACCAAAATAGTATATGAAGTGAAATATAAGATGTAACATAAAAAGGAAATTAATGTAAGAAATATTTAGATAATAATAATAATGTAATATAACAATAAGAAATGTAAAAGTAAAGAAGGAAAAATGTATTAGATATAAGATAAATATTGTAAAAGAAAAAGAAAAAGAAAAGAAAAGATAAAAGAAAGAAAAAGATAAAAGAAAAGAAAAAGATAAAAGAAAATATATTAAATGAGTCGAGCTCTTATAGCTCAAACTTAATAACCCCGAAAAAGAAAAAAATATAAAATAAAAGAAAGAAAAAGTCCTGCAAAAATAGCGGGGAGTAGCTGCATAAAAAAAAAAAAAAAAAAAACCTGTGAACCTGGAGCAGTGAGGAGTTCATTGATAGAGACGCTAAAACAACATAGGCTTCGATCGATAAAAATAAGTAGGTACTATTTGAAGTGAATGGTAGCCGAGTGAATGGGTGACCAATGCAGTGGTATAGAATGATAGACTGAGCCACTTGCTGTTCATGTTTAGGATCACCAATGTTGTGATTAATTATTATAGATATTTGTTTTATTGCCAGTTATTACGCAGTTACGTATGTTTGCATGCTATTATGAATAAGCTTGATATACAACGTTAGTCGGAACGGGGGTACTAAGCCGAAAGGAGGGTAAAGTATACATGATAGTGAATAACTTTTGTCTAAGAACTTTTCCTTAAAAATGGATAATTTTAGATTAACAGCTATTTTAGGATTTCAAAAGAAATTACGCTGTGGTAGCCCTGGTGGTCACAAAAAAAAGAAAATTAAAAGTTAATTGGATACATTACTCCAATTATGGAGAGAAAACTCGACTCTTTACAATCAATGCACGTATATTGACATTAGAGGTAAACCTATTTGCTGAGAACCTACGTCAAAACCGAAGCCTACTAGATTTTAATAGACCAATCAAAAATTTAAGTAATAATAAAAATAAAAAAAAGTTAAAAAAAAAAGTTGTTCACTATACAGGTTGTAGATTTGCATTCCCGCCATAATTTTACAGCTGATCGTAATTGGTACACTTAATGACTAAAAAATACTTTTAACACGGAGAAAGTAATAAGGAACCGATTGATTAATAAAATGATCTCAATGTAAATTAGAATAGCGACCGTCGACTGACGAGAATAGGGGTGCAGACCGTAGTAGGTACATAAGAGCGCAGCGGGCGGACATTAAGTCGATGAACTTACGTAAACTTGTAGGTACTATTATGTATTCTGTGGTAAAGTGGCTTACTCTTACGCATAAGTATACTTTGTTGCAATAAACTATTATTAGGTACTTACTGATCATGTTTAAGATACTCGCAGGTACTGCTCAAAGTGGGCACCTTCACGTTCTATGCACAAATGAGCACGGCGCCTTAAGTTTCTAGGTAACTTTTGCAGCACACTACGATTTGACCTTACACTCTCAAAAGCCATTAAAATATTTTGTTTTAACTGCACAACACTCGTGATTTCGTCTTTATAAACCATTCTTTTTATGTCTCCCCACAAATAAAAGTCACAAGGAGTCAAGTCTGGCGACCTCGGAGGCCAGGGCACTGGCCCACCTCGACCAATCCACTCGGTTCCGAACACTTCGTCCAAATAATCGCGCACTTGGCGTCCATAATGCGGAGGCGCCCCGTCCTGGTGGTAAAAGAGATTCCGGTGAAGAGCTAGTGGCACGTCGTCAAGCATTACGTCAACTACGTGCTGCAAAAGTTGCAAATACGAGTTGCTGTTGAGATAACCCTCGATGAAATAGGGCCCGAGTAAATGTCCACCAACAATGCCAGCCCACACATTGATGCTAAACCTATGCTGGAACGAATCTTTTTTGGTCTTATGCGGGTTCTGTTCGCGGTGAGCCCACCAATGTTCATTGTGGACGTTGTAAACACCGATGCGCGTAAACATACACTCGTCCGTCCATAGAATGCTGGCTTCTCGGTGTTCTAGTACCCAGTGGCAAAAAGTGACCCGGGCGGCATGATCTTGCTCGTTCAATTCTTGAACTCTTCTGAAGTGGAACGGGTGCTGTTGCTCCGACTTAAGAAGCCGCCAGACTGTTGTGTGGTGGACATTGAAGTGGCGGCCAGCATCACGAGTACTGGCACGTGGTTCCCTCTCGAAGTATTCGAGTATTTGCTCTTGCAAATCGACTGAGAGGCCCACACTGCCGCGACCCTGCGCATGTCGAGGAACGTTGAACTGGCCATGATCCCTCAGTCGTTGCGTGGCAGCAAGCATTACCTCGCGCGATGGAGTTGGTCTGTTTGGAAACATTTCCACAAACATGACCACGGCTCGACGTAGACTGTTCCCACTAATTGCGTATAATCGCACCATCTCCACAAGTTCTACGTTAGAATAATTTTCCGTCATTTGACTTTTTTTACACACACAAACATCACACCTAAGAACACGTTTCGCTCCAAATTCGCTAGGGCTAAGAAATGTGTCACTCGTTCAGGGTTGCGCGGCACACTGGCTTTGATGCGTGCGGCGTGCGCCCGCCGCCCGCCGGCCGCCGGCGCTCGCCGCGCCGACAAAGCTGCGGGCGCGCCGCGAAGCTCGAGCTTGTTGCTACCTACGCGTGGTCGGGTGAGCGGGCGTACGCGAACGAGCGTTTATGTTTTAGTGCTACGCAGACGTGCGATTCGTATTTACAGATTTTTAAAATATGATTATTATTTTTTCATATTTTTTTTATAATTTATTTGTAATAAGTATAAGCATTACGACCGCTGCTATGAATATGGCGTGAATGCAAATCAACAAGTTGAATATACTTTACCCTCCTTTCGGCTTAGTACCCCCGTTCCGACTAACGTTGTATAGACATCTTTATACTATGTCGAGATGCAAATAAATAATAATCTTATCTTATCTTACGTCATGATGTTACTACCTACACGTTGTTACCACGTGAATTCTACACTCGCATATAAAGGTTTTAATTTTCGACCTCGCCTTAGTTATAACAGCAGAATAGGTAGGTATTTATACGACCTCCGTAGCCGAGTAGCTTGCACGCCGGACTTTAGGCGGCACTAACTCTGAGGTCCCGGGTTCGATTCCCGGTCGGGCCAATGTCGAAAACGATCTTCTCGATATTGTGTCGGGTCTGGGTGGTTGTGGTACTCGAAATTATATATTTTTTTTTATTTTTTTTTTTTATTTTTAATGAAAGTTGTCGAAGCGAAACAAGTATGTATGGATCGTAGCAAGTGGAAAAAAGTGGTCTCTGCCTACCCCTACGGGAAAGAGGCGTGATTATATGTATGTATGTATGTATGTATAATTTTATTGCTAAATCAATTTTTATTTTTACTTATGTTATGTTTGTGAATCTCTTATAATTCGATTTTATGTGATAATACCACGGGCACCGATTAAATAATAGTTACTACGTAATATAAGTATTTGTTTCTTTAAATTTCAATGTAAACGTATTGTCAAGAATAATACGACAAAACACCGATAAAAAACATTTTGAAGCTGCCGTCACAAAATGCGTCAACGTCATCTATCAAACGTACCTATTTCCCGTAAACCAATTACCTACTTCTTCGGGAAATCTCGGCCGAAAACAAAAAGGGCAGGTTTTATTAATATTCAACCCTTCACACGGGGATCGGCAGTATCGCAATATACATGCAAATGTTTACCGCGCATTCATTTGTCGCTCGATTTGCGCCAGTCATTTTCACTTATTTTTGAGAGTGGCAACATTTTTTTATCTAACGTCAAATTGTATCACAATGTGATAAGACGTAAAAGTAGACGCAACCTAATTAGCTAATTCGTTTCACACATTACGCTCTAGATGCAGGTAAGAGATTTATTTAATTGGTGTATGTGTTTATAAGGGTTTTCTGTACTAGCCTTTAATATTCAACCCCTGGCGGGGCGCCAGTATCGCAAAATACATATAAATGTTTACCATGCATTCATCTGTCGCCCGATTTGCGCCAGTCATTTAACTGTTTAAACAGCTGTCTGTTTAAACAGTTAAATGACTGGCGCAAATCGACCGCCATTTATTACTAACTAGCGGCCGCACGCGGTTTCACCCGCGTGGTTCCCGTTCCCGTGGGAATATCGGGATAAAAAGTATCCTATATGTTAATCCAGGTTATAAACTATCTGTATGCCGGATTTCATCCAAATCCATCCATCCGTTGCAGCGTGAAAAAGCAACAAATACACACACATATACACACAAACTTTCGCATTTATAATATTAGTGTGATTCCTCACGGGACTTGCAACATTTTTTATCTGAAGTCAAATTGTGGGGCCGGCCGTTCTATTGGATAAGACGTTTCGTAACCTAATTAGCTAATTGGTTTCTCACATAATATTCAAGATAGCAGATAAATGTAATTTTTAATTTCTAATCGCCTCCTAATAACGCCTCGGTGGCCGAGAGGCGAATCGCTCGGCCCGAAACCCGAAGGTTCAGGTTCAATTCCCAGGTCGGGCAAAGTGTGTATCGGATTTTTCGACGCATCATAGCCCGGGTTTGTGATCATCAACCCGCATCTGGCGAGCGTGGCGATTTAGCAATCACCATACCCTTCAATTGTAGTGATGACTTGATTTCAATAATGGAGGCTATTGCCCAGCAGTGGGACAGGCTGTTTACTATTAACTTTACTATTTTCTAAAGACGTCAAGATTTGGCGTGAGTATGTGTGATCTAAGGATTTTCGATACTAACTGTTGATATTTTGATAGTGAGTGTGAAATATAATAAAGTAAAAATGTATGGAATAAAAAATCTTAGAGTCAGCTCAACCCATGGTGCAGTCAAGCATTATTCTATTAAAAGCTATAAGAGCAATAACAACTCAATATTTTTTATATTTCTTCATTAAAATGTTTTTGTCGGTAATCTTTTTACGGGATATCGTTTTACACTACAAAAATGTAATTAAAGTTAACATTTTCGCAGCGACGACAACGCCTACGTCTGATATTTAATTCCCAGAGAAAGAAGATGTTTAATATTCTACGCGAAATTGATTATGACGATGACGGTGTCATATAAAATTCAAATAACGTTGTTTAATATATTTGGTTACCAATATTCCTGTTGACATATTTTTTAAATAGAATGGAATTGAAGTAAATCATATTTTTACAAGATATTAAAATTAGCAATGTTACGTTGTACAATCACGAGCTAGATTAGGTATATACTCATTACTATTTGGAACTCATATCTTATTGCATTAAGAGTCACAGACAGTCAAAAGTGTTTACGAACGTAATACTAGTAACAGAACGAATCAAATGTGGTTCACGGTTTTAGGCCTAGGTTTTAATCCCCCAAGGGATGTCGGGGGAGATTCCCACATAACTATCTGCGTCTCCGTATAGTTGTTTTAGCAGTCCGGTTTTTTGTTTTATTTTAATATTTTTTTACTATTATGAATGATTGATGTGGAACGCGAAAATTTTAAAGTTTATGTATTAATCATCATCATCATCATCATCATCAGCTCATTCTTATGTCCCCATTGCTGGGTTACGAGCCTTCCCTATGAATGGACAGGGAGGATGGGCCATAAGCCATCACGCGGGCCCAGTGCGGATTGGTGGTTGTCAACGACTGCTAATGCAGCCGGGACCAACAGCTTTTCGTGCCTCTTGACCGTTTTTCTTTTCATGTTTTAGTATTCGTTTTTAGTAAAGGAGATTGTTCTGCGTCCATGCATTGTTCGCCTTAAAATAAACTGCAGAGGAAAACTCATTTTCTAGTAATGAATTGCCTGTATTAACCCATGAAAACTAAGTTTCATGACGGACACTTCAGAGAAGACAGTTATTTAAATAAAAAGGACCGATTTTGAGGTTATGTTTAGTCATAGGAAACACATTAGTGAATGCTTACAAATATTTATATTCTTACTACTATGCCCTACAACAAGTTTCCCCTTGGTGGCGCTGAACGGAGACATCACTAGGTGGTAGGTCTGATACCTGGCTGTCTAGGTAGGTACTACCGCAGTATCGATGTGACACGGGAAAATATTTGGGAATATAGTAACAATTTGTCATGGACAGGCGTTTCACTTACCACGCAGTGAGCGGTCTGTTCGTTATATTACTTTGTAAAAATAAAATCCTTAATGATACGTATAGTAATTTAAGGCCTACCTACTCAATTGTCAAGTTCCACTGCTACAAATGATATTGAAAGTTAATAAATCTATAAGTATTTGGCTATGCTAAACATGTTTAAAAACGTGAATAAAACCGAAATACTAAAATGCTGCGCAGCAATAAAGTTTTATGTGTAAATATCAATCTTATTACTCGATGCTTTCATCGAAACCAAATTCGTTTTTTTTTTTGTAAATTCAGTCAATCAATTATTGATTGACTGAAAACATCGAACGGAGACATCACTAGGTGGTAGGTCTGTACACTGATAATATATAATTATTATCAGTACTGACATATTGACAAACAAAGATGGCGAGTTTGGTGGTAAAAAAAAATCTTTTAAAAGTCTTACTTTTATTATACAGTGTCCGCTTGAAATTCTTACTGTCGAAATTATTATTTAAATTAATTACAACATATCGTATTTTTCAAATGTTTGTATGGGGGTTAAAGTTACTCGCGTCCGTAGGTTTACCCTTGAGACCCTACACGTGACCGCTGGGTGGTGCTAAATGAGTAACACTGTCTGAGTGGTAGAGCCACGCTGCGTTGCAGCACGAAATGGGCCGGCTCGCCCGGCGTAATACCACCCTCTCACAGAATATCGGCGTGAAACAACGGCACTCGTTGCTGTTGTGTTTCGTCCGGTGAGTGAAAGTACCGGTGGCCCATCTCTCATCCCTCCCCCCTCCCAATTCCTACTCCCTCCTCAAGATCCAACTCCTTCCTCAGGGTTGGCAACGCATCTGCGATAACTTTGGTTTTGCGGGTGTCCATGGGCGGCGGTGATTGCTTTCCATCAGGTGACCCGCCTGCTCGTTTGCCTCCTTTTACCATAAAAAAAAAAAAAATGTTTTAAGGCGATCCAGAGCAATCTCCTTTAATATATTTATTAGTTTGAAAAAGTGGTATTCGTTTGGTATACAAAATAAATATGACAGTAAACTAATACCATTGGTATTAGTTTCGTGGTATTGGATTGGAATAAATCCTTCCGAAGCACGGAGGAGCTAAAGATGCTAAGTGTTTGATCACCCATCCGATGACCGGCTTTTGCGAAAGTTGTAACAGTGAGATCTTAAGGCTGCATTTTGTTTCGCATCGTAAATTTTAAAAGTTACCGCTACCAATTTACTATAATCAAGTGGAATGAAGACGGGCAAAAGACCGATGGGCCCGTATCTAAGCCTGATCGATGTTGCCGTCGCGACTTGACAAATTATCGAAAGCTGAGCTGATCCCGTCGAGTTTATTTAAGGCGTTTAAGCTTTTAAAACTAATAGTTCAGTTGGAGACGTCTTAAAGCGTTAGTGGAGTCTCACTGGGATATACTGGCCCCGGCAACTTTAAATTATATGTTTGGAGCTGTTTATTTTGTTTGCTTTGTTCGCTTAGCAGCAAATGGCAGACTTAGTAGTTGAAGCATGCACTGAAACTTTACGTTTTTGACAAGCTTTTCCAAGACTTGTTTGCTGTTCTTCTTATAATATTTTGGTAATAAACACAATTATTTCAATTAAAAAATTTGCGTCTTTAAAAGGTTCTTAAAAATTTTGAAAAAAAAATTTTTTATTTGAAAAGTGAAATTATCCAAGAATATAATTAAAGTAACATGTAGCCTTTTTGCCTTTTATAATTTCACTAGTTGCCGCTCGCGGTTTCACCCGCGTGGTTCCCGTTCCCGTGGAAATATCGGGATAAAAGTATCCTATGTGTTATTCCCGGTTATAAATTATCTGTATGCCGAATTTCATCCAAATCCATCCATCCGTTGCAGCGTGAAGAAGTAACAAAATATACGAACATACATACACACATACTTTCGCATTTATAATATTAAGTAGGATGATTACTAGTGATAATAAAATACCCCACGAGCCGAACTTTCGTTCCGTAATCAAAGGGAAAGAGCAAAGAGTTCCAAACCTATGTCTCGACAGGAAAATGACCAAACGAATCTGTACAAGAAAGTTTAGCATAACAAACTTATTACTTACTCAAAAGAAGTCGTAAACGTTATTTTAATATTAATGAACCGCTGCAATAATAGCGTGTGTTGATACTGGAGCGTAAGTTTCGCACACGCGTGCTCCCTCCGCTCGCAAGCGGAACGAGCGGAACGGTGCTCAGTCGCGCGTCTTTGATTTACGAGCGGTTATTCTTAGCATGTTCCTACGACTGCCGGTGCTACCTAGTTTGCACGTACGTTGCTTTAATAACGTTATGCTTAAGTTAAAACGTTGTTAAACAGGAAGTTAAAATACCACAGTAATGTGGCTTCTTAACTTAAGGTATTCAAACATGTTGGCACGCAGGTTTGCACGTTGTACGAATGATGTGAAAATTACTCTCTTTAAAGCCTACTGTACCACTTTCTACACGTGCAGCTTGTGGGCCAAGTGCACTCGTCGGGCCTACAGCGCCCTACGAGTCCAATTCAACAACGCGTTCAGGGTGCTGTTGCGGCTGCCACGCTACTGCAGCGCATCGGGGATGTTTGCAGAGGCGCGAGTAGACTGCTTCTACGCGACTATGCGGAAGCGGTGTGCCTCCCTGGTGCGCAGAGTGCGGGGCAGCACCAACAGCATCCTGGGCATGATTGCAAGCAGGCTTGACTATCGGTACATGGCTCATTGCTGCTCAACATCCGCCGGGGTAGAGCGGAGATGAGTCATGTACAGACAGTTCAGAATTATAAAAAAAAAAATGTTAAAATTAAAATATGAAATACAATTATTGTTACTAACTCAGGATAAGCACAATTGTTACTAACGAAATGAGTCTTGAACTTGAATAAATATTTTTTTTTATTATTATTATTACAATTGATTGTGTCAACACTGTAGTGTCCTTCTTACAAATTCTTATCTTATTACTTAAACTTCTAAAACATAGTTAAGTATTTGGCTAAAGCATCTTGGATTAATCTAATTAATACCATGGAATATACAAATTATTAAGTTTCATGTGTACAATTAGGCTGTCCTTTTGGGTGGTGTATCGTACACACTATACAGTAATACATAATTTAGAAACATGAGTACCACTAGAAGGAAGACGTTACTCTAATGGTCTAGTGGTCAGAAAAGTAATCTTAGATCACAGGTTTCCATTCCAGCGGAAATACTTGTTTTGGTTGATGGAAGGGCTGGTTCCATTCTCTATGGCTAATTACCGTAAGTATGTTTGTACCCAGCTATAGAACATGATCGTTGTTCCGACATTTACATAGACGACTGTTGCAACATAATAAAAAGAAATACATAGGTACATATTATTATCTCTTTACGTTTTAGGTGTAGCTGCCATTCTATATCAGGCCAGCACGGTAAGGTAAGGGCTGGTCTCGCCTCGTAGGTAAAGATGAGCCCAGCTAGCGGTACGTTTTATTATCAACATCATCATCAGTCGATACTAGTCACTGCTAGACATAAGCCTCTCCAAATGCACGCTCTGAGCACGAGCCGGGGCTACTCTCATTCAGCTCATAACAGCCACCTTGCGAAGATCATCGCAAGGTGACTACAGTAAGGTATGTTTATAGTCTTACAATATAAAATAAATAAATAAATAAACTTTCCTACAATCACACCAATTATCTAGCCCAAGAGAAGCTTCGTTATGAAACTCGTTAAATAGTTACTAGACAACGGATAAACATATTTAAAATACTTAAATACATACTTATTATACATAGAAAACACCCAGACCCGAATCAAATTTTGAAAAACAATAATTTCTAAATTTACCCGACCGGAGATTGAACCCGGGACCTCAGAGATGGCGACACCATGGAAACCGGTGTACAAACCACTCGACCAAGGAGATCGTCAAAAATGAACAATAATTCAAACGACCGAATCATTCTACCAATTTCAATTCTCGCTAATTGTAGCATGAAACAAATAACTTGGCAAGTCATTGGCCCAATAAATGGATACCTAAGATCTCTACACTCGTCAATTTGTTTTCGCAAGCCTCCAAAGCTTATTGGGCGGTACAGGGTGTTGCTAATCACACGCTACATTAGTCTACAGCTAAATTAGTCAGCGGTTCTGGTGAATAGCATTGAACGAAACAATTAGCAAAATACGTTTCATGTTTTCGTTCTACTTATTGCGGTTTAAGATTAAGGCTGTTGATGGTTTTAGCTAGTGTTTATTAAAAGTAAAGAAAATTATCTATAAACTGTATCACTGTTGGGCAAAGACCGCCATCATTGAAATCAATTAACGGCTACAATTGCAGAATAGAATAGAATAGATTTATTTATTTCAGGCAACAAAACAGTGTACAAAATGTTAAAATACAAAGAGGCCCATAGAATGGTTACCTTACAGGCTAACATGCATACAAATATTATACTTATATAAATTAAAAACTATACTACTCGTCAAGACGGCGACGTGCGACGCAGCGTGGTGTCCGGAAGCCGGCCTCGGAACCGCCGGAATATGACACCTTTCGGCCAATAGTCCTCTTTCATGAAGGTCGACAGATGGTCGGTCGGTACTCTCACCACAAATGAATTAAAATTCACATTATGGCGGGACTCGAACCGCTCGACCCTTAGAGTGGCGTTGGACTTCACTCGCATGTACTCTACGAGCTCTCCGCCTTCGTAGAGTAATGAAGTAGAGATTGGCTTAATCTGGTTAGTGATCGCAGGCTATGCGTCGGATGATCCAAAACACCCGCCTAGGCATTGAACCCAGGACTTTCAGGTCAAGCGCTTTGGAAGAGACAAGTGTTTGTAATTCATCATCATCATCATCTCAGCCAAAAGACGTCCACTGCTGGATAAAGGCCTCCCCCTAGAATATGAGGGGTATTTGCCGTAATCGCCACGCTTGGCAGGCGGGTTGGCGATCGCAGTAGGTTGAGGGTACCTCAGAGAGATGCTGCTGCCCATCCTCTGGAATGGTCCCTTAGTCGGCTTTTACGACACCCACGGGAAGAGATGGGGTGGTGCAATTCTTTATCCCCGGCACCACACAGGGATTGTAATTAGTTTAATAAAACCCTTTACAATACACAAACACACATTACACACTTCCAACCAACCACAGCTGGAAATAAAAGTCTACAATTTCTTATTCTACAAAACTTCATAAATACACATAAGCATACATAGGTACATTATCCTAATAAAACTGTCATAAATATCACCTACGAACCTATCGGCAAACGTAGTGTAGGACGCCCTCAGACTAGGTGGAACGACGATCGTCGCAAGGTGGCTGGCAAGAGCTGGATGAGAGTAGCCGCCGCGGATCGTGCTCAGTGGCGTGCACTTGGAGAGGCCTATGTCCAGCAGTGGACGTGTGTAGGCTGATGATGATGATGATGAAATATCACCAGCTGATTTTATGTCTCTATTACTGCAGAGGCACGAACCTTTAACTGTTTAATTTTATACTAGTGGTCGCCCAGTGGTCGAAATTCGACCGTAATTTTATTATGGCTGCACGGACTGTATCCTAAGCAATGAAAAATTTAAAAAGATAGAATGTGAGTTTGGATTGGCATCGACAGATTTCGGCCGCTCCTCTTGCATTTTTGAAATGTTTGAAAAGAGTATAATATGCGTGTGTTTCAAATACATGATAGTGTGTGTAATGTTTGTTTTATTGGTTTAATGTAATTTTATGCATAATTTAAAAAAAAAATTGACATTCGGATAACCTTCTCTATATAAACTATAACTGTGCGAAATTTCATACATTCTCCATCCGCGCAATTTTCGTAAAAAAGGGGTAGTGGAAAGTTTTTGCTCACGTATTAATATATAGATAACGTTACTGATCACCGGTTACGTTGGAGACGCAGTGCTCTTCTTATGTATCTACTCTTATGTATACCCTCTTAATCGTTACCTCAATTGAATATGACACTTTCATTAATAACTGAATAAAGTTTTAACATTACTCTCTGGACGTTCGAAATAATTTATTCGAAGTCGAGTAAGTTTTATGAGTCAATTTGGAACAGATTGGAATGGGAATTAATAATAAAGAATGGAGAGGATAACAGTCGGGTTATGGTTACAGGCTTTTATATTGTTAGCGTGAGAGCTATGTACCTAATCGTTACAAAGTTTTATGTGCTTTTTTTAAATATAGCTGTGCCCCGCGGTAATAGATTACCATAAAAAAGGTTATAGTGAGTCAACCTTAAAAGCTAGACATATGCTATCCCGGACTATTTTTTAGAACTTTTAAAGGGAAACCATTTCGTAATACATGATTTTTGCGTAACTTTCACCGTTTACGCAGCGCACGCAAGGAAAGCTCTCAAAAGAAATATTTTCCCGTTTTTGCAACATTTTTCATTGCTGCTCCAATCCTATAAGACATAGCGTGATGTAATATAGCCTATAGCCCTCCTCAATAAATTAACTATTCACTACAAAAAATATTTTTTAATTCGAACCAGTAGTTCCTGAGATTAGCGCGTTCAACCAAACAAACAAACAAACAAACTAGTTAGCTTTATAATTATTATATTAGTATAGATAAAATAGACGAATGGCTAATGTTTAGTGTGTTGAAAGTTTAAACCAGGTTAAGTATCTGATGAGTATGCTTTGGAAGTATTGCAGAAATCTTATGTCTTAAACAGTCGCTTTGCTTTAAATTTAGCAATTAATTAATTAACACAATTTACACTAGTCCTTTCATAGAGCAAATTGCAACTTCTGCTCGTGCCTGACCCGTAAGTACCAACAAAACCTATTCATTTATTTTAAACAGCAACAGCTAATAAGCATAGAAAGTTGAAAAAGCATCAAAACTACAGCAAAAATACTAATGTTACTGGTACATACGAAAGAAAAGAAGAAGATTTAATTTGAAAAGAGCGTTAAAAAACCTGCATGCCCACACTGAGTTTTTCTGTACGCAGCTGCCACTCGAGATCTGTTTCGCCCCAGCGGCCATCAGTCCTGCAAGCGATAAAAGCAGATTTAGAAAGGTAATGGCAGTTTCTACTTGATAATACAAAACCACGTAAAAATTACCTCTTTCAGTCGCACCACGACAGTATGTAAGTGCCACTCGAAACTCTGCCACGAAAATGATACCAATTCCAACATTATGACTAAGGTGTCGCATCTAATTAGTTGTCTTAAGTGCGTTTCTCGCGTTTCCAGCACAGATAAAATGAACTGTGTAATAAAGTTGTCGTCACTGAGTTAATTAAGAGATGCGTGTCAGTTGTCCCAACGAGCTAAATTAAAATATATAGCAGAGCCTATTCCGAGCTGAGCTGGAGATTTACTTGAGTGTTTCTGGGGAGTAATTACGAACACTCTGAAGAGAGCCTTGGATATAACCTGCTGTGATCTTGGTTTCACTCACGTGGTTCAGATAAATAATACATTATGTAAAGAAGCAATGTTATGAAAGAAAGAAAAACATTTTTTTAATGACAAAACGCATAAAAATATAAAAAACATACAAAGACACAAAAGACAACAGGTAAATATTTTGTATCACAACGGTCCCAACTCAGCATTTTGTTGACCTTGCGACCAATGCTGATCATCCGTCGGAATCGGTTTGGTGGCACTGCGAAACTATAACAAATAGAACTGCATACAAAAAAAACAACTCATAAATAAAATAAAATAAAATAATAACTAGGGAGACCGGAATGAAAAATAAAATACAAATATCTTAAAGCTGGAAATTACAAATTTAAACCGTAGCATCCGTTAGTCAGGCACCGTCATTAGGGATATGAATAAACCTGTGTCTATTGGAAGCCATCATGACCAAGATTTCGTTATGATCGAAATGATAAAGCCTAAAAATAATCCAAAACTTGGTCTAATGTAAAACTTAGCTCTTAACACATGCTACCTTATTTTAAAAGTAAATAAGAAAAATAAGGCAGTAAATAATAGTATACAGAGAAAGCTTTTGCTTAAGTTCACGTTATGTGATAGATAATAACATAAAGTTACGTCATGTCCATCTGTATGTCATGGTTTTTTTCTCGCAGACAATCAATGCAAAACCGCAACATATTAACATACCATAACACACCACATACCATATATTTTATCATACCATAATAGAATTAAAATAATACGTCTCGCACATGCGACAGAAACTCACATAACCAAACATTAAAAAAATTGGTCGTGAGTTATATGGTATAGCTGTCACCTAGATTAAAACTGGTACACTGGACCGGTTTACCAATTTGTGAGTTTACCGAACTTATGTTACACCAAATAAAAAAAACTCTCAGTACGTAGTTTAAAATGAATCTTAGAGATTCAGTTTTGCTAACTATAACTTCAATATACGGTTTTATGGGAACATGTTTTGCTTCGCACCTGAACTACTAATTAATGCAATGACTCGCTTGAACTAGCCGGGCTATCATGACCGCTACGGGTGATTCAGCACGGACAAATTTTGAAATAGTTTTTATATAGAAAATTTATTTTTATTTCACTATGTGGAAGTGATTGCATTCATCTCACTTAATGGTAAGCGACGATAAGGCCTTCTTTACCTAGATTTTCTATTTACTGGATTTCGTATTCTCTATCTTATAACTCTCTTAGAACATAACAATTCTACTGTCATTGTTAATATCAACCAATTCGAGTACAAAATATGGCCTCTGGTTTATCCCACTGAGACTCGAACTAGGGACATTTGGGTCGGACCTAAAATGGCTTGACGTCGTAAGTTTGTTTAAGTTCAAAGTTCATCATAGGATACACCAATTTTTTTTTGTTTCATTTGCTGCTCATTTACCTTAGATCTTTGTGGGGCCTGCTAAAGTTTCCCTCTCTTAGTAGCACTTCGACCTATTCACTCTTTCGACCTGTGTGTACGTTTTTACAATAAAGTTCCAAGTAATATCCAAAAACTATATTAATAAATTTAAAATCGTTATTTAAGAAAAGCTTTATAAAAAAGCTTATTATAAAGTGTCTGATTACATTGAAGACAAAACAGCATGGGTTTAAAATGCTCCAACTCCAACAGGTATTTCTAATCCAAAATATTGTTAAGGTTTTCTAAACTTGTATAACTTGGTAACGTAACGGCATATAATTTTGTAAATGTCGTTACATATTGAATTATAGCTGTGGAGTTTCTTGCGCCCATTCTTCTCCACAGCTAAAAAATAGACGTCCTGAATGGGTAGTAGGTATAAAATTATGGACGATTCAAAAGCACTTTTCTAAAGTTTATTTGAATGAAGAATATTTGACTTTGATTTTGACTTGACCTTTCACCTTTCTGTAAAGATAGATGCCATAAGTTTCCTATAGCATATACACAATGAAATTTTCAAAGCAAAACAGACAACCTTACAAACTATTATGTCAAATCATGTAGATAATCATTTGCAGTTCATCAACCGTGGCCTGCTTATAACGAAACGCTTACAGTCTGACACAATGAGAAAGATGATTAATTATAGCAGGTGTTGCGCAAGGTAACTATTTAGGTCACAACTTAATGTTCACGCTGAAAATATATTACTTAATTATTTTATATTTCAAAGGAGCGACGGGAAAAATATTATCAAATTAATTTCACAGAACGGTAGTTATTGCCGACGACGACGCATTAAAACTCCTTTCTACTTTTACTTAATTTATTTTTATATTAATATTTTCTTTTCTTTTTGTATTCATATTATGAACTCCTGTAAGAGTAATTTGAATGGTAATTTATTTTTTATTAGGGAGGTGTTTAATTCGTGTTTAATGTAATCACACTAATATTATAAATGTTGAAAGTTTGTGTGTTTATATGTCTGTATATTTGTTCCTTCTTCACGCTGCAACGGATGGATGGATTTGGATGAAATTCAGCATACAGATAGTTTAAAACCTGGATTAGCACATAGGATGGGAGTTTTTATCCCGATATTCCCACGGGAATCACACTATAAATATACTAAAAACGACAATTTCATTTTCCAATACAAAATGATTTGTTTGTTTTGTTGTCATGGAAACCAAAGAGAATGTAATCACTTGATGGAAACTGTCAAAGCGGTACGAAGTCCGCAGGGTCCACTAGTTCATCATGTTTTCTTCACAGTAGATTATCCGGTTATAGTACCTAAATAAAGAATATAAAAAAGTTTCTGATAGTTACAATAAATTTTATGCTATTTTTTCTGACTAGTTAAAGCTAGTGAGCCTTGGGTGCCGCGTGGCAAAGAACTCTGCTCGATATCGGCCTGGGTTCAATTCGGTCGTAATTCTCGATGCATGAGCCTGGGTTTTTAACCATCAAACCGCATCTGGCAAACGACTTGAATTTACTTGACTTAATATGACTATTAAGTTATTTATTAACAAAATTCGAATTATATAATATGTATGTTAGTATTAACGGTATATATTATATAGGCCATAGTTGCCTGAAATAAAAATATTCTTTACTATTCTATTCTAACACCCAACAATTTTCTTCATAGTTTGATTTTTATATATTTTGTTATTATATTCATAGACGTGTTAGTAATCGTTAGGGTTATTAATTACTTTCATGTCCTATAAGGATTAAGCATATTAAGCCGAAAACCATTGTCCAGAATTTCGAGTGACGCATGATAACTTTGATCCCTCAAAACTGTTACCATGACAACTACAAACAAAAGATGTCCACAAAATACCCTTGTAAGGGCGCGGTCCCCTTGAGAGATTTTAGCTAGCTATCATCATCATCAGCTCATTTTATGTCCCCACTGCTGGGGCACGAGCCTTTCCTATAGATGGATAGGGAGAACGGGCTACAAACCACGCCGTGGGCCCAGTGAGGAGTGGTGGCTGTTTACGACTGCTAATGTCCAACTAACCAACAAATGCCCAACGGCTTTAAGTGCCTTCCGAAGCACGGAGGAGCTCAAGATAATAAATTAATTTAACTAATAATGTTAACTAATATCAAGGGACTATTTTGTACTACATTTTGATATAAAAGGTAAGACCGAAATGGCATAATAGTTCACAAAATTTCTTGCCAGTTTATTTGCTAATTAATTTCTAGCTGTCATTTCTGTTTAATCTTGTAGATCAATGTGCAATTTTGCTCTTCTTAAACTACAAAATAGCTTCTAGCTACTGAGAAGCTCGATGGCGCAGTTTCACGTGCTCAATGTGCGATTGCTAAGGTTACGCAACTTTCGCAAAAGCCAGACATTGGATGGGTGACCAAAAAATTATCATCTCGAGCTTCTCCGTGCTTCGGAAGGCACGTAAAGCCGTTAGACCCGGCTGCATTAGCAGTCGTTAATGACCTCTATCCCCTATCGTTCTCCCTATCCATCCAAAGGGAAGGCTTGTGCCTCAGTAGTGAAGACATAAAATGAGCTGATGATGATAGCTAGCTACTATAGTTACCTAACTGCTCTCAATGGGACCACGCCCTAACTCCCGAACTCAAGTAAGCATCCATAAGTACATATTAGAATAATATGCAAAGAGAATAGAGAAACGCTATTTTCTACAGCTCACCGCCTGACAACAACTTTCGTTCCTCAGTTGATGGCTTAACTACGCCTATATCCTTAACCGTAAAGATTTCTCCGTGGCCCACCATTTAGGACATGGTATTCCAGCCGACATTTCCCGACTGGTCGTAAACAGAATCATAAAATACGTCATCTACTTTTCCGGTCAGTTGCTTGATATTTATTTCGTACTTTGTAAGCAAGTTTACGTGCGGGCGAGTCCGCTAGGGTTACAATTAAATTTGAAAAGGAATATATAATATAATAGTAAGTAATAAATGGCTTATACTGTCCCACTGTTGGGTAAAGGCCTCCATCATTGATATATTCTAATAATAAATAAATTATCAATATTACAATAGAAAATAGATTTACAAATCATAAAGAGAATGCAGTAAATACTCATAAGAAGACATGTCACACTGTATAGATCACATTTCTACGAAATCACTCCCACAAATATTACGACCTACAACTACAACGGACATTGGGCTTATAGTGTCGATCACTGGTGGCTTCCCCGGCTAACACGTAACAGTTACAGGATCACACTGTTACGACCCTACTTCCGTCCCTTTTCTACGAAATCACTCCCACAAATTGTATTTAAAGAAGGCAAGCGGAAAGATGTTACACATCAAAAAACTAAATGAAAACTGGACACCCTAAAGGCCTCCATCATTGATATACCCTAATGATAAATAAATAAATATAAAGTCATCGCTGCAATTGATGGGTATTGGCTTAGTGACCACGCTTGCCAAATGCGGGTTGGAGACCACAAATCCGAACCATCCATTGAATAATACAAATCACGCTTTACCTGACCTGAGCATTGAACCCAGGCAGGATATAGGGCAAAGCGCGTTGACACTGAACTACTGAGGTGTTACATATGGGGAAATTGAGCCCACCACGCTAACCCAATGTGGGTTGGTGGGTCTTAACAACTGCCATGTTAAGACAGCAGAGTTCAACGGCTCAACTAACCTTCTGAGGCACGGATGAGCTTGAAGGATGAGAATTTTATGAGGTTATCTATGCGGTGATCCTTCATTGCAAAAGTTGCTTGACATGCAAGATTGCCACCCGCATGTGACAATCGTAAAAACCGTAAACAAAAATAGGTAATTTTAGTTAGATAGGTAAGGTAAGTAAAGTAGATAAGGTAGGTAGATAGATAGTAAGTTAATATATCAGAGTTGTTATTATTCTATTTTCATTATTTGAAAAGCTTCTCAAATTACAAGTTTATATTCTCAGATCATTTAATATATTTTGTGGTTACCGGTATTGCGACAGTATAGTTCATGGGTACGAGTCCACAGCCAAGATAGTCGCTTTTTCCATCTGTAAACTTTATATAGTAAGAAAGAAAGAAAACCTTTGTTTACAAGGTAAATATTAAATCGTCGTTGCAGATACGAGTCGAGTAAGTTTGTAATTTTATCCTAAAAAATATGTTATACCATATTTTAACACCTTTATACTGAAATGATTAATAATTTAAAAAAAAACGAACGAGCCTTAAACAATAGTCGCATATGATGTGTAACATTTGACATCTCACCTTTTGAAATCAATATTACAATAGAAAATAAAATATAGAATTAACAATGACGTACTATATTTTATCACATTTTTTTTCTTCTTTTTTTTTAATTATTTTTAAAAGTCTATTACACATGAAATGGTTGAAATCAATATTACAATAGAAAATAGAATATAGGTTTACAAATCATAAAGCGAATGCGGTACATACTCATTAGAAGACATGTCACATTGTTACGATCACAATTCTACGAAATCACTCCCACAAATATTACGACCTACAACGGACATTGGGCTTAAAGTGTCGATCACTGGTGGCTTCCCCGGCTAACACGTAACAGTTACAGGATCACACTGTTACGACCCTACTTCCGTCCCTTTTCTACGAAATCACTCCAACAAACTGTATATATATATAGAAGGCGAGCGGAAAGATGTTACACATCAAAAACTAAATGAAAACTGGACACCCTACTCTCGTTAAAGTTTTACGTCGAAAGTTTATAAGTCGTTGACAGATATTATATGAGGCCTCTCATACTCCACCAGATATTATGCCAGTCGAACTGGAAACTCGTAAAAGTAGTTCAGCATTAACATTGTTATATTCTTGTCTGTCAATCTAACGAATGTTTAGTACGTCTCGTACAATGATAGCGCTGACAGTGATCCGATTGACTAACTTAGTAAAAAGTAAGAAAAAGACGAACGAAATAACAAATGAAAGAAGACAAATGTAATTTAGCTTTTGTAGTTAATAATAAATTTGTTTTTTTTATTAAATGTTTAAATCGAAATTTCTTGATTCATATTTGTACTCAAGTGGACGTTTTGATACAGGTGACGTTTTGGGAAGTGGTCCTTATGAGCCAAAAGCTCCTTTTTTACTTCTTAAATTAAATGAATTTATGTTTTAAAAGTTTATATAATTTTTTAACGCAAATTTTGTTGCGAACAAATTACAAAAACACAAATGTTGAAAAAATTTCCACGAGCAGGATTTGAACCCGCTCCCTTCTGACATACCGGGTCAGGTGCTCTCCAAATTGAGCTATCGTGGTTCTAACCAGCCCGCCGAAATTATTTTTTATTATTTGTTTTTTTAAATATTGTTATTATTTTGTTACTTTGCACGTTCCAACACAAATGATTTGCTTCAAGAATAAACGAATTGAATTAAGTTGAGTTACGTGTAAATCAAGTGTTACATTGAAGACAGCTTTATATCCTTAAGTAGTTATTAAAATGGGTGTTCTTAGCGTTGTAGGCATTTGTACGTACACTTCCATAATACAGTCGTGACTGAGTGGTCGTGGTCGTCACTTAAGTCGCAGTGACCTGGGGGCTTATTGTCTAATTTCAATTTCTATCACGATACCTTACAAAGGTATTTACACTTGTCATTTTACATCGACGATTCAAAATAAATTCCAAATTAACGATGTTGTTCTTTCAACATAATACAAAAATGCGTCGCGATCGCAATCACTGACACATGTGAATTAGTTTGAAGTTCTTGAATAGAACGTATTACGCCTGTCTATCCGTCGCTATTCTTCTCTGACCGTTGCCATACTTGTGCACGCGTAGGAGAAGTTCTCTATCCTTAATTTGATTCGTACTTCTCATCTCACATAGGTACATTCGTAGGCCCCCCTCAGGGGTTCTCGTATCCTAGTAAAAAGGTAAAAAATGTAAACAAACAAAACAAGGTAACAAATTCAAATTTAAATTCAAAATCATTTATTTAGTTTAGGCTACAAGTAGCTCTTGTGAATGTCACTATGCCATCGGTTCGTAAGTTTACTTTAGGGAGATCTTGTACTGAGAAGAACTGGCAAGAAACTCAGCAAGTGTCCAGCTCTTTTCTCCATTACAGTATCAAAAATATTTGAAAATGCCCTATCACAGCAGGACACTTTCCATTACAAATAAACAAAAAATGTAGAAGACAACCACAACATGTAAATAAACTAAATAAAAAATCTAAGTTATCAAATTTACATCAGGTTAAAGTTTCAATTTCCACAATGTCATACAGTACCACTGCAGTAACCTAATAAATAGTGATTAATACTAAAAATAAGATAAATATGCAAGAGCAGCCCTGTCTCCACAGGCGGCACCCGTTCACGAGTATGACAATATGAATCAGCCATCGCTTCGCTCAACCATATTTTAGGGAACGTAACGACCCGACGCACACGCCACCACCGCAGAGACAATAAAGAGAGCATGACACACTCAAGATACTCTAAATAAAAACTTAATGATCTATAACGCAAAGCTGTTTGTTACCTGTAGGACACTGCTGATAAATGCTATCATATCGGTATAAAAATTATATAAATTAATTTTGATTAATTATTTTTATTATTTTAATTTAATTTTAATTATTTTTTTAAATTTAAATAGAGTATATGTGTTTTTTATTATAACCAGGCTGTTTTATCATCTTAACTTTCTTTGACTGTATAAATAACCTTTTACAAAAAGTGTAACTACTTACAATGTGAAATAACATGTGCAGGCGAGCAGACTAAGATGACCACATTCTTATCATTAAAATAATCATCAATTTTATAGTAACTTTTTTTCATTAGACTTTGTTTTGTTTCTGTCTTAAACTTGTGTAGTGGCAATTCCGTTAAGTGAAAGGCACTTTATTGTATATTTTTATACATTTCTCAACAAATGAATTACCGACCTTATTGAGTCTAAGTTTTGGAACGGCAAGTTTGTTTTTATTTATTGTGTTAAAATTATAGGTATTACATTTTTTTTGGAATTTATCTAAGTTTTTATAAAAATAAACAATATTTTCATAAATATACTGTAGCTATACTATATACTAAAGCTTCAGCTACAGTTAAAATAATATATTAATCTGCTTAAATAACTCTCTCAGCGTATCACGGGGTTTATGGCTATAAATAGCTCGAATGGCTCTTTTCTGTAACACAAATATGGTTTCAATGTCAGCCGCTGAACCCCACAATAAAAGACCATATTATGACATGACACTGTGAAAGTAACTAAAGTAAACCAATCTTGCCGTTTCTACATCAATAAGTGACCTTATTTTTCTAACCGCATAGGCAGCCGAGCTAAGTCTTCCTGCCAAGACAGCAATATGAGAACCCCATTGTAATTTGTGATCCAAGGTGAATTTCAGAAAAACTGTCGAGTTAACTATTTCAACTATTTCATCGTTCATAGTGATACTGGTATTAACCTGCTTCACATTGGGCATCGTGAATTTCACACATTTAGTTTTTTTGCATTAAGCAGCAGGTTATTAGTGGTAAACCAATGTAATATTTAAGAGAGAGTATTAAAATTTAATACTTACAGCGTCAAATATTGCTCTACGTCTATCAATTTAAAAAGTCAATGAGGCGTCATCAGCAAATAATACTATCTCACAAAGATCTTCGGTGTAATAAGATCACTTACATAAATGAGAAAAAAAGAGGTTCTAATATTACAGCTTGGGGAACCCCTATAAATAACGGAGCGCCAGAAGAATCGGTACCGTTAATATTAACTTTTTTAACTCTTCTAGTGAGGTATAATTTCAATAAGGTAAGTGAGTTGTCTGAGACACCATAATGTTCCATTTCTAACAATAAAGTCTCGTGATTGACACAGTCGAAAGCTTTTGATAAAATTCTGCTCCCATGTATCAAAAATATGCTTATGAGTGCAACTCCCGTGTCGGTTGTATTTCTACCTTTAGTGAAACTGAATTGTTTGTTATAAGTAACTGGTTATCTGTAAAATGTGACAGCAATTGATTAAAAATAACTTTTTCAAAAATTTTACTAAGATCCGGTAGTATGGTTTCAGGCCGAAAATTAGATGGGTCACTTTTATCGCCTGTTTTTAATAACGGTATAATTTTACTGTACTTCATTAAATCTGGAATACACCTTTTCATCAACGCATTTGTTAAATATGATTGCTAAATTAGACGCGATAGATGATATTATAGATTTTAATATATCAGTGGAGATATCCCATAGATCCTCAGGCTTTTTGTATTAAGTTCTCTAAAAAGCTTTTATTATTAAATCTTTATAGTAAAAATTGAATGGAATATTACATATTTTTACACTCGACACAAGAAGAGACTGGGCCAGATGTTTACAAAAATTAATTTATTAGAAGAGTGGAATTTTGAATAAAAATGTTTCGAACGCGCCGGCCACTTCCGTATCAGCATTGATGTAGGCATTATCGACTTTGAGTTCAAGTATACGATCACGAGACCTTACTTTACAAGTTTCTTTATTAATGACGTTCCAAGTGTCACAATCTTTGCCTGAATGTAGTTAGCTTTTGCTATGGAACAAACTTTTTTGATCATTTTTGAATAATTTTTAACATATTCAATTACACTTGGATCCTTAGAATTTGCTTTTATATTATTATAATTGATACAACCTATTTCTACTTCTTTATATGCCAGCTGTGGCCCAATCACTGAATTTAGTTTTAGACTTATCTACTTTGATTAATTTTTGAGTAAAGTTGTTATTAAACTCTTTTTGGATTATTTCGAATAGATTATCATTTGAGGTGTTCGCTGTGTCATTGTTATTGTAGTTATGGTATTTGTGACACTTTATCATTAACATTCTTCATAAATCTGTCTAATCGATTAGTGGCCACTGACCTGTACAAAATATTCTTTGTAAGACGTTAATATTGGTGCTCAATTCTAACTATCTGACCATTGTGATCAGAATTTATTTATCCAATTTTATCCATCCGTTGCAGCGTGAAGAAACAACAAATATACACACATACATGTTTGTGTGTACAAACTTTCGATCAAATTCAATATATTATCTAAACAGGTAGCTGATGTAGCTGTAACTCTTGTAGGTTCATCAAAAAGATTTTGCAAGTCAAACGATTTGAAGAGATTATGAAACCTTACAGAGTTCTGTAAGTCATCTAAAATATTTATATTAAAGTCCCCACATACTACTATCTTCTTTTTACAATTGCATACCTTTTGCAAGGCTTCTTCCATAATGGACTCTAATAAGTGGTTTGAAGCTTCTATTTTCGTCATAATACCAATATATTTCTTTTTGTTTAACCCTTTTCGTCCCATATAATTACATTGTTCGAGTGAAAATTACAAAAATAAAAAGATCTATTTAAATTGTGACATTGACAAAAAAGATAGCGTTTAACGTAGAGTACAAAGTCGTTAAATTAAAAATGCCTAACTTCATAATAAAATATCTTGAGCTGCCAAGAATAAAATAAATTTGCATTTCATTATAATAGGTTATTGTCATGTTAAATTAATTCATTTGAGTAAAAATAAAGATAACAGAGGAGCGGTGAATTAATGTCTTTGTTCCTTTAAAATCAGCATTTTATTTTAAGGCTGGCGAAATTTAGTTAAATTGAACGTGTAATAGTATACATTAGGTTCGTGTGGAGTGCGATCTGATATGTTAATGTAATGCTTCTTTGTAGAAAGCTGCTTAAATTCTGCCCAGAATGTCTATTTACCATTTTCACTAGAGAGGCAAAGACGTAATACAGTGCGTTATCAAAAAAAATCAATAGTTTTACTCCACCAACCACTTTTCGAAAGAGAATCGATGTTTTAAATATCAGCCTGACCATTTACATAATATGTGTGTTGTGATGTAAATATCCTTTAATGCTGATAATACTTAGCTTAGTCTAGATACTTATTAACACCGCCATAGAACTATGTAAAGATATTTGTTATGTTAATAACTATACTAAATTCTTTGATTACTACAAAATAATACCATAAAACAATTTAGCATATAACGCTCAGCATCTTCAAGGTTCCTACTCAGCAACAGAAGAATACAGAACAAATTAAAGAGCCAGAAACAAAAAAGATGAAACAAAAAAGATAAAGAAAAAAAGTCCATTAAAAATACAATCTAACGTCGCCATCGACCTAGCTCATCTAGAGTACCTCAGGGAAATCTGGTGGAAAAACATAACACTGCACGTTGCGAATTAAACCGTACCGGTACGCAATCCAAGGTAATGAGGAGAATTCTACAAATTGTCGGCCTAAAAGTTCACGTTTACGACGTCTTTCGATTGGCTGCAGTGCAATTGGGACCTCAGAATGTGTTTCTTTATTTCTGTCGACGTATCAAGTAGATGTAAGCTCGAGAGAAGGCTGCTTGGTGACAATTACTTCTGTCACTGGAAATGGGTTGTACTGATTTGGATCACTACAGACCAATGTAGTAGATATGTGGGTACAGTTACGAGTGTTAACATGTAAACAATGTTACTCTTAATACAATGGAATGAGAGATATCGGTTTGAAAATAAATAACTTGCGTCACATTGATAGTGAATGGGATGAATGGGACTGTTTTGTAATAATGTAAGGATTGGTCCAGTTCTAAGCGTTTTAAAATTATATCTTTGACAATAAATAGGTAAATGTAAACACGTGCTTCGGAAGGCAAATCAAATCGTTCGTCGTCGTGCCGGTTGCTATTATTTTTATTTTATTTTGTTTTTGGCAGAGTTACTTTACACAACAGCATACATGTAACAAGTTGTAAAGAAATATGTATAATTGTGCAAACAGTGACATTTTACCTCTGTTGTGGTAAAAAAAACACAAGACGGAAGATGAAGATGGCAACTGTTTAAACTTCTAACAGGATCTTCCCATGTGCTAATATGACTAAGCCAATACGCATCAATTGTAGCGATGTATTGATTTCAAAGATGGAGGCATTTGCCCATGAGATGGTCAACTTTTAAAATATTTACCACAGGTACTTATGCAAATCATTTTAATGGAATGACCAGGGGCAGCCGTAATATTCGATATGTTTGGGACCCCGTAGTCTTATTGTTTCATATTTTCGACCCTCAGAAATTGGACGCATGAATTCTGTGAAAATTTATCGTTCGCACTCTAGGTTTTCTTTGGACATACTGCATTAAAGTCTGGAAAGCTTTTGGTAACTCACTGAGGGCCAATTTTACATCACTCAGAATAAAATTATGACACTTAATACTATGCATTGTTCTATAACAGTTGATAGAAGTCCGCAAAATGTAGAAAAAGGTATATTTGTATTTGTATATTGAAACTCCAACATCACAACCGACATTCGGAACTATTTTGATACAATTGAGATACAACAACAGCCTATTAAAATCCCTGCATCAACATCATCCCGGATCTGTATCGCATTGACGGAACCGTCAACCCGTGTGTCTGCCTATACACACTCTATCGAAGGAAGGATAACAAATAGATCTTATTACTTCGACCTCGCCACAAAATAGGGAGAACCACAGAAGGGAAGCTTATACATACCACTCTCGAGGCACGCACGCGGCATTCTCGGTTCATCTAAAACTAGTCCAAGCGTTGCTGTTGCAAGATTCCATGTTTGTAAGAGGTTGTCTTTAATTTATATTGCGTTACTCGAACACTTTTGTACGAATCCTACCTTCTGTAGTCTCCTTATTTAATGTCCCCGCGTAGATAGATGTGAACTTTTTTGACAGCGGCCCTAGTAAATATGGGTGCGTGCTCCGCGGGAATTGGAATATTGTTCACGATACTCTTCGCAGCGGAGATAAGTTGAGTTTTTTGGTTGTAGCAATATGAACTCTATTGGTTTGATGGGACAATTCAAAATATATGCATTTCAATTAAGTTATAATGATAAAAGAAATATTGATTCATGCACTTTCAGTATGTTTGTTTAATTGATTGGTCGATGCAGTAATCAGTCACTCACTGACTTATCAACGCCTAGTCAGTTAAGCATATTTATGATCGAAAATGCTGACCTTAGTTATTGCGTACAATACTGTAGGCAATAAATAATTTCGACATTTTCGAAATTTCCACGGGATTAGTGATTATACGTACGAAGTCGCAGGCTGGCGCTAGTGATCATATCACACCAGTTTATTTTATTTCCCCATGGCTGGGGCGCAAGCCTTTTCTATGGATAGAAACACAGGGAGAACGTCAACCACCTCGTGAGCCCAGTCCAGATTGGTGGTTTTTAATAGTCATTAAAAACCTAGCAGTCGCTAATGCAGACGGTGTCAACGGCCTTACTTGCCTTCTAAAGCAAGAAGGAGCTTGACATATTACGGTTTTAGTCACTTATCTGGCCTGACTGGTCTTAGCAAAAGTTACATAACTTCAGCAATCGCATAATGAGCGGTTTTACCACTGCGCCATCGAGCATTCCTTCAGAGTATTTTAAAGCCGTGGTATTACGAAAAAATGTACAAAAACACTTTTTAAGCATATTTATTTTTCCCAACTAATATGCACCACATAATTTCAGGCCGTGCCGACATATGAATAATCCTTAATGGTTGTCTGAAATTGGACATGGCTCCTGGTGCTTCAAAAGCCACACAATGTTCGGGTCCGTTCGGCCGCTATTCGGGGAGCGGCGCAGAATAATTTACCGCCCTGATATATGACATCCGAGCGACGGTTCACGCGACAATGTATGGGGGCTTCATCTGAAAGTTTATGTTCATAACGCTGTGTTACGTCTCCATGCGCTGTTAGTGAGACAATTAGGCGTGCTTGGTAAGTAGACTTTGCTAGTAGCCACCTAATCGTTTTAGGTTTACTATGGACATGAAAGTTTATACTAGTCAAGAGTGTATACATGTTAATAATCGTGACTGTACTTAAATGATTATACCTAACACTAAGGAACTCCTTGTTTCAGATTCACTCTTATCGTTAGTTACTTAAATATTAATTATTTTCAGAAAGCGTCTGAAAAGATCGACATCGTCAAATCTTACAAAAATATTTTCTCTATTACTTCACTTTGAAGAAAGAGCATTATTTGACAGTTTCATTTCTAAATTAATGGTGCTAAGCTATATTGCTCTCTTGGAGCAAAAGCCCTGTCTCAAAAGTGTCCTAAATTAAAAAGTTAATACACTTTCTTAGCAGCATAGCATCATTTATCTTCGCAAAATTGGAGCTGAAATGATAAGTTTTGGGAAGGAGATTACTTTACAAAAATACAGTGCTGTTTTTATAAATATTTAAAAACAGTTTTGAAGTTATACTCGTGTAAGAAGGTCAATAGAACTGAGACATATATAGATCAGTTCTTTGAATGCTTAATGTGGATTGAGGATATGTAGGAAGGATGACCCTAGTTTTCAGCAAACCCCTTTTTTCCTGCTATTAAAGCTCAGGAAAATGCGAGTGTTACTAAAACAAGTGGTTATATTTATTTTTACGCAAATTTTGTTACGGTCAAAATTTGCAATTCGGAAATGTTATTAAAAGACTTTTTCGTTCAAATACCGTTCGTGAAAAATTTTCAACACTTTTCCGAGAAACAAAAAGGTTATTTAAAATATTTTTGATATAAAAGGAGCTACATTGATGGCGCACCGGCTCGCGAGTTTGGTAGCTTTCTTTCAAATTGAGTATTTTGCGCTTTGCGGGGTAGGTTGACCATATAAAAATATTTCAAGCTCCTCAGTGGTACGCAAGGAAGGCAGTAAGTTGCTTACGTCCCGGTTGTTCAAATGATAAAAGAAACAGTTTACTTACATCATCATCATCTCAACCAAAAGTCGTCCACTGCTTGACAATGGCTTACTCCAAGGGTTTCCGCAACAACTGGTTTTGTGCTGCTCGCATCTAGCGGATACCCGCGACTTTCACCACATCGTCGGTCTACTTGGCCCACTGCGTTTTCCGGTACGTGGTTGCCACTCGAGCCATCAGTCTTGCAAGCGTATTATGTGCATACATACATACTTAACTTCTAAAGTATTCACCATCATCCAAAAAAACAGGCTACTATCAATATTCCTATGGTTTACGCGGCAAAATAATGGATAGTCCATTCTAATAACGTTGTTGCTTAGACATCATACACAATGCATCAACGTCGCTGTTCGTTCCCCCGTGGTGCATTGTACTCGTCGAGCATAAAATATTCAGTCGGTATTATAACGTCTTGGCTTTGAAGATGATAGTTATGCATGATCAATATCATGGCTGAACACTTTAATAATGAAACAGGCGTGTTCATGATAATATGGGAGAACTGTTAGACAAAATTGTACTGTAATTTTGTGTTGCTGCATTTTATAAAGTAAGCTGGGAGTGTATTTCACTTGGAATTCTCGACTAATGAGGTACTGGATAACTCATACTTTCTGTATCATTATGGTGGCGGACTTAGACAAGATGGTGGTCACACGTGGTTTTAGAACAAAACCTTAGTACATGTTTTTGATTTGTAACATCTTTCCTCTTGCTTTCTTGCAATTTGTGGGAGTGATTTCGTGAAATGGGACGGAAGTGTGAAACAGGAACTCGGGGAAGCGCGCAAGCGCGCGCCATTTTGTAGATTCTTTAATCGATATTATGAACATGACATATTATTATTATAGTGTGACATATGTGTCATTTGACTATCAAAGGTCATTTTGATATGTCAAATTTCTTTTATAGGGGAAGTGAGAGGAATGAGTACTTATAGGATACGTCATTGTTAATTCTATATTCTATTTTCTATTGTTATATTGATTTCAACCCTTTCGTGTGTAATAGACTTCATCACTATTTATTTTGTATTTATAAAATGATGACCAATGTCTGACCCATTTTTTTCAGAATATGTTAAAATTGCTTATTACTAAGGTGAGATGTCAAATGTCACACATCATATGCGACTACTGTAAGGCTCGCTCCTTTTTTCTAGTGGCCTTGATGACTGATGTTTAGTATCAGCAGAGTCTAGATGCGAAAACAGCCAGCAGAGCAGTTCCGATCGGTATTTTTTCACTGTAGACATATTTCCAAACGCCTTATTTCCCATAGACATGTCGGCGGTGAGGCTGGTTTGTAGTAGGACGGTCGAGCAAACTCGGATTTGTCGATAACACAGTTCATCTTGGATCTTCAAAATAAAGACGCAGTCGTATTCCTTACAGTCACTTTATTGTTATTTTAATATCACAATTACAATATTTAGAAATAGTTGCACGATGCAAATGGATTTTAGAAACGAAGTGAGTTCTGCGCGTGCGTACTCTCCGGCCGCTCCCGTTCCAATGTTCCCCGTCCGTTGTCGCGCCAACTGACGTTGACGTTTCGCGTACCATAGAGCATAGGCTGCGCAGACCACACTAAGTATAGACTATACTTGTCGTTTCTAAGCGATGCTAGCGCCACGTCTCCGACAGACATATTTTCTGATATATTTATTTTCTTGTATAAACATTTAAGAACGCCTTCTTTCCCTGTATTTTTTTTTAACATACGCAAAATTTTGTAGTCATAAATTTTTCTAGGGGCAAAACTTCTTATTCGCTTATGACCCTGTTTGCAATTTTGTATGGATTTTTTTTATGGTTATTTTAATCGATTACCTATCGTAATCATATTTTTCATACCTAACTCTATACGAATTAACTATATAGAGTATTAAAAGGCGTATTTCTGTCAAGTGGCTAACTGACTAAGTACAACATTTCACTCATATGATTAATGATCACTGATTGGTAAAATTTCGTATTATAGCCTTAATCATTTCCTATAGAAAAAAATAAACCTAAAAAAATCCATACAAAATTGCAAACAAGATCACAAGCGAATAAGAAGTTTTGCCCCTATAAAATTAATGACTACGAAATTTTGCGTATGTTAAAAAAAATTACAGGAAGAGAAGGCGTTCGGAAATGTTTATACAAGAAAATAAATATATCGGAAAATATGTCTATGGGAAATAAGGCGTTCGGAAATTTGTCTACAGTGAAAAAAGACGATCGGTTTTTTTTATAAAAAATAAAAATAAATAAAATAAAATAAAAATCATTTATTTCGGACAGGGTCCATATAGTGTTAGTAACAATAATCTTATAAGCTACGTTAGTACAAAAAAATGTTAAATGTAATTTTATTGTCTTTGACGAGCTGGACGCGAGTCCAGTGCTGCATTATAGCACTGTCTACGTCCAGTCTCGCCGCGACGGTCTTCAGGAGGCTGTTGGTGCTGCCACGCACACGCCGCATCAGGGACGCAATGCGCTTTCTGATGATAGCAGAGAGGCTATCAACCTCTGCTGTAGCTAGCATTCCTGACGCGCTGCAGTGTCGCGGCAGCCCCATCAGCCCCCTGAACGCATTATTATATTGGGTACGTAGGGCTCTGTACGCTCCTTGGGTGTAATTTGTCCACAAGCTGCATGTGTACAGGGTATGGCAATATGTTTTGAAGAGCGTAATTTTTACACTCTTCGTGCATCGCGCAAACCTCCGGGAAAGCATGTTAGCCCTAACGCACAGCGCCCAACGTTCCCTTTCTAAGTCTAGGTCATCCTTTAATGACTCAGTGACCCAATGTCCCAGGCACTTAAAGCTCTGTACTTGTCTAAGAGGAGTGCCGTTGAGCTTTACAGGGGGAACTTTATAGGTTTTACTTTTTGCTTTAAAAACCAGCAACTCACTTTTTGCGCAATTGTACCTGAGACCGTGGGTCAGCGCATATCTCTCACAGATGCCAAGCAGCCTGTTTAGCGCACTGACTGATGGGCACAGCAGTACCATGTCGTCGGCGTAACTTATGTTGTTGACAAAAGTACCGTCGACAGAACAGCCAACACCGGCACTGCTGAGCCCACCAATCAGCTTGTCGACGTACAAGCTAAAGAGCGTCGGTGAGCTACACCCCCCTTGTCTCACCCCGCTCTCCATCTTGTACATGCTTGAAAGCTCCCCAGACCACTTAACGTAGTTTTCCTGGTGAGAGTACCAGTATTTCAAAATAGAGAGATATGCATCAGGCAGGTCAGTATCTTCCGCAAGCTTTTTCCAGAGGACCTCATATTGAACCAAGTCAAACGCTTTTGACAAGTCCAAAAACACGGCATACACCGGTGTATCCCTCGCAGTGTAATACTGGACAGTCTGCTTGAGGCACAATACCGCAGCTTCAGTGGAGAGACCTGGTCTAAAACCAAACTGTGCATCTCAAGCAATCTGTCCAGTACCTTAGCCACGATGGTCGCCAAAGAAATCGGTCTATAATTGGACTTGTCACTAACACTACATGATTTATTTTTAACAATGGGTACAACTATAGTCTTTAACATGTTGTCTGGTAGATAGCCGTGACTCAGGCAAAGAGAAAAGAACATTGCCAAAACACGCGGTAGATGTACACCAGCATGCTGCAGGTGCTCAACGCTCAAGTGATCATGACCCGGAGATTTACCCTTAGTCATTTTTCTCAAAACAGTTCTAATGTCCTTAGCCCCAATCACAACTAACCCAGCACACCCAATGCTAGCTTTGCATGTAACATTGTCACTCTCAGCACAAAAGTCGGTAGGCTGAACCCTAAAGTGTTCTTTAAACATTTCGGCTATCTGAGAGGACTCATTCAATCCTTCTACACTCACAGGAGCATTTGGCTTTGGACTCAGCTTTTTTGTGTGCTTCCAGAAACTAGAGTAATTCTTTTTTACATGTTCTGTGCCCAAAATATCCATCTTTATCTGTTGCTCATTGTTTTGACACCACTTTAATTTGGTTTTAAAAACATTTCTAGAACCACACATCTTATTATAAACAAACCCTACTCGAGGCCTATTGTATAGGACCCAGCAGTGAAGCCACAACCGAGCTTCACTGTGTGCGGTTTTTACGTGTTTATTCCAACCACAGACATATTTCTTTTTACAATTAAACTTTTTCTTTTTACTGCTACGTACTGAGCCTTCCGTTAGGATATCAATTATTTGTTCATACAAGTTTAATAATACTATGCTGTGACTAGAGTTGTTACATACCGTGTTGGCACACTCAGTGAACACGGAGGGAAAGTCTATCTGTTTAAATCTTTCATGACAATAATCTGTATACTCCAAAATCTGAGAATCATCCCGTTCTCCCCATAAAAAATGATTAATCTCGTTATTGCAAGGCACACACTTCGGTATTAAAGTATTAAGGTTGCACTGTATTTCTAGGGGAAAATGGTCTGACCAGAATACTACTCACTGTAAGAACTACTAGTTCCGTGACTGTCACTTACATAGGTATAAGATCCCGAGTCCAATCCAAGTAGCTCCATGTCCACACAAGTCCATTTCTGATCTGTGCAGAACATTTGAAGTTCTATATCAAAACGCCTACCCGGGTGCGCATTCAAATCACCAAGAATGTAACTATATTCAGCCACAACTATCTATAATAGCGCTTATCTCACTTAAATAGTGTGTAAACTCAGCCAAGTTCGTAACCTCGTCAGTCGGCATGTATACCGAAAACACTAGAAATGAGCACTCCGCACTAGTAACTTTTACGACCGCGATTCGATCACTGGTACATTTATACAAGAAAATAAAAATATCGGAAAAAAATATTTATTTGTTCCGTTTGCGGTGGAAACAATGGGTCCATGGGGGCCGGAGGCAAAGCAGCTTGTTAAAGAGTTAAGTGCTCGCCTTATCGAGGCCGTTGACAAGAAGGGTGGCAGCTACCTTAGGCCAGCGTATTAGTTTGGCAATCTAAAGGGGCAATGTTGCCAGCATTCTTGGGGCCGTTCCCATGAGCCCACAGTTGGAGGACATTTTTTATTTAAAGGTCTTTAGTTTTTAATTTTCTAATTATTTTTCTGTTTTTTTTTTCAAGTTAAGTTTTGTAATGTTTCTTTTTGTTGTGTATTTAAATATAATTATACTATTATGAACTTTAATAATATATCCAAAAAAAAAACAAAAATATATTAAAAAATAATATATGTACACATAATAATACTTAAAATATATAATTTAATAAACAATACATATTTTTAATGTAATTCTACTGCTAGTTCGGAAGGTTGATTCTGCTAAGAAGACTCCAGCAAGAATCTTAGCAGCCACTCTTTTAAACTAAGAGTTGTATACAAAAGTGTAACTACTTACAATGTGAAATAACATGTGCAGGCGAGCAGACTAAGATGACCACACGTTCTTCATCATTGAAATAATCATCAATTTTATAGTAACCTTTTTAGACCTTGTTTTATTTCTGTCTTAAACTTGTGTAGTGGCAATTCCGTTACGTTAGAGTGAAAGGCACTTTATTGTATATTTTTATACATTTCCCCAACAAATAAATTACCGACCTTATTGAGTCTAAGTTTTGGAACGTCAAATTTTTTTATGTTTCTCGTGTTAAAATTATGGGTATTTATGAGTGCGTTGCTCGAGCACGTTATGAAACTGGCCTTCTGGGACTTTTTATTTTGTGCCTCGTGTGACTGAATTATCAATTAGAGAAGGTGGTGGGATTTTGTAATGCCACCTGAAGGGAAAGTAAAATTACACCCTGTACTTTTATTGCATCGATCGTTAAGGTCAATTATAAGGATGAAATCTCTCTAACAAACTTGATAAATCAAAATGAAAGATAACCAATGAAAGTAAACCATGAAATCTGGACTTATAAATTCAATGGGTCAAGTTAAAGCACTTTTACTCAAAGATCCATCTATTTACTTAAATTAGTAATGAATAATTATCATTGACGTCATCTATCTATTAACATTTCGAATTACTATTTAGATAAGACGATTACAATTTGCAATTGAATTAGTTAGAAGAATTAATTTGTGTAGAAAATGGAGCCCATTTCGAGCAACTAAGTTAGTTTACCATTTTTTTTAAATAACTAAAATAATTTATGGCGGCATTACAAAATTCCACCTGTATAGAGAATCCCAAATTGTCGAATTGATTTTATTGATATTAATGAGCAGCTCTATAGCTTCGCTGTTTCTGACAGTTGAATGAGAGTATACTCAACTAAAACATCTCCAACATTATACAGTTAAAAGTTGCTCAGCGGCCTAAAGCCTCAAGGGTGACGCACAATAGAACAAAAGACTTCTGCGTGACAAACTATTTTAGGGTCACCAGGCATTGAGAGAAAAAAATATTTTTTTGGAACTGAATTACATTAGTGTACCTACCTACCGCCTACCTGGACCAAAAATGTTTTGAACCTTTCTAATTAACCATAACTGTAGATAATGGAAATGAAGTAGTTTCTGTTATACTTTTATTGGGCAGACCTAAATAGTCTTTGTCAGAGTAAAAGAAAAAGAGAAATAAATACGTTTTTTAAAAGAGTCTGAAACTTAGTCTTTCTGTCGGTCTGTCTGTTATCCCATAATATTCCTTATTGCCGCATTTAAACAGTTACTTCACTACTTTGGTTTATACTCATAAAGTGAGTATGGCCTCTAAAACTTAATGCTATGCGCTATTTTATTTCACGCAAGTTTACAGTTACAAAATAATAACTTAAAAATTCCATAAATTGTAACATGAAAATTGTTTTTTTAATAGTCTTTGGTTTGTTTAGAATGATCTCGAGTTTCTTTCCTAATGTCATGTTCTTTCTTTCCCAATAGTAACATATTCTTCTTGTTTTGTTGGTGGTAGAGTTTTGCTTGAAGAAAATATAGGTAGTTACCGCAAATTTGTACTTTATTCTTAATACTAGCGGCCCACGCACGCTTCGCATGGGAAGACATGACATTTTTTTTTTTTTAATATAACCTATGTTACTTAGCGCTAATGTAGCATTCCAATGGTGAAATATTTTTTTAAATCGATCCAGAAGTTTTTGAGTTTATTCGTTACAAACATAGTACGTACAATAATACAAAGCTTTCCTCTTTATAATATTAGTATAGATAAGTATCTTTAAGATTACTTACATATAATTTAACGCAAATATTGTTGCGAACAATATTATATAAAGTAATGTTGTTGTATTTAGTTACGAAAGCATAGTTGGCATTGCACCTGACCTGGCAAGTCATGGGGTGCGAGTTCGAATCCCGCTCGTGGAGTATTTTCAACACTTTGTATTTTTTCAAAAAAAATAAGTGGCTTTGTTATTTGTGAATGGCTGTCAGTCAATTAATTAATCAATTAATTCATTAATTCTTAATTACAATTTAAAAGTTCACTGGACTTAGTTATTGCCAATTAAAACGAGGTATATGGGATCGCAGACACTGAATCATGATGAATTACAATTTAATTATACAATTACAATTATATTGTTTGTTTAGTTACAGTAATAACGCTGTAAGTCTTCTCTAAAGGAATAAATAAAATAATTGTGTGTGCAACCCTTTCAAAAGTATTGGACACACTACTAGAGATTTACTGGTGTTGCGTGTCTCAGGAACAATATGGGCATTTCCTTATCTTTTGTAGCGGTTTCGTTGCGAACGCACAATAGATTCGGGATGTGTATTGTGCTAACATTATCAGTATGCTAATGCTTAGAGCACTTTGTGGTTTGGCGTATGATTCTAGTGATAATATGAAAATGCAGTCGTGCTCAATCATATTATCTCGACAGCCTTAGAAGTGGAATGGAATAATATATTTGAGTACAAAATCAGCAAGTTGGATAAAACAAAGTCGGTCTAGTTTGATTCAATGCACAGATCACATCTGGGACTTGAGATGCCAAGAAATAAATTTATATTTTTTTACTGTTTTTTTATAATTAATGGAATCAGGCGTTATTTTGCGGAAATCCATAGTACAAAAAAATGTAATTTAAATAATATGTACATTTTTTTGTTTTTTTATAGTTCCTCAGATTTTTTTAATTAAAGATTTAAATGATATTTTAACTTAGAACCTAAGCAAAAAAAAGTTAACTTAAGGTTTTTTTTTTAACTTAAGGTGGTCTAAATACTCTTGATACAACCGGGCATTACCCATTCAGCTTTCAACTAGAAAGTACATTATTTTTATGATACAAAGCCATTCAACGTGCATAATGACCCGCCTGATAGAAAGCTACCGCAGCCCATGGACGCTTCCTACACCAAAGGCATTACGCACGCGTTGCCAACCCCAAAGCCTTGTTAAGGCATTACGCACGCGTTGCCAACCCCCAAAGCCTTATTTTATACTCTTATCATCATCATCAACTAAGCCGAAAGACTTTCACTGCTGGCCAAAGTTCTCCGACAAAGATCTTAGTCCTTTGTCCTCATAAATACCCTGTAATTTACGTATCAGGCCTGAATTCACTCTACTTGTATAGTACAAGAAACATATCTTCTTCAAAAATTAACTTACGGATAAACAGAGCAGAAGCGATACATAACTTGTCGGCTCATGCCTGCGTCTATTGTCTTCCACACACATTAATAACGCTTCCGATTCGGTAGGAACAAAAGATTAATCATTAATCACTTGCGCCTGCCTCTAGCCTATTAATCTCAGCTCAGGATGCTGTTATCAATTTGTTTTAACCGTCGAACCAAGATTTTAAAACAATGTTTAATAACAAATACACTGGCCTGCAAAAATAAGTACTACACTTTTAATATTTATTTATTTTCTAAACTATAGAAGTTAGAGATTTTTAAATAAAAAACGTTTTGCAGCAATTTTTATCAGCTTTCTTTGAAACTAAAGTAAATTATACATTAGTAAAATTTATCCTTTTTGTTTCGAAAGTATATCTTGTGTACTTAAAAAGTTATTGCAATTTTAAAAGTGTGATACTTAATTTTGCAGGCCAGTGTAGGTTGTATCCATTCCTAACTAAGCCTTGTCATTAATTGTAAAAATGTTATCTTGCCTTAATGCTATCTCATTGTTATCTTATCTAAATATCAACAGGAGTAAATTTTAACTTTTCTTACTTTTTTTATATTACGATAAGACTACTGCGGACTATGGTTTAATTTTAACCACGGTCTGCAATGCCTTGCGCGTGTTGTACAATAATATTTTTAGAGCACTGTTGGGCCTTTGTCGTTTCTGCAGTGCATCGAACACGTTTGCCAATGCAAGGATTGACGACTTCTAAAGGTACAATAATGCGGAAGAAGTCCTACTCCCTTCACCGTCGCGTTCGGGATGGGCCTGGCAGTGTTTTAAAAATGATGTCGAAGAGGTTAGATACTCCCTCTTTTGCCCGTTTCACTGCTTTGCATGTTAAACAGGCAAAGCGGTGAAAAGAGTGTTATTATTATTTATTTTTATTATTATTACTAACATAGAATTAAGGTTTTTTGTGTACTAACAATCTTTTTGGTTTTTTTTTGTTTTTGTTACTAACATAGGATTAAGGTCTTTGTGTGCTAACAATCTATAGACTCTGGTCTAAAAATAAACGAATTTTATTTTTATTTTATTTATAAGGCCAATTGGTGGAAGCGCACTACACCGTGATCAACAACTGAAGCACTTGCTAAGTTTATCTCTAGCTACCGGAACACAACAATGCTACAAACATTGATGTTATGGCGACATATTTAGATAATATGGTGGTAACTAGCCAGGCAAACAAACAAGCACCTACCACCAGCCAAACCGAGTACACAAACATGTACCTTCCGCTAGGAATCGAACCTGGGACCTAACCTGGGTCTGGGTCTAAACCGATGGTCTCTATTCGTTCACTCTTCTTTGTCTGTGAAGAGTTTCACAATGTCTTTAAGAACGAGGAGCCTGCGCAGTCTTCTGGTTAGAATAGGCTGATGTCAGGTTTTTTTTCTTTTCCTAGCCTAAGAGAAAAGTACAGTAAGTAAAAATGTAAAGTTAGGATGTCTAATAGTCGATGACGTAATAAGACTTACAAATTCCCAACCTGGTTTAAAAAGTAATATTGTTTCGATAAAGATTGGATATTGCTATGATAACCTAATTGGTTATGTGCCTAACCCGGTTGACGGGTACAAGGATTGAGTCCAATGTGCTAGTGCAGAAAAAAATTGCAACATTTTTTCCGAAAGTTGTACCAATTAAAAATTTATTTCAACAGCATAAAAAACTTTTAATTAATTTGCACTTCTATCGTCTTAAGAAATGAGGAAGAAGCAAAAATGTAGCATCAATTTCTTAGTGGCCGCAAGACAAATCCTTTCAAGGCGAATGAATCCGCAGACAAAAAAACTACGATAACGCTGGTTGAACAAACATTAAAGATATATGGCTAGATCACTTTGAGAAATAGAATAACCGGTTGCTATAACGATAGAATATCAGCATCTATTATTTTGAAATAGTATTCTATATTAAATATTACTTTGTATAGCTGCTTTATCATAATTAGGTACCTACATAATGGGGAAGTGCTTGTCCTTCATCTCTCCTTGACCCCAATCAAGCTATTTTTAAACCTCCACATAAAAATAGCAATATTGACCCAGGAAGTAAGTGATGCTACGGTCAAAGTTAAAATTAAACTTTATACGGAATCCTTAGCTAACGAGGAACTCTTATTACTAACTATCAAAACATAACAATGCTATAACTATTTAAACTATCATGGTCACTTGAAATAGAGTAATTATTAACGGGATTCTTACCATGTTTATTATTTGTGAGTATCCGATATTTCGGCACAGTTGCATACTCACAAATAATAAACATGGTAAGAATCCCGTTAATAATATGCTATATTGCTATGATGGTAACAGACTTAGATTAGATCTATATATAGATGGACTTAAAACAAACCCAATTGCCAACCAAACCGAGTATGCCGCACGCTTCCTGCTGACAATCGAACCAGAGAGTCTGGGGTTGACACCATCGTTGGTCAGCATTTTATGTACCAACTGCTGGGGCACGAGACTTTTCGATGGGTGGAAACACCACAGAAAGAACGGGCCATAAAACACCACGCGGGCCACCAATCCGTACTGGATTGGTGGTTGTTAACGACGGCTTATGTAGCCGATACCAACAGCTTTACGAGCCTTCTAAAACACGGAGGAGCTCTAGATAAAAAAGTTATGGTCACTCATCTGGTGACTGACTTTTGCAAAAGTTGCTTAACCACTGTCATCAATATCCTCAATCAAGCGAGCTCCGCAGTGTCTGACCAATACACCATTAATTACAACGACAGGACCACTGAAGCGGGTCAAATGAAAATACTGTCCAAAATCAACTTCAACCAACCGACATGCAAAAGTTGATTCCGACGCGGTCCCGTAAAAACAAGAGAACACAGAACGAATATCAAAATTTAAATTAACCCCTCAGACGTCGGCACAGTTTAAAGTCCACAAAATGGAGCGAATTTCCAACTCGGACGCGACATCCGAAACAAATTTCTATGGAGGCTTCACATTTAATTAAGTTCTTATACACACAACAAAAGAGATTTTCATATTTAATACGCTAACCTTAGTGGTAATAGCTAAATCCCTTTAAGCCCTTTCGTTTGCCAACTTTTCCACAAAACAACGGGTACAATTTCACATTAATAAGGACGGAAAATGGTGTATTCAGAAATTACTTCACTACCACGAAAAATCTAATCTTTTTTTAAATAGATTAGATTTTTATTGAAAGTCAATCGTTATACTATATTTGCTTTTAAATAGTACATAAAACATACAGTCACGAGCATAAACATGTGTACAGACAGATTTTGACTCTTATTCCATTGTAGTAAGAGTTACATTGTTCGTGACTGTACATTAGGTTAATTTAAAAATAAATTTCGTTTGGTAAACTACAAAAATATTTAGATAGTAAATAGTTTCTTAATATTTAAAAATATATAGTTTTAATTATCGAATGATGAATAAGGTGGCTGGCAAGAGCTGGATGAGAGTAGTTGTGGATCATGCTCAGTGTGCGTGCAAATGGAGAGGCGTATGTCCAGCAGTGGACAAGTGTGGGCTGATGATGATTATGATGAATAAGAATCGACACAATCTGATGGAAATTACATTTGTAGTCTCCAAGGAACTAAGCGTTGCCGATTTTGAGAGCTCTATTTACGTGTTTCTTAAAGAAGTTCCTCATGTTACGGCGAACATTTGGTGGGAGAGAACATATTGTGTTCGTTTGGTTGGTGGTAGGTATTTTTAACTGCGTGGCTGGCTTTTACTGCCTTATCTAAGAGTATAAACAAGAAATAAGCCTCCTGAGTTTCTTGGCAGCTCTTCTTAATCAAAGGCTCTCCCAAAATCCGAACTGGTGGTAGATCTAACCGCGTCTGTGGTTTAGTGGCTAAGACCACCGGTTTAAACCCAGAGGTCACGGGTTCGATTCCCAGCGGGGGTACATGTTTGTCTACTCGGCTTGGTTGGTGGTAGGGCTTCTTTGTCCGCCTGGCTAGCTACCACCATCTTATTTAAATATGTCGCCATAACATCAATGTTTGTAGCATTGTTGTGTTCCGGCAGCTAGAGATAAGATAGCCAGTGCCGCACTAGTTGAGGATTCCGGGTGAAGTGCGCTTCCATCATTGGCCTTATCATCACTTAACATCAGGTGAGATCAAGGCACTTTGCTTACCCGTTAATACAAAAAAAAATAGATCCAGTAGTTTAGTCTAAATTATTTTCTTATTTTTTTATTATTATTTAGATTATATAGTTTTGGCGTCAATAAGTGCCTATAAAGGCTTATATTAAATAAATTCGTTTTGACCTTGACTTAAAACCAGTAGCATTGTTTGTGCTGATTGTTATGGTTTTTATAGCCAGTTCCTAATAGTTAGCTACTACCTAATATATGATGTGTGTACTTTTTGTAATGATTTACCGAGATAAAAGGTGACCTCAGTCATAGCCCGGGTCATGTCCATTTATGTGCAAAATTTCATTAAAATCTGTTGAGCCGTTCTCACGTGATGCGCTTACCAAAGAACTGCATTTTATTTTTATTTATATAGATTACACCACAACAGCTAATAGTCGAAGTTTTAAAGTTATTACCTCAAGCTCCCGGCCCGACATCACTTTATTATTAAAATAACTCGGGCGAGAGGGGTAAGTAACAACAAACATTTACGTACGACAAAACATGAATATGCATCCCGTTTGCAATCTGGTCCACCGTGTTGTGTGGGTCAAGTTAAGGGTTGGTAAATTTTAACAGAATCTTTTTTTTTATAATTAGATACCTAGGCTTGCATTTGACTACGATCTCACCTGATGGTAAGTGATGATGTAGTTTACGATGTAACATGCTTGCCTAGAAGGTACCGATTTACTCGTGACTTGAAGACCCCAATATTATATTTGATAGGAAACACAGACTGAGGCAAGGAGTTTCACAACTTTGCGGTACGTAAGAAAAACGCTTCGTACGCATTGGTGGAATCTCTACTTTCTAACTATGGCGTCGCACATTTTGTCTGGTTGTTGTGTTGTGATAGAAAGTTTATGGAGGAATCAAATTGAATAATTCCATTGCACACTCTCCGAAGTGAATCCGATAAAAAATCGAAAGACTTGCGACCTGGCGCCGATTTTCTAAGCTCTGCAGCCTGGCATGAAATAGTTCGTCATCGTTGATAAGCTTTCTGGCTCTCCTGTCAATCGATTCCAGTAATCCAAGTTGATACTTGGCGGAACGGTCCCAAAGGTGAGAACAATACTTCATACACGACCGGACTTGTGCTTGATATATACTAAGCAGCTGTCTCGGTGACTTTGATTCCAGGTAGGAGTTAAAATTAAGAGTCAATGACAGTTTCATACCAAGAAGCTCGACATGGTCGCAAATGGGAACAGAAACACCTCGGAAAGTTAGGAGTCAGGGTGAAAGGACTCCGTTTAGCGAAGAATAGACACGCCTGTGTTTTGGTGGCGTTGAACTTGACAGGTTCGCGTCACCCCAATTGGATACTTCCTTCAAGGATAAGTTCAAACGCTCAACCATGGTCTCTCTCAAAGACTGGATCTGAGCTCCACCAGTTCGTGCGTTGGATGTATAACTTTCTAAGACAGTGCTGTCATCTGCGTACCCAAGTATACTGGGTTTTAACAGATCGTTATGTAGCAAAAAAAGTGTCGCAGAGAGTACTGACCCCAGCGTTTAGCGCAAATTAATCGGATGAGCAGCCATCAATGACTACTCGAATCGATCAATCCCGCGGGAAGTCTGAAATCCAGGCACACAGGCTAGCAGGTAAGTCAAATGATGGAAGCTGATTGATAAGGCTGTCGTGCCAAACTGTCGAAAGCCTTAGAGATGTCCAGGGTAATGGCAAGCGTTTGTCCGTAATTCTCGATGGCTCTCTCGATGGCGACGCTACAGATGTGTGTGACGTATGCTAGGTCTCCCGTGGACCGGTTTTGGCGAAAACCGTATTGACTGTCTCTAAGGAGAGCCTTCGCTTCTATAATATTAATACACCCGTCCCTATTGATCAGAGATAATGACATGACATGACCTGTCACTTGTCACCATTTATTATTTATTATTGATATCTCGTAAAAACAACATTACACCTATTACTAAGATTCCGCTGTCCGTCCGTCTGTCCGTCTGTTACCAGGCTGTATCTCATGAACCGTGATAGTTAGACAGTTGAAATGTACACACACACACAATGTCACAGATGATGTATTTCTGTTGCCGCTATATAACAACAAACACTAAAAAACAGAATAAAATAAATATATTTTAATGGGGCTCCCATATAACAAATGTGATTTTTTTGCTCGTTTTTGCTCGATATTGATAACGGCAACAGGTAGGCGCTTGAAATATTCACAGAATATTAAGAAATATATCTTAATATTATTCACTTTAAAAATAATTAATCAAATTAAAATAAAAAAAATATTAAAGGGGGGCTCCCATACAAAAAACATGATTTTTTGTGCTCGTTTTTGCTCGATATTGATAACGGCAACAGGTAGACGCTTGAAATATTCACAAAATTTTGAATTATATTATTTAATTTAAAAATAAATAATTAAATTAAAATAAAATTACTATTTAGGGGGGCTCCCATACAATAAACGTGATTTTTTTTTTTTTTCTCGGTCTTAATAACGATAACAGGTAAAAACTTGAAATATTTTTATAGATAATGGTACCTTGGTGCGCGAGTCCGACTCGCACTTGCCCGGTTTTTTTACGATGTTTCATTCAAATTCAAATTCAAAAAATATCATTTATTCAGTTTAGGCTACAAGTAGCTCTTATGAATGTCGCTATGCCATCGGTTCGTAAGTCTACTCTGGGCGGGAGATCTTGCACTGAGAAGAACCGGCAAGAAACTCAGCAAGTGTCCAGCTCTTTTCTCCCTTACAGCGTCAAAAAAAATAAAAATTGGAAAATGCCCTATCATAGCAGGACACTTTCCATTACAAATAAACACAAAAAATATAGAAGACAACCACAACATGTAAAAAAACAAAACAAATAAACAAATCTAATATATCAAATTTACATCTGGTATAAGTTAAATTTCCACAATGTCATACAGTACCACTACAGTACTCTAGTAAAAGTCAAAAATTGTTTAAGAAAAACAAAGTCAAACTATAGTAATTAATACTATCAATGAGATAAGTATGCAAGAGCAGACCTGCCTCCACAGGCGGCACCCGTTCACGAGTATGACATATGAATCAGCCACCGCTTCGCTCAACCATATTTTAGGGAACGTAACGACCCGACGCACACGCCACCACCGCAGAGACAATAAAGAGAGCATGACACACTCAAGATACTTTAAATAAAAACTTAATGATCTATTTAACGCAACGCTGTTTGTTATCTGTAGGACACTGTTCAAAACTATCATATCAGTATAAAAATTATATAAATTAATTTTATTATGTATATTGATACAAATAGAGTATAATGTGTTTTTTATTACAACCAGGCTGTTTTATCATCTAATTATTCTTTGACTTTAATAATAACCTTTTATAAAAAAGTGTAACTACTTACAATGTGAAATAACATGTGCAGGCGAGCAGACTAAGATGACCACACATTCTTATCATTAAAATTATCATCAATTTTATAGTAACCTTTTTTCATTAGACCTTGTTTTATTTCTGTCTTAAACTTGTGTAATGGCAATTCTGTTAGAGTGAAAGGCACTTTATTGTATATTTTTATACATTTCCCAACAAATGAATTACCAACTTTATTGAGTCTAAGTTTTGGAACAGCAAGTTTGTTTTTATTTCTTGTGTTAAAATTATGGGTATTACTTTTTTTTTCGAATTTATCTAAGTTTTTATAAACATAAATGATATTTTCATAAATATACTGTGAAGCTACAGTTAAAATATTAATCTGCTTAAATAACTCTCTCAGCGTATCACGGGGCTTAAGGCTATAAATAGCTCGAATGGCTCTTTTCTGTAAAACAAAAATGGTTTCAATGTCAGCCGCTGAGCCCCACAATAAAATACCATACGACATGACGCTGTGAAAGTAACTAAAGTAAACCAATCTTGCCGTTTCTACATCAGTAAGTGACCTCATTTTTCTAACCGCATAGGCAGCTGAGCTAAGTCTTCCTGCCAGGGCAGCAATATGAGAACCCCATTGTAATTTATGATCTAAGGTAATACCCAGGAAAACTGTCGAGTTAACTATTTCAACTATTTCATCGTTCATAGTGATACTGGTATTAACCTGCTTCACATTGGGCATCGTGAATTTCACACATTTAGTTTTTTTTGCATTAAGCAGCAGGTTATTAGTGGTAAACCAATGTAATATTTGAGAGAGAGTATTACTTACGTCGTCAAATATTGCTCTTTGTCTATCAACTTTAAAAATCAATGAAGTGTCATCAGCAAATAATACTATCTCACAAAGATCTTCGGTGTAGTAAGGTAGATCATTTACATAAATGAGAAATAAAAGAGGTCCTAATTTTGAACCCTGGGGCACCCCCATAAGTAACGGGGCGCCAGAAGAATCAGTACCGTTAATATTAACTTTTTGAACTCTGCCAGTAAGGTATGATTTCAATAAGGTAAGTGAGTTGTCTGAGACACCATAATGTTCCATTTTTAATAATAAAGTATCGTGATCGACACAGTCGAAAGCTTTCGATAAATCACAGAAGATACCTATCGCATCCTGTTTCTGCTCCCATGCATCGAAAATATGCTTAATGAGTGCAACTCCCGCGTCGGTTAAATTTCTACCTTTAGTGAAACCGAATTGTTTGTTATGAAGTAACTGGTTATCTGTAAAATGTGACAGCAATTGATTAAAAATAACTTTTTCAAAAATTTGACTAAGAGCCGGTAGTATGGATATAGGCCGAAAATTAGATGGGTCACTTTTATCGCCTGTTTTAAATAACGGTATTATTTTACTGTACTTCATTAAATCTGAAAATACACATTCATCAACGCATTTATTAAATATTATTGCTAAATTAGACGCGATAGAAGATATTATAGATTTTAATATATCAGTGGAGATACCCCAAAGATCCTCAGTCTTTTTTATATTAAGTTCTCTAAAAGCTTTTATTATTATATCAGAATCAATATAGTGAAAATTGAATGGAATATTACATATTTTTACACTCGACACAAGAAGAGACTGGGCAAGATGTTTACAAGAATTTAATTTATTTGATGTAATGAGTGGAATTTTTGTTAAAAAATGTTTCAAACGCGCCTGCCACTTCCGTATCACCATTGATGTAAGCATTATCGACTTTGAGTTCAAGTATACGATCACGAGACCTTACTTTACAAGTTTCTTTATTAATGACGTTCCAAGTGGCTTTTATTTTATTTTTTGAATTCACAATCTTTGCCCGAATGTAGTTGGCCTTTGCTATGGAACAAACATTTTTGAACATTTTTGAATAATTTTTAAGATATTCAATTACACTTGGATCCTTAGAGTTTGCCTTTATATCATATAATTGATACAATCTATTTCTACTCCTGTAGATGCCAGCTGTGGCCCAATCACTGAATTTAGTTTTAGACTTATCTACTTTGATTAATTTTTGAGTAAAGTTGTTACTAAACTCTTTTTTGATTATTTCGAATAGATTGCCGTATAAGATGTTCGCTTTGTCGTTGTTACATGGTATTTGTAACACTTTATCATTAACATTCTTCTGAAATCTGTCTAATCGATTAGTGGTCACTGGCCTGTATAAAATATTCATTGAATAATAATATTGGTGCTCAAATCTAACTATCTGACCACTGTGATCAGAATTTATAAAATTTATTATTGATTTCTCAATATCATTACAATTAGAAAAAATATTATCTAAACAGGTAGCTGATGTGGCTGTAACTCTTGTAGGTTCATCAAAAAGATTTTGCAAGTTAAACGATTTGAAAAGATTAAGAAACCTTACCGAGTTCTGTGAGTCATCTATACTAATATATAAAGCTGAAGAGTTTGTTTGTTTGTTTGTTTGAACGCGCTAATCTCAGGAACTACTGGTTCGAATGGAATAATTATTTTTGTGTTGGATAGTCCATTTATCGAGGAAGGCTTTAGGCTATATAACATCACGCTGCGACCAATAGGAGCGAAGCATCAGTGAAAAATGTTGCAAAAACGGGAAAAGAGCCAAAAAATTAAAAATGCTGCCGAAAGTCACTATTCCACGCGGACGAAGTCGCGAGCACAGCTAGTCTAAAATATTTATATTAAAGTCGCCACATACAACTATCCTCTTTTTACAATTGCATACCTTTTGCAAGGTTTCTTCCATAATGGACTCAAATAAGTGGTAATTACCAGAGGGAGGCATATACACACAAACAATAACATACTGCTCGAGCTCCGCACATGATAGTTCAATATTTCGTTCAACTGAGAGAGATACTATGTCTTTACGCTCCTTTGATTGTAATGTATCGTTAATTAATATCAGTGACCCACCTCTTATAGCAGACTCTCTTGTGAACGAACTAATGACTTTATAATTATCAATGCTTACTAACAGTTCGCATTGTTTTAACCAGTGCTCGGTTAAGCATAATACATGTACATTTTTTTCATTTATATATAATTCTAATTCTAATTCTTTTCCAGAAAAGCCCTGAATGTTTTGATGTATAATGTTTATAAAGGTGGACATTTCATTTGTCTTAATATTTAAGTCGCAAGAGTTTTCCTCTATTGTCTGAGTGATCAATTTAAATTATTGTAAACGGATTGATTTGGAACAGATTCCAATGTACAATTTACAATGTCAATATTCTGCCCAATAGGGGCAGATAGGCTAGCCAAATTTTTGGCTGAGTATTCAATATAATATGATAGCGATAATGCTATCTGTCTCTTAAGATATTTATAAAGATAAAATTTATCTTTTGTCAAATATAATTTATTATCTAAATACTTATTTAGGTCAATTAAATGGAATTTATTCTTATTATTAAAAGTCAGAGTATGTAATGTCATATTTATTTAATGCCTTATATTGTTTTCAGTCTGTGGCAAGCTTTGGCTATAAGGAAGTGTGAACAAAACAACATTTTTAACATTTAATGAATACAATAAATCAATACATTTTAACAGTTCAGTCTTGTCCATACTTTCCCTTGTGTCCCACTAAAACCAATAGTGTGGTTTTTTCATTGAATTTGTAATTCATAATTTTTCTAATAATATCATGATAAGTTAAACCAGGCGTACAATAATTAGTAACAGTTTGTCCCAAATATGTACTTAATAATTGGCCCATGGATTTCCCAAGTTCATCACTAAACATGATAGTCTCAGATTTTACAATGTTATTCTGAGTGGAGGAACTATTGGTATTTTTACATTTCTTTTTATTTGATACAGATGAAGGACTTTGGTGATGATGAGTGAACAAGGACTCACAGACTGACTGAGGGCTGCTAGATGAGCTATTTTGGTCTGACTGGTCACAATTAGACTGAATGAGGCACTTTAAAGCAAGCATGTGTTCCTCGCACTCATTTTTAGCACTATTATACTTATTCGTCATTAATTCTAAGGATTTGTGAAGGTTACAAATCTCAATTTCCATTTTCCTTATGTCACTGTCATATTCGGTAATATTATTTTTTAATAATAATGAATACATATCAAGTTCATCGCCAAGTTGCCTTCTCTCTTTAATATACATAATTTTTTTGTACATACATTTTTGCCTTTTAATAAGTTTTTTTTTTCAAAATCGCGGCAAAAAGGAACAATCGTGGCGTAAACATACTAAAGACTCAGTTCTCTAAATTAAAATTTGTTACATCAGGTCCACACTCAATGGCTGTAAAAATCTACAATCACTTACCTAATGACATAAAAGAAAGAAGAAATGACACAGTTCATAACAAACTTGAAGAAATATCTTATTAATAAAAGTTACTATAATATAAATGAGTTCTTTAATGATAAATTTTAACAATAATTTTAAAGGGCAATATTTTACTGTAATTTAATTTTACAAATATTTTATTTAATTGAATATGAGATAAATCATTTTAAATTTAATTAATATTTTTATTTTATCATGCATGACATATAAGACAATAATTTTTATTTTTATTTTCAATTTTTATTTTATTTTTTATTTTTATTGTTATCATTTTGTTATTAATAATTTCTTTATTTTTTATTTTGTAATGAATAGTATCTAATAATGTTACATGTATTACAATTTTTAATTTTTAATTTATTTAATGTTAAAATGTATAATACAATATTTAATAAGCTAGCTATACTCCCTCTGTTTGCTATGCCCTTACGGGGCGCTACATTTTTATTTTAACACATTTTGTACCTATTTATATAATTACTTTGTACACCAATGTGGCATGCAATAAATGATTTGAATTTGAATTTGAATTTAGTTTTGGCTATATACTTATTAATTTTAACATACTTTTTAAATTTGTTTCTACTGCACTGAACAATCCCCACTTCAGTATTTAAATTTAAGGTTTTTAAAGTGTCATCACTTGTCAGATCAATTGTTACAATGGGTTCCGATATTTGTGCAGTAGAAACCAGGCTGGGCGCACTACCGACTAACTCATCAAACAAGCTGTGGCTATGGGAAGTCATGGTGTCTCGTTTCTCCGCCACCAGGGTGGTAATGTGGCGGTGGGCTTCTTGCAGCTCCTGCTCCAGAACCAACATGCGCTTGAGGCCCTGTTCATACTCGTCACTGCATTCCCTGAACCCAACCAGTATGCTATGCAACTTGTCCCGCTCATCTACTACTAACCTATGCTCAGTGTGCAGCTCAGTCATTTGTTTTTTCAAAACATCATATTTATTTAACGAATCCAATAGTTCCATCTCATTGTCATCTCTTTCCCTATGCAATTGTTCAACTAACCCCTTGGAAACCTCTAATTCCTTCAAAGCCAAGTCGAGTTTTCTCAATGTAACATCGAGCTTACTCTCTTCTTGGCGAGCTGAGGTCATGCTACGCGTAGTGATCGGCATTTCAGTTAATTAGAAAAAAAACAAAAGATAAAGATAAACACCAAAAAGTTGTTCGAACAAAGTATGAGAGGTTATAAAGTAAATTACAAAGTAACCTCAACGCGAAAGTGATCAAATATCACTTTAAATATATAAAAAGAACGGTATTGTCTAATGATTATTATAATTAAATGTAAAATTTACCACACAATGCTATTTAAAAGAGATGACAAAGATTGACAATAACAAAAAATGCAGTGTCATTGACTGCTCGCCGGCCGGTACGTACGATACCTGCAATTCACTAATTCACACACAATACACAGTTTTATGCACAGATTATTACGCAAAAACACTTAGAATATACTTAAATTTTGTTTCGTGATGAATTTTGGGACCAAATATAAGATTAAATAATAAAATTAGTAAATAAATTTGAGACAAAATGCAATCAGCTGTTAGCCGTAGTGTTGCCACAGAGGAAAAAATATCCGGGCAGTCCAAGATTCCGGCTGCTGTTGTTATCTTTCGCATATATTTATTTACTTATTTATTTGGTAATAGGTAAACCAACAGTACATATACACAACATTATAAGCAGTTACACTATAGGTTTCTTATTCTAATATATATACCATTATAAGGCATACACAGCACTGTAGTTGTAACAAGCAACAAAATTACAAAACTTACTGATTATACGAGTATAGATTATCAGTATCACACAAACAAACACATTCCCTATTTAAATGCGTATACAAACATATAGACAAACATACAAATACACAAATGCAAATGAAAATCATACAAGCGATTACGATGATAAAATATGTTGAGTAGTTTTAATTTAAATTTACGATGAAATTCGTCAAAAGTATCAAGCTCTCGGCATTTTTTGCATACATACTATATGTAATTTTTTTTGTTAGTGACCCTTAATAGCCACTGCTAGGCAGAATTCCTTCCTTTTCTTCCAAGCCTCAACCGTCTCTGGCCAGTAAAAACAACATCGAAATCAATATTTGAAATCGCCCAACTTATACCTTGGACCATTGTCAAAAGCAGAGTACCTCGGATAGAGTTACTTACAGAGAATCTTTAACGATGCCTTGTTAATGGCTGGTTTGTTTTGGGCCGGCTGCTGAGCAAACCCAGACCGCGAGCTCTCTGCCTCAAGACTTTTATTTATTTTGCTAGTTAGGAATTTCTCAAGCTTTTACTACCGGCTTTGAGGAACGAAAAACGTCCCTAGAGTGCATTGAGACTCTGTAATGTTTCCATGATTGTGCTTTTTTCAGGCTTCCTTTAGACTTACTTGTTACCTTGGCAGACTTGTTATTTAACGGTAATATATAACTATCTGTTATGTGTTTTTGTATAAATATATTATATACGGTCAAAACTTTCATCACTCGTCATACTTACGACGATGTATATAAGCGTATAATTAAATAGGTACTTACATCTGGTTTGCAAAAGTTTACGCAAACGATAAGCATATTAAAAAGAGAAAGAGTATGATCCTTGCTGTGAGCACGGACCCTGCAAAAGGCAAGGTCCTTACAGGGTCCATGGTCACACGTGGTTCGAATCATCAGTATAATAGGTACAATATGTTGGTCAGTATAACAGCGTTCCTACTGCACTCTGCCCATCTTTGAGTATCGTGGGGGTATTTTGCTGAGACTGGGTCCATGTTGGCCTTACACACTTCTTTTTTTTGAATATATTTTCGTTTATTTTTTTACATTTTTCTGTAATTCTTTTTTTATTCACTTTATTTTGTGTTGTGTTTTATTTTCATAAGAATTATTTTGTTGTGAATCGTATGCGTGTGTGAGTGTCATCTATATATATCGCGGGTCTCATACATTATGGGCGTATCAGCATTAATACAACTACTTATACACGACAAAAAAAAAACTCCATAACTTTTGTTTTTGTTTGCGCATTTGGAGCATTTCTATGAAGTATACGTTTAAAAAAAAGGTTAAAAGAGTGATTTGAAGCAAAGTCCATTTAAAGCTTAACATACTGTTGTTTTCGTGGTTACTCCTCTCTTACAGAATACATTTGCGAGACTTCTAAGGAAAAAAAATACTAAAATCCATTATATTAAGGGCGTAAAAACATACTCCGAAATTATGGATCATTATAAATTTTTTTTTATAAGATTATTATATAAGATTATTAAAATTTTCTTTATTAGAAATAATATTTCGATGCTAAATTATTCAACCATGCAAAAACATATTTATATTTCTTAATTTCCACTTTAGCCATAATTATACGCCTCTTTTGCACGATGACTAATAAATTTAGTAAGGAATGAAGAACAGGCGTACAGTTCAGCGACATTAAAAAAGCAAGAAATATTTTTTGTATAAGTAAAAATCCTATGTACCTACTCTGAGTTGAATAGAGGGTCGTATGAACATACACCTGTGTTGCCCGACAGTAATGTAGTAATGAAGCTACTATCTTATTAATTTATTATACGCCCACTAATTATGTCTCGAATGCATGTTTATTCATTAGTGATATAATACGTCTTTTTAATGTTATTATTTACACTAAAAAATATTATGTTTAAAAATATGACGAATTGAGGGGTTGTCTTCCAGGTACCCACCTGGAAGACGAACCGAATAGTAAAATAAAAAAAATGCATTTTTGCGAGAACGCCTCTATTGCATGAGACCGACGATATGTATGTCATAAATGTTTTTATTTCGATTTTTCTTTCTTTCTTTCTATCTTCTTTTATGTAAAATAAACGCGAGTAGATCACTCAATTTTACAGTGTTAAATTTCACCGTAAATTAATTAGTAAACGATCGTAAGTATTAATGAACTCTAAAGGGTGTGTCTCAGTCTGCACGAAACATATATTCAACTGTGCATGTTAGTTAAATGTTTAGCGACTACCGTGGCTGACTGTACGCTGAGTACGTTACGTGAGGGTGTCACTTGTACGGCTTAGTTCGGCGGCACCACTCGCTGCCAATTACAGTCGCGAGTTGATCAACATTGCACACCGGTCGGAAACTCTAAGTGCAAGCTCAAAGAGCACGTAAGGTTTTTGTTGGAAGACAGAGTTTCTCATCGTGTGTAATGTCATTTTGATGAAAACTAAACACGTTTATTTTAAGTGTGATTTATAACCATAACGAAATTATCGACAAATTAAACAAGTAAAAACTATATTTAAATGCATTTTTTTATACATTGACATTTCATATATTTTGATGACTACTCAGCCTGATAATAAGGAAAAATGGAGTCCAGACGTGAAGACAACTGGTGCAGCGTGAAAATAACACAGCATCAGTTACGCCCACTCTGCTGGCTCACAAGGTGCGTCTTCACGCATCGTTTGACGGACCCCACGTCGTAGGAAAGAGGGAAAATGTGTGTTGGTAAACTGTTATATCATTTGGAAGTGCGACAAAGAGACGAGTACCAAATTTCCACAAAAAAAAGTGAACAGGAACCGAGTGGCAAAACGCTCAGCTCGATGTACGGAGGTCCTGGGTTTGATTCCCAGCCCTGGTTTTATTATCGCCAACCCGCATTTGGCAAGCGTGGTGATTATGACAATACCCATTAATTGTAGCAATTATTTTATTTTAATAATATAGACTATTTAGTTAGACCGGGTACAAAAGTTTATTATGAAATCTTATTAAAATTTGTTTGACTGCAATGCAATTTTATAAGCCAACAACAGCAATTTAAAAGCAAGAAAAAGTACTAGACTTAGAAACGTAGGACGGCAACCGGCTCGGTGGAGAGACGATATAGATAGAGTAGCTGGAAAGAACTGGTTCGGAATGGCTACCTACAGACAGATATGGCGCAAAGGGAGAAGCCTACACTCAGCATTAGGTGGCCTCAGGCTGAAGAAGAACAGCAAGTTATTTTGCAGTCAGTTTAAATCCCAAAAACGTACTTAGCTTGGGTGAAGTACAGTGAATGTACGATACCGTATATACAGAGACGCACCCTCGATACAATCAGTAGTGAAGCTTCGCTTGATGCCAGCTCATTGAACACAATCGCATTTGTCGCGCCTCAGCACTTAGTGCAACATTCGTCGTTCAATGTTCGTGAATACGTGAACGAAGTAAATGCAAAAGCAATGTTTAACAATTTTTGACAAATAAATTTTATTGTACAGTGCAAATATATGGGCGATCAACCACCAGCTAAATACTCTAGAGCAAGTCTAAAAACCCAAAATTACTAAGTTTTGGCTAAGGACAGTGTATGCATGACAATCATGTATTTTGTTGCACAAAAGTAATATCTGGTTGGGGTAATAGGTACCCTCTTAAACTTGATTATTGTATCCCACTTAGTCTTACCGGGTGTTATAAAGAACACTTCTAAAAGTAATAGATGTACCCTAATGTCAACATCAACAACATCAAGTGAGGTGAAGGCCAAGTGCTTGCCCATAAGATATTAAAAAAAAAACATTATTGATATATGGTTTACCATGGCTGGCATGGTTGGCTTTAGCCACCCAAGATTACGCACTACCAAAAAGTACGTATTCTATTGTTAGAGATATATTCTCAGCCAGGCTCCTGGGTTTGCGGGGCCCATTAGCACAAACCACCTAGATGTCAATGTGATATCCCCGTCTAGTCAGGCATTCCGCCGATCTAGACTTTTTCTGTGGAACTGCCCTAGCTGGCCGCTCCTCAGGGCGGCTAAGGGACAGCCTATTGGTTAGTCAAATTAAAATTTTCTCAAAAACTCTGGTGAGTTTTTAGGTTAGCTTTTAGTTAGTTTTCAGGTTCTACCAGGAGAGCCTGGTGGGCTCTCCTGGTAGAACCTGCCAGCCGGAATAAAAGAGGGCGGTGGCGAGGAAGGCCAGGGAAAGATGGATTCCTCCCCGCTTGTCACGCCTGCTGGCGCTGCTGAGGCGCTGCTGCTGCGTGTATTGCCCGGCTCGTGCCGCTTCACGCGCAAGCACGATGTCACCACACACCAATACGAATCACTCTCCCACTAGAGGTTATACGTTGACACAAAACTCGCGTTTCCAAGCTGGGTTTCGATTCAACCACGCAGCCGGATTTGCCCTCGTTAGGACATTACAAAATTAACCAAAAGTTACAAAATTCTCTCTCTCTCTAGTGAGCTCCAGGTACTTTTAATCGCAAAAATAGTAAACTATAATTTGAAGTCGTGAAAATAGTATCAAAGTGAAAAGTGTTGTGTAAATATAGCGCACTAATGTTATCTCTAAAAACTATCAAATAAATCACACCAAACAAACAGTGATAAGTAATTGTGAAAATTACATCAATAAACGGATACAATTAAACAAGTGACATCCATCATTGAAAAATAAAAACACCATAATATGATCAGTGCTACATAATAAAACATCAAACAATACCACAAATCGCAGTCAAAGTGTTTTTCTCGGACATCAATTCAAACAGGCAGTTAATTTTATTTAAATGTAAATCAGTGCTACGCAACTATCAACCCTATACAGTTGGAATAACGAAATTAGTGAACAACTACGCCATCTGTTGGCTATCTACGAAACTCCGTTAAGGACAATCCTACAAAAAACAACAAGAACAATATAATATTCAATTTTCGTAAACCTTGTATCGATCTCAGTGGTGCAACGGCGCAAACGACGGACTGAGCCACGTCCCGCAAACCGCGGATCGATCCCCGGAAAAAATTAGTTTAAATTGGGATTTCTCTACGTACCGATTATCATTGTTTTCTTATATTTTCTTTTTTTTTAATAATAATTTACTTATAATGGATGAAAATGTAACTTATCGTAAAATTAGACGAAGCAGTTCACTTCACAATATTTCGTCGACCCCGAGTATGTTTGACTCGACAATGCTGAGTTTGCCCAATACTTCGTTAAATATTACTGGCACGATTCAAGAACTGAATGAAAAAGTGAACACACTATCGACGGACCTACAAATTGCTCATAAAGAAATCAGCAATTTAAATAGCGATGTAACTCGACTCAACACTGAGCTACAAAAATGTTTACAAGTAATAGAAACTTATAAGACTCTTAATTTAGATGAAAGTTGTAAAATAACCACTCCACGATCAAGGCGCCAAAGAAAGCGTAGCCAAGAAAAAAACATAACTGAATCACCTAAGACAGTATCCAAATCACCTACAAAGGAACCGGAGCGCGGGCGAGAAAATACAACACAGTTGAAGACTACCTCCACACCGAAAAAAAACAAGTCTGTCGATTGTCAAGTAACTACAGAAGAACATACGAGTATTCAGCCTACAAAGAAAATATCAATAATAAGTAGCAATAATAGAAATAAGATACTAAGTATATCAGAACAGAGTTTTGATAAATTTAAATTTTGTCATTACTTGATCCCCAATGGTAGTATTAATCAACTTTTACATAATATTCAATATAAATTGAAAGACTACACGTATAACGACTACTGTATATTGTTAATCGGTGATGATGATTTTCGTGTAACCAAGGATTACTTTGAATTAATTGATTATATTAGAAATCAATTATTATTAGTCCAACACACTAATGTAATATTGTGTGTACCAACTTTTAAATGTAATAATTTTAGTAATCTCTTCAATCTACGTATAGAGGCTTTTAACAATAGGCTATATTTAGATAATTTAATTCATGAATATGCTTTTCTTTTGGACTCGAACAGAAATTTGATATATACGCATGATATGTTTTATAGGACAGGTTTAATAAATAATCTTGGTATTAAAACAATATTTGATGACATCTTGAAACTAATGTACTCAATTGAACAAAATCAGACATTACCTAACTCGAATTTGACATATAATAATAATAATAATAACTATAGTATTAATAATGATGAAATTGATATTAATAAAGTAGAGGGAAATTTTTTTCGAATTTAATTATATCAATGTATTACATGTGAATATTAATGGTTTTCTCAATAAATCTGATCTTTTAAGCATACATTTGGAGAAACTAAACTCTAAAAGAAATTCTATCGACATACTGTGTTTGACTGAACATAATATGATGGAAAATGATGTAAAACTCAATAATTTAATTAATTACAATGTGGCGTCATGTAGTACGAGACATAATCGACATGGTGGTTCCTGTATATTGGTACACCATAGGCATACATTCATGGCCATTTTGGCTGTAACGAAATATTACATAGAGGGTATCTTTAAATGCTGTGCTGTAGAACTAACACATCATAAGTTGCTGATTATCTGTATATACAGACCCCCCAGATATAATAAGCAAGACATTGACAAGTTTTTTAATACATTAGATAGCATGCTTAATGAACTCGGGTTGAGTGGGAAGAAAGTTATTATATGTGGTGACTACAATGTGGACATCTTAAACAATAATAAGAATACAAGAAGGTTTACTCAAATAGTAAATAGCAAAACTTGAAATTTTCTTTTAAGGAACCAACTAGAGCAGCGAGTGGTAAATGCTTAGACAATATAATTCAAAACGTTGATAAACCGCGGACTAAACTATTAGAATTTGCAATATCAGATCATTCGGCACAGCTACTAACATTCCCAGCTACCCAAGCTTATTACTTACCATTTTGGTACAGCGAAAGGAGATCTTATAGTAAAGAAAATATGTCAAAATTTTCAACCCACCTAAAATCTTTAACGTTTAATGAAATTAACAATAATACACATGACCCTGAACAAGCATACGATGACTTCTTTGATCAGTTTAGTCTTCTTTACAAATTGTGTTTTCCTATTATTAGAGTCAAAAATTATACTCATCGAAAACCGAAGTGGTTATCTAGCGGTATAAAGAAATGCTCACATCGTAAACGTGAAATGCTTTGGAACTACAGAATGAACCGTACAGAAAAGCTTAAAAATGATTTTAAAATCTACTCGTCATGGCTAAACCGGGTTATCAAACAGACGCAAAAATCTCAGAACAATTATTTCATACTATCTGCTAAAAATAAATCGAAAGCTGCATGGTCAATAATTAATGAAAAAAAGAAAAATTTACCAAGGAATGAAGTCATTCAAATAAAAGTTGACAATCAAATTATAACTGACCCTTATAGTATAGCACAGGCGTTTAATGTCTTTTTTATTAATCAATCACATGCTGACCTATCTTGTAACAATGTCACTAGTAATTATAAAGCACAAAACTTCTCCTTAATACGCAATGATAAATCACTTTATATGAGACCTACTTCTCCTGATGAAATAAAAACTACGATTATGTCGTTAAAAAATACAAATAGCACCGGATACGATGAAATTTGTACTAAAGTTCTCAAATATGTAAGCAATATAATCGCGCCAATAATTAGTCATATTGTAAACTTATGTATCGAATATGGTATATTTCCAGATAAGCTGAAAAGAGCATTGGTCAAACCTCTGTTTAAAAAAAAAGACACAGAAAGCATGGCATGTTATCGACCTATAGCATTAGTAACAGTGTTCGCAAAGATATTTGAAAAGATAATTAATAAAAGGCTTTATGACTTCTTTGAAAAATTTAGTATTTTAGCTGACGAACAAATGGGATTTCGTACAAATAAATCTATAAATTTGGCTATTTATAACTTTTTAGACATTTTAATTAAAAATATTGATAAAAAACATTTGGTTAGTGCTGTGTACATGGATCTAACTAAAGCATTTGATTTTGTGGATCACGAAATATTGCTTCACAAACTAGAGCAATATGGAGTTAGAGGTAATGTTCTAAAATTAATTGCATCATATCTGACGAATAGAAAGCAGTCAACGCAGGTCACTCGTTTAGATATAAAACGCAAAAAAGAAGTCATCTATACGTCTGAGGTTCATTGTGTTAAACGAGGTGTGCCACAAGGAAGTGTTTTAGGTCCATTGCTCTTTCTCATATACATAAATAATTTACCAAAAGCTATAAACGAAAAAATTGTACTTTTTGCAGATGACAGCACAGCTATATTCATTGACAATAATACCCATAACCTTATAAATAAAATGAATGAAACACTATGCAATATTATCAGTTGGTTAAGTTGTAATAAACTTTGTATGAATATCGACAAAACTAATTACATGTCATTTTCTAATACTTACATTAATTCTAATGAGGACTATGACATTAACTATAGAAACCAAAAAATCCAAAAGGTGAACGTTGCAAAGTTTCTCGGAATTTATATTGATAATAAACTTAATTGGAAGAATCATGTTGATTATGTGTGTACTCGTATCAACCAGTTTTCATATGCATTGTACCGATTAAGTAAAATTGTTAACCAATCAACATTAGTAATTGCCTATCATAGTCATGTTGAATCGATCTTAAGGTATGGTATTATATTCTGGGGAAATTCTGTCGAAAAATATACTGTTTTTAAAGCCCAGAAAAAATGTATTAGAGCAATTTGTAAATTAAAATGTAGGGATAGTTGTCAGTATCATTTTGTAAATCTTGAGTTACTGACCTTACCATCTTTATATATGAAGTAGCAGCTTTTGTTAAATCAAATATAGGCATGTTTCACAATTTTAGAAGTTTAAGGCATAAAAATAATATCTGTTTTCCCCCCAATAAAACTGCTCTGTTTAATAAAAGTATATTCGGTATGGCACCACGACTATATAATCATCTGCCAGAAAGTTTAAAAGAAGTTTCGAACATTGGAATTTTTAAAGCGAGACTCAAGAAACTACTTGTAGAAAAGGCGTACTATACCGTTGACTTATATCTGAAGGATAAATTATGACAATAGAGTTGTGACATTGTGTATTTTGATGTATTTTGTGGTTATTATTTTATTATTATTATTTTGTATTTTTTTTAAATTGACATTTCGTTTAAAATTGACATTTCGTTTAATATACTTTTTTTTTTTTTTAATTATTATTGCAATTATTCTTTATTATTTTATTATTTCCTTTTTATACTGAATGTTGCATGTCAGTAAGACAGAATATGGCTGAACTATTTATAAGTACTATGTGTAAAACCAACTTCCACCTATACTTCGCAATAAATATATTTGATTGATTGATTGATTGATCTCTAGACGTTAAGGCGACGTAGTACGTTTTATCAAAATTTTCAAAGGTTCTAAACACGGTACTCAATCTGCCCGGGATTGGACAAGTATTACCAAACCCTGTGTAAAAAGTTGAGTTTTGTAAAAGTACACTCCCCAGCATAAAGGCGTCCATACAATACAGTTCGTATGAACGCGAACGGTGCAAAATTGAATCTAGTAACAAGTTGCTGCGCGACATTTCCATATTTCGAGGACGCGACGCCAGCCGGACATTTCCCAGAATTGATCGCTGGCCATGCAAAAGGCTTCGCACCGGCGATTTAGTCACTGCCTGCTGATGAATAGCACTTTGGGCTCACAAACTATGTTGCTTAGGGAGAGCACATTGAGAAAATGCTTAGTTGTGTTATGAAATGAAATTAAATGAAATGAAAATTAAATTAAATTAAGATGAAAAGAAGCACTTTTTAATGTTAAGTAATGATAATAGCCGAAAGTGGAAGTGCACTTCAGCTGGAATCCTCAACTACCGAGGTTATAACTAGCTTTTAATAAAAATATTTTGGGAGCTCTCTATCAAATCGCCGTGTCCGAAAAAGGCGACTAAGTTTTTAAGTTCGTTATGAAATAGTACCTTTGTATACACTTAGTTAGCAATAAATATTTGATTTGATCTGTTTTGATATCTAAAATCACCTTTCAGACGCTGTAGAAAAAAGGGATAAAGGAAATCATGCTACATGCAAGTTCTTCCAAGTACAGAGTCCCCTGAGCCGACGACGATGGCGTAGTAAAAAAACATTTTCAAATTTAGAATGTAACGAGTTGTGGGAAACTGGAATATCAGGGTCTCATACTGGGACCAAACCAAGTATATAAAACGTCCACTATAAACAGGGACATGCTTTGGACACTCTTGCGCACATTCCACCTAAGGGACACCCCCGCTACACACTGTTTATACTGACACCCCCCACCAACCATCAGGTCATAAGGCAGGTGTCAGACATCCTTGCGCAATAACAAGAGACCATCTGCGTCAGGTTATAACGCCAGATCAGGACGCGCCGAAGCGCATTCTGAAACCGAAACTCTTAAGACTAGTGTCTTGAGTGAGTTGCCCCGTAGACACGTATATAGTCCACTACCTAATATCCAGATAGGCTACCGGAGCTGTGAGCTCGCTCACTTCTCGTTGCACTAAGAGTACCTATAACTCAGTTTCCACCTAAGGGACACCCTGCTACACACTACTTTAAAGTTTATACTCACACCCTCCACCAACCTCACGGTTATAAAGTTAGGTGTCAGACATCCTTACGCAAGCACAAGGAACCATCTACGTCAGGTCATAACGCTAGATCAGAACACGCCGGCGCCGGTTACGCATCCTTCATCCGGTATTTTTAAGACTAGTGTCTCGAGCTAGTTGCCCCGTGGACACGTATAGTCCACTACCTAATATCTAGATAGGTTACAAGAGCTGTAAGCTCGCTTACTTCTCGTTGCACTAAGAGCACAACTCGCAGTGTACCACTGCTCGGTCCGTCAACTCTTAAGTCGACTACCAAATGTCCTCTTTGCTTGCCACCTAAGGGACAATGAAACCACAGTACAATATATTGTTAAGTTCCTGGGTTCAATTCCCAGGTCGGGCAAAGTGTGTTTTGTATTTTTCGATTCATAGCCCGAGTTTGTGATCACCACGTTGCAACATAGAATTCAATACGTTTCATTTTCACCGACTGAAAAATCGGTCACCGATTATCGGACGTAGGCGGGCGCCTTAAGGGTCACCAACAGATGACTCGTAATACGATGTACTTAAAAGACCAAACCCATTACCTTCGGAGTATGACAGGTTTTTTTTTATATTAGAAGGAGGCAAACGAGCAGGCGGGTCACCTGATGGAAAGCAATCACCGCCGCCCATGGACACCCGCAAAACCAGAGGAATCACAGATGCGTTGCCGGCCTTTAAGGAAGGAACAGGCTCGTTTCTTGAAGATTCCTAAGTCGTATTGGTCCGGGAATACCGCCGCTGAGAGCTGGTTCCACAGCACTGTAGTTCGTGGTAAAAAATTACGTGAGAAACGCACAGTAGTAGATCGCCATCCATCAAGATGGTGTGGATGGAAAGACAGTCGATTGCGTACACGCAAGCACTTCACCGCACTACAGTGCGGTGAAGGAAATCAGTGGCAGGGATCAAACCGAACAATTCCTCAGAGCACTCCCCATGATAAAGGCGATAAAATATACAGAAAGACGCAACGTCTCTCCGAAGGGCCAGTGGATCGAGCCAACCAGAGGTTACCACGTCGCCGGCAACTCGAGCAGCTCTGCGTTGAATGCGGTCAAATGGGAGGAGTACCATAGAGGCGGTCAAAAATTTTTCCACAACATTGTGACGCTCCAAGTTTTCCCACCTTTCAATATTTAAAGGAACAGCAAACAAAATTGAATAGACAAAGTCACATTGCAACTAAGTAGTTTGCGGTTACAGAATTATTTTAAATAGAAAGTGTCGCTCCGGCACAAACAATTTCAGTAAAAGTTAATTAAAATGACTGCGCTTAGCCTCAATTTAGATTGTGGTGCGATAGGCCCATTTATTTGAATAGGTAAAAGCTGGTAATGTTTTGAGAACTATAAAATTAGATAAGGGCCCTCACAGTTTTAGTTTAGCTTTAAATTTTACGTACATATAAAAGATTATTGTTTATGCTGTATTAAAGCATTAGGAGCTCGTTGGCGCAGTAGTTAACGCGACCGGTCTGCGATTGCCGAAGTTAAGCAACTTTCGCATAGGCCGGCTATCGAATGGGTGACCACAAACGTATCATCTCGAGCTCTTCAGTGCTTCAGAAGGCACGTAAACCCGTTGGTCCTTGGCTATATTAGCAGTCATTAACAACCACCAATCCGCGCTGGAGCCGATGCTGGTTGATGGCTCGTTCTCTCTATTCATATGGAAAGCTCGTGCCCCGATAGTTGGGACACAAAATAAACGAGTGATGATGGTGATATGCATATTAATAATAGTCCTTAGTAATTAACTTAGAATGCTTATTTTTTTTTATATTAACAGGTAAGCACAGTGCCTTGATCTCACCTGATGTTAAGTGATGATAAGGCCAATGATGGAAGCGCACTTCACCCGGGATCCTCAACTAGTGAGCCACTGGCTATTTTATCTCTAGCTGCCGGAACACAACAATGCTACAAACATTGATGTTATGGCGACATATTTAGATAAGATGGTGGTAGCTAGCCAGGCGGACAAACAAGCCCTACCATTAAACAAACCAAGTACATAAACATGTACCCCCCGCTGGAAATCGAACCCGGGACCTCTGGGACTAAACCGGTGGTCTTAGCCACTAGACCACAGAGGCGGTTGAAATGTTTATGTTAGGTATGGGTTATATCAGTTGTCTAACGGATTTGTGGGAATTGAACCATGATTTCTCGTATTTCGGCAACAACCGACCGACAACGCTTTTAAAATGCTAGCCAAAAACATGGGATTGTAGTCGGTAACAATAATGCTCGGTGCGGCAGTGCCGTGTATTGATGTTATTCGACGTATTTTTGCTTGCGTGCGGCCGGCGGCGCGGCGGTGCGCTGAGTAACTCGCTGTTTTAATAAATACACACCATGTCTTCACTTTAATATTGTATTATACATAAAGGACTAGTTGACCGGCGGACTTCGTACCGCTTTGACAGTTTCCATGACAACAAAACAAACAAATCTTTCGTCCGCTTAAGAACACCCGTATCCCATGATAGACCCCTATAGCAGCGCCACCTACTGGGCCCAATTGTAAATCTAAACCATTCTCCAATCCACTTGAACACACACAGAAAATTTCATCCAAATCGGTCCAGCCATTTCAGAATGAGTTCAGTAACGTACACTCGCACAGAAGATTTATAGATAAGATAATATTTGCGTCCGAACCGAATGTGCAACGCCTAGACAAACCATTTAGGTTTAAAGGCGTAAAGTTGTCAAAGTGTATTTGTAAAGTTGTATTTTCGATAAATATTTTACATTAAAAAAATATATTATCATACAACGTGTAACAGAAAGTTATGGTAAAAACAAATTATTAAAATAAAACAAAAAACCCGACTGCTAAAACAACTATATAAAATAGTAGATTGTTATACAAGGAGCTAAAATTACCCAAACATGCGAGGTAGTTTTACTCCCGAGCATTAGCGAGGGAGTAAATAGAAACCGAGTTTTAATAGGTTTTTAGCGCCGTGTGTTACACTCTACTTTTCACTACGATTGCGTGAAAATAAAATAATCCAATATTATATAAAATACTTTATTTTATTAAAAATTAAATGTACTATTTGTACAATTCTGGATATTTAACGAGATGTTTTTTCCCCGGTAACTTAATTTCAGTCATCTGTGAAGATGAATGTTGAATGTTTATATAATTTTTAACGCAAATTTTGTTGCGAACAAATTACAAAAACACAAATGTTGTGAAAATTTCCACCAGCGGGGTTTGAACTTGCACCCTTCTGACATACCGGGTCAGGTGCTCTTCCAATTGAGCTATCGTGGTTCTAACCAGCCCGCCGAAATTATTCAACACTATTTACTTTTTTACTTTGAAAGCCAAAGGCGCCCATTCAATTTTTCAGTTGATGAATGTTGAGTTGTCTATGGGGTAAACATGGGAGATACACGTAGTTCCAGGTTTGAGGATCCCTTGTTCGGATGTTCTGGATAGAGAATCAGCTAAATTGACTCATCTCTTGATGTCGATGGTCGTGGGTTAGTTGGGAGAATATTGATGCGTTCTGTGATACGCTGGGTGATATCAAATTTGTTTTGAATGGAGTTCACGATATAGCCTTCCGCCATTTGATCGGATCTCCATCCGCCGTGGCGTTTAAACGTTGTTATATTTGCACCAGAATCCGCCAAGAGAGTGGCGGATGTTCTTCGGAAACAGTGAACAGTGGCCAGTGTACTGACTTCCGGTTTAGGCAAATATATATATAGATAGGCGATCTCTTTTGTTCCCTGTGTGGGAGGGTTAGAGAATTGCACCACCCCATCTCTTCCCGTGGGTGTCGTAAAAGCCGACTAAGGGAGCATTCCAGAGGATGGGCAGCAGCATCTTTCTGAGGTTACCCTTAACCTACTGCGATCGCCAACCCGCCTGCCAAGCGTGGCGATTACGGCAAATACCCCTCATATCCTTGGGGGAGGCCTTTGTCCAGCAGTGGACGTCTTTGGCTGAGATGATGATGATGATGATGATCTCTTTTGGCATGTTACTTAATTTTTTGTTGCCTGTAACTTGCCTTATGCATTTTCCGTTTTGATAGTTGAGAAAAATTCTCGGCGTGCCCACTCCACTCGGCCGTAAATCTTGGTAGGCTTTGACAATTTTTAGAAATTCTCTACTTATAACGAATTTCCTCTCCTTATTTGTCTTTGTATTGTATTTATTTGGCAGATTTATTGAAGATGGGTATCAGTTTCGTCATCTTTCACTGTTATGTTAGCCAGTTCTATCCCTCTGCAGGCACCGCTGATCCCAAAAACTAAAGCAACCTGTAAAACAAAAAACAAGTGTGTTAGAACTGTATTTTGGTTGGTACCTACCTCTACCTAGCAATTTAGTTTGATGAAAATAATAGGAAACAAATGTAACTCTACCTTTGTTGCTAAGTGTTTTTCATTTGGTGCCTTGTGCCTTATTTACGAAATTCTCGATATCTGTCCTCGTGAAAACTTTGGATTTCTTGGCCTTGTAGCCGGTGGATAATTTCTTGAGAAAAGTCGTCAAATTTACATAATGTCTTTATATTTACATTATGTCATATCTGTATAGTTGTTCGTAACATTGAATATGTGCTACAAAGCGTAGAACTTTGATATTTTGTGGAAAGTTCATCAAAATACGTAAGAAGAACTCCTTCCGTAAGCGAATCCACTCGTTTTTATTGTTCTCCACTTCATTAACTTTTCGTAAGTTTTTAAATAAATGCTTTGTGACCTTAACGGCTGAAAATTGAAAGTTGTCGCGGACGGGGACTATGATCAACCAAGCGGCCGTGGCTAGCTCAATTTAATCCGCACTCTCTTTGGTTGATTGGTGATTGTCCTCGCTTGCAACAACTATCAATATTCAATGTATTTATAAATACTCATTTATTATAGATTTTATTATTTAAGTATAGGTAACAGACAAGGAAATATTTCACGTTTCATTAAATATTGCTCAAATTGAATTCTGGGATCGTAGAGCTTGTTTTTTTTCTTCGCGGTTATTTTTATGTTAGTCCGGTTTTTACAAGTATATAATTGTTTTTTATATAATTATATTAGCAGTCGGGTTTTTTGTTTTATTTTAATAATTTGTTTTATTTCAAACTTTTTACTTTTTTTTATATGTTCGTTCCGGATTTTTTATAGCCTATGTCACTCCCACAGTCAAAACAAATCTAACGACACCTCATATGTTAAAATCCTCCATGCCGTTTGGGCTGTAGGGCGTGCCAAAGAAATAGACATACATACACACATACGTATGCAATTGTAAATTTAATATTTACATTAGTGAATTCATAATTCATACGCGTCAGGCGCGCATAGGCTAGCATCAGTGATCATAAATGTAAGTACACAGAGGTTACTAAACCACTAGGGCTGTGACTTGATTACTATGATGTGACGTCACAATAGAAATATTTTTTTATAATTTGCTTAAATAAAATAATTATGTCTCAGTAACAACACATACTTGTCTGATCTAGATTGGATACAATTTGGATCTTTTAATTTTGACCACACCTTTCTGTTATACGTTGTAAACGTTAATGTCAACTTTATTCCATCACAATAAGTATTGAATTGGCAACAGCTGTCATGCTCGATTTAATGACTACTATACCAAAATGATATTGCGATAAATTACGCTTTATCCAGAGAAAAACATGTTTGCCCGGCTCAGTGGTTCCGTCAACATGTTTTCGTTTAAGCGACTTCGAAGTGTTTGATTTAAGGGACCATTTAAATACAGGTTTGCGTTGGGAAAACCATATGTTTGTCCAATTGTTACAATGGAACTCTTTTTAAATTTATTATTTACTTACCGACTTCGTCCGCGTGGAATAGTGATTTTTTCTTTCGGCAGTATTTTTAATTTTTTAGGCTCTTGTTCCCGTTTTTGTAACATTTTTTACTGATGCTTCGCTCCTATTGGTCTCAGCGTGATGTTATATAGCCTAAAGTCTTTCTCGATAAATGGACTATCCAACACAAAAATAATTTTTCAATTTGAACCAGTAGTTCTTGATATTAGCGCGTTCAAACAAACAAACTCTTCAGCTTTTTAATATTAATAATATAGATAATATAGATTATTATTATCAGCCATTTTCACTTATCTCTATCCTCAGCTAGTTCGTCCCAATTCTTCAAGTGGGAGTCCAACTCATCCTTCCATCTCCAGACGGGAGACCTAGACAGGTCCTCCAACAAAATGAAACAATATTGGATTTGATAGATAATTGAAGGAGCAGCGATATACACAATAAGAGTATAGATCTACTGAGAGTAGCACCCTAATTTGTACCAGTCCTACATTGCAGGAAATGTAATACAAATAAATAAACTTTCCTACACTTACACAAATTATGTACCCCAAGAGAAGCTTCGTTATGAAAGGTTACTAGACAACAGATAAACATATTTAAAATACTTAAATACATACTTATTATTATACATTATTATACATAGAAAACACCCAGACCCGAGACAAGTTAGAAAAACAATAATTTCTAAAATTGACCCGACTGGGGATCGAACCCGGGACCTCAGAGATGGCGACACCATGATAACCGGTGTACAGACCACTCGACCAAGGAGGTCGTCTCAATAAAAAATGAGTACAAAGACTATACTATCAACTTTCTTCACTCATGGATTTCCAATGCGAATGTAGAAGAATCTTCAAAAAAAAAACTGTAGGTAAGAAAGTAACATATTTATAGTTTGTGTTTTTACACTTCTTACTTACCTTAAAAATAGTAATTGCTTTTTAATATTTGTAAACGTTTATTATTACAAGCAGTTTAGGTAGGTATTAACGACAAGTACCTAATGTAACTTTTCAAATTCAAATTCAAATAATTTTTTGCATATCACATTACAGAGGAATTTATAAGAAGGTATTCATGTGACACCTTGCAAGGGCACTTTTGAACTGTCACAGGCATTAGAGTAATTATTAATAGGACTCTTATCATGTTTCCATTTATGAGTACCTGTCCGATATTTCGGCCAAGTTGCTTGTACCATGATCACTCCATAACACTATTGATAGATATATAGATGAATTCTCTAATGCTCACACACAGTGGAAACAAAAAGATAACAACAGTTACACAAAAACTTTAAGCTTCGAGCAAAGACGATCTGAGCAAGAATCCCGTTAATAATGAATCTAAGGTACCTAATAATTATAAGAAACATATCCCAACACACATTATTACCTGGACAAGAACAGGCACTCTAGCCTTAATCCATTTCGGTCATCAAATAGACGACGATGGAGCGGTTTTATGAAATAATCATACCGCTAAGCGATCCTTCACGATCGGTAACTAATAACAAAGGCACAAAGCAATACAGACTGCGCAGTTATGATTTCCCCTAGGAACTAGTCGGATATTGCCGACAGGGACATCATGAAGACAGTTTTTAATTTGAGAGAAAAACTTGTCCGTGGCTTACTTCTCTTTTCATTAGTGGGTTGAGCCTGTATTGTTTTTGTGCAGAAAGGAGGCTGCGATTAATGAAGTCTCGCTGTTTTGTCTGTGCGAACTGATTGTCGAATTTTCGGATGGTTATTTAAAGAACAATCACAAATATACTCGTAGATGTCTACGATATCTATTATTATATTTCAGTCTGACGTTTGATATGTCAGTAATAAAATGTGTTGTGAGACTCCATTTTAATTTCTATACCGTACATTATTGTACCCTTACTACTAATAATAATAAAAAACTTGAAAATTGCTAAATGCTAAACGCGAAGCCACTAATCAAGATTATTAAATATTTATAAAATTTATAAAATACAGTGAAAAAATTAAACGCCTATCCGACCCAGCCCGAAATTGAACCTGGGTCTTCCGCAATCCGGGCGGCTGCACTGACCGCTATGCTACCGGGAAGGCTGACGTAAGCGCTGAATTTTGTCACTGCTTTTTAATTCTTTTTTTTTAAATTTAGCTTCAGTGCAGCAATTAGCACTTGAAAATAAAAAAGTAAAAATTTGAAATAACTAATTAATAATTATTTAATCCTTATAACGATCATCTGCATATATAAGTTGAGCTTTATTTATTGTGACCTAAACACTCTTTAACGCTTTCAACGCGTCTTACAATTTACTTTTAAAATTGCACGGAAAAAAGCCAACAATAAAAAAACATTTTATAAAAAACGCTCTGAAGCTAATAAAGTTTAGAGAATTTATCAAACCGTCCAACATCCGAAAAAATACAACATTGCACGAAATGTTTTCAAGTCATCAATTTGGTATATTTTAAAAATTGTTTCAATCAAAGCTGCTGCGTATTTGTATAGTCTATAGGTTAAACTTGTTACTAAAAAGAATGTTTTTTTTTAATAAATTTTGTTTGCTATTTTCAGTAAGCAATGTAGTACCTATAGGAAATGGAGCTATGCTTAAATATAAAGTGTATATTTCAGCTCGAAATATTACACACTCGCTTATAATAATATAACAAAACCAACGTAGCAACAATGTTACTAACATTAGCAGCATTCTCGTACTTGAAGTGCACTTCTTCTGCAGCCTAATTGTCACTGAAATAAAAGACAGGCTCCTTTGCAAATATAAAACAAACAAGAATGTTTTAAAAGTTATTAAATTAGAATGCTTGTATCAAGCAAGAAAAAAGGCCATTAAAGGCTGTGGGTTAAGGCCTCCATCATTGACATTAAGTCACTACTACAATAATGGGTAATGGCTTAAATACCACGCTTGCTTTTGAAATGCGTGTTGGTGATCAATCCGAAATACACTTTGCCTAACCAAGGAACAGAACCCGGGACCTTCGGGCATGGGACCTAACGCTTGCCACTTGGCCACCGAGGCGTAAGAATAATAAAGAATGACCTGAATAAGCCTAAGTGAATCACTCTGATAACCTACAAATATCTCTGTGCATAAAGTCTCTTCTAAAAGAGGTTCGGCTTCTTGTGGTGAAAAAAGACGATATCACCGTTTTGACAGATAGGTACCAAATTCAAAACCCACATTAAGGGTGCGCCGACAAAAAAATGCCAAAAATGCAGTTACGGTTAAGTAGATATAATTGAAAATACTATCGTATTAAATGAACAAAGTATATATTTAGTATCATAGGGAACGTGTTTACAATTTGTCAGAACCATAAATTCATAACACGCTATAGTTTTTTCTACAATATCATTTAAAGTTGGGCAAAAATCATGAAAACGAGTGGCGGCGTTTAGTAGATTTCTTATAGTTTATCTAAATTATTGTACCTCCGATTTTGTCTAAACAATCATCAATGGATAAACTACAAATTGCTAGACTACATTTTCGATTCATCAAGTGGTTATTTAAATAATTATTTTTTATTAAGCACCTTAAATTCCCCATACAAAATTAGTATGGCCGCGCGGCATCAAATAAATATGGACGACGACATTTCAAATAAAACATATGACACTTGTCACTTATGGACGGCGCACCCTTAAACTAATCTACCTATAGATTAATACGTGAAGGAAAAACATTGTACCCCTTTTTACAAAAATTGCGTGGACGGAGGAGTATGAAATTTCGCACACTTATAGTTTATAATGTAGAGAACGATTACCTACATAATGTTAATATTTTTTATACTACACCTGCTTGGAAAGTACCTTGATACTTTATCAAATTTACGGTAGAAAGTACGTCATTGCATATCGAACAAATATGCGGGGAGAAAACGCATCTGAGCGGGAGAGAAAAGTGTATGAAAATCCATTTCTTACGTGGTTTTTCTTTTTTAATTTTGGGTAAGACTATGCGCCGGTAACCTAAATATCAAAAGCCAAAAAGCTTTTACAGTGAGTTTTTATCTCAAGTTCGCAAAATGACACTGGCCACTAGCTGTGTGTTGGATGGTGTCGGGCTGGCAGTGCGACCCTGCGGCGGCAGGATAAACAATTTGAAAAAAGAACATGTGAAAATTGCAGACGCCATTGGCGCCATTTCCAATTTGTGTGTTGTTTGAGGATTCAGTTTTCGTAGAAAGTAAAATAAAACTATCAAAATGATAAGTAGTGATAGTGATGATGAAGATTTTTTAACTCCCCCGCAGTTGAAGGAAACAGCAAAAATACTGATTGATAACCTTTTACCACAGAAATCAATTAAAAAATATAATAAAACTTATGACGATTTTTTGCAATGGAAAAGTGAAAAAAATGCGGCATCTTTTTCTGAAACTGTTTTGCTAGCGTATTTCAGTGAAAAAGCGCAAAAATACAAACCAAGTACGTTATGGTCTATATACTCAATGTTGAAAAGTACTATATTGACAAGAAACGACATAAATATTCAAGAATACAAAAAACTTACAGCATTTCTGAAAAGAAAGTCGGAGGGATTCCGTAGTAAGAAATCAAAAGTGCTTACTACAAAGGATGTTTATTCCTTTTTGCAGAATGCTCCAGATGACAAATATTTGTTGATGAAGGTAAGTTTATGAACAAAATGCACTGGTTTATGATTTATTACGTACCTATTTATGAGTAGAAATCTACTAGGTTTTCATGTTTGATATTTTTGTTTACAGGTTATTTTGATTTTAGGAGTAAATGGGGCCTGTCGTTCGCAAGAACTTGTGGATATGACAACAGACGATATCGAAATCCTCGAAAATCGAATAATTGTCAATATTCCTAACACAAAAACCAAAATTCAGCGATCATTTGTTATATCGGGCTTATTTTATGAGATAATAAAGAAATATAACGAAATTCGCCCCAGTGACCCCAAAACCAATCGGTTTTTACTACAATATAAAAACAAAAAATGTACGAAACAAGTAATTGGGAAAAACAAAATAAGTACTGTGCCAAGAGAAATAGCTTCCTACCTTAATTTACTCAATCCACTAGAATACACTGGCCACTGCTTTCGCAGAACTTCAGCGACTATTCTTGCCGATACTGGTGCTGATTTAACCACAATAAAACGCCACAGTGGTTGGAAATCGTCCGCTGTTGCAGAAGGTTACATAGAGAATTCCGTAGAAAACAAAACACGAATAAATAACCAAATATCGGGATCGATTAATGTGCATCAAGACTCATCTCCTCAACCATCAACGAGCGCGGCGATGCCAAATGCCCCTCAGCAGCCAGTTGCCCCTCTGGCACCACAGCCTTCTACGAGCGCAGTGCCAACAGCACAGCCAGTTATTCCTCCTACATTGTCGCAAACATCTCAAACAAACATTAATGGAAAAAGTGTTACATTAAGCTTCACTAACTGCAACAATTTCAATATAAATTTCAATTAGTAAAGATTTCGTTTTTTATTTTCCTTGTAGGTGTAGTATAAAGCACTATGTATTACTCGAGAGAAACTGCGATTCCCGATCTCAGGTGTTTCAAACGACACCCTCGACGGTAATCGGTCACTTTCTCCTCTCGGTGAACAATGTACTATTTTTTAATTATATATAAAAATAAACAAACGTTACACACACTACTATGTATTTACCACACGTGCAATAAACTCTTTTCAAAAATTTCAAAAATGGAAGCGGAGCGGCCGAAATCTGTCAATGCCAATCTAAACTCACATTCTATCTTATTAATTTTACATCGCTTAGGATACAATCCGTGCATCCTTAATAAAATTACGGTAGTTTTAATTAAAAAAGCCTATTATAAGGTCAATGACTATCGTATGGACAGAGCACTGGTTCGAATATTATTATTAGTGAGCACAAATTGTCATCGTTATCATCAGCTCATTTTTATGTCCCCACTGCTGGGGCACGAGCCTTCCCTATGAATGGATAAGGAGAACGAGCCATAAACCACCACGCGGGCCCAGTGCGTTTTGGTGGTTGTTAACGACTGCTAATGCAGCAGGGACCAACGGCTTTACGTGCCTTCTGAAGCACGGAGGAGCTCGAGATGATACATTTTTGGTCACCCATCCGATGACCGGGCTTCGCGATAGTTGCTTATCCTCCGCACTCGCAGACCGGGCGCGTTATCCACTGCGCCATCGAGCTCCTCTATGGCGCAACAAAATTGTACTAATTCTATTTTATAGTTATTACATTTTGTAAATTGATTTAAAAGACGGGGATAAAAAAAATCCTCCTGAGTTTCTTGCCAGCTCTTCTCAAAAGCTCTCCCAAAATCCGAACTTGTGGTAGATTCAGTAAACTAAATTTTGATTGGAAAGCGCAGTGTGGGCAGGCCTCCAACAAGGTGAACCGACGATCTGGTAAAAGTCGCAGGAAGCCGCTGGATGCGAGCAGCACACAACCGGTCGTTGTGGAGACCCTTGGGTCTGTGGGCATCTGCCTTTGTCCAGCAGTGGACGTCTTTTGGCTGAGATGATGATGAGGATGATGATGAAATTATAATTCATTATAATTTGTATTTTACACTTAGTTTTGACGTCAATAAGTACCTATAAAGGTCTATATTGAATAAACAATTTGACTTTGATTTTGACTTTGAAAGGAATAAGAATCACGTTGTTCTCCGGTCGTGGGTTCAATTCCAGGCGAGTTGTCTTGTTTCAAGTGCTGTTTTGCAGTTTAAATAAGAGTCGATTTTTTTTCTGTCGGACAAATTGAAATGTACACCTCTATTTTGAACTGACGCTGCCGTGTTTGTAGTTTTAAAATATCCATTGAAGTGATTAAATACAGGCAATCTGTCTCTGCTTTTTCGTTATAGGATTATTCTTTTTGTTGAACTTTTTAGAGAAACGAAGCTGTTTTTAAAGTTACTACATATATTTTTTTTGTATGAATTTGGTTATTTCGATAAATGTTTATTGTTATTTTAAAAAAAATAACAATGTACAATTGTCCCAAAAACTCAAGAAAAAGTGATTTGTAAATAAAACCACAGTTCTAAGAGTGGTATTGATGTGTAACATTTATAAGTTATCATAGCTATATGTAGTTGTTGACAAAAATCTCAATACCGCGATTCAGGAATTGTATAAACAAATACAGCGCCATCTAGTAATATTCTTAGGAACTAATTTGTAACACAGTACTAAATTTACACTGAACATACCGCCCACCATGAACAAAGTGTCCATAAATACGTTTAAGAGATAATAATATTAGCGATACCTTTGAGATACTTAAGTATGTGGTAATCGCTACAAATATGACACACGAAAAAAAAAAGAATTGAAAGTAAAACACAACACAAATTTTAGCTTGCTTACAATAAATATAAAATCGCCACATAGGGATGCCTATTGACCAACCAAAATAAAAAAAATAAAAAAATTAAATAAAAAAAAGGCCAGGTCAAGAGTACCCTAAACCGAAGAGCATGTATGAAGGAAATAATGAAAGTGGACGAAGCGAAACAAGTATGTATGGATCGTAGCAAGTGGAAAAAAGTGGTCTCTGCGTACCCCTACGGGAAAGAGGCGTGATTATATGTATGTATGTATGTATTTTTAAAACATTCGGTAAAAGGTTTAAACTGATGATAACTTATTTTGATAAAGGTAAATACAGCATCTGTTTGAAATCAAGATTAAGTAACTTACTGCTCTGGCTCAGGGACCCGAAGTGGGTCTTGACCTCTGACTTTCGAAAAATAGGGTATAAATTTTTCTTTGAACGCAATATTTTTTGGCCAGTGCCAAAAAATAAATGGTATCCAGCCAAACAGACTAAATGCTTCTTTGCCAAAGAATTTTTTGAAAGTCCAGAAAATGTATCAGAGTTTAGCGACTCTCGTATTTCTACTTAATTGACACTTACTTAGATTAATGTTTGAGGACGGTGTTACCGTAGACTATAGATGGAATAGAACTGCTCAACGTTCCAGTTGAAACTTTAATTGTGTACACCTACGAATCAAGCAAGGTTCAATTTGATTTTTATTTATATATTTTATTTTGACAATGTTTAACAGCACTAGGTATCAGTTTAGAAATACTGTTTTTAAATGACAATAACAGTTAACAAAGGAAGAAAAGATATTAAAATCGCAGCTTCATTTTCTTATACAGGTATAAGAAAATGAAGCTGCGATTTTAATACGATGGTACCCTGCCGCAATGACGCCTTGTTATTAGCAGAATCGAGACCCAGGTGAGACCCAGGTGAGAGGTTGTAGATACTATATTATCTCAAGACAAGCACTTCCATTGCTTTCGAAAGGGTACCCTTTCGAAAGCAATGGCAGCTATGTTGCCACCGAAAATTGAACTTTGTGCACTTGGAGTGAGATTGAAAAGCAATGAAAATCTAAAACTGCATTGCGCGTGAAAGGGTTAGCAGTTTTAATTACATAAACTTTAATATTAGTAATAAACGTAGAAGTTTTGAATACTCAAGACCGATATATCAAAACTTTCGTAGGTAATTAACTTGAGTACTTAAGCTTTCCGTGTTTTACTGCAGACTTATTTAGTTTAATAACGCTTTTATGAAATAAAAGCCAGTGGCAATGCATCCGCAAAGAGTCAATTCATTAGTTATAGCCTTACTGTCCCACTGCTGGGAAAAGACCCCACCATCATTGATATCAAGTCATTGCTGGAACTGATGGGTAAGTTTAATCACCTCGCTTGACAATTGAAGTGATCACATACCTACTACCTACACTAATACTGCAACTGCTACCCGGTTTATACATCGAAAACTACGAAACATAGTATTATAATTATATTTAAAATAATTTAACAAGCCCGATTACAAAATTTTAATGTTTGTGTTTTTCTCGGGCATTGGCATTGTTGCTAACGCTTGTGAGTTGGTAATGCTGAATTTAAATACTCTAAATAGTTATTATGATATAGAAAATAGATATGTTTTATTGTAACTAGTTTAAATCTTTAAAAATAAATAATACTACTACTACTACTACTCATTTTTGTAAACTGTAATTAGTAAGAATGCAATAGTGATGTTGCAAACAATTAAATTCAATTAAGGTATCGCTTACCCACATAATGTAGACGCAGAAAATGTCTCTATCATTAATCATACCTTACCTCAAATATAAACAACGCCACTTCTAAAAGTTGGCTATGTCTACACAAAGAGGCGCAGATAATTGAGCGAGCGGGAGACAGTGATAAATCCGGGTTTAATAAGTGCCTACACACAACAGTTTGGAGACGACACGATTCTATCCGGCCCCCGATAATACTGTGTCTATAGCAAATTAGTAGTGTAACACTAATCCTCTTATTAGGAAAATCAATTCTTACGTACTTATTAAGTGTGTATATTTATATAGGAATGTGTAAAGGCTTAGGTTGATTGGACAATTGTAACTGTCAATCCTGTGTCACGATTAATAGTGAAAGGTTTGATTGCATTATTTTGTTCCTATTTTTTTGAGGAGCTCGATGGCGCAGTGGTTAACGCGCCCGGTCTGCGAGTGCTGAGGTTCTTTCGCAAAGGCCGGTCATCGGATAGGTGACCAAACTTTTTATCAACTCCAGCTTCATCGTGTTGCTGCATCTTGAGACGTCGGTGGAGGTGGAAGCGATGACTTTAAAATCTCCTGGAAGGGAATACAAAGTTTAAAATACTATTAACAAATTAACATTCTTTATTCAACTATCATTTTGATATTGCTTGTATATTTAGAAAGGCACATAAAGCCGTTGGTCCCGGCTGCATTAGCAGTCATTAACAACCACCAATTAGCACAGGGCACGCGTGGTGGTTTATGGCCCATTCTCCCTATCTAACCATATGGAAGGCTCGTGCCCCAGCAGTGGGGACAAAAAATAAGCTGATGATGATGATGATGAACTAGTTATTTTTCTTATTGTTGCTGACAAGTTTATGGAGTTAGTTTTAAACTGAATTGAATTAATAAACATAAATAAATAATAATCCTACCAATATTATAAACGCGAAAGTTTGTAAGTATGGATGTTTGTTACTCTTTCTCGAAAAAACTACTTAATGGATTTAGATGAAATTCGGCATACAGATAGTTTATAACCGGGAATAATACATAGAATACTTTTTATATCGATATTCACACGGGAACGGGAACCACGCGAGTGTAACCGCGAGCGGCAACTAGTATAATAATAATGATATGGTATGTAGCTGTGGTAATCCGGCTTCTAGACTACTCAAGTAGCCAAGCCAAGGGTTTTGCTTATGCAAGCCTGTAGCTGCCTGCACGCCAATTAGGTTTAACTTAACACCCGCTGTTTAATTCCGGTGAGGCTAGACTGAACCACCCACCCGGCCCACCAGCATATCCAGTTATAGCTCTGTGAAGACGAGCAGTTATTCTTATTTTTTAACCGACTTCAAAAAATATATACGAGTCGAATTTAGTAACCTCCTTCTTTTTTGAAGTCCACTTGTCATGTTAATCTTTGGAACAGGCCATATTTCTGCAAAAAAATAATTTCACATTATAACAAATCTTTTAAGGGTATAAATCAAAAACTTTTTTACTTTTCCAACTCACTAATTAATTTAGAAAGATGTACGGCCGCGTCTCAAAAATATACGTCGGTGTGATTTCCAGAAACTAAATTATTTTTTTATTACAAATAAAAATAAATTGTGATCACAACTCATACCCAACAACAACCCACTCTACTGAGATGGCAAGGAACAGGCAATATCATCTAAGCTCATAATTCACCATATTATACAATGTTATACTTGTATTTCTGTACGACATGTCATTGTGTTAAATTTCTAAAGTGTTTCTTAAATCTGCTGACCTGTGCTATATTTTCCTTCACAGAATCTTAAAGAATGGAATCGGAGAGAATATATTTATATATTCTAGTTTCGTATCCTACATGCCAACAGTACATTGGAAAAACTACCGAAACTTTTTCAATTAGGTACCTACTATTAATTGATTCGCTGTCAAACTTAGTTTTTAAGCCCCATCATTGTTTCTAAGTCAATGATGTATGGACTCCGACGATAGATGGCGCTGTGAGTCGCTTTCCTACATCGCGCTATGGTTTCGTTTGACAATATTTATATATAATCTGACAGTTTTAAATTTTTTAAGTTCTAAAATTATCTATTAAATTAATAATATTTTTGAAGGTACATCTTTTGACGGATTTCCGCTGAAGATGTATCGACTAATTAAGTAAGAGTGCGCCGACAAAAAAATGCCAAAAATGCAGTCACGGTTATGTTGATATAATTGAAAATACTATCGTATTATTTTGATTAGTATCAATAGAACGTTTACAATTAGTCCGATACTCCGATCCTTAAATTCATAATACACTATACCTAGTTTTTTCTACAATATCATTTAAAGTTGGACAAAAATCATTAAAACTAGTGGCGGGCGGCGTTTAGTTTATTTCCATTAGTTAATATAAATTATTGTACCACTGATTTTGTCCAAACAATCACGAATGGCTAAACTAAAAATCGTCCGTCTTACATTTTCTAGCGGTTATATATTATTATTTTTCAATAATTTGTTTGATTTATCCTGTCTTATACATTACGGTTGGTGACGAGGGCCTGATTATGGAGCCGGGAGCATAAGATTGTTTATTGTCATGCCGGGAGGTAGATGGTGGAATTCTTTATTGGCTACTAGTAAACGAGTTTAAGTTCATTTGGTTTGTTTTAATAAGTCCTATGCATTAAAGTTGGTGACAAGGGCCTGATGATGGAGCCGGGACGTAGATAGTGGAACTATTTATTGACGTGTAGTAAGCTCTTCGAGTTTAATTTAATTTGGTTTGTTTTACGAGGGATGATGATCCAAAACATGGAACAGTTTGCCAGCACACGTTTTCCATCCTTCCTATGATATGGGGTCCTTCAAACGAGGCGTGAAGAGGCACCTTGTGGGCCGGCAGAGTGAGGGTAACTGATGCTGCGTTGTTTTCACGCTGCAACAGTTGTCGTCGCATCTTGATTCCATATTCACTTAACATCATCATCATCATCCTCAGCCCGCAGAGGTCCACTGCTGAACATAGGCCTTCCCCATGGATCAGCGTGGTCTCCATTCAAGAACACGTCTGCTCCAACGGCCATCGTCGGCTTTACGACAAATATGCCCCACCCATTGCCACTTCAGTTTTCCAATTTTCTCTGGTATGTCGGTGGTTTTAGTTCTCCGTCGAATCTCTTCATTTCGGATCCTATCCCTTAGAGAGACTCCGAGCATAGCTCTCTCCATAGCTCGCTGTGTGACTTGGAATCTATGAACGAGGCTTTTTGTCAATGTCCACGTCTCAGCGCCATATGTGAGGACCGGCAGAACACACTGCTCAAAAACTCGCGTTTTTAAGCACTGCGGTATAGATGCCTCGAAGATTTGACACAACCTCCCAAACGCTGCCCAACCCAGCCGTATTCTTCTATCAGCTTCATTGTCAAAGTTGTTTCTACCTAGTTGAAGGACCTGTCCTAGGTATATGTATTCTTGAACAACTTTGATGCTGACATTTCCGACGACAACTGGTCTATACCAGTCCTGGATCCTATGATCCACAAATGAGTTATACATGGTCTTAGTCTTGTCCAAGTTCATCTGTAGTCCAACTCGTTTGTCTCGTCGTCTAGGCTCCGCAACATCTCAGAGAAATCCTGCAGCGATTCTGCCGTAATAACTGTGTCGTCCGCGAATCTTAGGTGTGAAATGTACTCGCCGTTTATGTTTATTCCCCGTCCACCCCAACTTAGTGTCATAAAGACTCATTTAACATCAGTTGAAATGGAATCATTTGCCATGCTAAGTATAAAAAAAAATGGTGCCGGGACGTAGATAGTAGAACTCTTTATTGGCTTCTAGTAAACCCCTCGAGTTCAAGTTCATTTGGTTTGTTTTATTGAGTCCTATATGTATTACACTCGGTGATGAGAGCAAAGAGTTTGTGTTTACAAAGCAACTTTTGATAAACACAATACAATAATGACAAACTAAAGTTGATAGTTGGTGTGAACTTGTATTAATTAATTATCTTAATTAATGGCTTCGCGTTAGCATTTAGCCAATTTCAAGTTTTTTTATTATTATGTAAGTTTAAGGGTACAATTGTACGGTAGGTAGAAATTAAAATGGAGGCTCACAACACGTGTTATTACCATTGATCGGAATAGGTAGTTTTTTGTAGTACTTGCATCATAACGTTATCAAAGTATGGATAAGCTTCCGGAATCTGGAATGTAAGATTAAATTTTCGTGTTTATATGATTTTTAGATTACACACACTGAAATGAAACACTTTTGAAACAGTTACTTTTTATTGTTTGGAAGTGTACGTTACAATTTTAACACACCATTGAAATTGACCAAAAAAATATATTAAATATGTGAAGCACATGCAAACTTGAAATTAACGTTTCTATTAGAGAATTTCTTTTTATTTAATTTTTACTATTTGCACGCCTATCTTGCACTGGTTTTAGTCCAAGAATGTAAATTGTCGTTACAGTATTGGATTCGGAAAAAATCTTTGTACACATTTATTTAAGTCACTCACACACACACAGGTAGATAGTTTTCATTTGAAATATATTTAATAGAGGAGCTCGTTGGCGCAGATGGTTAGCGCCTGCGGGCGCAATTGTGGTGGTTAAGCAACTTTCGCAATGGTTGGTCATTGGATGGGTGTCCAAAAATTTATTAACTCGAGTTCCTACGTGCTTCGGAAGGCACGTTAAGCTGTTGGTCCCGGCTGCATTAGCAATCGTTAATACCCACCAATCCACATTGAGCCCGCGTGGTGGGTTATGAACTAGTCTCCCTATACCTATATATTCTGTGTCCATCCATAGGGAGGCCTGCACCCCAGCAGTGGGGGCATTAATAGGGTGTTAAAGCGAAGAAGTGTATGTATTAACTTTACCGGATACCGGAAATAGCAAAATCTATATGGGCATATCCATGTTATGCAAACGTTGCAAAAGTACATGAAAAAACTCTACCTATTCCGATCTATGGTTATTACGGAAAGAACTCGGAAGAAGAAACTCCCCGGTTTGATAAAAAAAATCGAACTTGTATGAAATGAACCGGCTTTGTGAACGCAAATGTCATCATGACGTTTTGGTATTGTGTCTTGTATATGCAATAATTTTCTTTCCCTTTGTACTTTGGTATTATAGGTTAGTATTCAACGTGTGCGCATGGACTCTGCTCCGGTGATTAATAAAGGCAAATAAAGTTTCAGTGGATTCGTTTCGTTTCTGCTCAAAACCCTTCACGAGGTGCATAATGTACCTTTCAAGCCTATTTTGTTTAGTTTATAATAATTATCGTTAGAGACAAGTATATAAAAATTGTTTTAGCTAAAATGGGAAAACAAAAATAATGATATTATCACAAAATAAGTAAGTAGAACAAGATTTAATAAAAAAATTCTTTATGTTAAGTTAGAAAGTATTGTATTATTTTATTTACTAATCATTTTATTTTACAAAATTAGAATTTTCCAACTTTTACAGATCTACTCGCGTTTATTTTACACATTGATTTTATTATTATATTTTTATTCTGACGTTTCAAACACTGCAGAGTCCGCGGACCGTGGCCATAGGGAGACTAAGGTTGGTCATCTCATAATTAATTGGTATCTTGCATACCCTCCTTCCAATTTAATCGGGTGTTTCCGTTTTACGCAGGAAGACCTTATCGTATCTTTTGCTCTGGCAGTATGGTGTTGTGGCTGGGATTTAATAGCTTGTATGATGGGATCTCAGGCCGGTGGTATATTCCAACCATCTTTTCTATTATAATTAAAATGTTTTTTGAAATTAAAAATATTATCAGTATCGTCCTAACCTCTTTCATATCATAAACTCTTTCTGCGCAAAGCGGAACACCACCGTAAAAGTTGATTTATTGAAATATGTAGTGTTCGCGTAAACTTTAGAAAACAATAAACATCATCATCATTTTAACGTTAGAATTACCTACCTACGGCTATTTACTACAGCATTTTTTTTTTATGGTAAAAGGAGGCAAACGAGCAGGCGGGTCACCTGATGGAAAGTAATCACCGCCGCCCATGGACACCCGCAAAACCAAAGTTATCGCAGATGCGTTGCCAACCCTGAGGAAGGAGTTGGATATTGAGGAGGGAGTAGGAATTGGGAGGGGGGAGGGGTGAGAGATGGGCCTCCGGTATTTTCGCTCACCGGACGAAACACAACAGCAACGAGTGCCGTTGTTTCACGCCGATATTCTGTGAGAGGGTGTTATTACACCAGGCGAGCCGGGCCAAAAGCATTTTAGCATATCTAAAATATGTCGCTAAAGTAGCTACCAGGTTTGTATTAACAAAATATATTTGTTTCTTTCTAGGTCCATTTCGATTGTAAATCATAAAAATATTCCTACAGCGGCTTGTGTAATAAGTCACTTCATTAATGAGTGATAGTAAGACTGAAGGTACACTTTACCCAAAAAACTATAATGAATAAGAATGTTAATTAGTTAGGATAGCAAAACCTTAAAACAAGATAACCTAGAGCAGGTCGAGTTCTGTAGGGGGAAGAATATAATACGTAATAAACGAAAGCTGTAATTTGATGAATTAAAGAACACTACATTTGTTGATGATGATTCCAAATGTAAGTGGAAATTAAATATATTTTTTAAGGTAATACCTAAATATAAATACATCAGCCTTCCCGGTAGCATAATGGTCAGTGCAGCCGCCCAGATTGCGGAAGACCTAGGTTCGATCCCTGGCTGGGTCGGGTAGGCATTTAATTTTTTCACTTTTATAAATATTTAATTTAGCTTCAGAGCAGCAACCCATTAGTGCATAACGTCCGATATATCAGACTTCAATAAAATGTTTATTTTATAAGTTATTATTTTTGATTTTCAAAGTTTATCATTATAAGATAGTAGTTTATTATATTTACTCTTATGGTAACACTGCCGTTATGAAATGAAACAACGCGACTTCGTGTCAGCTGTCAGTTTCCAAAATGGCGGCACACGGTCAACATTCTTCGCGGCGAAGGTAAGATAATATTATGATTCTTTTTGTATTTTGTTTGGTAATTGGTGTTAAAAACTGATATTTTTATTGCTAAACTATCATATTATTTATTTACAATGTTAGTTTTACGTTACGATCTCGTTACGATCTCACCTGATGGTAAGTGATGATGTAGTTTACGATGTAACATGCTTGCCTAGAAGGTACCGATTTACTCGTGACTTGAAGACCCCAATATTATATTTGATAGGAAACACAGACTGAGGCAAGGAGTTTCACAACTTTGCGGTACGTAAGAAAAACGCTTCGTACGCATTGGTGGAATCTCTACTTTCTAACTATGGCGTCGCACATTTTGTCTGGTTGTTGTGTTGTGATAGAAAGTTTATGGAGGAATCAAATTGAATAATTCCATTGCACACTCTCCGAAGTGAATCCGATAAAAAATCGAAAGACTTGCGACCTGGCGCCGATTTTCTAAGCTCTGCAGCCTGGCATGAAATAGTTCGTCATCGTTGATAAGCTTTCTGGCTCTCCTGTCAATCGATTCCAGTAATCCAAGTTGATACTTGGCGGAACGGTCCCAAAGGTGAGAACAATACTTCATACACGACCGGACTTGTGCTTGATATATACTAAGCAGCTGTCTCGGTGACTTTGATTCCAGGTAGGAGTTAAAATTAAGAGTCAATGACAGTTTCATACCAAGAAGCTCGACATGGTCGCAAATGGGAACAGAAACACCTCGGAAAGTTAGGAGTCAGGGTGAAAGGACTCCGTTTAGCGGAGAATAGACACGCCTGTGTTTTGGTGGCGTTGAACTTGACAGGTTCGCGTCACCCCAATTGGATACTTCCTTCAAGGATAAGTTCAAACGCTCAACCATGGTCTCTCTCAAAGACTGGATCTGAGCTCCACCAGTTCGTGCGTTGGATGTATAACTTTCTAAGACAGTGCTGTCATCTGCGTACCCAAGTATACTGGGTTTTAACAGATCGTTATGTAGCAAAAAAAGTGTCGCAGAGAGTACTGACCCCAGCGTTTAGCGCAAATTAATCGGATGAGCAGCCATCAATGACTACTCGAATCGATCAATCCCGCGGGAAGTCTGAAATCCAGGCACACAGGCTAGCAGGTAAGTCAAATGATGGAAGCTGATTGATAAGGCTGTCGTGCCAAACTGTCGAAAGCCTTAGAGATGTCCAGGGTAATGGCAAGCGTTTGTCCGTAATTCTCGATGGCTCTCTCGATGGCGACGCTACAGATGTGTGTGACGTATGCTAGGTCTCCCGTGGACCGGTTTTGGCGAAAACCGTATTGACTGTCTCTAAGGAGAGCCTTCGCTTCTATAATATTAATACACCCGTCCCTATTGATCAGAGATAATGACATGACATGACCTGTCACTTGTCACCATTTATTATTTATTATTGATATCTCGTAAAAACAACATTACACCTATTACTAAGATTCCGCTGTCCGTCCGTCTGTCCGTCTGTTACCAGGCTGTATCTCATGAACCGTGATAGTTAGACAGTTGAAATGTACACACACACACAATGTCACAGATGATGTATTTCTGTTGCCGCTATATAACAACAAACACTAAAAAACAGAATAAAATAAATATATTTTAATGGGGCTCCCATATAACAAATGTGATTTTTTTGCTCGTTTTTGCTCGATATTGATAACGGCAACAGGTAGGCGCTTGAAATATTCACAGAATATTAAGAAATATATCTTAATATTATTCACTTTAAAAATAATTAATCAAATTAAAATAAAAAAAATATTAAAGGGGGGCTCCCATACAAAAAACATGATTTTTTGTGCTCGTTTTTGCTCGATATTGATAACGGCAACAGGTAGACGCTTGAAATATTCACAAAATTTTGAATTATATTATTTAATTTAAAAATAAATAATTAAATTAAAATAAAATTACTATTTAGGGGGGCTCCCATACAATAAACGTGATTTTTTTTTTTTTTCTCGGTCTTAATAACGATAACAGGTAAAAACTTGAAATATTTTTATAGATAATGGTACCTTGGTGCGCGAGTCCGACTCGCACTTGCCCGGTTTTTTTACGATGTTTCATTCAAATTCAAATTCAAAAAATATCATTTATTCAGTTTAGGCTACAAGTAGCTCTTATGAATGTCGCTATGCCATCGGTTCGTAAGTCTACTCTGGGCGGGAGATCTTGCACTGAGAAGAACCGGCAAGAAACTCAGCAAGTGTCCAGCTCTTTTCTCCCTTACAGCGTCAAAAAAAATAAAAATTGGAAAATGCCCTATCATAGCAGGACACTTTCCATTACAAATAAACACAAAAAATATAGAAGACAACCACAACATGTAAAAAAACAAAACAAATAAACAAATCTAATATATCAAATTTACATCTGGTATAAGTTAAATTTCCACAATGTCATACAGTACCACTACAGTACTCTAGTAAAAGTCAAAAATTGTTTAAGAAAAACAAAGTCAAACTATAGTAATTAATACTATCAATGAGATAAGTATGCAAGAGCAGACCTGCCTCCACAGGCGGCACCCGTTCACGAGTATGACATATGAATCAGCCACCGCTTCGCTCAACCATATTTTAGGGAACGTAACGACCCGACGCACACGCCACCACCGCAGAGACAATAAAGAGAGCATGACACACTCAAGATACTTTAAATAAAAACTTAATGATCTATTTAACGCAACGCTGTTTGTTATCTGTAGGACACTGTTCAAAACTATCATATCAGTATAAAAATTATATAAATTAATTTTATTATGTATATTGATACAAATAGAGTATAATGTGTTTTTTATTACAACCAGGCTGTTTTATCATCTAATTATTCTTTGACTTTAATAATAACCTTTTATAAAAAAGTGTAACTACTTACAATGTGAAATAACATGTGCAGGCGAGCAGACTAAGATGACCACACATTCTTATCATTAAAATTATCATCAATTTTATAGTAACCTTTTTTCATTAGACCTTGTTTTATTTCTGTCTTAAACTTGTGTAATGGCAATTCTGTTAGAGTGAAAGGCACTTTATTGTATATTTTTATACATTTCCCAACAAATGAATTACCAACTTTATTGAGTCTAAGTTTTGGAACAGCAAGTTTGTTTTTATTTCTTGTGTTAAAATTATGGGTATTACTTTTTTTTTCGAATTTATCTAAGTTTTTATAAACATAAATGATATTTTCATAAATATACTGTGAAGCTACAGTTAAAATATTAATCTGCTTAAATAACTCTCTCAGCGTATCACGGGGCTTAAGGCTATAAATAGCTCGAATGGCTCTTTTCTGTAAAACAAAAATGGTTTCAATGTCAGCCGCTGAGCCCCACAATAAAATACCATACGACATGACGCTGTGAAAGTAACTAAAGTAAACCAATCTTGCCGTTTCTACATCAGTAAGTGACCTCATTTTTCTAACCGCATAGGCAGCTGAGCTAAGTCTTCCTGCCAGGGCAGCAATATGAGAACCCCATTGTAATTTATGATCTAAGGTAATACCCAGGAAAACTGTCGAGTTAACTATTTCAACTATTTCATCGTTCATAGTGATACTGGTATTAACCTGCTTCACATTGGGCATCGTGAATTTCACACATTTAGTTTTTTTTGCATTAAGCAGCAGGTTATTAGTGGTAAACCAATGTAATATTTGAGAGAGAGTATTACTTACGTCGTCAAATATTGCTCTTTGTCTATCAACTTTAAAAATCAATGAAGTGTCATCAGCAAATAATACTATCTCACAAAGATCTTCGGTGTAGTAAGGTAGATCATTTACATAAATGAGAAATAAAAGAGGTCCTAATTTTGAACCCTGGGGCACCCCCATAAGTAACGGGGCGCCAGAAGAATCAGTACCGTTAATATTAACTTTTTGAACTCTGCCAGTAAGGTATGATTTCAATAAGGTAAGTGAGTTGTCTGAGACACCATAATGTTCCATTTTTAATAATAAAGTATCGTGATCGACACAGTCGAAAGCTTTCGATAAATCACAGAAGATACCTATCGCATCCTGTTTCTGCTCCCATGCATCGAAAATATGCTTAATGAGTGCAACTCCCGCGTCGGTTAAATTTCTACCTTTAGTGAAACCGAATTGTTTGTTATGAAGTAACTGGTTATCTGTAAAATGTGACAGCAATTGATTAAAAATAACTTTTTCAAAAATTTGACTAAGAGCCGGTAGTATGGATATAGGCCGAAAATTAGATGGGTCACTTTTATCGCCTGTTTTAAATAACGGTATTATTTTACTGTACTTCATTAAATCTGAAAATACACATTCATCAACGCATTTATTAAATATTATTGCTAAATTAGACGCGATAGAAGATATTATAGATTTTAATATATCAGTGGAGATACCCCAAAGATCCTCAGTCTTTTTTATATTAAGTTCTCTAAAAGCTTTTATTATTATATCAGAATCAATATAGTGAAAATTGAATGGAATATTACATATTTTTACACTCGACACAAGAAGAGACTGGGCAAGATGTTTACAAGAATTTAATTTATTTGATGTAATGAGTGGAATTTTTGTTAAAAAATGTTTCAAACGCGCCTGCCACTTCCGTATCACCATTGATGTAAGCATTATCGACTTTGAGTTCAAGTATACGATCACGAGACCTTACTTTACAAGTTTCTTTATTAATGACGTTCCAAGTGGCTTTTATTTTATTTTTTGAATTCACAATCTTTGCCCGAATGTAGTTGGCCTTTGCTATGGAACAAACATTTTTGAACATTTTTGAATAATTTTTAAGATATTCAATTACACTTGGATCCTTAGAGTTTGCCTTTATATCATATAATTGATACAATCTATTTCTACTCCTGTAGATGCCAGCTGTGGCCCAATCACTGAATTTAGTTTTAGACTTATCTACTTTGATTAATTTTTGAGTAAAGTTGTTACTAAACTCTTTTTTGATTATTTCGAATAGATTGCCGTATAAGATGTTCGCTTTGTCGTTGTTACATGGTATTTGTAACACTTTATCATTAACATTCTTCTGAAATCTGTCTAATCGATTAGTGGTCACTGGCCTGTATAAAATATTCATTGAATAATAATATTGGTGCTCAAATCTAACTATCTGACCACTGTGATCAGAATTTATAAAATTTATTATTGATTTCTCAATATCATTACAATTAGAAAAAATATTATCTAAACAGGTAGCTGATGTGGCTGTAACTCTTGTAGGTTCATCAAAAAGATTTTGCAAGTTAAACGATTTGAAAAGATTAAGAAACCTTACCGAGTTCTGTGAGTCATCTATACTAATATATAAAGCTGAAGAGTTTGTTTGTTTGTTTGTTTGAACGCGCTAATCTCAGGAACTACTGGTTCGAATGGAATAATTATTTTTGTGTTGGATAGTCCATTTATCGAGGAAGGCTTTAGGCTATATAACATCACGCTGCGACCAATAGGAGCGAAGCATCAGTGAAAAATGTTGCAAAAACGGGAAAAGAGCCAAAAAATTAAAAATGCTGCCGAAAGTCACTATTCCACGCGGACGAAGTCGCGAGCACAGCTAGTCTAAAATATTTATATTAAAGTCGCCACATACAACTATCCTCTTTTTACAATTGCATACCTTTTGCAAGGTTTCTTCCATAATGGACTCAAATAAGTGGTAATTACCAGAGGGAGGCATATACACACAAACAATAACATACTGCTCGAGCTCCGCACATGATAGTTCAATATTTCGTTCAACTGAGAGAGATACTATGTCTTTACGCTCCTTTGATTGTAATGTATCGTTAATTAATATCAGTGACCCACCTCTTATAGCAGACTCTCTTGTGAACGAACTAATGACTTTATAATTATCAATGCTTACTAACAGTTCGCATTGTTTTAACCAGTGCTCGGTTAAGCATAATACATGTACATTTTTTTCATTTATATATAATTCTAATTCTAATTCTTTTCCAGAAAAGCCCTGAATGTTTTGATGTATAATGTTTATAAAGGTGGACATTTCATTTGTCTTAATATTTAAGTCGCAAGAGTTTTCCTCTATTGTCTGAGTGATCAATTTAAATTATTGTAAACGGATTGATTTGGAACAGATTCCAATGTACAATTTACAATGTCAATATTCTGCCCAATAGGGGCAGATAGGCTAGCCAAATTTTTGGCTGAGTATTCAATATAATATGATAGCGATAATGCTATCTGTCTCTTAAGATATTTATAAAGATAAAATTTATCTTTTGTCAAATATAATTTATTATCTAAATACTTATTTAGGTCAATTAAATGGAATTTATTCTTATTATTAAAAGTCAGAGTATGTAATGTCATATTTATTTAATGCCTTATATTGTTTTCAGTCTGTGGCAAGCTTTGGCTATAAGGAAGTGTGAACAAAACAACATTTTTAACATTTAATGAATACAATAAATCAATACATTTTAACAGTTCAGTCTTGTCCATACTTTCCCTTGTGTCCCACTAAAACCAATAGTGTGGTTTTTTCATTGAATTTGTAATTCATAATTTTTCTAATAATATCATGATAAGTTAAACCAGGCGTACAATAATTAGTAACAGTTTGTCCCAAATATGTACTTAATAATTGGCCCATGGATTTCCCAAGTTCATCACTAAACATGATAGTCTCAGATTTTACAATGTTATTCTGAGTGGAGGAACTATTGGTATTTTTACATTTCTTTTTATTTGATACAGATGAAGGACTTTGGTGATGATGAGTGAACAAGGACTCACAGACTGACTGAGGGCTGCTAGATGAGCTATTTTGGTCTGACTGGTCACAATTAGACTGAATGAGGCACTTTAAAGCAAGCATGTGTTCCTCGCACTCATTTTTAGCACTATTATACTTATTCGTCATTAATTCTAAGGATTTGTGAAGGTTACAAATCTCAATTTCCATTTTCCTTATGTCACTGTCATATTCGGTAATATTATTTTTTAATAATAATGAATACATATCAAGTTCATCGCCAAGTTGCCTTCTCTCTTTAATATACATAATTTTTTTGTACATACATTTTTGCCTTTTAATAAGTTTTTTTTTTCAAAATCGCGGCAAAAAGGAACAATCGTGGCGTAAACATACTAAAGACTCAGTTCTCTAAATTAAAATTTGTTACATCAGGTCCACACTCAATGGCTGTAAAAATCTACAATCACTTACCTAATGACATAAAAGAAAGAAGAAATGACACAGTTCATAACAAACTTGAAGAAATATCTTATTAATAAAAGTTACTATAATATAAATGAGTTCTTTAATGATAAATTTTAACAATAATTTTAAAGGGCAATATTTTACTGTAATTTAATTTTACAAATATTTTATTTAATTGAATATGAGATAAATCATTTTAAATTTAATTAATATTTTTATTTTATCATGCATGACATATAAGACAATAATTTTTATTTTTATTTTCAATTTTTATTTTATTTTTTATTTTTATTGTTATCATTTTGTTATTAATAATTTCTTTATTTTTTATTTTGTAATGAATAGTATCTAATAATGTTACATGTATTACAATTTTTAATTTTTAATTTATTTAATGTTAAAATGTATAATACAATATTTAATAAGCTAGCTATACTCCCTCTGTTTGCTATGCCCTTACGGGGCGCTACATTTTTATTTTAACACATTTTGTACCTATTTATATAATTACTTTGTACACCAATGTGGCATGCAATAAATGATTTGAATTTGAATTTGAATTTAGTTTTGGCTATATACTTATTAATTTTAACATACTTTTTAAATTTGTTTCTACTGCACTGAACAATCCCCACTTCAGTATTTAAATTTAAGGTTTTTAAAGTGTCATCACTTGTCAGATCAATTGTTACAATGGGTTCCGATATTTGTGCAGTAGAAACCAGGCTGGGCGCACTACCGACTAACTCATCAAACAAGCTGTGGCTATGGGAAGTCATGGTGTCTCGTTTCTCCGCCACCAGGGTGGTAATGTGGCGGTGGGCTTCTTGCAGCTCCTGCTCCAGAACCAACATGCGCTTGAGGCCCTGTTCATACTCGTCACTGCATTCCCTGAACCCAACCAGTATGCTATGCAACTTGTCCCGCTCATCTACTACTAACCTATGCTCAGTGTGCAGCTCAGTCATTTGTTTTTTCAAAACATCATATTTATTTAACGAATCCAATAGTTCCATCTCATTGTCATCTCTTTCCCTATGCAATTGTTCAACTAACCCCTTGGAAACCTCTAATTCCTTCAAAGCCAAGTCGAGTTTTCTCAATGTAACATCGAGCTTACTCTCTTCTTGGCGAGCTGAGGTCATGCTACGCGTAGTGATCGGCATTTCAGTTAATTAGAAAAAAAACAAAAGATAAAGATAAACACCAAAAAGTTGTTCGAACAAAGTATGAGAGGTTATAAAGTAAATTACAAAGTAACCTCAACGCGAAAGTGATCAAATATCACTTTAAATATATAAAAAGAACGGTATTGTCTAATGATTATTATAATTAAATGTAAAATTTACCACACAATGCTATTTAAAAGAGATGACAAAGATTGACAATAACAAAAAATGCAGTGTCATTGACTGCTCGCCGGCCGGTACGTACGATACCTGCAATTCACTAATTCACACACAATACACAGTTTTATGCACAGATTATTACGCAAAAACACTTAGAATATACTTAAATTTTGTTTCGTGATGAATTTTGGGACCAAATATAAGATTAAATAATAAAATTAGTAAATAAATTTGAGACAAAATGCAATCAGCTGTTAGCCGTAGTGTTGCCACAGAGGAAAAAATATCCGGGCAGTCCAAGATTCCGGCTGCTGTTGTTATCTTTCGCATATATTTATTTACTTATTTATTTGGTAATAGGTAAACCAACAGTACATATACACAACATTATAAGCAGTTACACTATAGGTTTCTTATTCTAATATATATACCATTATAAGGCATACACAGCACTGTAGTTGTAACAAGCAACAAAATTACAAAACTTACTGATTATACGAGTATAGATTATCAGTATCACACAAACAAACACATTCCCTATTTAAATGCGTATACAAACATATAGACAAACATACAAATACACAAATGCAAATGAAAATCATACAAGCGATTACGATGATAAAATATGTTGAGTAGTTTTAATTTAAATTTACGATGAAATTCGTCAAAAGTATCAAGCTCTCGGCATTTTTTGCATACATACTATATGTAATTTTTTTTGTTAGTGACCCTTAATAGCCACTGCTAGGCAGAATTCCTTCCTTTTCTTCCAAGCCTCAACCGTCTCTGGCCAGTAAAAACAACATCGAAATCAATATTTGAAATCGCCCAACTTATACCTTGGACCATTGTCAAAAGCAGAGTACCTCGGATAGAGTTACTTACAGAGAATCTTTAACGATGCCTTGTTAATGGCTGGTTTGTTTTGGGCCGGCTGCTGAGCAAACCCAGACCGCGAGCTCTCTGCCTCAAGACTTTTATTTATTTTGCTAGTTAGGAATTTCTCAAGCTTTTACTACCGGCTTTGAGGAACGAAAAACGTCCCTAGAGTGCATTGAGACTCTGTAATGTTTCCATGATTGTGCTTTTTTCAGGCTTCCTTTAGACTTACTTGTTACCTTGGCAGACTTGTTATTTAACGGTAATATATAACTATCTGTTATGTGTTTTTGTATAAATATATTATATACGGTCAAAACTTTCATCACTCGTCATACTTACGACGATGTATATAAGCGTATAATTAAATAGGTACTTACATCTGGTTTGCAAAAGTTTACGCAAACGATAAGCATATTAAAAAGAGAAAGAGTATGATCCTTGCTGTGAGCACGGACCCTGCAAAAGGCAAGGTCCTTACAGGGTCCATGGTCACACGTGGTTCGAATCATCAGTATAATAGGTACAATATGTTGGTCAGTATAACAGCGTTCCTACTGCACTCTGCCCATCTTTGAGTATCGTGGGGGTATTTTGCTGAGACTGGGTCCATGTTGGCCTTACACACTTCTTTTTTTTGAATATATTTTCGTTTATTTTTTTACATTTTTCTGTAATTCTTTTTTTATTCACTTTATTTTGTGTTGTGTTTTATTTTCATAAGAATTATTTTGTTGTGAATCGTATGCGTGTGTGAGTGTCATCTATATATATCGCGGGTCTCATACATTATGGGCGTATCAGCATTAATACAACTACTTATACACGACAAAAAAAAAACTCCATAACTTTTGTTTTTGTTTGCGCATTTGGAGCATTTCTATGAAGTATACGTTTAAAAAAAAGGTTAAAAGAGTGATTTGAAGCAAAGTCCATTTAAAGCTTAACATACTGTTGTTTTCGTGGTTACTCCTCTCTTACAGAATACATTTGCGAGACTTCTAAGGAAAAAAAATACTAAAATCCATTATATTAAGGGCGTAAAAACATACTCCGAAATTATGGATCATTATAAATTTTTTTTTATAAGATTATTATATAAGATTATTAAAATTTTCTTTATTAGAAATAATATTTCGATGCTAAATTATTCAACCATGCAAAAACATATTTATATTTCTTAATTTCCACTTTAGCCATAATTATACGCCTCTTTTGCACGATGACTAATAAATTTAGTAAGGAATGAAGAACAGGCGTACAGTTCAGCGACATTAAAAAAGCAAGAAATATTTTTTGTATAAGTAAAAATCCTATGTACCTACTCTGAGTTGAATAGAGGGTCGTATGAACATACACCTGTGTTGCCCGACAGTAATGTAGTAATGAAGCTACTATCTTATTAATTTATTATACGCCCACTAATTATGTCTCGAATGCATGTTTATTCATTAGTGATATAATACGTCTTTTTAATGTTATTATTTACACTAAAAAATATTATGTTTAAAAATATGACGAATTGAGGGGTTGTCTTCCAGGTACCCACCTGGAAGACGAACCGAATAGTAAAATAAAAAAAATGCATTTTTGCGAGAACGCCTCTATTGCATGAGACCGACGATATGTATGTCATAAATGTTTTTATTTCGATTTTTCTTTCTTTCTTTCTATCTTCTTTTATGTAAAATAAACGCGAGTAGATCACTCAATTTTACAGTGTTAAATTTCACCGTAAATTAATTAGTAAACGATCGTAAGTATTAATGAACTCTAAAGGGTGTGTCTCAGTCTGCACGAAACATATATTCAACTGTGCATGTTAGTTAAATGTTTAGCGACTACCGTGGCTGACTGTACGCTGAGTACGTTACGTGAGGGTGTCACTTGTACGGCTTAGTTCGGCGGCACCACTCGCTGCCAATTACAGTCGCGAGTTGATCAACATTGCACACCGGTCGGAAACTCTAAGTGCAAGCTCAAAGAGCACGTAAGGTTTTTGTTGGAAGACAGAGTTTCTCATCGTGTGTAATGTCATTTTGATGAAAACTAAACACGTTTATTTTAAGTGTGATTTATAACCATAACGAAATTATCGACAAATTAAACAAGTAAAAACTATATTTAAATGCATTTTTTTATACATTGACATTTCATATATTTTGATGACTACTCAGCCTGATAATAAGGAAAAATGGAGTCCAGACGTGAAGACAACTGGTGCAGCGTGAAAATAACACAGCATCAGTTACGCCCACTCTGCTGGCTCACAAGGTGCGTCTTCACGCATCGTTTGACGGACCCCACGTCGTAGGAAAGAGGGAAAATGTGTGTTGGTAAACTGTTATATCATTTGGAAGTGCGACAAAGAGACGAGTACCAAATTTCCACAAAAAAAAGTGAACAGGAACCGAGTGGCAAAACGCTCAGCTCGATGTACGGAGGTCCTGGGTTTGATTCCCAGCCCTGGTTTTATTATCGCCAACCCGCATTTGGCAAGCGTGGTGATTATGACAATACCCATTAATTGTAGCAATTATTTTATTTTAATAATATAGACTATTTAGTTAGACCGGGTACAAAAGTTTATTATGAAATCTTATTAAAATTTGTTTGACTGCAATGCAATTTTATAAGCCAACAACAGCAATTTAAAAGCAAGAAAAAGTACTAGACTTAGAAACGTAGGACGGCAACCGGCTCGGTGGAGAGACGATATAGATAGAGTAGCTGGAAAGAACTGGTTCGGAATGGCTACCTACAGACAGATATGGCGCAAAGGGAGAAGCCTACACTCAGCATTAGGTGGCCTCAGGCTGAAGAAGAACAGCAAGTTATTTTGCAGTCAGTTTAAATCCCAAAAACGTACTTAGCTTGGGTGAAGTACAGTGAATGTACGATACCGTATATACAGAGACGCACCCTCGATACAATCAGTAGTGAAGCTTCGCTTGATGCCAGCTCATTGAACACAATCGCATTTGTCGCGCCTCAGCACTTAGTGCAACATTCGTCGTTCAATGTTCGTGAATACGTGAACGAAGTAAATGCAAAAGCAATGTTTAACAATTTTTGACAAATAAATTTTATTGTACAGTGCAAATATATGGGCGATCAACCACCAGCTAAATACTCTAGAGCAAGTCTAAAAACCCAAAATTACTAAGTTTTGGCTAAGGACAGTGTATGCATGACAATCATGTATTTTGTTGCACAAAAGTAATATCTGGTTGGGGTAATAGGTACCCTCTTAAACTTGATTATTGTATCCCACTTAGTCTTACCGGGTGTTATAAAGAACACTTCTAAAAGTAATAGATGTACCCTAATGTCAACATCAACAACATCAAGTGAGGTGAAGGCCAAGTGCTTGCCCATAAGATATTAAAAAAAAAACATTATTGATATATGGTTTACCATGGCTGGCATGGTTGGCTTTAGCCACCCAAGATTACGCACTACCAAAAAGTACGTATTCTATTGTTAGAGATATATTCTCAGCCAGGCTCCTGGGTTTGCGGGGCCCATTAGCACAAACCACCTAGATGTCAATGTGATATCCCCGTCTAGTCAGGCATTCCGCCGATCTAGACTTTTTCTGTGGAACTGCCCTAGCTGGCCGCTCCTCAGGGCGGCTAAGGGACAGCCTATTGGTTAGTCAAATTAAAATTTTCTCAAAAACTCTGGTGAGTTTTTAGGTTAGCTTTTAGTTAGTTTTCAGGTTCTACCAGGAGAGCCTGGTGGGCTCTCCTGGTAGAACCTGCCAGCCGGAATAAAAGAGGGCGGTGGCGAGGAAGGCCAGGGAAAGATGGGTTCCTCCCCGCTTGTCACGCCTGCTGGCGCTGCTGAGGCGCTGCTGCTGCGTGTATTGCCCGGCTCGTGCCGCTTCACGCGCAAGCACGATGTCACCACACACCAATACGAATCACTCTCCCACTAGAGGTTATACGTTGACACAAAACTCGCGTTTCCAAGCTGGGTTTCGATTCAACCACGCAGCCGGATTTGCCCTCGTTAGGACATTACAAAATTAACCAAAAGTTACAAAATTCTCTCTCTCTCTAGTGAGCTCCAGGTACTTTTAATCGCAAAAATAGTAAACTATAATTTGAAGTCGTGAAAATAGTATCAAAGTGAAAAGTGTTGTGTAAATATAGCGCACTAATGTTATCTCTAAAAACTATCAAATAAATCACACCAAACAAACAGTGATAAGTAATTGTGAAAATTACATCAATAAACGGATACAATTAAACAAGTGACATCCATCATTGAAAAATAAAAACACCATAATATGATCAGTGCTACATAATAAAACATCAAACAATACCACAAATCGCAGTCAAAGTGTTTTTCTCGGACATCAATTCAAACAGGCAGTTAATTTTATTTAAATGTAAATCAGTGCTACGCAACTATCAACCCTATACAGTTGGAATAACGAAATTAGTGAACAACTACGCCATCTGTTGGCTATCTACGAAACTCCGTTAAGGACAATCCTACAAAAAACAACAAGAACAATATAATATTCAATTTTCGTAAACCTTGTATCGATCTCAGTGGTGCAACGGCGCAAACGACGGACTGAGCCACGTCCCGCAAACCGCGGATCGATCCCCGGAAAAAATTAGTTTAAATTGGGATTTCTCTACGTACCGATTATCATTGTTTTCTTATATTTTCTTTTTTTTTAATAATAATTTACTTATAATGGATGAAAATGTAACTTATCGTAAAATTAGACGAAGCAGTTCACTTCACAACATTTCGTCGACCCCGAGTATGTTTGACTCGACAATGCTGAGTTTGCCCAATACTTCGTTAAATATTACTGGCACGATTCAAGAACTGAATGAAAAAGTGAACACACTATCGACGGACCTACAAATTGCTCATAAAGAAATCAGCAATTTAAATAGCGATGTAACTCGACTCAACACTGAGCTACAAAAATGTTTACAAGTAATAGAAACTTATAAGACTCTTAATTTAGATGAAAGTTGTAAAATAACCACTCCACGATCAAGGCGCCAAAGAAAGCGTAGCCAAGAAAAAAACATAACTGAATCACCTAAGACAGTATCCAAATCACCTACAAAGGATGTACCGGAGCGCGGGCGAGAAAATACAACACAGTTGAAGACTACCTCCACACCGAAAAAAAACAAGTCTGTCGATTGTCAAGTAACTACAGAAGAACATACGAGTATTCAGCCTACAAAGAAAATATCAATAATAAGTAGCAATAATAGAAATAAGATACTAAGTATATCAGAACAGAGTTTTGATAAATTTAAATTTTGTCATTACTTGATCCCCAATGGTAGTATTAATCAACTTTTACATAATATTCAATATAAATTGAAAGACTACACGTATAACGACTACTGTATATTGTTAATCGGTGATGATGATTTTCGTGTAACCAAGGATTACTTTGAATTAATTGATTATATTAGAAATCAATTATTATTAGTCCAACACACTAATGTAATATTGTGTGTACCAACTTTTAAATGTAATAATTTTAGTAATCTCTTCAATCTACGTATAGAGGCTTTTAACAATAGGCTATATTTAGATAATTTAATTCATGAATATGCTTTTCTTTTGGACTCGAACAGAAATTTGATATATACGCATGATATGTTTTATAGGACAGGTTTAATAAATAATCTTGGTATTAAAACAATATTTGATGACATCTTGAAACTAATGTACTCAATTGAACAAAATCAGACATTACCTAACTCGAATTTGACATATAATAATAATAATAATAACTATAGTATTAATAATGATGAAATTAATATTAATAAAGTAGAGGGAAATTTTTTTCGAATTTAATTATATCAATGTATTACATGTGAATATTAATGGTTTTCTCAATAAATCTGATCTTTTAAGCATACATTTGGAGAAACTAAACTCTAAAAGAAATTCTATCGACATACTGTGTTTGACTGAACATAATATGATGGAAAATGATGTAAAACTCAATAATTTAATTAATTACAATGTGGCGTCATGTAGTACGAGACATAATCGACATGGTGGTTCCTGTATATTGGTACACCATAGGCATACATTCATGGCCATTTTGGCTGTAACGAAATATTACATAGAGGGTATCTTTAAATGCTGTGCTGTAGAACTAACACATCATAAGTTGCTGATTATCTGTATATACAGACCCCCCAGATATAATAAGCAAGACATTGACAAGTTTTTTAATACATTAGATAGCATGCTTAATGAACTCGGGTTGAGTGGGAAGAAAGTTATTATATGTGGTGACTACAATGTGGACATCTTAAACAATAATAAGAATACAAGAAGGTTTACTCAAATAGTAAATAGCAAAACTTGAAATTTTCTTTTAAGGAACCAACTAGAGCAGCGAGTGGTAAATGCTTAGACAATATAATTCAAAACGTTGATAAACCGCGGACTAAACTATTAGAATTTGCAATATCAGATCATTCGGCACAGCTACTAACATTCCCAGCTACCCAAGCTTATTACTTACCATTTTGGTACAGCGAAAGGAGATCTTATAGTAAAGAAAATATGTCAAAATTTTCAACCCACCTAAAATCTTTAACGTTTAATGAAATTAACAATAATACACATGACCCTGAACAAGCATACGATGACTTCTTTGATCAGTTTAGTCTTCTTTACAAATTGTGTTTTCCTATTATTAGAGTCAAAAATTATACTCATCGAAAACCGAAGTGGTTATCTAGCGGTATAAAGAAATGCTCACATCGTAAACGTGAAATGCTTTGGAACTACAGAATGAACCGTACAGAAAAGCTTAAAAATGATTTTAAAATCTACTCGTCATGGCTAAACCGGGTTATCAAACAGACGCAAAAATCTCAGAACAATTATTTCATACTATCTGCTAAAAATAAATCGAAAGCTGCATGGTCAATAATTAATGAAAAAAAGAAAAATTTACCAAGGAATGAAGTCATTCAAATAAAAGTTGACAATCAAATTATAACTGACCCTTATAGTATAGCACAGGCGTTTAATGTCTTTTTTATTAATCAATCACATGCTGACCTATCTTGTAACAATGTCACTAGTAATTATAAAGCACAAAACTTCTCCTTAATACGCAATGATAAATCACTTTATATGAGACCTACTTCTCCTGATGAAATAAAAACTACGATTATGTCGTTAAAAAATACAAATAGCACCGGATACGATGAAATTTGTACTAAAGTTCTCAAATATGTAAGCAATATAATCGCGCCAATAATTAGTCATATTGTAAACTTATGTATCGAATATGGTATATTTCCAGATAAGCTGAAAAGAGCATTGGTCAAACCTCTGTTTAAAAAAAAAGACACAGAAAGCATGGCATGTTATCGACCTATAGCATTAGTAACAGTGTTCGCAAAGATATTTGAAAAGATAATTAATAAAAGGCTTTATGACTTCTTTGAAAAATTTAGTATTTTAGCTGACGAACAAATGGGATTTCGTACAAATAAATCTATAAATTTGGCTATTTATAACTTTTTAGACATTTTAATTAAAAATATTGATAAAAAACATTTGGTTAGTGCTGTGTACATGGATCTAACTAAAGCATTTGATTTTGTGGATCACGAAATATTGCTTCACAAACTAGAGCAATATGGAGTTAGAGGTAATGTTCTAAAATTAATTGCATCATATCTGACGAATAGAAAGCAGTCAACGCAGGTCACTCGTTTAGATATAAAACGCAAAAAAGAAGTCATCTATACGTCTGAGGTTCATTGTGTTAAACGAGGTGTGCCACAAGGAAGTGTTTTAGGTCCATTGCTCTTTCTCATATACATAAATAATTTACCAAAAGCTATAAACGAAAAAATTGTACTTTTTGCAGATGACAGCACAGCTATATTCATTGACAATAATACCCATAACCTTATAAATAAAATGAATGAAACACTATGCAATATTATCAGTTGGTTAAGTTGTAATAAACTTTGTATGAATATCGACAAAACTAATTACATGTCATTTTCTAATACTTACATTAATTCTAATGAGGACTATGACATTAACTATAGAAACCAAAAAATCCAAAAGGTGAACGTTGCAAAGTTTCTCGGAATTTATATTGATAATAAACTTAATTGGAAGAATCATGTTGATTATGTGTGTACTCGTATCAACCAGTTTTCATATGCATTGTACCGATTAAGTAAAATTGTTAACCAATCAACATTAGTAATTGCCTATCATAGTCATGTTGAATCGATCTTAAGGTATGGTATTATATTCTGGGGAAATTCTGTCGAAAAATATACTGTTTTTAAAGCCCAGAAAAAATGTATTAGAGCAATTTGTAAATTAAAATGTAGGGATAGTTGTCAGTATCATTTTGTAAATCTTGAGTTACTGACCTTACCATCTTTATATATGAAGTAGCAGCTTTTGTTAAATCAAATATAGGCATGTTTCACAATTTTAGAAGTTTAAGGCATAAAAATAATATCTGTTTTCCCCCCAATAAAACTGCTCTGTTTAATAAAAGTATATTCGGTATGGCACCACGACTATATAATCATCTGCCAGAAAGTTTAAAAGAAGTTTCGAACATTGGAATTTTTAAAGCGAGACTCAAGAAACTACTTGTAGAAAAGGCGTACTATACCGTTGACTTATATCTGAAGGATAAATTATGACAATAGAGTTGTGACATTGTGTATTTTGATGTATTTTGTGGTTATTATTTTATTATTATTATTTTGTATTTTTTTTAAATTGACATTTCGTTTAAAATTGACATTTCGTTTAATATACTTTTTTTTTTTTTTAATTATTATTGCAATTATTCTTTATTATTTTATTATTTCCTTTTTATACTGAATGTTGCATGTCAGTAAGACAGAATATGGCTGAACTATTTATAAGTACTATGTGTAAAACCAACTTCCACCTATACTTCGCAATAAATATATTTGATTGATTGATTGATTGATCTCTAGACGTTAAGGCGACGTAGTACGTTTTATCAAAATTTTCAAAGGTTCTAAACACGGTACTCAATCTGCCCGGGATTGGACAAGTATTACCAAACCCTGTGTAAAAAGTTGAGTTTTGTAAAAGTACACTCCCCAGCATAAAGGCGTCCATACAATACAGTTCGTATGAACGCGAACGGTGCAAAATTGAATCTAGTAACAAGTTGCTGCGCGACATTTCCATATTTCGAGGACGCGACGCCAGCCGGACATTTCCCAGAATTGATCGCTGGCCATGCAAAAGGCTTCGCACCGGCGATTTAGTCACTGCCTGCTGATGAATAGCACTTTGGGCTCACAAACTATGTTGCTTAGGGAGAGCACATTGAGAAAATGCTTAGTTGTGTTATGAAATGAAATTAAATGAAATGAAAATTAAATTAAATTAAGATGAAAAGAAGCACTTTTTAATGTTAAGTAATGATAATAGCCGAAAGTGGAAGTGCACTTCAGCTGGAATCCTCAACTACCGAGGTTATAACTAGCTTTTAATAAAAATATTTTGGGAGCTCTCTATCAAATCGCCGTGTCCGAAAAAGGCGACTAAGTTTTTAAGTTCGTTATGAAATAGTACCTTTGTATACACTTAGTTAGCAATAAATATTTGATTTGATCTGTTTTGATATCTAAAATCACCTTTCAGACGCTGTAGAAAAAAGGGATAAAGGAAATCATGCTACATGCAAGTTCTTCCAAGTACAGAGTCCCCTGAGCCGACGACGATGGCGTAGTAAAAAAACATTTTCAAATTTAGAATGTAACGAGTTGTGGGAAACTGGAATATCAGGGTCTCATACTGGGACCAAACCAAGTATATAAAACGTCCACTATAAACAGGGACATGCTTTGGACACTCTTGCGCACATTCCACCTAAGGGACACCCCCGCTACACACTGTTTATACTGACACCCCCCACCAACCATCAGGTCATAAGGCAGGTGTCAGACATCCTTGCGCAATAACAAGAGACCATCTGCGTCAGGTTATAACGCCAGATCAGGACGCGCCGAAGCGCATTCTGAAACCGAAACTCTTAAGACTAGTGTCTTGAGTGAGTTGCCCCGTAGACACGTATATAGTCCACTACCTAATATCCAGATAGGCTACCGGAGCTGTGAGCTCGCTCACTTCTCGTTGCACTAAGAGTACCTATAACTCAGTTTCCACCTAAGGGACACCCTGCTACACACTACTTTAAAGTTTATACTCACACCCTCCACCAACCTCACGGTTATAAAGTTAGGTGTCAGACATCCTTACGCAAGCACAAGGAACCATCTACGTCAGGTCATAACGCTAGATCAGAACACGCCGGCGCCGGTTACGCATCCTTCATCCGGTATTTTTAAGACTAGTGTCTCGAGCTAGTTGCCCCGTGGACACGTATAGTCCACTACCTAATATCTAGATAGGTTACAAGAGCTGTAAGCTCGCTTACTTCTCGTTGCACTAAGAGCACAACTCGCAGTGTACCACTGCTCGGTCCGTCAACTCTTAAGTCGACTACCAAATGTCCTCTTTGCTTGCCACCTAAGGGACAATGAAACCACAGTACAATATATTGTTAAGTTCCTGGGTTCAATTCCCAGGTCGGGCAAAGTGTGTTTTGTATTTTTCGATTCATAGCCCGAGTTTGTGATCACCACGTTGCAACATAGAATTCAATACGTTTCATTTTCACCGACTGAAAAATCGGTCACCGATTATCGGACGTAGGCGGGCGCCTTAAGGGTCACCAACAGATGACTCGTAATACGATGTACTTAAAAGACCAAACCCATTACCTTCGGAGTATGACAGGTTTTTTTTTATATTAGAAGGAGGCAAACGAGCAGGCGGGTCACCTGATGGAAAGCAATCACCGCCGCCCATGGACACCCGCAAAACCAGAGGAATCACAGATGCGTTGCCGGCCTTTAAGGAAGGAACAGGCTCGTTTCTTGAAGATTCCTAAGTCGTATTGGTCCGGGAATACCGCCGCTGAGAGCTGGTTCCACAGCACTGTAGTTCGTGGTAAAAAATTACGTGAGAAACGCACAGTAGTAGATCGCCATCCATCAAGATGGTGTGGATGGAAAGACAGTCGATTGCGTACACGCAAGCACTTCACCGCACTACAGTGCGGTGAAGGAAATCAGTGGCAGGGATCAAACCGAACAATTCCTCAGAGCACTCCCCATGATAAAGGCGATAAAATATACAGAAAGACGCAACGTCTCTCCGAAGGGCCAGTGGATCGAGCCAACCAGAGGTTACCACGTCGCCGGCAACTCGAGCAGCTCTGCGTTGAATGCGGTCAAATGGGAGGAGTACCATAGAGGCGGTCAAAAATTTTTCCACAACATTGTGACGCTCCAAGTTTTCCCACCTTTCAATATTTAAAGGAACAGCAAACAAAATTGAATAGACAAAGTCACATTGCAACTAAGTAGTTTGCGGTTACAGAATTATTTTAAATAGAAAGTGTCGCTCCGGCACAAACAATTTCAGTAAAAGTTAATTAAAATGACTGCGCTTAGCCTCAATTTAGATTGTGGTGCGATAGGCCCATTTATTTGAATAGGTAAAAGCTGGTAATGTTTTGAGAACTATAAAATTAGATAAGGGCCCTCACAGTTTTAGTTTAGCTTTAAATTTTACGTACATATAAAAGATTATTGTTTATGCTGTATTAAAGCATTAGGAGCTCGTTGGCGCAGTAGTTAACGCGACCGGTCTGCGATTGCCGAAGTTAAGCAACTTTCGCATAGGCCGGCTATCGAATGGGTGACCACAAACGTATCATCTCGAGCTCTTCAGTGCTTCAGAAGGCACGTAAACCCGTTGGTCCTTGGCTATATTAGCAGTCATTAACAACCACCAATCCGCGCTGGAGCCGATGCTGGTTGATGGCTCGTTCTCTCTATTCATATGGAAAGCTCGTGCCCCGATAGTTGGGACACAAAATAAACGAGTGATGATGGTGATATGCATATTAATAATAGTCCTTAGTAATTAACTTAGAATGCTTATTTTTTTTTATATTAACAGGTAAGCACAGTGCCTTGATCTCACCTGATGTTAAGTGATGATAAGGCCAATGATGGAAGCGCACTTCACCCGGGATCCTCAACTAGTGAGCCACTGGCTATTTTATCTCTAGCTGCCGGAACACAACAACATTGATGTTATGGCGACATATTTAGATAAGATGGTGGTAGCTAGCCAGGCGGACAAACAAGCCCTACCACCAACCAAACCGAGTACACAAACATGTACCCCCCGCTGGAAATCGAACCCGGGACCTCTGGGTCTAAACCGGTGGTCTTAGCCACTAGACCACAGAGGCGGTTGAAATGTTGATGTTAGGTATGGGTTATATCAGTTGTCTAACGGATTTGTGGGAATTGAACCATGATTTCTCGTATTTCGGCAACAACCGACCGACAACGCTTTTAAAATGCTAGCCAAAAACATGGGATTGTAGTCGGTAACAATAATGCTCGGTGCGGCAGTGCCGTGTATTGATGTTATTCGACGTATTTTTGCTTGCGTGCGGCCGGCGGCGCGGCGGTGCGCTGAGTAACTCGCTGTTTTAATAAATACACACCATGTCTTCACTTTAATATTGTATTATACATAAAGGACTAGTTGACCGGCGGACTTCGTACCGCTTTGACAGTTTCCATGACAACAAAACAAACAAATCTTTCGTCCGCTTAAGAACACCCGTATCCCATGATAGACCCCTATAGCAGCGCCACCTACTGGGCCCAATTGTAAATCTAAACCATTCTCCAATCCACTTGAACACACACAGAAAATTTCATCCAAATCGGTCCAGCCATTTCAGAATGAGTTCAGTAACGTACACTCGCACAGAAGATTTATAGATAAGATAATGTTTGCGTCCGAACCGAATGTGCAACGCCTAGACAAACCATTTAGGTTTAAAGGCGTAAAGTTGTCAAAGTGTATTTGTAAAGTTGTATTTTCGATAAATATTTTACATTAAAAAAATATATTATCATACAACGTGTAACAGAAAGTTATGGTAAAAACAAATTATTAAAATAAAACAAAAAACCCGACTGCTAAAACAACTATATAAAATAGTAGATTGTTATACAAGGAGCTAAAATTACCCAAACATGCGAGGTAGTTTTACTCCCGAGCATTAGCGAGGGAGTAAATAGAAACCGAGTTTTAATAGGTTTTTAGCGCCGTGTGTTACACTCTACTTTTCACTACGATTGCGTGAAAATAAAATAATCCAATATTATATAAAATACTTTATTTTATTAAAAATTAAATGTACTATTTGTACAATTCTGGATATTTAACGAGATGTTTTTTCCCCGGTAACTTAATTTCAGTCATCTGTGAAGATGAATGTTGAATGTTTATATAATTTTTAACGCAAATTTTGTTGCGAACAAATTACAAAAACACAAATGTTGAAAAAATTTCCACCAGCGGGGTTTGAACTTGCACCCTTCTGACATACCGGGTCAGGTGCTCTTCCAATTGAGCTATCGTGGTTCTAACCAGCCCGCCGAAATTATTCAACACTATTTACTTTTTTACTTTGAAAGCCAAAGGCGCCCATTCAATTTTTCAGTTGATGAATGTTGATTTGTCTATGGGGTAAACATGGGAGATACACGTAGTTCCAGGTTTGAGGATCCCTTGTTCGGATGTTCTGGATAGAGAATCAGCTAAATTGACTCATCTCTTGATGTCGATGGTCGTGGGTTAGTTGGGAGAATATTGATGCGTTCTGTGATACACTGGGTGATATCAAATTTGTTTTGAATGGAGTTCACGATATAGCCTTCCGCCATTTGATCGGATCTCCATCCGCCGTGGCGTTTAAACGTTGTTATATTTGCACCAGAATCCGCCAAGAGAGTGGCGGATGTTCTTCGGAAACAGTGAACAGTGGCCAGTGTACTGACTTCCGGATTAGGCAAATATATATATAGATAGGCGATCTCTTTTATTCCTGTGTGGTGCCGGGGTTAGAGAATTGCACCACCCCATCTCTTCCCGTCGGTGTCGTAAAAGCCGACTAAGGGAGCATTCCAGAGGATGGGCAGCAGCATCTTTCTGAGGTTACCCTTAACCTACTGCGATCGCCAACCCGCCTGCCAAGCGTGGCGATTACGGCAAATACCCCTCATATCCTTGGGGGAGGCCTTTGTCCAGCAGTGGACGTCTTTGGCTGAGATGATGATGATGATGATGATCTCTTTTGGCATGTTACTTAATTTTTTGTTGCCTGTAACTTGCCTTATGCATTTTCCGTTTTGATAGTTGAGAAAAATTCTCGGCGTGCCCACTCCACTCGGCCGTAAATCTTGGTAGGCTTTGACAATTTTTAGAAATTCTCTACTTATAACGAATTTCCTCTCCTTATTTGTCTTTGTATTGTATTTATTTGGCAGATTTATTGAAGATGGGTATCAGTTTCGTCATCTTTCACTGTTATGTTAGCCAGTTCTATCCCTCTGCAGACACCGCTGATCCCAAAAACTAAAGCAACCTGTAAAACAAAAAACAAGTGTGTTAGAACTGTATTTTGGTTGGTACCTACCTCTACCTAGCAATTTAGTTTGATGAAAATAATAGGAAACAAATGTAACTCTACCTTTGTTGCTAAGTGTTTTTCATTTGGTGCCTTGTGCCTTATTTACGAAATTCTCGATATCTGTCCTCGTGAAAACTTTGGATTTCTTGGCCTTGTAGCCGGTGGATAATTTCTTGAGAAAAGTCGTCAAATTTACATAATGTCTTTATATTTACATTATGTCATATCTGTATAGTTGTTCGTAACATTGAATATGTGCTACAAAGCGTAGAACTTTGATATTTTGTGGAAAGTTCATCAAAATACGTAAGAAGAACTCCTTCCGTAAGCGAATCCACTCGTTTTTATTGTTCTCCACTTCATTAACTTTTCGTAAGTTTTTAAATAAATGCTTTGTGACCTTAACGGCTGAAAATTGAAAGTTGTCGCGGACGGGGACTATGATCAACCAAGCGGCCGTGGCTAGCTCAATTTAATCCGCACTCTCTTTGGTTGATTGGTGATTGTCCTCGCTTGCAACAACTATCAATATTCAATGTATTTATAAATACTCATTTATTATAGATTTTATTATTTAAGTATTGGTAACGGACAAGGAAATATTTCACGTTTCATTAAATATTGCTCAAATTGAATTCTGGGATCGTAGAGCTTGTTTTTTTTCTTCGCGGTTATTTTTATGTTAGTCCGGTTTTTACAAGTATATAATTGTTTTTTATATAATTGTATTAGCAGTCGGGTTTTTTGTTTTATTTTAATAATTTGTTTTATTTCAAACTTTTTACTTTTTTTATATGTTCGTTCCGGATTTTTTTATAGCCTATGTCACTCCCACAGTCAAAACAAATCTAACGACACCTCATATGTTAAAATCCACCATGCCGTTTGGGCTGTAGGGCGTGCCAAAGAAATAGACATACATACACACATACATATGCAATTGTAAATTTAATATTTATATTAGTGAATTCATAGTTTATGCGCGTCAGGCGCGCATAGGCTAGCATCAGTGATCCTATATGTAAGTACACAGAGGTTACTAAACCACTAGGGCTGTGACTTGATTACTTTGATGTGACGTCACAATAGAAATATTTATTTATAATTTGCTTAAATAAAATAATTATGTCTCAGTAACAACACATACTTGTCTGATCTAGATTGGATACAATTTGGATCTTTTAATTTTGACCACACCTTTCTGTTATACGTTGTAAACGTTAATGTCAACTTTATTCCATCACAATAAGTATTGAATTGGCAACAGCTGTCATGCTCGATTTAATGACTACTATACCAAAATGATATTGCGATAAATTACGCTTTATCCAGAGAAAAACATGTTTGCCCGGCTCAGTGGTTCCGTCAACATGTTTTCGTTTAAGCGACTTCGAAGTGTTTGATTTAAGGGACCATTTAAATACAGGTTTGCGTTGGGAAAACCATATGTTTGTTCAATTGTTACAATGGAACTCTTTTTAAATTTATTATTTACTTACCGACTTCGTCCGCGTGGAATAGTGATTTTTTCTTTCGGCAGTATTTTTAATTTTTTAGGCTCTTGTTCCCGTTTTTGCAACATTTTTTACTGATGCTTCGCTCCTATTGGTCTCAGCGTGATGTTATATAGCCTAAAGTCTTTCTCGATAAATGGACTATCCAACACAAAAATAATTTTTCAATTTGAACCAGTAGTTCTTGATATTAGCGCGTTCAAACAAACAAACTCTTCAGCTTTTTAATATTAATAATATAGATAATATAGATTATTATTATCAGCCATTTTCACTTATCTCTATCCTCAGCTAGTTCGTCCCAATTCTTCAAGTGGGAGTCCAACTCATCCTTCCATCTCCAGACGGGAGACCTAGACAGGTCCTCCAACAAAATGAAACAATATTGGATTTGATAGATAATTGAAGGAGCAGCGATATACACAATAAGAGTATAGATCTACTGAGAGTAGCACCCTAATTTGTACCAGTCCTACATTGCAGGAAATGTAATACAAATAAATAAACTTTCCTACACTTACACAAATTATGTACCCCAAGAGAAGCTTCGTTATGAAAGGTTACTAGACAACAGATAAACATATTTAAAATACTTAAATACATACTTATTATTATACATTATTATACATAGAAAACACCCAGACCCGAGACAAGTTAGAAAAACAATAATTTCTAAAATTGACCCGACTGGGGATCGAACCCGGGACCTCAGAGATGGCGACACCATGAAAACCGGTGTACAGACCACTCGACCAAGGAGGTCGTCTCAATAAAAAATGAGTACATATACTATACTATCAACTTTCTTCACTCATGGATTTCCAATGCGAATGTAGAAGAATCTTCAAAAAAAAAACTGTAGGTAAGAAAGTAACATATTTATAGTTTGTGTTTTTACACTTCTTACTTACATTAAAAATAGTAATTGCTTTTTAATATTTGTAAACGTTTATTATTACAAGCAGTTTAGGTAGGTATTAACGACAAGTACCTAATGTAACTTTTCAAATTCAAATTCAAATATTTTTTTGCATATCACATTACAGAGGAATTTATAAGAAGGTATTCATGTGACACCTTGCAAGGGCACTTTTGAACTGTCACAGGCATTAGAGTAATTATTAATAGGACTCTTATCATGTTTCCATTTATGAGTACCTGTCCGATATTTCGGCCAAGTTGCTTGTACCATGATCACTCCATAACACTATTGATAGATATATAGATGAATTCTCTAATGCTCACACACAGTGGAAACAAAAAGATAACAACAGTTACACAAAAACTTTAAGCTTCGAGCAAAGACGATCTGAGCAAGAATCCCGTTAATAATGAATCTAAGGTACCTAATAATTATAAGAAACATATCCCAACACACATTATTACCTGGACAAGAACAGGCACTCTAGCCTTAATCCATTTCGGTCATCAAATAGACGACGATGGAGCGGTTTTATGAAATAATCATACCGCTAAGCGATCCTTCACGATCGGTAACTAATAACAAAGGCACAAAGCAATACAGACTGCGCAGTTATTATTTCCCCTAGGAACTAGTCGGATATTGCCGACAGGGACATCATAAAGACAGTTTTTAATTTGAGAGAAAAACTTGTCCGTGGCTTACTTCTCTTTTCATTAGTGGGTTGAGCCTGTATTGTTTTTGTGCAGAAAGGAGGCTGCGATTAATGAAGTCTCGCTGTTTTGTCTGTGCGAACTGATTGTCGAATTTTCGGATGGTTATTTAAAGAACAATCACAAATATACTCGTAGATGTCTACGATATCTATTATTATATTTCAGTCTGACGTTTGATATGTCAGTAATAAAATGTGTTGTGAGACTCCATTTTAATTTCTATACCGTACATTATTGTACCCTTACTACTAATAATAATAAAAAACTTGAAAATTGCTAAATGCTAAACGCGAAGCCACTAATCAAGATTATTAAATATTTATAAAATTTATAAAATACAGTGAAAAAATTAAACGCCTATCCGACCCAGCCCGAAATCGAACCTGGGTCTTCCGCAATCCGGGCGGCTGCACTGACCGCTATGCTACCGGGAAGGCTGACGTAAGCGCTGAATTTTGTCACTGCTTTTTAATTCTTTTTTTTTAAATTTAGCTTCAGTGCAGCAAATAGCACTTGAAAATAAAAAAGTAAAAATTTGAAATAACTAATTAATAATTATTTAATCCTTATAACGATCATCTGCATATATAAGTTGAGCTTTATTTATTGTGACCTAAACACTCTTTAACGCTTTCAACGCGTCTTACAATTTACTTTTAAAATTGCACGGAAAAAAGCCAACAATAAAAAAACATTTTATAAAAAACGCTCTGAAGCTAATAAAGTTTAGAGAATTTATCAAACCGTCCAACATCCGAAAAAATACAATATTGCACGAAATGTTTTCAAGTCATCAATTTGGTATATTTTAAAAATTGTTTCAATCAAAGCTGCTGCGTATTTGTATAGTCTATAGGTTAAACTTGTTACTAAAAGAATGTTTTTTTGTTTGCTATTTTCAGTAAGCAATGTAGTACCTATAGGAAATGGAGCTATACTTAAATATAAAGTTATATTTCAGCTCGAAATATTACACACTCGCTTATAATAATATAACAAAACCAACGTAGCAACAATGTTACTAACATTAGCAGCATTCTCGTACTTGAAGTGCACTTCTTCTGCAGCCTAATCGTCACTGAAATAAAAGACAGGCTCCGTTGCAAATATAAAACAAACAGGAATGTTTTAAAAGTTATTAAATTAGAATGCTTGTATCAAGCAAGAAAAAAGGCCATTAAAGGCTGTGGGTTAAGGCCTCCATCATTGACATTAAGTCACTACTACAATAATGGGTAATGGCTTAAATACCACGCTTGCTTTTGAAATGCGTGTTGGTGATCAATCCGAAATACACTTTGCCTAACCCAGGAACAGAACCCGGGACCTTCGGGCATGAGACCTAACGCTTGCCACTTGGCCACCGAGGCGTAAGAATAATAAAGAATGACCTGAATAAGCCTAAGTGAATCACTCTGATAACCTACAAATATCTCTGTGCATAAAGTCTCTTCTAAAAGAGGTTCGGCTTCTTGTGGTGAAAAAAGACGATATCACCGTTTTGACAGCTAGGTACCAAATTCAAAACCCACATTAAGGGTGCGCCTACAAAAAAATGCCAAAAATGCAGTTACGGTTAAGTAGATATAATTGAAAATACTATCGTATTAAATGAACAAAGTATATATTTAGTATCATAGGGAACGTGTTTACAATTTGTCAGAACCATAAATTCATAACACGCTATAGTTTTTTCTACAATATCATTTAAAGTTGGGCAAAAATCATGAAAACGAGTGGCGGCGTTTAGTAGATTTCTTATAGTTTATCTAAATTATTGTACCTCCGATTTTGTCTAAACAATCATCAATGGATAAACTACAAATTGCTAGACTACATTTTCGATTCATCAAGTGGTTATTTAAATAATTATTTTTTATTAAGCACCTTAAATTCCCCATACAAAATTAGTATGGCCGCGCGGCATCAAATAAATATGGACGACGACATTTCAAATAAAACATATGACACTTGTCACTTATGGACGGCGCACCCTTAAACTAATCTACCTATAGATTAATACGTGAAGGAAAAACATTGTACCCCTTTTTACAAAAATTGCGTGGACGGAGGAGTATGAAATTTCGCACACTTATAGTTTATAATGTAGAGAACGAGTACCTACATAATGTTAATATTTTTTATACTACACCTGCTTGGAAAGTACCTTGATACTTTATCAAATTTACGGTAGAAAGTACGTCATTGCATATCGAACAAATATGCGGGGAGAAAACGCATCTGAGCGGGAGAGAAAAGTGTATGAAAATCCATTTCTTACGTGGTTTTTCTTTTTTAATTTTGGGTAAGACTATGCGCCGGTAACCTAAATATCAAAAGCCAAAAAGCTTTTACAGTGAGTTTTTATCTCCAAGTTCGCAAAATGACACTGGCCACTAGCTGTGTGTTGGATGGTGTCGGGCTGGCAGTGCGACCCTGCGGCGGCAGGATAAACAATTTGAAAAAAGAACATGTGAAAATTGCAGACGCCATTGGCGCCATTTCCAATTTGTGTGTTGTTTGAGGATTCAGTTTTCGTAGAAAGTAAAATAAAACTATCAAAATGATAAGTAGTGATAGTGATGATGAAGATTTTTTAACTCCCCCGCAGTTGAAGGAAACAGCAAAAATACTGATTGATAACCTTTTACCACAGAAATCAATTAAAAAATATAATAAAACTTATGACGATTTTTTGCAATGGAAAAGTGAAAAAAATGCGGCATCTTTTTCTGAAATTGTTTTGCTAGCGTATTTCAGTGAAAAAGCGCAAAAATACAAACCAAGTACGTTATGGTCTATATACTCAATGTTGAAAAGTACTATATTGACAAGAAACGACATAAATATTCAAGAATACAAAAAACTTACAGCATTTCTGAAAAGAAAGTCGGAGGGATTCCGTAGTAAGAAATCAAAAGTGCTTACTACAAAGGATGTTTATTCCTTTTTGCAGAATGCTCCAGATGACAAATATTTGTTGATGAAGGTAAGTTTATGAACAAAATGCACTGGTTTATGATTTATTACGTACCTATTTATGAGTAGAAATCTACTAGGTTTTCATGTTTGATATTTTTGTTTACAGGTTATTTTGATTTTAGGAGTAAATGGGGCCTGTCGTTCGCAAGAACTTGTGGATATGACAACAGACGATATCGAAATCCTCGAAAATCGAATAATTGTCAATATTCCTAACACAAAAACCAAAATTCAGCGATCATTTGTTATATCGGGCTTATTTTATGAGATAATAAAGAAATATAACGAAATTCGCCCCAGTGACCCCAAAACCAATCGGTTTTTACTACAATATAAAAACAAAAAATGTACGAAACAAGTAATTGGGAAAAACAAAATAAGTACTGTGCCAAGAGAAATAGCTTCCTACCTTAATTTACTCAATCCACTAGAATACACTGGCCACTGCTTTCGCAGAACTTCAGCGACTATTCTTGCCGATACTGGTGCTGATTTAACCACAATAAAACGCCACAGTGGTTGGAAATCGTCCGCTGTTGCAGAAGGTTACATAGAGAATTCCGTAGAAAACAAAACACGAATAAATAACCAAATATCGGGATCGATTAATGTGCATCAAGACTCATCTCCTCAACCATCAACGAGCGCGGCGATGCCAAATGCCCCTCAGCAGCCAGTTGCCCCTCTGGCACCACAGCCTTCTACGAGCGCAGTGCCAACAGCACAGCCAGTTATTCCTCCTACATTGTCGCAAACATCTCAAACAAACATTAATGGAAAAAGTGTTACATTAAGCTTCACTAACTGCAACAATTTCAATATAAATTTCAATTAGTAAAGATTTCGTTTTTTATTTTCCTTGTAGGTGTAGTATAAAGCACTATGTATTACTCGAGAGAAACTGCGATTCCCGATCTCAGGTGTTTCAAACGACACCCTCGACGGTAATCGGTCACTTTCTCCTCTCGGTGAACAATGTACTATTTTTTAATTATATATAAAAATAAACAAACGTTACACACACTACTATGTATTTAACACACGTGCAATAAACTCTTTTCAAAAATTTCAAAAATGGAAGCGGAGCGGCCGAAATCTGTCAATGCCAATCTAAACTCACATTCTATCTTATTAATTTTACATCGCTTAGGATACAATCCGTGCATCCTTAATAAAATTACGGTAGTTTTAATTAAAAAAGCCTATTATAAGGTCAATGACTATCGTATGGACAGAGCACTGGTTCGAATATTATTATTAGTGAGCACAAATTGTCATCGTTATCATCAGCTCATTTTTATGTCCCCACTGCTGGGGCACGAGCCTTCCCTATGAATGGATAAGGAGAACGAGCCATAAACCACCACGCGGGCCCAGTGCGTTTTGGTGGTTGTTAACGACTGCTAATGCAGCAGGGACCAACGGCTTTACGTGCCTTCTGAAGCACGGAGGAGCTCGAGATGATACATTTTTGGTCACCCATCCGATGACCGGGCTTCGCGATAGTTGCTTATCCTCCGCACTCGCAGACCGGGCGCGTTATCCACTGCGCCATCGAGCTCCTCTATGGCGCAACAAAATTGTACTAATTCTATTTTATAGTTATTACATTTTGTAAATTGATTTAAAAGACGGGGATAAAAAAAATCCTCCTGAGTTTCTTGCCAGCTCTTCTCAAAAGCTCTCCCAAAATCCGAACTTGTGGTAGATTCAGTAAACTAAATTTTGATTGGAAAGCGCAGTGTGGGCAGGCCTCCAACAAGGTGAACCGACGATCTGGTAAAAGTCGCAGGAAGCCGCTGGATGCGAGCAGCACACAACCGGTCGTTGTGGAGACCCTTGGGTCTGTGGGCATCTGCCTTTGTCCAGCAGTGGACGTCTTTTGGCTGAGCTGATGATGAGGATGATGATGAAATTATAATTCATTATAATTTGTATTTTACACTTAGTTTTGACGTCAATAAGTACCTATAAAGGTCTATATTGAATAAACAATTTGACTTTGATTTTGACTTTGAAAGGAATAAGAATCACGTTGTTCTCCGGTCGTGGGTTCAATTCCAGGCGAGTTGTCTTGTTTCAAGTGCTGTTTTGCAGTTTAAATAAGAGTCGATTTTTTTTCTGTCGGACAAATTGAAATGTACACCTCTATTTTGAACTGACGCTGCCGTGTTTGTAGTTTTAAAATATCCATTGAAGTGATTAAATACAGGCAATCTGTCTCTGCTTTTTCGTTATAGGATTATTCTTTTTGTTGAACTTTTTAGAGAAACGAAGCTGTTTTTAAAGTTACTACATATATTTTTTTTGTATGAATTTGGTTATTTCGATAAATGTTTATTGTTATTTAAAAAAAAATAACAATGTACAATTGTCCCAAAAACTCAAAAAAAGTGATTTGTAAATAAAACCACAGTTCTAAGAGTGGTATTGATGTGTAATATTTATAAGTTATCATAGCTATATGTAGTTGTTGACAAAAATCTCAATACCGCGATTCAGGAATTGTATAAACAAATACAGCGCCATCTAGTAATATTCTTAGGAACTAATTTGTAACACAGTACTAAATTTACACTGAACATACCGCCCACCATGAACAAAGTGTCCATAAATACGTTTAAGAGATAATAATATTAGCGATACCTTTGAGATACTTAAGTATGTGGTAATCGCTACAAATATGACACACGAAAAAAAAAAGAATTGAAAGTAAAACACAACACAAATTTTAGCTTGCTTACAATAAATATAAAATCGCCACATAGGGATGCCTATTGACCAACCAAAATAAAAAAAATAAAAAAATTAAATAAAAAAAAGGCCAGGTCAAGAGTACCCTAAACCGAAGAGCATGTATGAAGGAAATAATGAAAGTGGACGAAGCGAAACAAGTATGTATGGATCGTAGCAAGTGGAAAAAAGTGGTCTCTGCGTACCCCTACGGGAAAGAGGCGTGATTATATGTATGTATGTATGTATTTTTAAAACATTCGGTAAAAGGTTTAAACTGATGATAACTTATTTTGATAAAGGTAAATACAGCATCTGTTTGAAATCAAGATTAAGTAACTTACTGCTCTGGCTCAGGGACCCGAAGTGGGTCTTGACCTCTGACTTTCGAAAAATAGGGTATAAATTTTTCTTTGAACGCAATATTTTTTGGCCAGTGCCAAAAAATAAATGGTATCCAGCCAAACAGACTAAATGCTTCTTTGCCAAAGAATTTTTTGAAAGTCTAGAAAATGTATCAGAGTTTAGCGACTCTCGTATTTCTACTTAATTGACACTTACTTAGATTAATGTTTGAGGACGGTGTTACCGTAGACTATAGATGGAATAGAACTGCTCAACGTTCCAGTTGAAACTTTAATTGTGTACACCTACGAATCAAGCAAGGTTCAATTTGATTTTTATTTATATATTTTATTTTGACAATGTTTAACAGCACTAGGTATCAGTTTAGAAATACTGTTTTTAAATGACAATAACAGTTAACAAAGGAAGAAAAGATATTAAAATCGCAGCTTCATTTTCTTATACAGGTATAAGAAAATGAAGCTGCGATTTTAATACGATGGTACCCTGCCGCAATGACGCCTTGTTATTAGCAGAATCGAGACCCAGGTGAGACCCAGGTGAGAGGTTGTAGATACTATATTATCTCAAGACAAGCACTACCATTGCTTTCGAAAGGGTACCCTTTCGAAAGCAATGGCAGCTATGTTGCCACCGAAAATTGAACTTTGTGCACTTGGAGTGAGATTGAAAAGCAATGAAAATCTAAAACTGCATTGCGCGTGAAAGGGTTAGCAGTTTTAATTACATAAACTTTAATATTAGTAATAAACGTAGAAGTTTTGAATACTCAAGACCGATATATCAAAACTTTCGTAGGTAATTAACTTGAGTACTTAAGCTTTCCGTGTTTTACTGCAGACTTATTTAGTTTAATAACGCTTTTATGAAATAAAAGCCAGTGGCAATGCATCCGCAAAGAGTCAATTCATTAGTTATAGCCTTACTGTCCCACTGCTGGGAAAAGACCCCACCATCATTGATATCAAGTCATTGCTGGAACTGATGGGTAAGTTTAATCACCTCGCTTGACAATTGAAGTGATCACATACCTACTACCTACACTAATACTGCAACTGCTACCCGGTTTATACATCGAAAACTACGAAACATAGTATTATAATTATATTTAAAATAATTTAACAAGCCCGATTACAAAATTTTAATGTTTGTGTTTTTCTCGGGCATTGGCATTGTTGCTAACGCTTGTGAGTTGGTAATGCTGAATTTAAATACTCTAAATAGTTATTATGATATAGAAAATAGATATGTTTTATTGTAACTAGTTTAAATCTTTAAAAATAAATAATACTACTACTACTACTACTCATTTTTGTAAACTGTAATTAGTAAGATTGCAATAGTGATGTTGCAAACAATTAAATTCAATTAAGGTATCGCTTACCCACATAATGTAGACGCAGAAAATGTCTCTATCATTAATCATACCTTACCTCAAATATAAACAACGCCACTTCTAAAAGTTGGCTATGTCTACACAAAGAGGCGCAGATAATTGAGCGAGCGGGAGACAGTGATAAATCCGGGTTTAATAAGTGCCTACACACAACAGTTTGGAGACGACACGATTCTATCCGGCCCCCGATAATACTGTGTCTATAGCAAATTAGTAGTGTAACACTAATCCTCTTATTAGGAAAATCAATTCTTACGTACTTATTAAGTGTGTATATTTATATAGGAATGTGTAAAGGCTTAGGTTGATTGGACAATTGTAACTGTCAATCCTGTGTCACGATTAATAGTGAAAGGTTTGATTGCATTATTTTGTTCCTATTTTTTTGAGGAGCTCGATGGCGCAGTGGTTAACGCGCCCGGTCTGCGAGTGCTGAGGTTCTTTCGCAAAGGCCGGTCATCGGATAGGTGACCAAACTTTTTATCAACTCCAGCTTCATCGTGTTGCTGCATCTTGAGACGTCGGTGGAGGTGGAAGCGATGACTTTAAAATCTCCTGGAAGGGAATACAAAGTTTAAAATACTATTAACAAATTAACATTCTTTATTCAACTATCATTTTGATATTGCTTGTATATTTAGAAAGGCACATAAAGCCGTTGGTCCCGGCTGCATTAGCAGTCATTAACAACCACCAATTAGCACAGGGCACGCGTGGTGGTTTATGGCCCATTCTCCCTATCTAACCATATGGAAGGCTCGTGCCCCAGCAGTGGGGACAAAAAATAAGCTGATGATGATGATGATGAACTAGTTATTTTTCTTATTGTTGCTGACAAGTTTATGGAGTTAGTTTTAAACTGAATTGAATTAATAAACATAAATAAATAATAATCCTACCAATATTATAAACGCGAAAGTTTGTAAGTATGGATGTTTGTTACTCTTTCTCGAAAAAACTACTTAATGGATTTAGATGAAATTCGGCATACAGATAGTTTATAACCGGGAATAATACATAGAATACTTTTTATATCGATATTCACACGGGAACGGGAACCACGCGAGTGTAACCGCGAGCGGCAACTAGTATAATAATAATGATATGGTATGTAGCTGTGGTAATCCGGCTTCTAGACTACTCAAGTAGCCAAGCCAAGGGTTTTGCTTATGCAAGCCTGTAGCTGCCTGCACGCCAATTAGGTTTAACTTAACACCCGCTGTTTAATTCCGGTGAGGCTAGACTGAACCACCCACCCGGCCCACCAGCATATCCAGTTATAGCTCTGTGAAGACGAGCAGTTATTCTTATTTTTTAACCGACTTCAAAAAATATATACGAGTCGAATTTAGTAACCTCCTTCTTTTTTGAAGTCCACTTGTCATGTTAATCTTTGGAACAGGCCATATTTCTGCAAAAAAATAATTTCACATTATAACAAATCTTTTAAGGGTATAAATCAAAAACTTTTTTACTTTTCCAACTCACTAATTAATTTAGAAAGATGTACGGCCGCGTCTCAAAAATATACGTCGGTGTGATTTCCAGAAACTAAATTATTTTTTTATTACAAATAAAAATAAATTGTGATCACAACTCATACCCAACAACAACCCACTCTACTGAGATGGCAAGGAACAGGCAATATCATCTAAGCTCATAATTCACCATATTATACAATGTTATACTTGTATTTCTGTACGACATGTCATTGTGTTAAATTTCTAAAGTGTTTCTTAAATCTGCTGACCTGTGCTATATTTTCCTTCACAGAATCTTAAAGAATGGAATCGGAGAGAATATATTTATATATTCTAGTTTCGTATCCTACATGCCAACAGTACATTCGAAAAACTACCGAAACTTTTTCAATTAGGTACCTACTATTAATTGATTCGCTGTCAAACTTAGTTTTTAAGCCCCATCATTGTTTCTAAGTCAATGATGTATGGACTCCGACGATAGATGGCGCTGTGAGTCGCTTTCCTACATCGCGCTATGGTTTCGTTTGACAATATTTATATATAATCTGACAGTTTTAAATTTTTTAAGCTCTAAAATTATCTATTAAATTAATAATATTTTTGAAGGTACATCTTTTGACGGATTTCCGCTGAAGATGTATCGACTAATTAAGTAAGAGTGCGCCGACAAAAAAATGCCAAAAATGCAGTCACGGTTATGTTGATATAATTGAGAAAATACTATCGTATTATTTTGATTAGTATCAATAGAACGTTTACAATTAGTCCGATACTCCGATCCTTAAATTCATAATACACTATACCTAGTTTTTTCTACAATATCATTTAAAGTTGGACAAAAATCATTAAAACTAGTGGCGGGCGGCGTTTAGTTTATTTCCATTAGTTAATATAAATTATTGTACCACTGATTTTGTCCAAACAATCACGAATGGCTAAACTAAAAATCGTCCGTCTTACATTTTCTAGCGGTTATATATTATTATTTTTCAATAATTTGTTTGATTTATCCTGTCTTATACATTACGGTTGGTGACGAGGGCCTGATTATGGAGCCGGGAGCATAAGATTGTTTATTGTCATGCCGGGAGGTAGATGGTGGAATTCTTTATTGGCTACTAGTAAACGAGTTTAAGTTCATTTGGTTTGTTTTAATAAGTCCTATGCATTAAAGTTGGTGACAAGGGCCTGATGATGGAGCCGGGACGTAGATAGTGGAACTATTTATTGACGTGTAGTAAGCTCTTCGAGTTTAATTTAATTTGGTTTGTTTTACGAGGGATGATGATCCAAAACATGGAACAGTTTGCCAGCACACGTTTTCCATCCTTCCTATGATATGGGGTCCTTCAAACGAGGCGTGAAGAGGCACCTTGTGGGCCGGCAGAGTGAGGGTAACTGATGCTGCGTTGTTTTCACGCTGCAACAGTTGTCGTCGCATCTTGATTCCATATTCACTTAACATCATCATCATCATCCTCAGCCCGCAGAGGTCCACTGCTGAACATAGGCCTTCCCCATGGATCAGCGTGGTCTCCATTCAAGAACACGTCTGCTCCAACGGCCATCGTCGGCTTTACGACAAATATGCCCCACCCATTGCCACTTCAGCTTTCCAATTTTCTCTGGTATGTCGGTGGTTTTAGTTCTCCGTCGAATCTCTTCATTTCGGATCCTATCCCTTAGAGAGACTCCGAGCATAGCTCTCTCCATAGCTCGCTGTGTGACTTGGAATCTATGAACGAGGCTTTTTGTCAATGTCCACGTCTCAGCGCCATATGTGAGGACCGGCAGAACACACTGCTCAAAAACTCGCGTTTTTAAGCACTGCGGTATAGATGCCTCGAAGATTTGACACAACCTCCCAAACGCTGCCCAACCCAGCCGTATTCTTCTATCAGCTTCATTGTCAAAGTTGTTTCTACCTAGTTGAAGGACCTGTCCTAGGTATATGTATTCTTGAACAACTTCGATGCTGACATTTCCGACGACAACTGGTCTATACCAGTCCTGGATCCTATGATCCACAAATGAGTTATACATGGTCTTAGTCTTGTCCAAGTTCATCTGTAGTCCAACTCGTTTGTCTCGTCGTCTAGGCTCCGCAACATCTCAGAGAAATCCTGCAGCGATTCTGCCGTAATAACTGTGTCGTCCGCGAATCTTAGGTGTGAAATGTACTCGACGTTTATGTTTATTCCCCGTCCACCCCAACTTAGTGTCATAAAGACTCATTTAACATCAGTTGAAATGGAATCATTTGCCATGCTAAGTATAAAAAAAAATGGTGCCGGGACGTAGATAGTAGAACTCTTTATTGGCTTCTAGTAAACCCCTCGAGTTCAAGTTCATTTGGTTTGTTTTATTGAGTCCTATATGTATTACACTCGGTGATGAGAGCAAAGAGTTTGTGTTTACAAAGCAACTTTTGATAAACACAATACAATAATGACAAACTAAAGTTGATAGTTGGTGTGAACTTGTATTAATTAATTATCTTAATTAATGGCTTCGCGTTAGCATTTAGCCAATTTCAAGTTTTTTTATTATTATGTAAGTTTAAGGGTACAATTGTACGGTAGGTAGAAATTAAAATGGAGGCTCACAACACGTGTTATTACCATTGATCGGAATAGGTAGTTTTTTGTAGTACTTGCATCATAACGTTATCAAAGTATGGATAAGCTTCCGGAATCTGGAATGTAAGATTAAATTTTCGTGTTTATATGATTTTTAGATTACACACACTGAAATGAAACACTTTTGAAACAGTTACTTTTTATTGTTTGGAAGTGTACGTTACAATTTTAACACACCATTGAAATTGACCAAAAAAATATATTAAATATGTGAAGCACATGCAAACTTGAAATTAACGTTTCTATTAGAGAATTTCTTTTTATTTAATTTTTACTATTTGCACGCCTATCTTGCACTGGTTTTAGTCCAAGAATGTAAATTGTCGTTACAGTATTGGATTCGGAAAAAATCTTTGTACACATTTATTTAAGTCACTCACACACACACAGGTAGATAGTTTTCATTTGAAATATATTTAATAGAGGAGCTCGTTGGCGCAGATGGTTAGCGCCTGCGGGCGCAATTGTGGTGGTTAAGCAACTTTCGCAATGGTTGGTCATTGGATGGGTGTCCAAAAATTTATTAACTCGAGTTCCTACGTGCTTCGGAAGGCACGTTAAGCTGTTGGTCCCGGCTGCATTAGCAATCGTTAATACCCACCAATCCACATTGAGCCCGCGTGGTGGGTTATGAACTAGTCTCCCTATACCTATATATTCTGTGTCCATCCATAGGGAGGCCTGCACCCCAGCAGTGGGGGCATTAATAGGGTGTTAAAGCGAAGAAGTGTATGTATTAACTTTACCGGATACCGGAAATAGCAAAATCTATATGGGCATATCCATGTTATGCAAACGTTGCAAAAGTACATGAAAAAACTCTACCTATTCCGATCTATGGTTATTACGGAAAGAACTCGGGTGAAACTCCCCGGTTTGATAAAAAAAATCGAACTTGTATGAAATGAACCGGCTTTGTGAACGCAAATGTCATCATGACGTTTTGGTATTGTGTCTTGTATATGCAATAATTTTCTTTCCCTTTGTACTTTGGTATTATAGGTTAGTATTCAACGTGTGCGCATGGACTCTGCTCCGGTGATTAATAAAGGCAAATAAAGTTTCAGTGGATTCGTTTCGTTTCTGCTCAAAACCCTTCACGAGGTGCATAATGTACCTTTCAAGCCTATTTTGTTTAGTTTATAATAATTATCGTTAGAGACAAGTATATAAAAATTGTTTTAGCTAAAATGGGAAAACAAAAATAATGATATTATCACAAAATAAGTAAGTAGAACAAGATTTAATAAAAAAATTCTTTATGTTAAGTTAGAAAGTATTGTATTATTTTATTTACTAATCATTTTATTTTACAAAATTAGAATTTTCCAACTTTTACAGATCTACTCGCGTTTATTTTACACATTGATTTTATTATTATATTTTTATTCTGACGTTTCAAACACTGCAGAGTCCGCGGACCGTGGCCATAGGGAGACTAAGGTTGGTCATCTCATAATTAATTGGTATCTTGCATACCCTCCTTCCAATTTAATCGGGTGTTTCCGTTTTACGCAGGAAGACCTTATCGTATCTTTTGCTCTGGCAGTATGGTGTTGTGGCTGGGATTTAATAGCTTGTATGATGGGATCTCAGGCCGGTGGTATATTCCAACCATCTTTTCTATTATAATTAAAATGTTTTTTGAAATTAAAAATATTATCAGTATCGTCCTAACCTCTTTCATATCATAAACTCTTTCTGCGCAAAGCGGAACACCACCGTAAAAGTTGATTTATTGAAATATGTAGTGTTCGCGTAAACTTTAGAAAACAATAAACATCATCATCATTTTAACGTTAGAATTACCTACCTACGGCTATTTACTACAGCATTTTTTTTTTATGGTAAAAGGAGGCAAACGAGCAGGCGGGTCACCTGATGGAAAGTAATCACCGCCGCCCATGGACACCCGCAAAACCAAAGTTATCGCAGATGCGTTGCCAACCCTGAGGAAGGAGTTGGATATTGAGGAGGGAGTAGGAATTGGGAGGGGGGAGGGGTGAGAGATGGGCCTCCGGTATTTTCGCTCACCGGACGAAACACAACAGCAACGAGTGCCGTTGTTTCACGCCGATATTCTGTGAGAGGGTGTTATTACACCAGGCGAGCCGGGCCAAAAGCATTTTAGCATATCTAAAATATGTCGCTAAAGTAGCTACCAGGTTTGTATTAACAAAATATATTTGTTTCTTTCTAGGTCCATTTCGATTGTAAATCATAAAAATATTCCTACAGCGGCTTGTGTAATAAGTCACTTCATTAATGAGTGATAGTAAGACTGAAGGTACACTTTACCCAAAAAACTATAATGAATAAGAATGTTAATTAGTTAGGATAGCAAAACCTTAAAACAAGATAACCTAGAGCAGGTCGAGTTCTGTAGGGGGAAGAATATAATACGTAATAAACGAAAGCTGTAATTTGATGAATTAAAGAACACTACATTTGTTGATGATGATTCCAAATGTAAGTGGAAATTAAATATATTTTTTAAGGTAATACCTAAATATAAATACATCAGCCTTCCCGGTAGCATAATGGTCAGTGCAGCCGCCCAGATTGCGGAAGACCTAGGTTCGATCCCTGGCTGGGTCGGGTAGGCATTTAATTTTTTCACTTTTATAAATATTTAATTTAGCTTCAGAGCAGCAACCCATTAGTGCATAACGTCCGATATATCGGACTTCAATAAAATGTTTATTTTATAAGTTATTATTTTTGATTTTCAAAGTTTATCATTATAAGATAGTAGTTTATTATATTTAGTCTTATGGTAACACTGCCGTTATGAAATGAAACAACGCGACTTCGTGTCAGCTGTCAGTTTCCAAAATGGCGGCACACGGTCAACATTCTTCGCGGCGAAGGTAAGATAATATTATGATTCTTTTTGTATTTTGTTTGGTAATTGGTGTTAAAAACTGATATTTTTATTGCTAAACTATCATATTATTTATTTACAATGTTAGTTTTACGTTACCACTATTAGTTTAAATGCTTCGCTGGCGAATTTTGTACTGTCCGATATATCGCACGCTATGCACAGCGGGTACTACCTAAATGTGTTTGTTGAATTGTTACAGTTTGCAAGTGCATGAAATATTATCTGCTTTGGAGTGTGGCGAGGATGATAATAATACCGAAAATATAATTTATGTTGAGCCCCCTATTGAGGATGCGAGTCAAGTTACTGACGAAGACAGTGACAGATCTGATGAGGAGCATGGTGCGAACCTAAATCATTTAGGACGCAGATTGCTGCAAGCTGGCTGCGAATTGCGACGTTCTCGAGGTGATGGTACTGTTTCTACTCCATCGACGTCCACTGGCCTTGGTTCAAATACGCTATCAACCTTGATTTATAATTCGTCGTCAAGCGATAGTGAAGACGGGGAGCCCCTTTCTACTTTTAGTTCTCGTAACAAGTCGAAAACGCTACTCAAAACGATACTCCCTCAGCCATCACTCATTTCAAATTACAATAAGTACATGGGGGGAGTAGACAAATGCGACCAAGCTGAGGCAAACTTGCGGACTCGGATGCGTATAAAGAAATGGCGGTGGCCCATTTTTGCATATTTTGTAGACGTCTCAGTAGTAAACGGCTGGTTACTTGCTCGGAAGAATGGGCGTACAAAAGACACTGAGTCCTTGTTCGCTTTTCGACGCTTTATAGCAAGAAGCTTACTTGCTACACATGGGACACCACCACATCAAGGACGCAAGATTGCCAAACCATTGTCAATAATGAGATACGACGGTAAAGATCATTGGCTGGTCCCAATAAATGCCGGTGTGCAAACCAATGTGGAGGGAAAAGTAAATTTCAGTGTCAGAAATGTGACGTAGGCCTTCATCCGAAATGCCATATGGCGTACCATGTCATAAATTAAAATAAATTTCACTTCTTTTGCTTTTTTCAATAAATCTTGTCATACAATCCGTATTTTTATTTCAATCTATCTTTAACGTCAATTGTGGCCGCCATGCATAGCGTCCGATTTATCGGACGGGCTATAAAATCTAAACTATTGTATAAACAGTGTATTTTATGTCATCTAATCGTCAAAGATACTCTAAAAGATAATATCTAAAAGTTATTATAACTAAAAAGGCGGAAATAAACTGTATGCACTAATGGGTGCACATAACAATTAAAATTAAAATTTTACTATAGCGTTGTGTTATCAAAGTGGTTTTTTACCTGTAAAGATGAATCTGCATAGCCATCGGTTGCAATAACCGTTGGATAGTACTGTGCCGTTCTAAAAATATATTTTTTATTTGTTTCTTAAAGTGGATTGCAAGTAAATATTTGGTATTTGCTTGTTTGTCATAATATGTGTTCTGTTAGATGTTAAGTTAAGTATATGGCAATCGCATAGTTTTTAAGAATATAAGATTAAGTATATTAAAGGTTAATTGCAAGTAAATTTAACAAACTAAACTATGAAATTATTTTTTACTTTTTAGTGCAATTTTATCAGCTTAATTATTTAGAGTCAGTTTTTTTGTTAAAATTTTTGTTTATTTATTGCTTTTTAGTGAATCGTTTCGATTTATTTATTAAAAGCAAATATGTGTAGACCTACTAAACGCGCTGCTCGTATGGGACAGCGCCGGCGACGTTTAAATGAGACAAGCGATACAAAAACTGAGTTCCGGTGCCTGACTTCTTTTCATAGTCGCTTAACTATCTTAATCGAGATATCTTATCGCCACCCGTGAAATACTGACGTAAGCACTGAATTTTTACACTGCTTTTTAATTTTTGAGTGCTTTAGCGGCACAGTGCCATCTCTCCAAAGGTTATTGCAACCGATGGCTATTCATCTTTACAGATGAAATACCACATACAACGCTATAGACAATTTTATTTTTAAGTGCTAATTGCTGCACTGAAGCTGAATTCAGTGCTTACATCAGCCTTCCCGGTAGCATAATGGTCAGTTTAACATCGATACACACTCACTAAATTACGTTCAGACACCTTTCAACATTACTAATACTATGTGGAAGTACGTACAGCAGCAGTACAAAACGTTGTCCCTAATATTATTATAATATATTAATAATTTAAAGAATTGGAAGTGTTCTTTGTGTTATCTCAGTTTATGCTCTACATGCGCACTGACTGCGTGGAGGAGTTCAATGGCACTGTGGTTATCGCGCCCGGTCTGCGAGGGTTAAAGTTAAGTAACTTTCGCAAAGGCCGGTCATCGGATGGGTGAACAAAAATCTCAAGCTCCTCCGAGCTTCGGAAGGCACGTTAAGCCGTTGGTCCTGGCTGTATGAGCAGTCGTTAACAACCACCAATCCACATTGGACCCGCGTGGTAGTTTATGGCCCGTTCTCCCTATCCATCTACAGGGAAGGCTCGAGCCCCAGCAGTAGGAATATACAAATGAGCTGACGATGATGCGCACTGGCTTTTATTTAAATCCATATAGCTATTTCTAGGGTTATTAAGGAACTCATAATGTAAGTACTTTTGCATTTACTTTATTAAATTAGTAATCAATTTTAGTACACTCTAATGAATTATCCTAGTCGCAACTTTTCAAAGGAAAACTTTTCAAACATTATTTTCGTGACAACATAATTATTATGTGGCACTTTTTTCTTCCCAAAACAAAGGTAAAATTAGGAAAACGTCCACAGTGCCTAACGGCGCAGGGAGTAAGCCAGTTCGAAGTTTTCTCATTTCCCTAAAAAGATTAACACGTTGCGCCTGAGACGTGATCTGCTTGCTAATTGCTTTTGGATTAATATTCATTTGGAATAATCTGACCAACCTCTTTATGGGCACAACTTTTTTTTATCTGATTCTGTAGGAGATTATGCAATTACATTCGTATGGAAGATGCAAATGCAGGATTTATCGAAGTTGGTTATGTATAAAAACACTTATAACGGATATACGAGCTAGTCATAAATTAATCACATTATCTCAAGCTTAACCACTAAAATGACAGAAAATCTTAGCTTGTCGGTTACATTTGCCATATGGTCTAAGATCCGAACTAGAAACGACTTTCACCCATCTGTTTAATGGATGAAAAGTATTTTATATCAAATGTAATATATTAGAAAATATTATATCTCTAGTGGGTTGTCTAAAATATTCTTGGCCAGACTATGATTAATTAAAAATTTAAAAGTGATTTTTTGTTAAATATTGCACTCATGACTCATGAGTTTAACGAATATTTAATACCAACCGAAAGTTTGAAGCCTACAGAATGTACAAACGTTGGGTAGTCTATTCTTTTCCTGGCATAACTACTGGGTTGGCAGGTATAAACAGGTAAATCACTAATAGTTAATTTCACCTATTCGTTTAAAAATTAATTCTTATATCAAAATGAGCGCTATTTAATTGCGAATACGATAATATTGGGTTGTCTGTAAAAAATCTGGCCTGAATAACGGTTGTCGAGTGCTTTGGATTGATGTCATAGATTTATTATTTATTTATTTATTTAAATTGGGCAGCCAACCTAAATCTAGAAAAAAGGTCTTTTCTTAATTTTCTTTCGTTATCACAAGGCACGAGTACGGATGTTCGCGAACATAATGGTGGTCGTATTGCTACTTAGTTTTAGAAATGTATTTTTAAGTCCCTTTTGAGGTAGTTCCTACTACAGAAAGCATCGGTTGTTGAATGAATAGATTGATCTAAGACGAAAACGAATAGGACAAAACGAGGTTCAATAAATCCCCATAGCACTGCTGGACCAATGTCGTGATCTCATTTTTAACAAAGCGTTAGCTTTTTAGGTAGGTATTAAGGAGTATGATTATTATGGATGTGTTAAAAGCTACAAAATAACAGCATCAACCTTTAAAAAAATCTGTTCTTTATTTATTATAACAATCATTTCACATGGAAAAAACTTATTTATCATTATAGATTCTGTCAAACGCTGTTGAAACTAGGACATAATTTAGGATCAATTTCTATATTTCTATTCATGACTTCCATTTCAGTTTATAGAAAAACTATTTACAATTATAGTATAGTTAGAATGAATAATAAAGATGAATACCAGCATTCAGCCTTTAAAGTACGAACCCAAAAGTTTGGCAACTGCTCTTCGTTTTCTGTATATAAACCCTTAGTCTAATACACAGATCTATTGGCACTTAATTCGAACATCAAACACATGAAGCAGGTCGACAATAGTGTTACATAAATTCTGCGGCCGACAGCAAAGCGCGAAACTGGCTGTACGCGACACGAGTAGTTGCGAACCAGATAAGGAAGCTCTTTACAATGCACGATTGCTTCAATAGCAATAATAAGTATACTATTTTTATTTTATTTTTATTTTTTACATTTTAAGGAAAACTTACAGCTAAATAAAAGTATAAACATGTAACTATATTACTGAGGGCCATTTACAAGTTTCCACTGAAATTAATTAATTATTTAAAGACGGACATAGTTATAAAAAACAACTGTAACTAAACGCTTGTAGTATAAGTAGAATAAGAATATAAAGTTTAATTATTGAAAAAGTTGTTTGCAAGTAAACGCTTAAAATGATCAACTGTCGTTCCAAATAAGTCGACGTCATTACATTTTATTATTTCATTAAAACACCCACTCGCCCTCGCAATGTATGAATTTTGCCTGTAATTAGTCTTCGTCACGGGGATGTATAGCGAACAAAATCTTCTGGCTCCAGCGCTCGGAACCCGAAGACCAATAAGCTCCAATAATTCTGGGCAGTCGACTGAACCACTCGCAATTTTTTGCAGATAATACTAGATAATACTATTGACATTAATGAAAATAGATCCTTCATTATTAGGCTTGGCATTGGCAAATTCTACGAGTTGAAACTTGAAAGGTTGTGATTTACAAACGGTTAAAGATTACGCACGATAAAACTTCTTTTATTTTCATTATTTATTCGCTTTGATGTACCTAATATCGAGCAACTGAGATGCTCCCCGCCTTTGATCACAAGTATATTTATTTATTAATTATTAAAAAAGGAAATTTTGGTAGTATAACTGAGTACTTACGTATGTGTTTTATATTTATCTACAATTGTGTATTTTGTGTATGTGTGCTGCATTTCGTCTACAGAATTAATCAAGAAGTAAAATAAAGTGAGTACCCACTGAAATTCTTTAAAAGTATGCGTCTGTTTTGTAGATTAATGTAAATGCCGTTCCTGTTAATCTGATGCTGCTAATCATTTAAAATACCACAATATTATATAAAACTAATAATTTATTGAAGATTACTTTCTGTGGCGTCGTCGTCGTCGTCATTATGTCACTCTTCTCAGTCTTAAGTCTTCTCCATTATTCAAACTCCATTATTTCAAATCAACTCTTTCTAAATGCAAGAACACCATTATTGATAAATCCTAATTTCCTTATAAAAATAAGTAACTCTTTATAGAATCGTGCCGAAATCGCATCGCGAACAGTTAGCAACTGCAAATGGAGTGAATTTTCCGGAGACATTAGGCGAAATCGCACATCTCGGGATAGCAGATAAAGCCGCGTAAAATATAATGTCAACCGTATTTTGCCTTGCTTTTATATTGGTATGGTTTGCATTTTGCGTTTGTGGTTCAGTCTCTGTAGAAAAACTGTATAACGTGTCACAAGCAGAGGCCCCGCTGAAGTTACACATAATGTTGAAGCTAAGCCATGGCTTCACAAACCTTAAAATAGAGACTACAAATCTTGTTAGAAGATGTCCCAAAAAAAACTCGGTATTTCTGCCTCAGCCATTGCACATTACATATACATTACATTATCACGAAGTGCTTAATTCTAAGGTAAGCTTGAAAAATACAGCGTTTAATAAGAGATCCTAATGTCATGGGCATTAAGATTTGTTTTTACGAAACAATTCTGAATAAAGCGCGAACGTTGGGTCAGATCTAAAAACTATTGATATGTTTATGCAAGATCTGTATGCAAGTACACATATGTTTGTAAAACTCAACGTAACATAAATGTGATTGTGCCTTGTCATATCTCACTTTCTTTTTACTAAAGATTACTAAGTCTAAGGAGGTGATTAAGAGGCTTACAAATAATTAATTCAGCAGGCACTCCCAATTACGTAAACCGCAAACGTTCAGGTGAAGCTTAACTCGCCCGAACAATTCCCAATAACATAACCCTGGCTCGCCCGATTTTGACTATTCCAGACCATTTGCCAAGTACCATCTACGTACAGCCAAGGACATAACGTCATTTTAAATCGCATTGGCAAAATAGCACGTAACACATTGTAATAAGGTTTGTCTGTATTACATACCATGTCAAGCACTGTACATCCCTTTTACGCCGGACCGTTTTTAATTGCCCCCAAAGGGCTCGTGTGTGCCAGAATCTTGTTTATAAATTTTAATAACGCTTCAACCCGAATAAATCAAAAACTTTGCCAAAACAAATTTGCTAATGCATATGTTATGTTTTGGAACCAAATGCAGATTTATATCGTGCCGTTGCTGTAGCGTTTTTCCAAATAAGAAGAGTATTGGGTAAATTTTACTATTGGTTGGATAAGCAGCTGCTTGAAGTCATATGTTCAGTCAATTGCAGTGCATCAGGGATGCTAGCAGCAGCTGAAGTTGATAGCCTCTCAGCTATCATTAGAAAGCGCATCGCGTCGCTGATGCATCGGGTGCGGGGCAGAGCCAACAGCATCCTGAGGATAGTCGCGACGAGACTGGACGTGGACAGCACCATTATGCGGAACTGGACCTGCGTCCACCTCGTCAAAGACACCAAAATTAATTATAATAACTTTGTACAATAAGTAATATGCATTAACATAGGTTTTTAAGTTTAATAATGTTACTAACACTATGGACCCTGGTCTGAACTAAATGATTTTTATTTTATTTTTATCTATATTTTTGTAATTAAAAGCTAATAGCCTATGACTGTCCCACTGCTGGACAAAGACCTTCATCATTGAAAATAAGTCATCACTAGTGATGGTTAATGGCTTAGTCACCACGCTTGCCAACACACTTTGCCCGAACTGCGAATTGAACCCGAAACCTTCGGGATTGCCAATCAAGGCGCTATTTTTGTAAATAATTTAAATTAAATTACATATGAATGACTTGTGATTTTTTAAAACCTACAATTGAACCATTATCCTTGATGCTTTTGTTATAGTCTGCATGGCAAATGACTCAACTCCACCTGATGTTTTAATGAAATGGAGTCCAGATGCGAGGTGTACTGGTGCAGCGCGAAAACAACGCAACATCAGTCACCCTCACCCTGCCGGCCCACAAGGTGCCTCTTCACGCCTCGTTTGAAGGACCCCATGTCATAGGAAGGAGGGAAACGTGTACTGGTAGACTATTCCACCTTTTGAAGATGCGACTAAGAACTTCTGCTTAGATAGAATTGAAATTTAATATAAGACGGTGGTGTTCATAAAAATGAAGCAATCACGAATAACCATTACTTATCCCCATCTGAAGCATCGTGATTCTTTTTAATTAATTTGTTGCCGGAAGTAATATTAAAGTACTTTCAATCAAGTTTAGCTTAGTAATTTTATAAAAATTGGAGAGCGGTTCGGAAATTGGTTCAGAGGACGAAAAATAAAATAGGTAATCATGTAATTTAAGCATTTATTTGATTTTTTTCCTTGTAGGTAATTCAATGGTTCTTGATGAGCAATCCAAGAAACTTGTAATTCAATGGTTCTTAATGAGCAATCCAAGAAACTTGTGATCCAAAAAACATTATCTCGAACTATAATTTTGTTCATTAATGACTCTGAGAATATAATATACCATAAAAGTTAGCGTATTGCATGTCGCCAGCGCTTCATTGTTTTTAATGAACTTTGCCATACAAAGGAATAAGCTCTTATCATTTTACCTGTCACCAAACAGGAAATCATTATTCACCAAATGCGTGTTAACTGCGCGACAACCAATTGGGAGTAACAACTAAAAGCTCAATTTATAAGCGTTACTGCTTTTGTTTCCAAGTTTTATGGGCAATCATTTAAACATGTCGCCACATAATTTAATAAGAGGTGCGGAGACATAGGGATATTGCTGGATTGTAATGCCTTGTTGATTTAGGAGGGTACGTCAGCGGCATATGTAATGTCTTTGGAGAAAGCTAAAAGGTCACTAAGATTTTGAGTTTCAAATTTAAAGATTGAATTCATATAAGAATAAAATATAATACATTAAGTACGTATGTGACTAGCACTGTACATACAACATTAAAAAAAACATTAAATAATATAAAAGAAAAATATTATGTAAAAAAAAATATTGATATCCCCACCTAGTTAGCTAGCAAGGTGTGGGCTTAAGTCGGTAGTCTAATGAGGATTAAGATACACACATTCCTATGCGCTAACTTCATAGTATACCTGTTTTAGTTTTGGTTAGCCTGTTTTGTCCCGCTGCTGAATTTTTAGTAGAATATAAAATTATTTGCCCGTTGAACCCATATTCTTCAAAGAAAACCCGGTTATAGCAGAATGTTTTGCAAAATTCTCAAATTTATTATTCCGCTTGACAGGAAATCCAAATTAATAGGCACCACTGTCGATAACCATCAAAGGACTTCTTAATATTGGAATCACAGATGTTCATTCCATTACAAAGAGATGTCAATAATGATCAGAGCGACAATCAGATCTTTAACTGCATTGTTCCTCCGGAGATCTGTTGGGGACCCTCATTCTAACCCATTTCAAACGTCTGGCTCCCGCAAAATGATTTAGATTTCCATACAAAGCCTCCAGTAACACAGGGTGCAATTTATTTTTTTCCTAAAGGTCCCCTAAAGCCACTTAAATTTGGCCTCCTTTTAGCACATTTTCAATTTCCTTGGGCGTGCCTAGCAAAGGGTTGCCAGCCAAATTGTATTGTCCAAATTATTTTGTGTCAACTTTAAAGTATTAAGCAGTTGGTATTTTTATCTCCTTTGATTGATTTATTAATAATCCTGTGCTAAATTCTGCTATTATATAGCTCGTGTCTTAATTGTCTGATTTTGACATTTTCCCCATAGATCAAAATGTTAACACGCAACTGAGGCACGGCAAAGTAGAGAAGTCTCAAAACCGCAGAATCGAGATTCTGGTCTAAGATGAAATCCTTATAAAAATTGAATTGCAAAATTGCTACTAAATTACAAAAACACAAATGTTGAAAAAAATTCTACGAGCAGGATTTGAACCCGCACCCGTCTGACATACCGGGTCGAAACAAAATTTGCGTTAAAAATTATATAAAAAACATTTGCTACTAAATGTTAAATTATAATTATAGCATAAAGTTTTTCATACATAACTATATCCAGATTATATTTGCTGATCTGACAAAAAGATATCAAACGATACAAAACAGATGACGAAGGTTTTAATTTAAACCAATATAAACGGCGCCATAATGAAACGGGACGAGGAAAAAATTAACTGAAATGATATTCGAGTGGTGGGAATCGAACAGGGGAAGATCGATAAGGGACGAGAGGTCTGATTGATTGCCCCATTGGGGACCCCTTGCAAATTCCCACATTTGTCAGGCGTGTGACGAGGACGACTGTCGGTAAATTATTTTTCTCCCTAACATTATTATTGTAGCTTTCATATCGCTTCTCGGAGGATATAGTTACGGGCTATTATGGGCTGCGATTGCCGATAGAGGTATGTGAAGGGTATGGACAAAAACGGAGATCAGAACTTCATGATCTGTCTTGAGTACCATTGTAAAAGGAAATATAACATTCTATGTACAGTCACGAGCATTGACATGTTTACACCTATGACTACCGATCCGATCCGAACCCTTCGGAGACTCTGGAAGGGCACGGGGACGCGAACTTTTAAGTGTGCGATGCCGTACCCCTCTAGAAATCCTCTGAAGGTGTTTCGTTTCAACACGGCTTGAGGTACCCTTTACGTACCTCGCCGCCCCTAAAACAAGCCCGGTGAAGCTGGAAATGCCCCTCGGCAACCAGCAGTCTCTCTCCAAAAAAAAAAAAAAAAACCTATGACTAATTTTAACTCTTCAACTTCTTCTTCAAAGCTAGATATATGCTGTCGCGGTTTTTTTTTTGGAACTTTTAAAAAGGAATAATTTAATACATGATTTTTGCGTAACTTTCACCGTTTACGCGGCGCACGCAAGGAAAGCTCTCAAAAAAATATTTTCCTGTTTTTGCAACATTTTTCATTGCTGCTCCACTCGTATGCGTGATGTAATAATATAATAATATAGCCTTCCTCAATAAATGGACTATTCAACAAAAAAATTATTTTTCAATTCGAACCAGTAGTTCTTGAGATTCAACCAAACAAACAAACAAACTCTTCAGCTTTATAATATTAGTATAGATTTATTTTGCAAAACATATGAACAGACCTTCTTTTAAGTTTTTTTTCCTTATTGTTTTCTAAAGTTTACGCGAACACTACACATTGAAACGTCAGGATAAACATTAAATACTTAAGTAATGTGTAAAATAAACGCGAGTAGATCCGTAAAAGTTGTTTCATTTTTTTTCCTTTTTAAAATTTGAAGAAGCGCAATAGTTTTTTTTACATTTGTCTTGCGTCTTCCTACGAAAAAAATGCCGTGTTGGTCACCGCCACTTAGTGTTACACCGTCGGAGGCCATGTTGGCGACCAACAGACCTTCTTTCATGTTTTTTTAACTTTTTAATAATTTTGTATTTTTTACTTTTAAATAAAAAATACAAAATAATTGACACAGCTCAATAAAAATTAGCAGAAGCGCAATAGTTTTTCTTACACTAATAATAAAGTTACTACGAAAACCGCTAGTATGCAAATCAAGGGCGACCGCTCCTGAGCACATAACTACTCCATCTATAGTCATGTATGCTCATGAGCTACTTTGAAAACTACACCGGCAAAGTTTGCGAGTTCGATTATAGATTCGAAGTAGATGTGAGTAAATAAACTTGACTTTTTTCTTTTTTCGCCGGTTTCAGAACCAGAGGTCCCCTACTAACTACAAGTACCAGTGTACCATAAGCGAGGCGGATGTTGAGCGAGCAGTTCTTCGAACCCACATATTATTTGTATTTGCGGTAATACCAATTCGTTAATAGTTGAGCGTGATTAATAATGCGTTGCTTAGTGCTTCTAGTTTTAATTAACATGTAACTTCTATCGCTGAGAACCTATAAGTGGTTTTTATATGTAATACTTTGTAACCCTATTCAAATTTTGTAAACCTTGGTTTTCCTAATATAATAAAAAAAAAGTATAACAAGCGGATTTTGTTTTATGAGGGAGATTGCTGATTGCCTCAAATGGCATTCAGCGTCACTGGGCTTTTTTGGGGTCGGCGAGGTACGTAAAGGCTACCTCAAGCCGTATGAAACGAATCACCTTCAGAGGTTTTCTAGAGGGAACGGCATCGCACACTTAAAAGTGCGCGTCCCCGTGCCCTACTAGATTCTACGAAGAGTTCGGATCGGATCGGAGCGGTAACAAGCAGATCTCGATGGCGCAGTAGTTAACGCGCCCGATTTGCGAGTGCTAAGGTTAAGCAACTATCGCAAAGGCCGGTCATCGGATGGGTGACCAAAAGTTTATCATCTCGAGCTCCTCCGTGCTTCAGAAGGCACGTAAAGCTTTTGGTCCCGGCTGCATTAGCAATCGTTAACAACCACCAATCCGCACTGTGCCCGCGTGGTGGTTTATGGCCCGTTCGCCCTATCCATCCATAGGGAAGGTTCGTGCCCCAGCAGTGGGGACAAAAAATGAGCTGATAAAGGTGATGGTGATGATTACAAGCGAGCTCATTATTCGGTTTTGTTGATGGTTGGGCTTGTTTTATGGTTGGTTTGGTTAGCCACTTCCATCTTATAGCGTTATTTTATTTTAAAGACTTATGATAACCAGTGCTTTATCAGTTGAAGATTTCGGGTGAAACGCGCTTCCACCAACGGCTTTATCTTCACTGTTACCATTCGGTAAGATAAAGGCAAAATGCTTGACCATAATCTCTATCAGCCTATATTACTCCACTGCTGGACAAAGACCACTCTAATTGCTAGCCATAGAGTACCATTCGCGGCTACTCTCATACAGCGTCCCCATTATTGAACAAAAATAAAAAACATGCCAGAAAATTCTCCCAATAGCTACAGCATCAAATAAACCCTTAGAAATTGTATTAGCTTCGAAAGTTCGACGCACTCAGTTAAAAATTACGATAATTGTGTTTTTAATCATAATAACCAATAAAAAATTAATCCATTTCTGGCGCGAGCGCACAACGAGCGAATTCAAACGATTATGGTGTCAATTACTTTTTCGTTAACAGCGTCCGTTAAATAACGTTATATCGTGCTAATTAACGAGCGTCCGTTTTTATTAGGGTTCCGTAGTAAACCGGAAACCCTTACAGTTACGTTATGTTACAGCGTCTATATCACGGCCAGTTTACTCGAAGACTATCATTACTAGAGAGATAGATCTTGGCATGATTAGCTCATGAATATCTCTAGTAACGTTATTTAAAACAGTAAGTGCCTACAGTTTTCAGCAAAGGAGTAATTTTTTTCAGGTAAATAAAAACCAACTAATTTAACTATCTAAAATATATCAAATTGCAAGTTTCGAAAAAAGCTGTGGGCCGGTTTTGCTCAGGAGTGGTACACTTACGACTTGGGTATAATCGTATCTAGTGATGGGTTTTTATCCAGATAAATACTGATTACTCGAGTATTTATCCAAAGACGCGGATAAATACTCTTTAAGCATTTTTATTTCTCTTTAACGTAAATTTTGAAATTAGGATGTAGGTAATTAGTAATTTTAAGATAAAATATGTGTTTCTGTGTTTTTACAAATAATGAATAATAGCCAAAAGAACAATCTAATGCCTAACATGTTTATTTCATCATTTTATGGTATTTGAATGCAACTAAATGTGTACATAAATTAAAGTTTTATGATACAAATTATATTAAAAGACTAAGTTTACTGTAACATTTCTTATAAAATTTTAAATCTTAAAACAAAAACAATCAGCCTTAATCATAATATACATAATAATACAAAAGTGTTTTTTAAATCAATTGCTATCACTGCTAGAATATGGGTGGTATTCCACTCGTTACATTCAAGTGAAGACCTTAAAATCCACACAAAGACCGGCTGTCATCAATTTCGATTGCTGATTCTTACATAACAGGCACCTATACGTAAGTGTTTCTAATAAAATCAATTGAAAACTATAATATAATAAGTTGATGAAAAATTACTAGTTTCTGATTTATTCGTTTGTATTCGCCCAACTACCTATCTGGATGGCAAATTTTAACTTTCTAGGTCAATTGGAACTGGGTTAGAGTTTTGATCTATCTATAATAGATCAGTCAATCGGTCAGTAAGTGATAAAAATGACGACTTTTGGACGTTAATATTTAAATAACCCTTTGAGGTGTTTATGAAATTTGAAGCACATAAGTATCTCGCAAGTTTTGTTTATGTGAAATAGTTTTTGAGTTATGAGGGGGTCAGAAGCTTAACCTGGATTAACTTGGCATGACACGCTATATTAATAACTTCGAATTTTACTAAACATCATTATTTTTATCAGTGTCATTCTTTTTCTACGACTGAGAGTCATGGTGACCATCATGGTCCTAAAACATCGCTCTCGACGTCAGTTTTATTTATTTTTCCATAGTATTATCGTCACTATCACCACTAAAATGAAAGAGAAGTGCTTCCCCGATGTATATTATAAGTAAAAAAATAACCAACGACTGCTGAGCAAATGCCTCCTTCATTGAAATCATGTTATCACTAGAACTGATGGGTAATGACTTAATCACCACGTTTGCCTAATGCGGATTGGTGATCACAAACCTGGGCTATGCATCGAAAAAAAAACCGCGGGTTGCACTCCGGGAGTGCCGGCAGAAGTGAAAACTTGAATATTAACGTTGTGCATTTTTGATATTTTGGAATGGTTATGGTTAGGGTTAATTTGGCACGAATTGCTTCAATTATCAGTATAAAAGTACTATCATTTATGTTAGTTAGAATACAATATTTATTTATTGCGCTATCGTACACAAACATGACAATTTATATTACATTAAAAAGCACTCGAACATTCGCGCAAGCGCCCTGCGCCGCCTAAACGAAACAGCAGGCATACATTTTCGCCGCGCCGTAGAAAGAGAGGTGGTTACTTCCTCTCCTACGCCGCGCCGGCTGTCATCCGTCTTACGAATTTTCGATCAGGCCACGTGTCCTGACGGTCATGTGTCCTGACGCGAAATTAACATTTTTTACCCATTACAAAAAAGTGTACAACGCCACTAAATAAGTTTTCACTTCAATAATGCAAAAAAGCTCTACTAAAAACAGTATTATGGACTTCCCTTACTACGCTAACCCGACTCGCACTTGGCCGGTTTTAATGATATCACGATTCTGCAGAGCGTATCGTCATTTCCATCTATTGTTAACGATTTTGTTGTTGTTTACAGTGTAAATTCGGGGTTTAACGTTAACGCTAGAATTGTTGCTAATTAATATTCAATATAAAGGTTGTACCCTGAAAATAAAGTAATAGAATAAGCATATTGGAGAGAACAAAGAAGAGAAAACGGTCTCACCAAATAGGTTGCCGAAGACTGAAAAAAGTGATGGAAATTGGTTAGGAAAGCGAATGCCAAGCCTACGGCAGACGAAGAAGAATAAGTAAGGTACTTAATTCCTACTTAAGTAAGAATTTCAATAATTTAAACTCAGTATTAAGTATCATAGGTATACCTTTATACCCGACGTTTCGACCGAGATGCACCGGCCGTCGTCATTGGCTATCTAATGTCGCTATGTTTTTTTTTAAAATGTTAGTTCACAAGCGGGCGCGGGCGCCCGCGTGTTTGAAGCAGCAGACGCCCTTAACCTTTGTTATAAAAACGCGAAGGTTTAATTGTGTATTTAGAGGTGGTCTAAGCGTCGGCCTAGGCGTCGTCGGTAGCGAATCGCATAGATGCCCGCCCGGCTTGAATGCGAGAAGTCGTGGTTCAATACCCACAGCTTGGTTTACCTATTGACGTGTACCAATACCTATACAAGCATATTATTAGTTTTAATAGTAGATTAACAGGAATATTAATAATACATTAATTACCTCCGCCAAAAAAAAAGTGTTATACAACGTGTAACAGAGTTACTAAGGCATGATTATTAACTTTAATTTGACGACCTCCTTGGTCGAGTGGTCTGTACACCGGTTTTCATGGTGTCGCCATCTCTGAGGTCCCGGGTTCGATCCCCCCGGTCGGGTCAATTTTAGAAATTGTTGTTTTTCTAAATTGTCTCGGGTCTGGGTGTTTTCTATGTGTAATAAGTATGTATTTAAGTATTTTAAGTATGTTTATCCGTTGTCTAGTAACCATATAACGAGTTTCATAACGAAGCTTCTCTTGGGCTAGATAATTAGTGTGAGTGTAAGTGTAGTTAGTTAAGTTAATTAACTTGTTGTGCAATTTTTAATTAATTATTTCTATGGTGCTGTCACATCAAAATAAACAAGTCTCAGCCCTAGTGATTTAAACCTCTGTGTACTAACATTTATGATAACTGCTGCTTGCTTATGTGCGCCTGACGCGCCTGACATCACAAATATAAATATTTTATTAACCATTGCATGACAAATTAAAGTTAATAATTATGTCTTAGTAACAACACATACACGTTTTAGGTGGGATACACTTTGGAACTTTTAATTTTGACCGCACCTTTTTGTTACACATTGTATATACATAAAAAGTATATATTAATAGCGCTTAAATAAATAGTCTTTACTTAAAAAATACGAAATTATTAATGTTATTATTTTAACAGCACTTTTTTTTAAAGTAGGTAATTAAAACCTTCTTGTAGCATCCTGAACCTAAAGCAGAACCAAGTTATGGTCCAAGTTTCGACCGCGCCCTGGGGAGTTTAACTTTTACTATGACGTCAGCGACTTACTCAAGAGTTCACACAAGGAATATAGATCGTTGGTAACCGTAAAGCTGGCCAAATTTTTCTTAAACATCAACCTTTGACAACTTCAAACAGATGTTAGTAAACAAATTGTAATATATTTACTTTATTATTATTTATTATTTTTTTATTATCATTTGTTTAATTAGAAATAATTCTAAGATCTTGACATAATATAAAAGCATACTCGTATTGCGTTGAGAATGTAGTCGAATAGTTTATTTACGTTATAAGTAATTAACTAGATATTTTATATTTGGTAACTTGCGCAGATACATCCAGCCATAACAAGTTAAACCACATCCTCGAATATGTTTGTTTATTTATTTTTATAGGTTTTATATTTAATAAAACAATAAATTCATTCACTTTCGTTAGTGTATTACTAACTTATGTAAAAATATATCAAATAAAAATAATATTACATCGCGTAGCAATAAGATAAATCATAAAGACAATGGTACCGTAACGTACGTAAATCAGTCAATGCGTTAACCTTAGGAGTAACTTGAGATTTCCAAATTATTCTTAAAGGCAAAAAATGGAACAATATATTCAAAAAGTAAATTATTTTAATCAGCAGACATTTTGGTACGTTATGTACGCGTTAGCATGAAGTAATATAAATATGTATATATCTCAGAATTAGATTAGGTAGTTATATATAAATACATACGTAATTATAGTGTCCAAAGCAGCTTAGAAGATACACTTTTATATAAATTAATGAATCAAAGTTCATATAGCCCAAATATAGAACAACATACAACAACTTAAAAAAACAAACAAATAGGTCCCCGGATCAGTTGCTTCTTTAAAATAATTTTCAACTTAAGACCTAAATAATAATTGTAGTTAAAGTTGGTATTCGAGCGACCTTGCGATCTAAATACTAAGTCTTCAAAATGAAGGCCCATCAAACATCCCGTTCAGCCATACGTAAACGTTAGCTCGTAACGTTTTATATGTGATGCTAGGTGGAGCAACACGCATCGCCCTAGTAATTTAATTTTGCTGAGAGTAATGTTATAAAAGTAAAAATTGGCCATAAAGTGAAGTGGCTGAATTAAGAAATGGCGCAATAAAGAGGATATTGCGGTTATAAAGAGAAGGAAATCATTCTAAACGATTTGGTGGATAAGCGATTCAACGTGTCACTTATAAAAATTATTACTACAACAGGACTACATATCATCATCATCAGCTCATTTTATGTCCCCACTGCTGGGGCACGAGCCTCGGGCCCTAAACCACCACGTCGTGGACTCAATGCGGATTGGTGGTTGTAAACGACAGCTTATGTAGCCGGGACCAACGGCTTTACGTGCGTTCTGAAGCACGGAGGAGCTCGGGATGATTATCTCGTTTTTTGACCTGTGTTTCTTGGGGAAATTTGCCCATTTTCATGGTCTGATCTACCCACCTGCGGGAAAATAACCACTAAAATGTCTCGGTGAATAAGAGCTACAGTTTGTTGTTAATCTCTTACCTTAATCTTTACCTATTACTGTCAATAAATTGGACTCAGACCTTTCCTCTTAAACACTAGCGTATATTCAGGAATAACCAACATTCTAATCTATCGCGAGTTCTTGGGTAGCAAACTCCATTTTTTAATATGTTTTTAACGGGGAAAAGCTTTACTATTGTATTAAATACATACGTACTAAGTAATTACGTATGACTGACTGCCATCTTAAAGAGCTAAAGTTTGTGACTTTTTTGTTTGTTTGTTTGAGTACGGTAATCTCCAGAACTACTGGTCCGATACCAAAAATTTTTCCACTGATAGAATGCTACATTACTTGCGGGTAACAAAGGCATAATTTTATTTAAATAAAAAAGGAGTATTTTTTAAATTTCAAATCCACGTTTACTTCGTCAGTTTAACACGGAGGGCATTGGCTGTTCGCTGCAACATGCTGGCTCGCAGGTTCGCGCGTTGTACTGCAGAGGTCAAAATCACCTTATTTAAGGCCTACTGCCAGCCTCTGTACACGTGCGCCCTGTGGGTTAGATATACGCAGCGGGCATACAACGCTCTCCGCGTGCAGTATAATAATGTATTTAGGATGTTGTTGAGGCTCCCACGCTACTGCAGTGCCTCAGGTATGTTCGCCGATGCTCGCATGGACGACTTCCACACAATAATGCGTAGAAGAATCGCGTCACTGATGCGCAGGGTTCGTGGGAGCGCCAATAGCATTCTGTACGTGATTGGTCATAAACCTGAGTGTGCCATTCAGAGGCATTGGGTGTATGTGCATGCACAACCTAGCGCTTCGGAGGGGCGTTTCAGGTATATGAATTAATAAAACATAATAAATTCATGATTTTATTTAACACTAACACAGTTTTTAAGTTTCATTGTTACTAACATACATAATATGGATCAATGGTCTGATTTTTTTTTTTTATGTAACTTTTGAAAACGTCTTACTTGACCGCCACAGGTCAGGCAGTGCCTAATGTGGGATCATAGAAAATCTCAGCCTCCTTGAAAATTATGCTTATATTTAAGTAACAATATTTTCCACTATATTTTTAAGTTTGTTAGTAAACATTTATCAAATAAATTTATTTGCATTTGTATTTGTATTGGATAAAGTGCTAGTAGTGGTATAAAAAGAAAATAACGCTAACTGTTATGCCTTGCACTGCTTTTACAGTGGAGTTTATGATTGTCGGCCAATGTCATAATCCTGGCATTATTGGTACGGTTAATGTCGTTTCGTTTGCAGACTTTCGCATAAACGACTCGCGTGTGCAATATATCTTTGAGTGTCGATATTTTATGTTTCAAATACCTTCCTTTTTATAATATTCAACGGTTAAAGTAACTACTACGATCCATCTAGGTGAATGCTACTTTTCGCGATGCCAGCTCGCGTTTGGTATAAAGATGGCATAAAGCTGTTGGTCCTAGCTGTTGTTAAAAATGGCAGTCGTTAACCTTTTTACCGCCAACAACTTCTATAGAAGTTCGAGATTTTCGTGCCGTCCACGCCAGCACTTCTATAGAAGTTCTTCTTTGTACATACTTTATTAAAATACATTTGTACGTTGGCGTACAGCGGGACATCGCGTGCAGGATAGTTGGGCGGTGAAAAGGTTAACACCCACCAGTTTGTGTAGGGTCATACGACTACAACTTGGTGACTTTAGAGGCTGGTGACAGTGGTGACGATGATAAGGGCTAAAATCATCCGTATTTTCTTATTTCTGCTAAGCGGCGCGGCAGCGTCAAGTATTTAATCCCGGTGAAACTAATATTGTCTAAAATTTAAACTATTGCCAAAATAAGAAAAATATTATCACAATTTCTAAGTTTTAGAAGTGAGTGAAAGTTTTTCCAAAAGTGTTTACAACTGAACTGGTTTTGATACTATACCCCTAATCTACTACTAATCGTTTCGTTTCGTTCTTCATTTGTTATTATTGTATGTAAACTATTGTTATAGAGGTAACCTTTGTGACTTTGTTTGTTTGTTTGTTTGTTTGTATGTTGGGGCTAATCTCTGGAACTACTGGTCCAATTAAAAAAATTGCACTGATAGAATGCTATATACCATGTAGGTAACATACGCCACATTTTATTTTAGAAAAAAGGATTTACAAAAATAAAAATGTTAAAAAAAATCCACGAGCAGGATTTGAACCTGCCCCCTTCTGACATACCGGGTCAGGTCTCTCCAAATTGAGCTATCGTAGTTCTAACCAGCCCGCCGAAATTTTCAACATTTGTGTTTTTGTAATTTGTTCGCAACAAAATTTGCGTTAAAAATTATATAAACAAAACAAAACATTTTATAAATAGCCTGCTTAGCTGATCTTTAGTATTTGTAAAAATATTATGATCAGATGTTAATGACGGTAGTTGTTGACATTGAATGGGCGCTTTTGGCTTTCAAAGTAAAAAAGTAAATAGTGTTGAATAATTTTGGCGGACTGGTTAGAACCACGATAGCTCTATTGGAAGAGCACCTGACCCGGTATGTCAGAAGGGTGCAGGTTCAAATTGGAAATGGAAATGGTTCGTGGTAATTTTTTCAACATTTGTGTTTTTGTAATTGGTTCGCAACAAAATTTGCGTTAAATTTTTTTTAAACAAAACAGAAACATTTTTTTAAAAAGTTTTATTTTTGAAATCTCAAATCCACGGACAAAGTCGCAATTAATGTTTAAACAGCCAAAAACTATGAAAATACTTAAGCTTTGCTAGCAACTATCTTTTTTCTTCTCCAGTAACGACGACCTCCTAAAGGCTCAATATCACAGCTGTATTCGTTCACGCGGAACACGGATAAACGAAATTCGTTTGTACATATCACCGTGTCGGGTTTCATACACCGCCATCTTAATTAATAAACCAGGGACTGAGGTAGCGATGCTAAAAGACAAGATTAATTACCGTTAATGAAGTTTCGCTCGTATTTACAACGATAAATTGTTATAGTTGTCCTCCATTACCTGTTTTTGTGTTAAATGATTCGAAAATGTGATACAGTTCGTGTGATCAGTATGGACAGGGAATGGCTAGATCTTGACAGATTCAGTGTATAAAAACAATAACTATCAAACTGAATTATCAGCTACAGGTTATTGTATGATTCCAGGATGATGATAAATTACAACATTTAGTTTAATATTTAAACGTGCTATCTCTTCAGTAGCCTTGTATTACATCATAGGACTGCACCGCTGCACAGTTGTGAATCAATAGTGCTTAAAATATATTCATAGAGATCAATTTTGTTTCAGTGTTCGCGTAAACTTTAATAAACAATATTTATGTTTACCCCACTTAACTAAATAAATAGAAAAAAAAAATTGATTCACTTTTATTTTTTATCATAGTTGCTTTAGAGTAAAGATTTATTTAAAAAAAATGCATGCTGAAAAATAGCGACACAACATGCCTGCACTATTAAAAATGTATCTCAATACAAATCTTGTAAAACCAAATTAAAACATTTAATATTTTATTTAATTTAACAACCAAATATTAACATGAATATACTCGTAGTTATGCTTTATATTACTTTTGTTACCCATAGCTGTCCAGTGACAGATGAAGTGTCGGCTCTATTGAAGATGTGACACCGACACTTCATCAGCCAGTTGACCACAAGTCCACCAAAAAGCCCGATATTAGGCGTAATTTCCTTTCACTTTTATTCATAAAGGCTACAATGGATCGGGTCATGAATATGCGATGCCTTTGTCTACGGTTACCAGTTTAAGCTTGTAAATAAATGGCACTGTTAAGGTGAAGCATGTTCAACAAACTTATTTTTTAGTTTTTAAGTAGCGAATAAAATTTGACCTGTTTTAGAAGTTGGATAAAATAACATTAAAGTAAGTTTGGCATAAAAAATATGGGCCGTAAAAAGAATATTAAATAGGATAAAGCGAGAACAAAATATTTAAATTCATATTTTGGGACGAAGGAAGCATAATGTTTGGGACGAACCAGGATTTTTTTCGAAGGACGAAGGACGAATCTCAGTGGGACAAACGAAGCATAAATCAACTTGCATGATCCGACCACCGTCGTCGCCTTATCATAATGTTTAACATTGTTTTTAAACATAATTTGATAAGTAGGTAAATATAGTACTTCGAATGAGTAAGTGTAAAAAAAAAAATTCCTATCACGAATTTCAAAATACCAAATATATAAATTCCAAAAAATCACTTCTACGACATTTAACCGAACTAATACTATTATTATTAGATGTTCCAAACAGGGAACCTCTTAGTATTATTATGAATTTTACATTCGAAATAAAAATGTCGCAATGATTTGTCTGACATCCGCTTTGCCTGGAAGGTCCTTAATGATAAAATTGACTGTACACAATTGCTGTCACTGTTTAAATTTCGCGTATCTTATAGATATCCACGTAACAGGATTACGCCACTTTGTCCTCCATTCCGTAAAACTGTTTTCGGGGCTAATTCTCCAGTCCCTCGTTTCAGCAAACTGATAAATAAGTATAGCAACAGATTTGATGTTCACTTTGACTCGTTCAACCGTAAAGCTGTAATTCAATGTAAATCAGAGTAGCTTTCCTTTTTATGTCTAAGTACTTTAAATTAAACTAGCAAATTAATCTAGGTTAAATTAAATTAAGTGTGTAAATTTTTCTACATAGCATGAGGTATTTACCTATAATTGTTTGATGCATTTAGATATAAGCCGTAAAATTAATGTTTGTGTGCATGAAATAATGTAAGTATTCAAATGTTGGTAAATCTTTAATAAAAAAATTATTAGATCAGTGGTCTACCCACAAGACCAGCGAACATTTGTGGTTCAAATTATTATTATTATTAGCATATAGGTAGGTAATAAAATATCAAAAAATATTGTTTAATGCATTAAGATCGCAATAACGCAAAATCGACAACGGTCTTGCCCTTAATTAAAACACTTAACATCAGCTTAAATAATTCTTTGTCGCTTTAAAATTTTGCCTAAGTCCATGGAAATTTTCATAACATTAATATTATAAATTGAGACTTAGCGCTGAGTTCTCAATCATTGTTTTCTTAAGAAACTCATGAAATGCTAAATTTTCTATTTTAAATAAAAGACTCTTACGGTTTTTATGAAATAATTTGATTAAATACAGATCTTTAAGGTGCTTCGTAGGTGCTTTAAGGTGCGTGTAGATATTTTATTTTATTTGTGTGAAATTGAGAAAAGTAAATATTAAATTTTTAACATCAAAATTTTGAAAGTAGCATTCATTGCAAATAAATAATCTTTTATTCAGTTGAAGCTTTAATAATGTATTTAATAATAACACTTCGATCTCCCTTCATTTAATAATAGTTGTATCTTCAGATTAGTTTGTGAGCAGACTATATATTTTTACTCAATAGATAAGGACATATTTATGTTGAAATTAAACACTTCCTACAAATCTACTAGTGTCAAATTTTATATACCTGCTATTTGATTTTATCCTGTGGTTTCGGTACAGGGTTCGTGGTAACAGGGAGGCCGAGAAATTGGAAATCTCATACTATTACAGGAGCGTTTCGAAATGAGCTTCAGTTTCAAATATATCAAAGACATACAATATTTGAAGTTAGATCTCAAAAATGTAACTTACACTTGTAAACCGAACCTTAAAAATTTAATGATCATGTCATAAATATAACGAATTTACTGTCTAAAGTTAAAAAACTTGTTGCACAACGTTACTGCAAAGAGTTTTCTGGTGAAACTTTAAGGTTTTAACCCGCGAGTTTGGGATGTAAATTGAATACCTACTCGCATATATTAGCTAAAACGCACAAAGAGTGTTATGTGACTTTGACGTAAAGTCCGAAACATTTTTCCCAACCTGGTAAACCAGGACCTTTGAATGTCACGCCGAGCGCTCGGCCACCGAGATAATATTATAATTAAAATATCAACGTATGATGTATGACTTTATCAGCCCGCATCAGTCCACTGCTAGATATAAGGCATCTCCTAATGCATGCTACTGAGATTTTAGGTTAGTGTAAAGTCACTTGGTTATATAAAGTAACAAATCATTATAAAAACTGTTACTTCCATTTGTAAATTACGATAAAAGACGATCCTCAACTGTCTATTTTAAAAAAGTATACGTCCAAACATACTTACATGTATTCGAGTGGAGTGAATTTCGTACGTGTCTTTTGTTTCAGCATTGCAAAGTTCAGAGAGTTAATTACGTCACAACTTCACAAGGCGGGAACGTGACAGCGAGGGTTCCCAAAATTGCGGGATTTTGTTTATTGCTCCAAGTCATAATCCCACACAATCCTTTTTAATTTTGAGGCTAATCAGTTTAACGAGCTGGCCGTTGCCAAGTCCTTTGATTTTGAAATGATATAATTAATTATTTAATTTCAATTCCGCTGTGACGGGCCAGGGTGTAATTACTGTCATTCTTATTTCGTGGAATGTTGAAGTTTGTTTTGGAATTGGTTTTTCGAGTAGAAAATGTAATTCTATATTTGTCTGACTGAATTTTAATATGATGTAAGGGATAGATATTATTGGAACCGACCCGGTCAAAATTATACCAATTAAGAATGAGACCACCAGCAAAATCATCTTAAAATTAGCTCAGGTATAGATTAATTTTGATACGACAAACATTGTATTTTTGTGAACATAAACTTATAAAAGTGTTTCATATATTAAGTACAAACTCCTTCAATCTAACATCCTACCTAAATATTACATCAAACAATCTAGAATCTCCAAGTCAAGCTAACACGGCAAACGTCATGAATCCAGCTCGCGTCAGCTCCAGGATTCAGCGCTGTGAACGATGTCGCGTTGTCGCTCCACGGAATTACACGCCAGGTGGGGGTGTAATGCGAGGAAATGGGGAATTAACACGCTCCGAATATGTATTGGATCATGGTGAGACTACACGCTGCATAATGTGAGACTTGGGCCATGAATTATCTGTCTTTTGTAAGGGATTGAAGAAAATTAAAGAAATTATATTAACCAAAAATCTTTAAAACTTTATCTTTTTCTATTGAGTTAGTAGTAATAAATAACCTATAACTGTCCCACAGCTGGGCAAAGGCCTCCATCATGGAAATCAAACCATCGCTACATTTGATGGGTGATTCTGAGTTAAATGTCTGTAAATTAAGACAATCAATGATAGCTTTGTTGATGTGATTAGCGCCCGTTCCCAATAACCTATCTATCCGTTGTTTTGCCTACTATAGATACAAATTTGACATGAGCTCCATACAAAATAAATCAAGTTTCTAACTCCAGTAAGCAAAATAACAGACAGATAGAATATAGGGATAGAAAATAGCTTTGACGTTTAATCAATCAAATATAATAGTCAAGTATTGTATTCAAATTTTTATTCTACACTCATTCATATTCACTCATACACACTCCGTCTGATAGCAACATAAAAAAATGCCTATGCTTTTATAGTATTTGTAATTTGCGAAAGAGAGGTACATATGTTTTTATAATTATTTACATATAATTTTACGCAAATATTGTTGCGAACAAATTATGAAAAAAGCAGTGTTGAAAAAAAATCCACGAGCGGGATTCGAACCCGCACCCCATGACATGCTGGGTCAGGTGCACTGCCAACTATGCTATCGTGGCTCATATGTATTGTTCTCTCTCTCTCTTTCACTTCTCTGCTTCCATCTTGTGTAAGCACTCAATATTCGCAGCACGGTTTGAACAACGTTATTTTTTGTAAACCAGTGTAATTATCCTGTAAAGGCATTAGAGTCATGTAAATTTTCCTTGAACATTTATTTGAATGATAATCCCAGTGTGAGTAAGTAGAAGCCATCCCAAAACTCCCATTGCCTACATTATTATAAGTCCAAACACAAGAGGTACATGTATAAACCATTTAAGAGGAAATACTAAGGTCGACTGAATTGAAAAATATGCATGAAAAGTAAACAAAATCAACTTTTCGTAGTCCCCTGATTCCTCCTCCAAAACTGGAACGACCTTAGTGTTTCCTCTTAATATCAATAGCGTACACTGAAATCCTGTACAGAAACGTGCAGCTTGCAGAAATGCAAAGCAGCTCACACAGAGACACAGAATAAGGACGCTGCAGGAGGTTTGCTTCATAAAAATCACATTAGGCTACATCTACAGTGTGTGGCCTAGAACCGGGGATAATATTGAAAACAGAGCCTCTTTAGAGTTTAGTATTTTTTTCGAAAATATTTCAGTTAACCAAAACCTATGCATTACATACAATAAGAATTTAAAGTTACGATTCCTAATCAGTGTATTATTGCAAAACGATATTATCGCTAACGTTGTCAAAGTCGTGGTACAGGAGATTGACAAGTTGTGTCAAACAACCCATAAATTAGGACCCAAAGAGACGTTGTCAGAATGAACTCAATCGATCGAGTTGAGCGGAACTATTGCATTGTTTGCATTACATTGAAATTACGATTAAGTTTGTTAGAAAAAATAAAAAAGTAAAGTTTTGATTTTAATTAGTTGAGACCATAATGATTCAATTACTAGTGACCTATAAAATCTCTGTTTTCAATATTATCTCCGGTTCTAGGCCACACACTGTATATAATACTTTTAGAGGTGTTATAACACCCTGTCGGACTAAGTGAGTTAAGCGTACCTTCTGGGTGAACTTTAATTGTGACAGAGACGTGTGGCGCGACACAAAGCGTTATCTCCGCGCCCCGCTTCACGCGGAGTCGGGAGTTGCGATTTATAACTGGGAAATGAACTTGTCCGCTGCACAGTGAGTTATACTATCGCTACGTTTGGCCAAACCAATGCATAAATACGAGTAGGTTTATAAATAAGAGGAGCTCGATGGCGCTGTGGTTAACGCGCCCGGTTTGCGAGTGCTAAGGTTAAGCAACTTTCGCAAAGGCCGGTCTTCAGATGGGTGACCAAAAATGTATCAACTCGAGTTCCTTCGTGCTTCGTCGTTAACAACCACCAATCCGCACTGGGCCCACGTGGTGGTTTATGGCCCGTTCTTCATATACATCCATAGGGAAGGCTCGTGCCCCAGCAGTGGGGATATGAAAATGAATGAAAATATAAATATGCATACAGCATGTATATAACGCTATAAGAGAAGATTCGAAGATTAGGCTCAGTGGCATGCAAGGAATGGCCTTGGTCCAGCAGAAGACTGATATGCGCTGATAATGATGATGATGTTTAAATCGCATACTTTATATATTGATTCTTTTCCAAAAAAAAAAATGTAAAAAATTTGACTCTTGGAATTTTCTCAACAATGGAATGGCAACACTGGCAATGCTCTGTCAATATAATATATACAAATTAATAAAAGCATTATATTATTTCTTGACTACAAACTATTTCATGAGCGTAACCAGTTCTAACAATAAAATAAACAGCATAACATAAATCTCACTTAACTGTTTTTCACCTGCAAATGTCATAATAATAATAATACTATGTGAAATAGATCCCATTCATTGACACATTATTCTAACGACCCGTTAATGGGAGGCATGGCCCATATCTATAACGCCCAATGGGTCAATAATGGGAGACCATTACCGTAATGTGACTGAGATTGGTGGCGAATGGCCACTCGTGACACTTTTCTGTTATTTTATTTATATATTTATTTGATAAGATACAAACTCGACAATATTATTTTACACAGTAATAAATATACTCAAGGGCTAGTTTTAAAGATATACCTTTACAGGCGTATACAGCATTTAAAAATTAAGTTGCAACCAATAATAAAATAAGGTGGCCACTCGGGCCACTGGAAGTTCTAAAGAAGTTAAGTAAAACCTCGATAGCTTTTTAATTGCTTTTATTTAAGCTACAAATATTGCAAAACAAAATGGTATTTAAATTTGGGCAATGTATATTTTAACAAATTAATATAGGACGTTATATAAAATTCAAGTAGTCAAGGGCTATAGCAAGTGGTCGGATGCAAAGGTGTAAGACCGTTGGATTGCGGCGATGGCGGCTCTCTTGACGTCACAACCGCTCGCCGCGACGTTCCATTTTACGTGGCGCAGACATAATTCCCCCTCCTTGAAGACTGAAGTCTTCAAGCATCTTGCTCTTCAGCGGTAGGCAAAGGACAAATTCGTGTGAGGGCCCTGCGAATGCGACCTCTTGCAGTGTCTATGTCCGCAACTCGAGATATGCCATCAGTGCCAGGGAACAGGCTTGCGACGCGACCCATTCGCCAGTTTAGAGGTGCAGTGTTGTCCTCACTAATTAGCACCAGATCGCCAATGTTCAGCGTGGAGTGGTTAGTACGCCACTTGGAGCGTTGTTGCAGCTCGCTGATGTACTCCTTTTGCCAACGAGTCCAAAAGTGCTGGCGAATCTGCTCAAGCCGCGCGTGTCGACGAAGTGAGGTTGAGTTGGCGTCCTCCAAGGCAGGCGACGGCAGCGCAGTCAACGGCCGGCCAATAAGGAAGTGCCCTGGAGAGAGAGATAGGAAATCGTGATTGTGAGGACTAGGGGATAATGGGCACAGGGGGCGGCTGTTGAGGATAGCTTCCACCTGTGCAAAGAGTGTGGACAACTCTTCAAAAGTTAGGTTAGTATTGCCCATACACTTTTTAATAATAGTTTTAGAGGATCGGATTCCTGCTGACTCCCATAGTCCACCAAAATGAGAAGCGTAAGGAGGTATGAAGCAAAATTTTATTTTTTCGTTGGCGGCAAAATCAGTAAAAGAACTGGAATTAAATTTGATGAACTGTCCAATTTCTTTGGCCGCTGCGACAAAATTACGACCATTGTCGCAAAAGGAGGAGAGACCCATCTTAGGAGCTAGCGTTTGACCTTGAAGGCGCCTGCACGTGAAACAGTTGCGAAAGGTGCGTCGAGCTAGTTCTCGACCGCCGATTGGCCATAAATATTGTCTAATTGAATATAACAATAGTTGAGGCCCTGCATGCATTTGTTTTATGTGTTCGTGACGAAAGATTAGTTTGGCTAAATGATGTTTAGAGTCCAGTATGATAGGATTCTTTATCTCAGAACTGTAAGTGGATACGTTGAGTCTACCACCTACTCTTAAAATACCTTGTTCGTCTAAAAATGGATCTAAAGGCAGAAGCTTGTTTTTTTGGTTTAATTGTTTTGATTTTTTTTAATGTATATATTTCCTCATTGTTCGATTCTATTTGTGATAATTTAATTAATTGTAAATAGGTATAATTTAATTCACTAGTTGTTAAGTTTCCTGTAAATATAGAATTAGGGTTTTTTTATTGTGTATATATCTTAGAACGTAAGCTAATCCACGTAATAATCTTGTGTAGTTTGAGGCATTTTCAAATTTTAAAATAGGTTCTAGTAAAGTAACTGTGTGTGATTTTAATTCAGGTAGTTCTCCCTCGGTTGGTGTTTGTAGTGAGGGTGCTCGGGCGCAGGCGGCCACACGTCACTCTCCAAGCTGAAATAGTCGGCCAAATACTTTGAACAAAGCGAAATAGTTCTTTATGGATAATAGACGTTAACTAGAATAGTGATTGTGGGCAATACTTTTGATAGGCCGTAGTGAAAGCTTAAGCGGTGAATTTATGGTTATTATTATTGTGGGCTCAAACCAAAGCGATAGATTGAGTTGGATGAAGCGTAGTGCGTAATTAACGAGGTTGGTACGGTAATTTTTTCAATATAGCTGGTCATTAACGTAAGCAGAGAAGTGATTTGTAACCTAATATGATGATAGTAATGTTGCAAGTTTTAATTTGTAGCAATATAAAATAGAAATATACAAAATGTGTAGCAATTATGATGGTGATTTGCATTGATTTGTTAATAGCATTGAAATGATCGCGCAAAATATAGAAATATAACGAAATCAATGCAAAGCAGCGTGACACGTGCACACGTCACGCTTTGCCCTTGACTAACCTTAAGCACTATAGGCGCGCTTAAAACACAGTTCTTTGCACTAGATTTTAGCTAGGATGGATATAGATGGGAATCACTGGAATGGAAGATAGTGGAATAGCGAGATTGATGAAGGATAGGACACTTAGCTTATTGGCCTGGTCGCGATGCGGTTGGCTGACCGACGACGTGGGCGGTGTCTTCAACTCGTTCCTGGGCTTGATTCTTGGACTCGATGGGCTGCCGGGGATGACTCGATGGCTGCACTGCGTGGCTGGGCCACGGAGTTCCGGCGATGTTTCGGAGGCTGGACCTGGCGGACGGCTGCGGCGCTGGGGGCTGACCAGCTGTAGCTCAGGCGCTCCGTAGAAATAATCTAGGGACTTAGCTTAGTACGCTAAGTCCTGTCACGGTCGCCACTTTATGGCCACGCGGGCCACTGGAAGTTCTATTTAAGTAAAACCTCGATAGCTTTTTAATTGCTTTTATTTAAGCTACAAATATTGCAAAACAAAATGGTATTTAAATTTGGGCAATGTATATTTTAACAAATTAATATAGGACGTTATATAAAATTCAAGTAGTCAAGGGCTATAGCAAGTGGTCGGATGCAAAGGTGTAAGACCGTTGGATGGCGGCGATGGCGGCTCTCTTGACGTCACAACCGCTCGCCGCGACGTTCCATTTTACGTGGCGCAGACATAAGGTTATAAACTAAAACTAATAAAAGGTATATTAATTGACATTTTAAAAATTAAGCAGAATCAATCTCTCAAAAAAAAAGGAAAAAAAAGAACTTCTTTATGTGGGTAGTGAATTTAACATTGCCACACACTTCCTCTTGTATAAGCATTCAGTCTATACAAATATTATAAAGAGGAAAGCTTTGTATTTTTGTATGTATGTTTGTAACGAATAAACTCAAAACTACTGGACCGATTCAAAAAATTCTTTCACCATTAGAATGCTACATTAGCGCTGAGTAACATAGGCTATATTAAAATAAATGTCCACCCGTGCGAAGCCGGGACGGGCCGCTAGTATCACATAAAGTCAATATCACAAGTATATAAGTGTTATACAATCCGCCTTTATGTATTTCTTATAATCGGTTTGACATGTAACTTTCCTTCAAGGGCTTATAAACGTCGAACTATCTAACCCAGGCTTTCCTACAAAAAAAATCATCATCAGCTCATTCCATGTCTTCACTGCTGGGGCACGAGCCTTCTTATTGGACGGAAACACCACATGGAGAACAGGCCATATGCCCTGCAGGTGTACGGATTGGTGGTTATTAATGACTGCTAAAGTAGCCGGAACCAAGGGCTTAACGTACCTTTCGAAGATTTTTTTGGTCATCCATGTAATGAGCGACCTTTGCGAAAGTTGCTTAAATTCAGTTGTAGACCCAGAGCGTTAACCACTGCGCTCATCTAACATATATGTTACTGTTACTTAATACCTTAAAGACAACGTAACACACCAAGTATCCTCTTTTTTACTATCCAGAACAAACTTCCTTTATCACCACAATAATAAAAAATATTAAAGCAAAGCAGCGCAAAGTTGAATGATAATTAACAAATGCTACAGCTATGGCCTGTGGCTACAGCATACCAAGCATAGTGAGCGTGCACCGAAACAAATCACTATAACACATTCTGGCGCAGATACGAACGAGTAGGTGAATTCCCTGAAATCCACTCAAACCAAAGCAAAGCAGGGAAAATTGCATGCAATTCCCGCGGATACCTGGCATTCACTAATAGCGCCCTACGTAACAACTACGCTGTATAAATAACCTTAATGGCTTCTTGCGGACAGCTTGTATTTCAATAGTACTAAGATTTGTTTATGAGATGCGTCGTAAAAGTTTTCGTGGATATAACGCCCTTTGTCCCTTGTCACTCACTGGTAGCTCATTATTGTGTCGCGCTGCTGGACCAGGGTCTCCCTCTGCGTCTCCACCACCTGGGACACTTTTTACCACCCCGGAAGAAGGGGTCAAGTCGTCCCAAGTAGATAGATAGATAGATAATACTTCTATTGCAACTCTATAAAACATAAACATGAACAAAAGAAAAAAATACAAAGTTACAATTTGGCGGTCTTATCGCTTTCAAGCGATTTCTTCCAGACACCTAGTCGGATGGAGAGAGCTAATAAACTTTAAGATCAGAGGTGAAACTATGAAAACATACTAGAATAATGTGTATTTTATAAATGAAGCAAAATAATAATAATAATAATGATACATAAAATATAAACAAACCTACTTAAAAAAAAAAACACAAATATTGAAAAAAAATTTCCACGAGCAGGGTTTGAACCTGCACCCTTCTGACATACCGGGTCAGGTGCTCTTCCAATTGAGCTATCGTGGTTCTAACCAGCCCGCCGAAATTATTCTTATACTACACACACTTATACTGTACATTTATATAATATTATTATATAAATGTACAGTATAAGTGTCAAAAAACAACAGAGCCCATATTTTTGTATGTAATCAGGGTTAAAAACGTTGATATTAGCAACTCATGCAAAAAAAAATTAAGAATAAAAAACTGTAAGAGTTATTAAGCTATCAGACATTTTAAAACCTCGACTACCTACAAGTAATTTTCGAGTTTCCAACGAATTCCAAGTTGGGAACGAGCGTAATTGTGGAATTTGCAGGCGAAGTTCCCAGCACGTGTGCGTGTTTCAAACTTTAATGGTTCGCGAAACATTCCCCAACTTGTTATTATATCTAACGCTTATGAACTATTAGTGGCTTGGTGATTTTATTATTTAATAAGTACACACAGTTAAGCCATAATAAATAACAAATAACAGCAGCAAAAAGATTATAAACCAAACCGTAACCTACGAGAAGTGTATGTACATAGTGTACCAAGAATAATAATTAGATGCTATGTAAAACATTTTATGTATACAAACGAAAAACCTTAACGGTTGAACCTTCAATAAGAAAGCATGCACGCAAGCACGTAAAGCCGTTGGTCCCGGCTGCGTTAGCAACCACCAATCTTCACCGGGCCCGCGTGGTGGTTTATGGCCCGTTCTCCCTATCTATCCACAGGGAAGGCTCGTGCCCCAGCAGTGAGGACATAAAAATTAGCTGATGGTGTTACTGTCACATAACATTGTCAAATAAATATATCATCTCGAGCTCCTTCATACTTCGGAAGGTACGTAAAGCCGTTGGGCCCGGCTGCATTAGCAGTCGTACCAACCACCAATCCGTACTGGGCCTGCGTAGTTGTTTATGGCCCGTTCTCCCTATCCATCCACAGGGAAAGCTCGTGCCCCAGCAGTGGGGACATAAAATGGGCTGATGATGATGATGATGATGAACATTGGCACTGTTTCACGGAAGTTATACTTTCAAAAATGTTTTTACAACCAACTTGTTAAGCAGTTTTCTCTTTACTAAAGCAATCGTTTGTAACAAGTTCAACTTATAAAATCAATTCTAACAAAACGACCCTTTAAAATGCAACCCGTACTTAAACCACACGACCGTAATTTCAGAAGTTCTCAGTACCAAGTTTCCGATACGTGGTAGTTCAAAACTTAATGGCTCACTGGTGTCTAAAAGGGGGTTATTATATGAAACTAACTACATACAATTAAGCAGTTTGTACGTTTCATGTTTGGAGCATAGAACAGCACCTAAGTCTTGCTTCATTGCTAACTTGTGCGGCAACTGTTCTGAAGTTATAGCTTTGTGTATCATTTGAATGGTAGCTATTTCATTAGTTCTATAATATTTGCAAGTGAGTGAATGATAATTGTAAACTAATATTAGTAATGCTATTTCAAACATTTGGAAAAGCAGTTATTAAACTAAATTCATGCGATTTCATGCTTTCAATATTTATTTGGGTATCTATATACTTTTAGCAAATATGTTTTGCTAAATCAGAAGGTTTCTGTAATTTCCATAAGTACATACTTTCAGAAGAAATGACTTTTACATTTGTTTTGAAATTTTATTTTTTTACGCCCTAGTTACCAACATCTTATCTTATTCATCTCATCTTGTCGCCTTTACTTCAATGTTGTGAACTAACATAGTTTGACACTTGATAGAATTATAATATGATAGTCAGTTCCTCAGAAAATTACAAGTACGGGTGAAGAGCGCTTTCACCTTCGACCTTATAAACATTTACCATCATATGACATGACTTAGCCTATCTCACATGTTGGTAAGTGCCGATAAGGTCGCTTACCCGTTGCCATTGTGTAAGAAAAAAACTGGGACATCGAATACCCTCTTAATAAACTATAGTATACTTACATATAGTCACGTATTTTCAGTGCGTCCGATATGTTTGATTAGGCCCCATGTCATAATTTGTAAGATAACCGCTTCTGTATAGAGAGGGGTGTGCGTAAGTCGAAACCTCCCAAAAACAGTGACAAACAATCACAAACGTCCAACTTGGTATACTCGTATTATCAGGCAATCCTATTTCAATTTAATTACTGTAAGGTATATTATGGACTTTAATCTTTCGCGTTCCAATTTAAACAAAGTTTTGATACAGTCACCTTGACCACGGCCGGTGTAACTCGGTCCAAACATCGGTAATAAAAAGGTATGCCTAAGGTATGCCTTAACTTAGTAGTTGCTATAAACCCCCCTTAAAAACTTTGTTGTTAGTATACTAACCTAATTGGTCCCACTATAACTCAAAAGTCTTTCATCCTTCTTTTTCACTTATTTCTTACCTTTGCTGCAGTGGATCAACCTGGGTTGGTATATGTCCAGATCCATCTTCGCCTCAGCCTGCTGCGCATGTTTATTTCCTTAGTATAGGAACAAGGAAGGCATATACCCGCTACCCGTGTGAAGCCGGGACGTGTTGCTAGTTTGTAAATTATCACTAAACCAAAGAAAATTCTGTGCACTACTTTAAAAACTCTGTAAACACTAAATAAAGCGAAGCGGCGTAAATTCAATACGAAGCGAACCGGTTAAAATTTAATAGAAAATTGCAACAACACCACTAAATGTTACAATTGAGAATATCAATCATGCCACCGACCGCCGGGCCATGCTCCGGTGAATAAAATATCGACGCTATATAGCATTTGTGTAGTTGGGAAAAACCACAACAGTAGTAATTGGCAGACAGGACAAAATGGAAGCGGACAGCGAGCGTAAAGCTTTACGTGATGGACGAAGCGAATTAGCTAGTATATTTTTTTTCTGATAACTTTAGGGTTATCCTTAGGGAATTGGTCTTTATCTCACTCACCTGATGTTGATTGACGACTAGAAGTGCAATAGACCCAGAATCTTTGACAATGCTACTAAAATTGATGTTATGGTGACATATTTAGATAAAATGGTGTTACCTAGCCGGGCTAACTTAAAATCGTCCTACCAACAACCAAACTGAGTACAAATTTGCCCCACCCCCCCACTAGGAAAACGTCAAAATGTTTCCAGAGAAGCATACATCCTACTACGTGTGCAGGAAAGCGGTTTATTACAGTCCCGAACACGTCTGGAAAAAGGCCTCCCTCAAGGATCTCCACAAAGACCGGTTTTGTGCTGCTCGCTTCCAGCGGCTACCCGCGACCTTCACCAGATCGTCGGTCCACCTTGTTGGAGGCCTTCCTACACTGTGGTGGTGAGTGGTGACCACGCACTGGACGTCTTCCAGTGCGTGGACACCACTCAAGAACTGTTCCGCCCCAGCGGCCATGAGTCCTGTGAGCGATGTGCCCTGCCACTTATGAGCTAGCTTAATTTTTACTATGTCTTTGGTTCTTTGTCGAATTAGTTATAAAAATGTATAACACCCATTTTTGTGTTTGTAGTTAAAGGCCAATAGATTAGCCAAAATTTCACCAATCCGCTGCAAGTTCTAACCTTAACTCCTTCGGACCCAAAGTGGCCATAAAACGTCACGGCTGTTTCGGATTTATACGAGTACGCAGTCCCTCAGTTTATGTCATGTGTAATGTGGTCACTTGACGCCCTTAATTAGACAGTAACCCCCGTGCTGGCGAACGTCAGTGAACTTATGTCGGACATGTTTTATGTGGGAGCCGCTGACGTCATTAGTTTAAAGGGGTCCGTTAAAATTCCTTGTGTCTTGCTCCCACGTAAATTAGTAAGGGTCGGTTTCAATGGTTCAGAGGTACTTTTGGTCTTTGTCTATTTGATATGATGAAAGTTCTAGAGGTGCGGTTTTTGTATCGGTAACAATAATGTTCTCACTATGATTACGAGTGTCATTACCCTCCTTTTCGTATCAGAAGTCACCGGCGACTATATTGTCATAGCCCTCTGGTGATGAAAGCTTGGTTCTAATAATATACTTATTCTTGTCAAGACCTATTTGACGAACTTCTGGTTCCGTGTGTTAACACCGCAAAATGAAAATTTGCACGAACATCAAATTTTCGTTTCGTTTAGTTTCGTGGAAATTTTCACTTTGGACCCAATGGTCCTTACCTATGAAATTGACGTTTTTTCTCACTTATTAATAATTATTTCTAAAAGTCAATACCGGTTGTTAATATTATTATACACCTTTAATTAGGACTATGTTACTTAGGCTTCAGTAATAATAATAGTTATTAATTTTGTGTCTTTATCACCCAATTTTTTTTTTAAATTGACTAACTATTTTTCGAAAACGAAATTCTCCAATCGTTTCACTATGCATCTAGGTCCTTACCTTTACAACAAAATTAATTCAATTCTCTTCATCTATGCTCTTATAACTAAAATTTGCAAACAGAAATTAACTACCTGGCTACTAACATTAAGCTATGAGGAAACAGAAAAACTGCTTATTACTATTTCATAATACATACCCATCCTCTATGCACATCACACACTCACACTTACATACATTACTACATTACACCACCCAACCATCACAACATTTATTTTTTATGTAGTTTTACTTTTAAGATAAAAAAATATTATTATATAAGCTCTCCTCTTTCTCATTACGTTAGCATTGCTGTTTAGTCTGTGGGGTGGGAACCTGGTGACTTGATTTTTTTTCTTTTTAATATCTGCTATATTTAGCTAGTGAATTAAACACACTAGGTACTCTACAATTTTTATAGTGTTAAAATAAATAGATGCTAAGAAAATTTTAAAAAAAAACGTTAGTATGAAAAATTAAATTTTATAAAAAATCTTCATTACCAATTTCATAGGTAAGGACCTAATAATTATATAGTCTGCCTGACATCCTACTACCAGCTTAAGCCACCTAGGCCAAGTGCATACCCGTGAGGAATATGAAAAGAAGTTATAATATTTCTTAACCCCTGCAAATTCATTAGATCGAGTACATTTAAAATTCGAACAGCAATGCATAGCATGCATGCATATTTTCGAATGAACGTCGCTAATTTACGTTGTTTTATAATCTGTGTGCATTTTTCATAGTTTTTTCAATGTATCATACTCATAAATAAAAAATGCTCTCAATGGTAATTGGCTCCTAGCATCTGAATCACGCGACGTTTTAACTCACAGCGGAAACATAAAATATTGGTGGGCAACTCGTTATTAATGCGCTTCGATTGCTCGCTTCCATTTATAGTGATTCATTAAAGGTTGAAAATACAGGTTTCGTCGAAATTTTTATTTTAGTTTTATTTTATTATAATAATCATCGTCATCATCTCAGCCTAAAGACGTCCACTGCTGAACAAAGGCCAAGGATATACGCGTATGTAGTATATGCGTTCAGGGTGCTGTTGGGGTTGCCGCGCTTTTGCAGTGCGTCGTCAACGTTCGCAGAGGCACGCACCGATGGGTTTCACGCCATCAGGCAGAAGTGAGCGGCGTCTCTCCTCAGCAGGGTGCGCTGCAGCACCAATTGCATCCTGAACACTATTGCTGATAAGGTGGATTGCCCCATCCAGAAATGCTGGGTGAGATTAATTATAGGTTTACACCAATCATTGATCTCACCCAGTATTCCAAGTATTTATAAGTATTTTTTTTGTAATCTAATTAAATGCTTTAGTATCTGAAAGAATGTATTAACGAACTCATTTATGGCTACTCACTGTCTGAAATAAAGTTTATATTATTATTTTTATTGCCTTTATTTATTTTTTCTCATATAAATTTACATTTTTAAGTATTTTCTAAAAACAAAATAAATAAAACATTTAAAATATAAAAAAATAGGGGTCCGCCGGCATCGGGACCAGGGTCCAAGCTACCGGCGGTGGTTAGGGCTCCAGAGACAGGAACCTCCTCACAATGAGCTGTGAATGTAGTAAGATACTCATAAAAATGTATTTTTTATACAGTTACGGCAAATGACTCCATTTCACCTAATGTTGTCGTGTGATGGTAGACTATTTCATCTTTTGGAGGTGCGACAAAAAAACGAGTCCCCAAATGTCTTTGTGGGCGATGGAATATTTGAGACAGTGAAGCGGTGACTCCGGAGAGCAGCACGTGTACTCCTATGGAGGAAGGGAGAGGGTGGGATGAGGTCAAAGAGCTTCAGGGCATTCGCTATGTGTATATATGCTTCCATCTTTGTTTTCGTAAAAATACCTCCAAATTCATCGAAATTCATTTTATAAAAGAGGCAAAAAAGGTGTTTTTATTACGAACGGCTAAAGAATGCCTGTATTGACCGAGATATTTTTTTCTTTTCTTTTAACCTTTATTTTGTAGACTTTAAAATTCCGACAATCTTTTAGAAGCTTTAGTATCCTTCGGTTTGATTATTCTTCCTTATTTACACTTTTAAGTATTTTGCTTTAACATAAGACATACCTTTTGTGATGCTACTAGTAACAATGAGTTTATAAGAAAAGGTTTTACTTTTAATTATTTACATTTAAAATTTGCAAAAATTAAAAGCATGAAGTATCATATACTTCGTGATTTTAGTTCAATCAAAAACACAAAAAATAAAAAGTGTTAATAACTATACATTATATCATGCCTGTGAGTACCTTAAAATATTAAGAAGGATAAGTGCTAAATCTAGATTCTGGATTTCATTGCACGTTATAGCAGGTACAGTCGAGTCCAATAACATACTCGTTTAAGCACTTTTTTAGCTTGTCAATGTAACTTCTGTTAACTTTTAGTGTATGGCAACCATGACAATCAAATTCAAAAATTGGTGATCCAAAGGTGGTACAAAGCTTTTTCTTCACATTATAATATACAGTCTAACTACTTGCCTATAAAAAACGCACTAAAAGGTCCAGAATGCGGAAAAAAACATGTTTACTTCTTCGAGAGGTTTATTTGCACAAAAATGTTTCTTTTGACGCCTGTGCCCAGCCATGAGAAATCAATTAAAGATATATCGATTATATCGGTTGCCGTCGACGTTCCGCCGGATTCAATACTGAAATAACAAACAAACTAATTGCCTAATGGCGCACGACTTCCTTCCACCGAATATCGGAGGCTCCATCCATCTTTATTACGTCACACAATAAATGGATATCGATACGCATGTATGTCTTCCTGCGTTTAGTTTGAATTTGTGATGCGATATTGATTTATCGATAAGTGCGTTCATGTCTCAGAATATACAGACAAAAAGGTTAATCCAATTTATTAAAAAAAATTGTTAAAAAATTGTTACTAATTGGTTACTTATTAAAGCTCATGGGACGACTGCGGGACAGCCCGAACCATATCCTAAACGCGTTATCTGATCGCTGGGACTCACCGATGCTGAAACATTGGGTGAGACTACACACCGTCCTGGTGGGTGGTCGTACCTAGTGCGCCAAGCTCGTTTTTGTTTTGTCTTGTTTTTTGTTTAATGTGCATTTTTTTTCATGTAACTAACATTAGTGTTTAAGGTCTATTGTAATTACTAACAGTCTATGGAATTATTCTGAAATAAATACATCATTACCATCTCAATAAATAACCATTTTTTGGGTAGAAAACTAGAAGAACGAAATTGAGATATGATTTTCTGCAATAATAATATGAAATCTCCATAGTTAGTAAATAGTAATATGATATTTTATTAATATACTATTAGTAAACTCTTTTCTACCAAGTCCTACAATATTAAGAAATTCCGTAATACAGTCGAAATATTTGCTTCATCGAATTGTTCGATAACAATCCTTTTGAAAATATTTATCTTTAAGACGTGTCTTAATATTAGTATGCAGAACTATTTTTATGCTGTTTTGTTTTTTACATATACATTTTCTCGATGTCACATTAATTTGATTTAATATTATTCGTAGCTGCTTCGTTAGAATTCCCGTTTATTTCGCAATCGGTTATAAGTAGTAGCTTTAATTTATTTATTTATTTTATTTTATTTGTTTCAATAACTATAATAAACCACCCTGCTCTTATACTATGTATTATGAAACTGCGTGCATAATGGTTATTGTTCGAAACATCTGATTTGGCTCGTTATTATGTGGGTTGGCGGATAAATAGACATAACATTAGAATAAAACCTTTTTGCTAAGCAACGCAACATTTATTAGGAGACATAATTTTCTCTGTTTCCGTGTCAAAGGAGGAATGAACATTTAGACTGGATCTCGCCCATTATTCCTGAGGTTTACCTCGAAGTGATATATGACAGGACAACATTGATAAACGAGGTAGCCCTAAGACGATTGCTAGCGTCACTTTTTCCTCATAAAAGGGAGTGAAAGGGGAATGGGCCTCATTTGTCGTTCTGAATGAAAGCGTTCTGGTTACAACTCATAAAGCGTTTGCCTAATGTTGATTTTGTTGATTGTGCAATGCTTTTCAGGCCTTGTTTTGTTTTTAAAGCATGTAGGTACTGGATGATAGTTTGTTATTAATAGACCGGGCTGGCTAACACGATGTTATCAATGCCCCCATCAATGTTAGTAGCAATGTATTGTAACGACGTTAGATACCTAGTTAGAAAATTGAAAATAGACATCTAAATATACTTTTTTTGAGAGATTTTGCAGATTGCTTATTACGGCATTTTCAGCTTCATCGGTCGTTTTTGGAGGCGGTGAGAATAAGGGTTCCTCAAGCTGTGTGAAACGAGTCACCTTCAGAGGTTTTCTAGAGGGAACGACATCACGTATATACTAGTGCGTGTCCCCGTGCCCTACTAGATTCTTCCGGGGGGTTCGGATCGGGTCGTACATCTAAATATATTGCTCAAATTGTTTAAGCCACATTGTAATGGTGTATTCGAATGTAATGGCAGTAATACAAAACGTGCTACTCGCGTTTTATATTACTCGCGTTATGCATCAGAAATTGATTGAATAATCATCATTTAATATAATATAATTTTTAAAAAAGTACTAAATGATATTAGTGTAATTATTACCTGTTATAACATGGCTTGTGACGCAATAATTTTTCTATTACGAAACTAATAAATTAATTACAAAAACACAAATGTTGAAAAAAAATCCACGAGCAGGGTTTGAACCTGCACCCTTCTGACATACCGGGTCAGGTGCTCTTCCAATTGAGCTATCGTGGTTCTAACCAGCCCGCCGAAATTATTCAACACTATTTACTTTTTACTTTGAAAGCCAAAGGCGCCCATTCAATATTAACAACTACCGTCATTAACATCCGATCATAATATTTTTACAAATACAAAAGATCAGTTAAGAAGTAGGCATTTTTAACGCAAATTTTGTTGCGAACAAATTACAAAAACACAAATGTTGAAAAAACGTTGTTGTTGTTCGGCGGGCTGGTTAGAACCACGATAGCTCAATTGGAAGAGCACCTGACCCGGTATGTCAGAAGGGTGCAGGTTCAAACCCTGCTCGTGGAAATTTTTTCAACATTTGTGTTTTTGTAATTTGTTCGCAACAAAATTTGCGTTAAAAATTATATAAACATTTATAAATTAATAATAAAACTCTATGCCATTCGATCGCCAAGTCCGAGTTCAAAATGACATAACCTTTAAATTTCATGTAATCGTCAACGTCAATCAAGGACAAGATGGCGGACACAGCATCATCATCATCAGCCCCTCTCGACCCACTATAGGCATAGGCTTCTCTTTGCTTATGCCATTTCCCTCGATCCTGCGCTAGACTGGGCCACGTGCAACCACGGTCTTGGTTTGGTTATAATATCGTCGACCCATCTCTCCGGCAGATCACACTAATATTTTTATTTATTTTTTATACATAGCTCGGCAAATGACTCCACTCCACCTGATGTTAAGTGGAAATAGAGTCCGTAAGGACAACTGGTGCAGCGAGAAAACAACGCATCGTCAGTCACCCTCACCCTGCCGGCCCACAAGGTGCCTCTTCACGCCTCGTTTGAAGGACCCCATGTCACAGGAAGGAGGGAAAACGTGCGCTGGTAGACTATTCCATTTTTTGGAAGAGCGACAGAAAAACGAGTCACCAAATTTCTTTGTGCGCGATGGAATGTTCGAGACAGTACAGCGGTGACTCCGGAGAGCAGCACGCGTACTCCTATGGAGAAAGGGAGAAGGTGGGATGAGGTCAAAAAGCTCTTCAGAGCACTCGCCGTGGTATAAGCGGTAGAAGACGCTGAGTGACGCTATATCTCTACGCAATTGCAGGGGCTCGAGAGCATTAGTGACCTCTGCACTGCCGATAATGCGTATAGCGCGCCGCTGCAATCTGTCCAAGGCATCGAGAAGGTACTTTGCGGAACCGTCCCAGAGGTGCGAGCAATATTCCACGCAAGATCGCACCTGTGTCTTGTACAAAAGGCACAACTTATCCGGCGTGAAGAATCGCCGCACCTTGTTCAGGATACCGAGTTTACGTGACTCTGTTTTTATCACGGCTTCAATATAGTCCCTCTGGTTCAGATCGCAGCGAATCTCCATACCAAGCATGTTTATATTGCTCTGCAGGGCGATTGATGTGCCTTGAAGAGAGGGAAGGGGTAGGAATGGCGACTTTTTTGCCGTGAACGCGCATACCTGTGTTTTCTTGGCATTGAACTCAACAAGGTTATTGGAGCCCCATTTAGATATGAGGTCCAATACCCGATCCAATACCCGTCGGCATACCAGATAGCTTAGAACCTGGATTAAAACATAGAATACTTTTTATCCCGATATTCCCACGCGGGTGAAACAGCAGCTCTTATAAATGTTACTATGCCATCGGGCAGAAGACCTTGTACTGAGAGAATCGGCAAGAAACTCATCAAGGACATTTCTTTTTGCTCCTTACAGCGTCAGCGTCAGTAATATTGGAAAATGTCCTTTAATAGACGCGCGATAAGCGATACAATAGAAACGCGATACAAACCTACTAATTACATTGTATCTGAATCCTCACCAATAGCGAACGCCGAACGGTAATACCGCTGTGGGAGCATTAGCAAACTTCCCCTTTTTACTTTCAGAGGGGGAAAAATCCCGTTTATTTAAAGTTTCATTGTATCTGAATTGTAGATTCTGAAAGTTGCGCAGCTAAAAATGGTACCTACATTGTGCCTTTGTTAAGCGTTCATTGTGAATGAGTTTGTACCTACAACGTTTAATGAACGGATTATTAATTTCTGTTATAATTGTGTAGACGTTGTAATGTTTGTTTAGTTTACATTGAATTATTCTTTAGTTTATGTTATCGCTTGCCACATTTTGAAATTGTACTATTCTCTCTTCTAGGTAAACCATCTTCTACTGAAGGTTGGCGATTATAATTAGTTTTTTTTTATTTTTGATCGCCACTGCTGGGGGTACGAGCCTTCCCTGTGGATGGATAGGGTGAACGAGCCATAAACAATGCGAATTAGTGGTTGTTAACGACTGCTAATACAGCAAGCACCAACACGGCTTTACGCACCCTTCGAAGCATGGAGGAGCTTGAGATGATACGTTTTGGGTCACCCATCCAATGACCGGCCGCTGCTAAAGTTGGTTAACTTTAGCAATATCAGACTGGCGCGTGAACTACTGTGCCATCGAGCTCATCAATGGTTGATTCATCATGACCTTAAATACCCTCAGCACACAGCTGCTCTGAATAGAGACCGTGTGCTTATATTATGATATCACTGACGTAATTTTAGCCAGGATATTTTACTACTTACCGGGATTCTTTTACCCAGTAGAAAATATAATTGGGCAGCTACGAAAGATAGATACTCAATGAACTTGAAAAGCATAACGAAACCGAGAGGTTACACATAACACACAACTAATTAATCAAACTACAATGTTTTAATTTTGAATTTTATGGTGTTCGATACTTAACAATTATGACAGTTATTCTTCTTTCAGATCAGACTGAGCTAAGTCTGATCTGTATTGGTAAACAAACCTGTTGCAGTCCTGTATTGAATATAAGTAGTAAATAAGTTATAAGCCTATACTGTCCCAGTGCTGGGCAAAGGCCTCCATCATTGAAATCCAGTCATCACTACAATTGATGGGATATAGCTTAATCACCACGCTTGCCAGCTTGGGCTATACATCGAAAAATCCGAAATACACTCTGCCTGACCTGGGAATTGAACTCGGGACCTTCAGGTATCGGGCCGAGCGATTTGCCACTCGGCCACCGAGGCGTTTATAGCGAATATACTTATGTGCAATAATTTTAATTTTTGTAACATGAAAGAAAATGCTATTATACAATCTCTCTGACCTTAATGTTGCCATAAAAGTGTGTTGGACACACTTTATTTGCTGCATCACTCCAAAGTGATAAGGCGACCCAATGTTTTATCTAGCGGAAAAATTGTGGCCGATAACGAACTGAACCTGTGACGTAGCACCTCATTTACATAAGCTTATTCCCGTCACGCGCCTAGACCCACTGAAGAGCGGTAAATTCCGAATGGAACCGGATCGAACCGGTTCCAAAATTGTAATTTACGATGACTACAGACGAATTTGGAGCGTGTTTCTCTTTTAAAGGCCCTGGTTTGATTGGATTGGATTCGGTGTGTCAATGTGTGTAGTACCGTACCGTCGATTTGTAACTGTGATACTGCGTTCGCCTCTTTGCAGTTTACCGTTTCGGTGACATCTTTTCATCTCTCTTAGCATGCTGAGTGGGCTTGTTATTATTTTAGGCATTTTCCTTAGGTCTTATAACAAAAGATTTTAAGTGTAAGATTTCAGTTAAATTGATCACAATAAATTAATAAAAAATAATTATGATTTAAAAACATTTTATGTAGAGCCCGTATGACTTAGTCAATATTAATATATTGCTAAGAGACTCTGACATGTACGATTGCAATAAAAATGTTCAGTTGCTAACAGTTTTAACTGGCAGGTACTCTAGTTAACCGTTGTCATATTTTCAACAATCAATAAATCGTGAGTTCATATTCGCTAGACTTTAATATTTTCTTAAAAGGTGTTATTTGTTTGAAAAAAGACAAAGTGTTTAATACATTCCACGAGTGGGATTTGAACCCGCAACCCACGACATGCCGGGTCAGGTGCACTACCAACTATGCTATCGTGGTTCGTGGTGTTATTTATTTCTTTTTAAGTTTTAGATAAAGGTTATTTTTACGTATTTTTATTATCCAGTCATTATTATCAGTGTTTGCCAAAAACAGATGATACAATTCAATCTATCTTTTGTAACATGACAAGCTGTATTGTGATTCCCTCAAATATCTGTACGCCACTGTTCTACGTAACTTATTCCCCCGAACCTATGCGCCTCGTTTCGTATAACGAGAAATAACTATTCAGTAATCATAGCACGAATGTGGATCTGATCGTAGGATGTTCTAACACCTGCGTCCTTTACAATCAGACGCTTTTCATAGCGAGCCGCGATATGAAAGGGTTGTCTCGTCTATTTTTTTGTCTTGTCTAATAGAATTTCAGTCGAACCTTTCTTTTGTTTTAGAAGAAGAATTTGAATTTGGAACTTCCAGATTTTATTAGATTTATGATATTCCTAATAAACTCATCTACCAAAAGAAGTGTTATTATTTAAGTAAGTGAGTTGTGTAATGACATATATTTTTTTGTAAATGCCGTAACTTCTATTATAGCTGTGGAGTTTCTTGCGCCATTCTTCTCCACAGCTAAAAAATAGACGTCCTAAATGGGTAGTAGGTAAAAAATTTACGGACGATTCAAAAGCACTTTTATTAAGTTTATTTGAATAAAAATATTTGACTTTGACTTTGAAAACTTTTTAGAATTAGTTAAACTGCTGACAGTATTTTAAAATAAAATAAAAAAATTATCAGTACTTCATCACTTTGTCAATCGTATACAGTTAGGACTAAATTGATTGATGCAACAAGTGGTACAAAGATTTATGAAAAATAAAAATTATTGCAATTTGATTGATCATAGTGTAGGTGTTGTATTTGACTAACATTGTCAAATATATTCTTATATTTTCTTACTTTGCATGTATGTATTTCCAACACAAATGATTTTGTTCAGGAATAAATGAATTGAACTGACATTAAATATTTCTGCTACAAGCAACAACCATTCAGTAAGCTTCGACTATTTATATGCTATACAATTATACCAACCTAAATCCATACGTAAAGGTCCCTTTCCCTTAGTTTATAGACAGTTAAATCCGTTATCTGTATTACTCGCCTTCTAACAGATTACATAAAAGACAAAACTATTTAGTGGAATTTGTAGATGTAGGAGACATCTGGTTCGGTTTTAGTAACAACATTTACTTAATACACGTTATATTTGTTCTATCATATCATATTGAACAGATCATTACATCGGATTGTCGAGACAAAAACAAATCATCTGTGCGAACATTCAGTATGATAGGTAGGTATTCTTTATTGTTTCTGCGTAAATAAATATTTACTCCTTAAGCTTATTCAATTAAAGAAAGCAAATATTTTTATTAGCGGTTGGATCCTACCCAGAATTTATAAATATGGGTGTTCGCTCGCCATCTTTACCTATTTTGTGGCCAAGTCTGTGCAGCATTGTTTTGCAATACTAAATACCGGTTTGAAGGCTAATAATTAATTAGTCCTAAGATTTTAGTAATTTTAACAATCATCAGCTTATTTTATATCCCCACTATTGGGGCACGAGCCTTATATGGATAGAAACACCACAGAAAGGGGGGCATAACCCCACTACGCGGACTCAATGCGGATTAGTGGTTGTTAACGACTGCTAATGCAGCCGGGACCAACGGCTTTACGTGCCTTCCGAAGTATAAAAGAGCTCCAGGTGTTTTAGTCACCCATCCAATGACTCTTATTTCAGAAAATAATCATGTAAGCTTTATCACAACGTAAAACTAATTATACTTGGGTTGAATGCGCGAAATCGTGATTCAATCCACCATTAGAATACGGACGTGAATTCATACCTAACACAAACGTATTAGCTTTCTGAATGGGTTAAGAGCACTTTTTATAATATTTCTATTCTACATTATTAATAATCTTTTGACTTAAATATTTAAACTATAATAATAATTGTAAAAGAAGAATTCCACTTACGTATATTCAGTTAAGAAAGAACAATATAAATTGTTTCCTAACTTAGATCCTGGTCTTCGATCCAGACTTGGATGTATCTGTCCGCAAAAACAGCTTTATTAGTGTCTACCGAATGGTGACATTTTTCTATGAAGATTAATGGTGCAAGGAAGTATCGTTTAAAATTGTTTCGTTGCGTGTGGAACAACTTGTGTCGCTTTTTGAACGAATGTTTTTGTCTAACGAAAGAACGAACGAAATTGTTATAATATTTCTATTCCACATTATTAATAATATTTTAATTAAAATATTACTATTTCGCTTACTATTAAAAATGCTACGATCCATAATGCTAATGCTACGAGCAATACCAGTGCTACAGCCGTAGCTACGACTTAAATATTTAAACTATTTGTAAAAAAAGAACTCCACCTAGGTATATTCAGCTACAGAACAATATAAATTGTTTCATAACTTAGATCCTAGTCTTGGATCCAGACTTGGATATACCTGTCCGCCAAAACAGCTTTATTAGTGTCTACGTGTCTACCGAATGGTGACATTTTTCTACGAAGATTAATAGTGCAAAGTATCGTTTAGAATTGTTTCGTTGCGTTTGGAACCACTTGTGTCGCTTTTTAAACGAATGTTTTTGTCCAACGAAAGCTTTTAATGACGTCAATTAACATTGATAATACAGTTATTTATAACGCATTTTATAATGATTTTTCATTGTAAAAAAGTTTTTTACAATAGCTCCGTAGAACTATTCGCCGGAATCATTCACTACTGGGGAACTGTCTGTCTTATCTCTTACTATTGGAACACAACAATGCTTCTCACATTGTTGTTATCGCGACAGATTTAGATAAGATGTTGGTAGTTAGCCAGGCGGACTGAAAACATGCCTTACCACAAACTAAACTGAATACTGTCTGTCTTAACATCATGATTGTGTAATAATATGCTATGAAGATTGTAATTTAAATTTTATGCAAGCTCCTTCCCTATGGACTTGACCTTAAGACCCATATTATACAAACGTTTAAGTATAGGGAATACAATTTCCTCCTTTAAGTATAGAAAGGACAGAAGATTATTAAGCAAATACACGGTAGTCAAACGATAAAGAATTGCTACATCTTTGCGAGACATCTCTGAAATATGTCCAATAGAAACACTCCAATCCCGGAGGACGCCTGGGGGCACGCAGATCTCACTGAACGAATTCCCGTGTTGTGCGATGACGAATTTCGGTAGTGCCTATGTAATAATGGCTAAGCATATTTCATTTCTTTGGGGTTATACATTTATAAACCACTTTTGTTTTTACGTTTTTACGTGTTTCTAAGTCAGTCTTACAAATTGTAGTCATGATAATTTTTAAACTACTAACCGAAATTTCAAAGTATTTTTAATTAAAGGGAATACAAAAAACATTTTATCAAATGCATTACCAATACTTACCTAGTCTATCGTGTTGCTGTATCCATTCTGAGCATATTTATCAACACTGTCTACATAATGTGTAAGCCATCGCCATGAGAATTTAACATTTTTACGATATCCACGACCATGATTAAAAAGGTTTGCACAAAATTTTCTTTGACTATATATTTTGCACAAAGGTTTGATGTATATTTTTATGTTTATTATTTTTGACTTCAACCTTAAGTACCTATAATACAAAAGTTTTATTATTATTTAATAATAAACCATATCACACTTGGGAAAATCTGTAATGTTAATTTAAACATTTTACAGAAAACTAGTTACCTAATAGTTATCAGATGGAAAAAAATGCTCAACTATTTTTTCTTGTGCCTGTAATATTTATAACTACGAGTTAATTGTTACTTATTACCACAGAACCTTTGACTTCACGAGTCCGATTCTCATTTCCCAGCTTTTTAACTTTCCTTTGTTATAATAAAACTTTGTGGAAGCTTCAAAGGATCAATTAAAGGTCATAAATTATGTTAAGTCATTAAACGGAATTAAAAGTTGAGCGTGTTAATGATTAATGGCTTGAAAGATGATGCGACAGTACTCGCTTGCCACTTGTATGAAAATACGAGTCGGAATAGAGATTGTGGACAACACAAGCTATAGTTGTATTCAGGCGAAGGACAACATACTAAGTTTCACTTTCAACACACCTGTAACCCAAAGGTGGAGCACCTGACCCGGTATGTCAGAATGGTGCGGGCTTAAATCCTGCTCGTGGAATTTTTTTCAACATTTGTGTTTTTGTAATTTGTTTGCAAAAAAATTTGCGTTAAAAAAATTAATTAAACATTTTACACCTGTATAATTTTTGGTTGGTTTTTGTTTTTGTTTGGTGAAAGCGCATTTCACCCAGTATCCTCAACAACTGAGGCCCTGGCTATCGCTAGCTGCCGGAACACAAATATGCTACAAACATTAATGTTATGGTGACATATAAATGTAAGATGATGGTAGCTACCCAGGCGGTCAAGCAAGCCCCAAACCAAACCGAGTACACCAACGTGTACCAATTAGGCCCCTCCAGAATACCAGCGTTGCAGCGGCCTCATGTCGCTATAGCATGTGCTGAGGCTGGGACCTAGTTGTCCACACTTAGTCTTCCGTTTTTGTTTTTTATTGTGTACCGAATCTTTTTTTGTTGTAATTCGTGTGTGCCAAATATATACATTTCTTTCGTTCTTTTCTTTTGCCGCCGCGGGGAATCGAACCCAGAACCTATGGTCTGTCTCCGGGGTAGTCCTAACCATTGGATTACAGAGGCGGTCAGAAGAGATATTAGTACTCGGTGACTATAGTGATCGGTTTAACGAATACTGTTTACGGTTTATAGAATAGAATTTGTATGAATTTTGTAGTGAAGATGATCGAATGGCTGATAAAACTGACAACAATGCAAAAATTTAATACACTTCACCCAGAACCCTCAACCACAAACTAATTGAATATAATAATAATAATAATGTCTGTCGACGGTCTATAAACTTCTTACATCCATTCTGAGAGCGAAAATTACTACTCACATAGACAACAACTCCATTATGTCTACCTCTCAGAATGGATGTAGGAATGGATCCCGCGGTACGAAGGAGCTGCTCCTTATTGACATGGCCATAAGCCAACAGGTTCGCCGTTCCCGAAAGGATCTGTCGACATGTTGGATAGATTATAAGAAGGCCTATGACTCGGTACCACATACATGGCTCATGAGGGTGCTGGAGTTGTACAAAATAAATGCAACTCTGCGTACCTTCCTGATGTCGTGTATGGGGCAATGGAAGACAGTCCTTCGCTATCCCGGATGTCAACAAATTCAAGGAAACGACGATCCTATAAGGATTGAGCGGGGAATATTTCAGGGCGATAGTTTGAGTCCACTATGGTTTTGTTTAGCCCTGAACCCTCTCAGCACATTGCTGGAGGATTCGGGACTTGGCTATTCATTGCGAAGAGGAGGTCAGGTAATATCCCACCTGCTTTATATGGATGACCTGAAACTGTTTGCCCCCAACAGATTGCGACTGATGGAGTTACTGAAGGTAACTGAAACTTTCAGTAATTCCATCAGAATGGAATTTGGTGTAGACAAATGTGCAGTCATGCATGTAAAGCGAGGCGGGATTGTAGAATCTGAGGGATTACAACTCTCAGATTCTATAAACCTGAAATCGCTCTCCGCAAATGATACATATAAATACCTGGGTATGTCAGAGGGGTTAGGAATAAGTGTGGCTGACATGAAGCAATCGTTGCTGGAGCGTTTCTTTGGTCGCCTGAAAAAGGCGCTCATAAGCTCCTTATCAGGCGGCAATAAGGTGCGCGCCTTCAACGGTTGGGTCATGCCAGTCCTGATGTACTCCTTCGGCATACTCAAGTGGACTCAGACAGAACTGGATGCCCTGGATAGGCGAGTCCGTACATTGCTGACCGCAAATCGGATGCATCACCCACGATCGTCGGTAATGAGGCTGTACATCCCGCGGAAGTGCGGGGGTCGAGGTTTTTTAAATGCTAAGACCATCCACAACCGTGAGGTGTGCAGTCTCAGGGAATATTTCCTAAAAGCCGATGTGGGTATGCACCGAGATGTGGTATCAGTGGACAAGGGACTCACCCCGCTGTCCTTGGCTAAAGAGAACTGGCACAAACCCGTAGTACTTAGTGTCAATGACTGCAGGGAGGTATGGCAAGGCAAGGAGCTCCACGGGCGCTTTTATCGGGCCCTCCACGGACCCGATGTAGACTTTTTAGCGTCCGTATCCTGACTGCGTTTCGGTGACCTCTTCGGGGAAACTGAAGGTTTTGTCTGTGCAATTATGGACGAAGTTATGCTAACGAATAACTACCGGAAATTTATTATGAAGGACGGGACGGTTGACATATGTCGGGCATGTCACCGTCCAGGTGAGTCTATCAGACATATTATTTCTGGCTGTTCTCGTCTGGCTAACGGCGAGTACTTGCACAGGCATAATCAAGTGGCCAGGATTATACACCAGCAACTTGCTTTGAAATACAAAATTGTGGATTCTGAGGTACCGTACTACAAGTATGTGCCCGACCCAGTTCTCGAAAATGATCATGTCACGTTGTACTGGGATCGATCTATCATCACCGACAGGACTATTGTAGCTAATAAGCCAGACATTGTGGTGATAGATCGATTAGCGCGCCGCACGATGATTGTCGATATCACCATTCCCCATGACGAGAACCTCGTGAAAGCTGAGAAAGAGAAACAAATCAAATATCTCGACTTAGCACATGAGGTTGTCGACATGTGGAATGTGGACTCGGCTGTCATCGCGCCGATTGTTGTTACGGCCAACGGCCTGATGGCCAAGAGCCTCGATCAACATCTCATGAGGCTCTCGTTAGGCGGCTGGATCAAGGGCCTGATTCAGAAGGCAGTTCTCCTCGATACGGCACGCATTGTGAGGAGGTTCCTGTCTCTGGAGCCCTAATCACCGGTAGTTTGGACCCTGGTCCCGATGCCGGTGGACCCCTATTTTTTATATTTTTAAATGTTTGTTTTGTTTTTTAGAAAATATTTAAAAATGTAAATTAATATGTAAAAAAATAAATAAAGAGATAATAATAATTATTATATCTTTATTGCTCTCCCATATGTATATAAAGATCTTAAAATAATGTCAAGAACAGTATGGACCCTTCCGGGCACAGCAAAAAATTAGGGGAGAGGAGGACGTTTCATGTGCTTTTTCATTTTATTTTAATTTATTATTTTGTAGATCGTCTTTAAAATACTCTTGTAATGTATAGTAACCCTTTTCTGTAAGTAATTGTTTTAATTTCCCTAAAAATTCTTTTTCTAATAGGATGTTTTTAATTGTAATTGGTAATTTGTTAAATATTTTAATGCACATCACTAAAGGACTGCTTGCGTGTAGATGAAGTTTTGAGGTGGGTAGCATTAGCCTTGATTGGGTTTTTGGGCGAAATGAATATTTTGTAGGGATATCCTGTCTATTAGTGAAAAAATAAGGGTTTTTTTAATTAATTCATTCATTCATTAATAGACAAGTGTAGCTTGAGGAGCTTGGTGATTTCTGTGTTCAAAGTTAAGCACCTTTCGCAATGCCAGATGGGTGACCAAATTTAAAATATGCCGAGCTTTGCATGCGTTGAAATGCACGCTATATCTTTGATTTCGGCTGTTGTACGATGGCAGTCATTAGTATGTGAATGATTGGTTGTAAATCTTAATTTTCTTTACCGCCAGCTCATTTTATCTCCTTAATTTAAGGGGCTACTATGGGCAGTCTTCCATATGAAAAGAAACACAACATGGAGACCGGGCCATAAGCCACACCACGCGGGCCCAGTACGGTGCAGTGGTTGTTATTGACTGCTAATTCAGCGGGCGGGCCCAACGGCTTTACGTGCCTTCCAAAGCACAAAGGAGCTCTATATAATAAGATTTTGTAAAGACCCCAGTACAATACTCTTTCTAAAAATAATTTCGACATTGACGTCTTTTGGTTGAAATTATCAAATTTTAAGAAAAAACTTTCCGATGTCTTTCAATAAATGCAATCTTTGTTCCAAGGTCTATCGTCGCTTTTATTATGTTTATGTCAAACATATAGCTACTGGGTCGTTTGGGTGAAATGTTACTTTTGTATATTTGTTTTGTATTTTTTTTATCTTTTTGTTTTAAACTTCATAGTAGCATGTTATTAGTTTTATTGTATTAATTTATTTTTGGTCATCGGCTTCCCTTAGTATTATATTCTTATGCATGCCGTGGCAACCTATAATTAAGGCAACACCTAGCTTAGAAAATGTATAAACTAAGTCACTAGCATGTTTAGTGTTTGACCTTGTTGGTTGTTCAAATAAATAAATAAATAAAAAGACATTCGATTAACTTCAGCAATTGAAGACCAAGCGCCATCGAAATTGTACTAATTTTCTTCTTCTTCCAAATGGATTTTGTTTTATTTTGTTTATTTACTAGCGACCCGCCCCGGTTTCGCACGGATGCAATGCTGATACACGCAACCGCTATGTCCTTGCATTTTAAATCTGTAATATCTTCGAAAATATTCATTTAAATTACATGCTGTAAAGGGCCATATTGGTCTTTATTAAATGCACAATGTATTTAAGGTACTTAATTGGATAAGCATTAATGCTGTATTGCTTAAAATCACTTCGAAAATAAGCCATTTTTTCTCGTAAAAAGTAAAGGATAAAAAATTATTATTGTGGGTTATCCCTAAGAGATAGACATATACCATCCCGGACTTTTTTGTAGACCTTTTTAAGGTGTACAATTCTGTAGTACATTATTTTGAACTATCTCGTATTAGCATTTGCAATTTAAGCGCAAAAAATGTGAAACCTCTAAAATTATCAGTGTTTCTCTACTATAATACGCATGTATTATACATTTTAACCTTCCTCTTGAATCACTCTATCTATTAAAAAAACCGCATCAAAATCCGTTGAGTAGTTTTAAAGATGTAAGCATGCATACATACATACATACATACATAGGGACAGCGGGAAGCGATTTTGTTTTATACTATGTAGTGATTTATGGGTCTGCTTTAGTATTTTGCTTTGTTAATTTTTATCATTTATAATAACAAATAAAATTCAATGTAATTATGACAAATATTTTTAGCAAGTAGTGTAGCATCGACTTAAATCATCAAGAGTAATTAGACGAGGCGCAAGGGACTTTTTTAATGTTCTACGGCAGATTCATAATAACATAATTAATTGTACGGCCGTGACATTTTGCAAAACTTTCTATAATATATAGAAAATATAGGCTGTTGCAATATAAATTAAACAGGAAAATCTGTTAATAGCTATAATTAAAAAGTTAATAATTGATTTGTCAGTAGATTTTTAGACATTTTCAAATTCTCAGATAGCCTTACCGATAAGTCTCAGAAGGCCTATTTGAAAATTCTTAAATAGCCTAGATAGGCTTTTCAGATGAAAAGTCTCATATAGCCTATCTAAAAAGTCTCATATGTATATCATAACTGAAGTCTCAGATAGCATTTCTAAAAAAATTCAGATAGCCTATCTTGAAAATCTCAAATAGCATAATAAGATCAGATAGCCTATCCAAAAAGTCTCAGATAGCCTATCTAAAAAGTCTCAGATATCCTATCCGAAAAGTCTCAGATAGCGCTGTTTGAAAAGTTTTAGATAGCTTATCTGAAAGTCTCAGATAGCCTTTCTTAAAAGTCTCGGATGGCCTATCTAAAAATTCTCAGATACGCTTTTTGAAAAGTCTCAGATAGCCAATCTGAAAAGTCTCAGATATCCTATCTGAAAAGCCTCAGATAGCCTATCTAAAAAATCTCAAATATCCTATCTGAAAAGTCTCACATAGCGTATTTGAAAGGTTTTAAATAGCTTATCTGAAAGTCTCAGATAGCCTAGATTAAAAGTCTAAGATGGTCTATCTGAAAAGTCTCAGATTGGCTGTTTGAAAAATCTCCTGAGCCTATTACAAAACGTCAGCCTGTACTCAGTTAAAAGTATTTATTTCCGATGCAAAATAAACTTAATTCCAAACGTCCCACGCCTCCATCAACTAGTCCAGTTCCGCCTTCACTCAACCGGTAATAAGTCATAAAAAATCAGTACCCTCCGTCATCTTTCAGCCGGTAACAATGTTATCGGTAACGGCGCGAAACTCGTCTGGAGCGTCATTTTTAATCTATTTCTCCAAGATGGCGGGTGGACGAGTGGGCTGATGGGAGTTTATTAAATTTTCCGTTTTTTACGACCTACCTAAAGGTAGTAAATTGAAAGCAGGGAATGCAGTTCGGTTAAACATAACTGTCTGTCAGCTTACAAAATAAATCGCTAAAAATCGCCGATGCAAGATTTGTTCTTGGTGTTAATACACATTATTAATTAATGTGATGTTGTTCTTTTTGTAAAAGTAGATACTTCGTGTTGATTAATTTCGGCGAGTTGGATTGAGCCACGATAGTGTAGTTGGCAGTGCACCTGACCCATGTCACGTTATGGGGTGCGGGTCCCCCTCGTATCCTGCTAGTGAAACTTTTTAAAAACTTTGTTATTTTTCAAATTGTACAATTTAGTGAAACAACTTTTACGATCTACTGTTGTGAAAACAATATGTACAATTTAGATTTAATTTTAATTTTAAAATTTTAATTTATTTTATATTGAATATTTTATTAATAATTTTAAGTTTAAATGTTGCATTACTTTTAACTAAGTGTTTGTTGATATTTTATTTGTGTAATAATTATATTTTATTGATTCATCCATTATATATCTATTTGATTATTTTTTTAATGGAATTTGACGATTGAGCGGACTGTAGCGGACGCGTAGCAGGCGGGTGCGGTACGTGGTTTATGTTTATAAAAATGAAGCAACGAAATATAATATTAAACAAACAACCTTTCTTGACGGTTTGTATGCAAAGTGAGAATTATAAATGCTCTAAATAGCCATTCAAATTAAATTACTGATTGAAAACATTATCTCTCAAAGTCTATACACGCTGTTCCACCAAGAAGGAATTGCACACTACTAGTATAATGGAAACTGGAAGCGCTTTCCCTCCAAAGACACTCTCGGGTGCAACTATCCGACATTTACGTGCTTTTGTTCTTTGTAAACGGCTTCCACTGAATCGCACCCCAGCGTAAGGATTTTGTGCCTTTTTAATTACCACGGGTGGCAGTGGATTTATTTTGTAGGGATGTAATGAAGCGATAGTAGTGGTCCGAATGAATGAATGAGTCGCTGTGAAATGGCTAAGTTACATGGAGTTGTGTAAGAGAAAAGCTTGGCTAGGAAGCCTTTACTGTTTGCGAAAGGTTGGTTTCTTGGACTTTTAATGAAAATTAAGGTAATATTATATAATTTTACACTAATTTTGTTAGGAAAAATAACAATTTCAAAAAGTGATCATAAAATTTCCAAGTAGTGAAAGTGTTATCACCAAATTTGCTTAAAGCAATGCTAGCTAATCCAATTAGGTTGGGCAGCGTTTGGTAAGCTACGAAATATCTTCTCGTCCGATATACCGCAGTGTCTCAATACGAAAGTCTTGAAAGATTAGTGTGTGTCGCCAGTGATGACATACGGAACTGAGACGTCGCTCGCTAATGGGCCTCATCAGAAGGCTCAAGGTCTCAAAGAGCTATGGAGAAGGCTATGCTCGGGGTTTCTTTGCGTGATTAAATCAGACATGAGGAGATCCGTAGAAGAACGAAGGTTACCGACATAGCCCAGAGTTGCTATTTTCAAGTGGCAGTGGGTAGGGCACATAGCTTATAGGACTGATAGCCGCTGGGATGGAACATTTTTTGAGTGGCGACCGCGTACCGGAAAGCACAGCGTGGGTAGGCCTCCAACAAGGTGGATCGACGATCTGGTGAAAGTCGTGGGAAGCCAGTGTCTCGGTCACTCTACATTTACCATCAATACAGACCCAACATCAGACAGAACAACCACAGCGAATTATTTTGGTGATCGTGGGAAATGAGGTCATTAGCGATGGCATTGCAGATAACCTTCTTTGTAAATAATGTTAAGATAAATGCTTGTATGTCATCATCAAGAAAGACTTCAACTTCGAACCGAAGACGAAATTCTAAAATTTTAAACAATGCAGCTCCTAATTTCTACCACTAAATAATTAAGTGCTCGAAGTCTTATTTATTCTGCAGACATTCTTTGGAAACTCAAGGTAGTTTAAATTAGCCTTTATTCAGTTACGAAAGCCCTATCCACTATTCAGTTACAGATTCCTTCAAGCAATTCACACCTATAAACGCTTTTGAAAAGGGATATCATTAACCCCTAACAGCTCTCTTGACATGTATGCCTACCGTTGGAAACGCAGATGCAAGAATATCATGGCACTACAAACGTTTATTATATAGCGAAGTAAGCGTAAGTGACTCCTCGATTCCTGTTACAGAATGTTACGGGAACTATGTGAAATAGGACCTGTTGACAAAAAGTTTGTTCGCGTATTTAGGCTTTACCTGTAATACATCTACTATATACATATAACAGCCATAATTTTGCCGTTATTAGACCATCATAACACATTAATAATCATTGTTAATCAGTTTATAACCTGGATTAACACATTGGATACTTTTTATCCCAATATTCCTACGGAAACGGGAACCACGCGGGTGAAACTGCGAGCGGCCGCTAGTTAATCTATAAAAAAATATTATTGCTTTTTATTAAACCGCCTCTGTGGTCTAGAAGTCGATTCCCAGCATCGGACACTTACCCAAGTTTTGATTAGTGGAAGGGTTAATTTATCGTCTTTGGCAACTGGTTGAGTAGCAAGAATGTTAGTTCTTCTTTGGCAACTGGTTGTGAATCTCAGTTGCCAATGTGGCCGGAGAGGTTCATTAGCAGCCCGTATGGTTAGCTACCAGAATCTTACGAAAGCTTGTTAGAGCAGGTAACGTGTGTTCCGATAGATAGATGGAGATTATATAGCTAGTTTCGCTGAAGTTATGAATCCAGTGTAAAATGTGCTTTCATCTTTCAGCCGTATCGTCACTTACCATTAGGCGAGATGAAAAATGTGTTGAAATACATAACAAGGTCTTGTAGTCATCTATTAACGACATATTATTGTTAAAAAAATACACGAACGCTTCACATCAATGAATGAAATGTATTAATAAGTTAATGAATTCATTTAATAGATTTGCTAAGTCGAACCCTTTGAGTAATTGTGTGTCCATCATCACCAGTTCTTTTGATGTCCCATCTGCTGGGGCATTGGTGGTTGGTAACAACTGCTAATGCAGCCGGGACCGGGGTTTACGTGCATGCCGAAGCACAGAGCTTGAGATGTAAACTTTTTTGTCAGCCATCCGATGACTGGTCTTTCCGATAGTTGCTCAACCTTAACAAACGCAGACTGGGAACGTTAACCACTGCGCCATCGAGCTCCTCGCAATTCACATAATTTGTTGTAATGTTGCAGCTATTTCTTAACTTGCCATAATGTCGTCCAAGTTACACTGCAGCATTACTATCGACCCCACTATCTTAATGGCACCTCACGCGACTCAATAAAATTTTATCGCACGCGGAACCCCCGTACGAGAACACAGAATGTAGTAAGTCTTCATTTACGACTTCATAGTGGTTAGAAACTAGTGTTTGGTTATAGCAAGCTGCGTTCTCGTACCCATTAATGGCATAATATACTTGAAAAGAGTTTAAAATGACTTAAATATTTGTATATTTCTAAAGTAGCGTAGCTATAGCTGCGCTTTTAGCGTATTATAGCTATAGCTACGCTTTTATAATAATGTAATATTAATTAGCTACGCTATTATTTAGCCACCGACCAAGTATTTCAAAAGCATTTCCGAAAGCTATTACAGCATCCAATATTAGAAACGGTCCCTTAAATTAAACTTTTTAAAGGCACGATAGAAGTCTCATACGAAATATAACAGCTTCGCGCTCGAAGAGGGGCGAGGGGTGAGAAACTTCGCAAGGAAAAATTATAAAAACTCCACCAGCCTGAAGCCATTAAAAGTTCTATAAAATTTATTAACGATCGCGTCTACACACCGCATGTCACATACAGCAAATTGAGGCTTTAAAAACCTTAAAAGTATGATGGTAAGAACTAATTTTAATTTTCCTAGCACCAAACTTTCGTTTGGTCTCTTGCAAAGATATCCGTTCGGACGTGTCATTCTATACTAGCCCCTAAATCACTTCTGTCAAAGCTCAAGTATTGGGGAATGAGGTTATAATGTTAAGTTTTGTGCTCACGCTTATACGTGTGAATGCCGCCAAAGCTAAGTTAGGCTCATCTAGCGCATCAACTAATAGTTTCCGATTACTTTGTATTGAAAAGCTAATGAAACGTTGTGAACTTTAGGATAATAGCTAAGTTGGATCTAAAGTTGCCCGTTCAAAATATTATATTACTTGGGGTACAAGGCAAATTGAGCGATAGTCTTTAGTTGCCATGTTATGCATGCCTTTGTCCTTGTTAAGTTATAGCAGATATTTTTAGGAACCTTACATTTCACGACATGGGTTTTTTGTCTACAGCCTCAAACGTCCACATTGCTCAAACGTGTGGTCGGGCCTATAAATCCTTAGGTTTCGTGATGCGACAAACTGCTCGGTTTCACGACAGAGCCACCATTCTAACTCTTTATTACGCATATGTAAGAAGTAAAATTAGAGTATAATTCGTTAATTTGGGATCCCCATGAAGCCAAATATAAGCTTATGGTGGAAAAAGTACAAAAAATGTTTGCGCGTTATATTTACAAAAAGATGTTTGGATATTACCCATATCTATATCCGTCCCTTTTCATAGCCGGCATGGTGGGTATTAACACTTTGGAGCTCAGGCGAAAATGTGCTCTTCTTTTACATTATTTCCAACTCTTCAATAATAAGATAGATAATCCTGAAGCCTTGTCAAAGTGTTCGTTTTTCGTGCCGAATAAGTTAGCGCGGCTGCGTACGCGGCGTCTATTGGCGATCCCGTTGGTTCGCACGCAAACGGCAAAATATGCACCCACTGCCCAAGCTTTGGGTCTTTGCAACGCTTTGATCGCTCAGCAACCAGATCTTGATATTTTTTGTGTATCTATTCATATATTTATAAATAGTGTTATACGTTTTTTAGAAATTAAGTAGTTACTTATCTGTCTACACAAAATGTAATTGGCCTACTGCACGCTTTGGCTAACTGTAAGTGTAGTGGGCAATTCAGATTTAAATAAATAAATAAATAAATATATAAATAAATAAATGAAGAATCTTCCAAATTATAAGCTGAATTTCTTTTATAAGTTACGGTGTTGATGACGCTTACAGAGCTTTAAAATCCAACCAAGTAAACTTGAAGAAAGCCTTGTAAACCAAACCAAGGAATATGTTTAAGCCTGCTGGGAACAAGTTCACATAGTTTATTTATTATCTACAACTTGCAACCACTATTTTAAACGAAGGTTTAATTACTCCTTTTGATGTTGAAAGTTGCAGTGTAGTCGTATATACTGATATTGTAAAGTAAAATGTGTTTGCTTGTGTCTGAGCCCAGTTGTGCATGTAAGAAATTAATATCTGGCACTAAAGAACCAATTTTCAGCAATAGAAATATTACAATATCCCTGAGAAACATAGGATCAAATACAAAACCAAATTATGTCCATTGTTACCATTAGTCATATTATGTCGAGTAATTTGTGTCATCATAAAGATGTGAGCAGGATCCGTACGACAGCTGCATGTGCTGCCCTACATCACATTTACTATGTCATTTGAGAGCTTTCGCAGTTTCTTGCCAGCTCTTCTCTGTTAAAGGCTCTCCTAAAACTGAGCTGGTAGTAGTAGTTAAGTTTTTTATCATGTACCTGTAACCCACCTGTAAACATTGCAACAATTTCCTATTATATTTTTTTTATGTGAAAACTTCTTTAGCGGCGTTGTACACTTTTTTGTAATAGGTAAAAAATGTTAAATTCGCGTCGTGACTCGTGACGGATCGAGAGTAGACAGCCGGCGCGGCGTAGGAGAGAAAGTATCCCCCTCTCTTTCTACGGCGCGGCGAAAATGTATGCCTGCTGTTTCGTTTAGGCGGCGCAGGGCGCTTGCGCGAATGTTCGAGTGCTTTTTAATGTAATATAAATTGTCATGTTTGTGTACGTTAGCGCAATAAATAAATATTGTATTTTACCACATAAATGATAGTACTTTTATACTAATAATTGAAGCAATTCGTGCAAAGTTATTCCCTAACCATTCCAAAATATCAAAAATGCACAACGTTAATATTCAAGTTTTGACTTCTGCCGGAACTCCCGGAGTGCAACCCGTCGTTTTTTTTCGTAAAGCTGATTTCTCATAAATGTATTTACCACACACTCTGTTTGACACGTAAATATTTAGGACGTTTAATATAATTATAAGCACTTCACAGTTCCACGTCTTAATCTTTCAATGCCCCTCTTCTTGGACCCAATTCTGTTAATCCTTTCATCAACAAATTCTCAGTTTTTAATACCTCACGTTTCTATTTCGTCAGCACCCGAAGAAAGGGTGAAATTTTAATTGCTTAAAGTTTTCGTATTCACGACCACGGGATCGGGTCTAATTGGCGTGAGTTGTCATGGAGCAAGCTCTTTCAACGGGAATCATGAGTTCAGAATTACAGTTACAAACTTAGAGCCGCCAACGCCAATAACGGGGCTTAATGCTGACTTTAACATTCTCCAAGTTCATGTGGTAAACTGACAGCGGAAAATATAATTAATTTGTTTAATATGATTTATGCAAATCTTAAACAAAAACTATTTGAACTAACTAATACATTACGTTGAGATAAAAGTTGTATTTCATCTATTGTATTTATGATAGATGACTAACGTTCTGAAGATGTTGTCTACATTTCTAAACATGTATCCCCAGTGCCTCAGTAGTTGAGGAATCCAGGTGAAGTGCGCTTCCACCTACAGCCTTATCATCACTTAACACCAGGTGAGACGAAGGACAAGTGCTTCCTCGTAAGATATAAAAAATCCCCCAAACAAACATAATACGGTATGACATAAAACTATAGTGCATTTAATTTAATGAGTACAGCTCTGAGGGTCAGGCAATTGGAACTTGAAATTTCCTTTTAAGTGGCCACTGAAACAACAACACGCTTATAAATTAATCATAAATTTGTAAAGCTTAGACCCCAATCCAAGAGTTCAAAATGACTACTCAAAAGTGACATTACTCGTAATGATCATAAAACATCTCGATACCAGGGAAGATTGTTTAATTTATACTTGCGTTTTATTATACAGATTTTGTTAAGACTGTAATAATACATCCTCGTAAAGTTGAAACAACTTAGGGCTATTCTGTAGATCTTTCGACGTCATCCGAAACTCGTTATAATGAGTAAACTTTGCCCGTAGGTAGGTAGTCTGTGAAGGGTGAAAAATAAAACGGGCTTTGTATAAAAACTTATATTTTTATATAAATGCATATTACGAATTTGTAAAATGTGTCTTTGGTATACAAAGATAATGTAAAGCTATAAGTTTTATTCGTAAAGCGTTTAAATTTTATTTACATGCAAAATAATCAGAATAAAAGGTAATTACTTTGAAAAATATTTGGTCCATAATAATTCACATTATTCTGAAATACGATGTTTACTTTTAAACACGTAAGTATTTAATTTATATCATACTAATGCTTACGAATAACACTGTGTTGTGACTTGCACCAACATTTTAGATTTAGGCTAAGATCTAAAATCAGCAAGCACCTTTTACTTGTCTAGTTTGTTGTTTTAATTAATAATACTAATTCGTAATAATTAAAACAATTCTACATCGTCAGTAAAACAAAACTTACATACCTACATAGGTAGGTACAAAGTACTAGCTCCCTTTTTTGATTTCAACTTTTCTTACAGTACCAGTACTAGTCTCTGTATCATTTGAAGATCCAGAATTCGAATGCTCTAATGTGCTAGAACTACATTTGTTTTTATCACATTTTCTTTTGTTTCTAAGGCTTCTGTTTAAAATTGAGTTTGATCTTTTTTGTTTAACTTTAACAGCTTTCTCAGGAGGTCTGTTAATACTTTCAGTTCTATGTTGCATTTTGTTCAATCCGAAATTTGGTTTTATTTGAGCTGTTTTCTCTAAATCACTTACATCTGGTAAATGTAAATCTGTTATACAAATATAGTCGTCCTTAATTTTAGGCATTATGTTACCAGGGTTTATTATTACAGGAACGATTTCTAACTTTCTCTCTAATGCTGTTTCTGGTCCTTTGGAATCAAGCATGTGTTCTGTGGGTGACTCTACACCGCCTACAAGCTCTTGTATAAGTTTATCTTCACCTATTTCGTCAAGGATATCATCTATGTCATCATTATCTTCATCATCTTCGGAATAAAACGACGAAAATGATGTGACTGACCCCGTGGTTTGTGAATGGAAATCATCTGGCAGTCTAACTCTTGCTGCATTTATGGGGATATCAGTTTGGCTTTGAGATGTATTTATTATTATTTTTGGGTCAGAAGTTGGAACGTTGCTCGAGGCAATAATTACTTTTGGATAGTCTCTCTCCTTTGAAATTATCGGTTTTGATGTATCGACTTGATCCAAATTAGTCTGTATTTCAAAAGATCTACTGAAAGGCTGTTTAGTGTATGGTGAAAGCATATCTATATTCTCGTAGTTTTTAAAAATTCGTCCAGTTTCCGCAATATTTTTGTGAGTAGAACTACTGAAGGAGCTTATTGGTTTTGAGTTTTTATAAGCAATTCGTCGATCTAAAGTCGTGGTTCTTGGTGGAGGTTGAGGAGGCACTTTCAAACGATCTGACTGACTCTCAGTACTATTTGCAAAGTTTCTAAAACTTTGTAAAGAATTTGGTTGAAGTGATAATCTTTTTTGAGCTTTCGGTAAGTCTGGAAGTACTTTTGGAAAGTTTCTTTTCTTAATAGTCAACAGCGCTTCTGCTGCTGTCATAGACTCGATTTTACGTACTTCATCACGAGAAGTAACGTTAATGTCGTTTCGGAAAGTGACAGGAGGCAGTATATCAATTATTTGTGAACCTTTCTCCAATTTCTCTTTGATAATTTTTTCGTAATTGACATCTGTGACTGGATCAGACGTCGAATGTTTGTGTGATATTTTTAAAGGCTTACCTTGTGTCAATGACAATGTAACAATATTTGTGTACACTCTATTTTCTGATTCATTTTCATCTTGTCGCGTGTTAAGGCAATCAATCTGAATTTCAGTATTAGTTTTAGATCTTTGTAATGTACTATCGCTTTTAGTACCTCCTTGTTCACTTTGATCAAAAGATTTTGTGATTTCTATTGGTTCTTGTTTAAGGATTGAATTAGTTCTTGCAGCCGGAGTAGCATCTATAGCTACAGATACTTTTCTAGATTTAGTGCTCTCAGTACCTTTGCTTTTTATGGAATCGGTTGATTTACTGACATTTTTGGCATATGAGGAGTGTTTATTACTACTCAGGGAAGAATGTGAGCCAAGAGCAGAGGTTGACGTTGTTTTTTCTGATGTACGTGTTTTATGGGCACCTGGATTGTTTATTGTTGTATTTTGTATGTCGCCTATTTTCAAAATATCTTTTGTAGGCTTTTTTGAGTCCGGTAGTAACTCCTCAGATCTTGTAAAAGGCTTAGGTAAGGTCAACTGTTTATCAGTGTTTAAATCTGAATTTGATTTCCTCAGTATCCCTGGGGAGCATCTATGCATAACTTCATTCGTTATCCAATCTCTAACTTTGGTGTGAGCATCTAAAGTACTAGTTGATAAATGTCGTCTTAACTGAAACCTTTCACGAAAACCACCAGAGTCATCTGACTTTGGCGTTTTGCATTGCTCAGACTTTTTTTTACTCTTCTTACTATTCGTTTTAATTTTATTAAAACTCATTGATTTGATCACGCTGCAACTATTCTTAAGTGTTTGTAGAGCGCTTTTATCATCTTTCGCGCATTTTTGACCAATCACATCTACTTCACCAACATCAGCGCGAGAATTGTGACTTACTTCCATGGTGTGTTCTCTTAGTCTTAATTTTCGTTTTTTGAAATACAAAATAGAGCAAATACCTACATTTACTAAAAGAAACAAAAGTCCGAGCGATATTACGAGTGTGATCGTTGCACTTGACGTTTTAACAGGCATAATCACTTTAGGTTTCATAGTAGTTGTATACAGTTCGACTTTCTCTAATAAGTTTGGTGGGACTGGTCTTTGGGGTAGATGTTTTATTGACTGTATTTGACGATAAATTGAATCTGTGTCCGGCTTGTACATATTTGGAGGGTTGGGTTGTAGGCGACCGACTGGTAGACTGGGCTGATAATCGTACCGCGAGTTGGATTGAATTCTTCCTGGTGAGCTGTAGTGAGGCGTTTCCACTACTCTGGGCGTCCATATTTTACGAACGATATCTGTAAACAAAAATGATAAGTGACATGTTACTTCAATTTGTAGGAAAATGGAAATACAAAATCGTAACGTGAGTTTATTAGCAAGCAAAGCCCCACCAGACCCGTATGCAATCAATATATTTAATGAACCCATTTGAAAACAAAGGGATGGCATTATAAAAATAACCAAACTTATTAGGTCTCATTAAAGGGAAGACCATAATAATCTCCCTTGTATATTCAATATCATAAGGGGCCATATCAGTTTTCGCTCCAAGCTTATATTAACAATTACCTGTGCTCCTAAATGTGGGTTTAGGCTTTTGAGTGGACGGTGAGGCCGTGTACTCGAACAAAGGATCCACCACGTATCTACTAATCTTCTTAGGTAGACTCTCGAGCCAGAAATTTGTGTAATTCGATCTATATAAACTGCTTATATGAGGAGGCATATCTGTAAAAATAAGAAAGGTTTCTCATTATTATTTTGATACAATTATTAATATGATATCGAAGGTAATCGATAGGTATTATGATGTTTCCTGTTTCATATTGTATATTATTATTTCATTGGTCATTTTATTTATGTTTACGCAAACGATTTATTAATTTGACTTCTGAGTAAGTAATGAGAGAAAAATACGAGAAAATCCAAAAAAATATTTCGTTCGAATGTGCAGTGATTGCGTAAGCTTTAGAAAACAATACTCGTAGAATGACACACCTTCACTTCTCTATAAAATGGTTCTATTGTACGGTATTTCGAACAAAATCAAATACAGTGTAGTTATAAGAAGAGAGAGAGAGAGAGAGAGCTTAAATAAATAATAAAAGTCAATGCCAGAGTGCCGCAGGGTTCTGTGCTCTCACCTACTCTATTTATTCTGAATATAAATGACATATTGTCCTTGGGCAATATTCATTGTTATGCGTATGAGAGTGCGGTGTATGAGCGGTACTTAGGACATCCTGTGGCAAAGCAAGCCGATATCATGGTGAAAAGGCAAGAACTGGTTGCCAAACTGAACCTGACTCTCGATCGTGTCTCTGAGTGGGGATCTGAAAACCTGGTGATTTTAATGCCAGCAAAACCCAGGTTTGTGCATTCTCGTCCAAGCTAACTCCCTTTCTTACTCCTCCCTCTCTTCAGAACTCTCCGTTACCTATTTCGATGGACCTCAGCATTCTGGGCATGGAAATCGGCCAGGAACTGAATCCAAAATGCTACATCGAGAGCGAGAGATTTTAACAGACTCCCGTAAGTTGATATATATAATAACATTCTTTATAAATTCTAACAGTTAGGTAGCGTTTACATTAAGAAATTCAATTAGAGTAAGACTTTCGGCAATTAGTTATAGAAGTTCAAAAGCAAACATGCACACATCCAACTGTTTCGGAAACTTGCGAAATAATGAATGAGTTTACTGAACTATTGAATTTGCAGTAGGTATTATTTAATTGAAACTTCAGACTATTACTTATTTCGTACTCTGTATTAATAGTAGTCTTCAAATCTACAATGAAGATTTTGAAATTGTTATATAATTATAATGCTTTTATACTTAAGTTTAGCACCATTTTATAAGTTTAAAAAAATCTATAAAAGTTAGATAGGTATTTAGATATTCTTCTCTATGGTTTAAAGACATTTATTCTCATAAAGATAATTCTACATCACTTACATGAGAACTTAATTATAAAAAAAAATATAGATACATTACATACGTTGTCATAAGAACCAAATGTATTTTTTAGAACAATCTTAATGATGCAAGTGAAGCGTATATTTTTTTACGTAATTTCATCAAAACAATAATGAAACTAATTTCTTAGTACTATTATTGTTTTCTAAAGTTTACGCGAACACTTATTTCGTACGTTTCATTTTAGTCAGTACTATTAATTAAATTATCATTTTTTTTAATTTTATTAAGTAAATTAGGCATAATAATTTTATTTTATTGCTTAACATGTAGTCTTTTATTTATTTAACTCAGAGTACGTATGTACCATTGCCAATTGTTTTCCAAGCTGAATGTTTTGCTGTGTGTACCTACATGCTTTTAAATTTAAATAGATTGTACTATTTTAATTGTTATTGTGTTAATTTTGTCAGTCAACTGTTGTGTACTCCATATATAAATAAATTATTATATATTAAATAGTTATTTACCTAATCTTAAGAACGATTGGTGTTCAACGTCGTACTCTGGCCATTCCACGTTGTACTGGTTCCATTGCTCTTTATCTGACGTAAAATATTTGTTTACGCTCTGCGTGTTTGGAGTTCTGAAAAGAATATAAAAAAATAAATATCCCGAACTTCTCCGCGATTCAGAAGGCACCTATCAAGTTGTTTGTTCCGGTTGTTGCTGAAAGATGACAGTCGTTAAAACCCACCAATTGGGAAATCGTGCTGGCTTAACAAAACTATATTATGACCGTATTGATCTCTTATTGTGTAGCTATTCTAATCTTGCTAATTCTTAGTCTAAGAGCATTCTGGGTGTAATGCGCTTCCACTTTCAGCCTTATCTTCACTTGACATCAGATGAGACAAAGACCTAATGCTCACCGGTAAAGAATAAACATTTTTTTTAATGGACTGGACTTAGCTGCTGTCCTCAGTAATAGTATACATTAGAGAAGACATAATTATAAATGAAGTATCACAAACCACCCCGTGTGAGAACATAAAATTATTGCGTGTGTGGTTCGGCAGCGCAGCGCTAGGCTGTGCGAACTTCACGCAAAATGTTAGCCCTGTTGAGCGTGGATTATAATGTCCACGTGGTATGACTATGTTTATTTTTTTTTTTAATTTTTCTGTGTATAGTCGACAATTAAATTGCTTTACCACCTTAGAAGTGAATTTTGTTTGCATATAATAAAACAACAAGTTCTATTTTTGTTTAAAAGACCAAGTGACAGATACGTTGGCATTATTGACAATGCCTTAGCGACATTTTATTGATAAGGAAGTTTTTGTCAAAAGTGATAAAGCAATTTTATGGTCGACTATACATATTGTGAGCGTAAGGCGGTGAGTTCCGGTGTGTGGACAAACCAATATTGGTTTTTATCACACTGCTTCGATCTATAATTTAATATTAAGTACCTTTGTAAATTTTAATAAATAAATAAATATGCTATCCAATGGGACGCAATCAGCTCAATGAGCTCGATGGCGCAGCGGTTAACGCGCCCGGTCTGCGAGTGCTGAGGTTAAGCTACTTTCGCAAAGGCCGGTCATCGGATGGGTGACCAAAAATTTCTCATCTCGAGCTCTTCCTCCGTGCTTCGAAAGGGACGTAAAGCCGTTGGTCCCGGCTGCACTAACAGTCGTAAACAACCACCAATCCGCACTGGGCCCGCGTAGTACTTAGTTAATGGCCCGTTCCCCCTATCCATCCATAGGGAAGGCTCGTGCCCCAGCAGCAGGGACATAAAAAGAGCTGATGATGATGATGATGATGGGACCGCAATAAGCTTTACTACTTTTGTACTGATCTCCAAATTTTAGTATGAAGATGGCACTAAATGATAATGATGATTATTTACATAGGAAGTCTGAGTCCAGAAGTGGGATGTTCGAAGGCTACCTACTGATGATTAGTGTGCTCTATCAGCTCACGAACGAGCTCATTTAAATTCCCGCGATTTCTTACATATAATTGAAGAGGATGTCAACGCTACACCAACGATCAACTTGCTTCGACTTGCAATTCATTTAACAATTCAAATTAGAGCATTTCATTCAACTGTATTGATATTGAGTGTGAACCAATTGAGCTGCGTTAAAAGTTTAAATTCAATATAGCATTCAATGTTGAATATTGGATACAAATTGGGTTCGTTGGAAAATGTAATGTGAGAGTGAATAGCAAATTTTAAATAGCTCTGCAAATCATGATTGTATGAAATAAATTATTAGTGTTTATATTCATTTAATTCTAAAAGAAAGTCGATGTGCAAGACTGAGATATAATATTTTTGGATGCCATGTTCTTTTGGCGTGAAGAATCTCCATATTGGCACAGGCCAACTGTTTGACCACAGGGTCAAACAGTCGCACAGAGTAGAGACTGTCTTAAAGGAATTTATATTTAAACTTATTTATTTGAGTAGGTAATCTGTGTATTAGGGGGGTTTACGCCGCACACTAGCGCCGCCAATGAAAAAAAAACATATCTAGTAATTAGAGATAGAAAATCAAATCATGCTCAACAAACTATCTGAATGAAGTAAATTAGCATTTTTACGTCACCTAATGTTAACGTTATAGTTAAAAGTGGCCGTAACGTCTTATTTAACTAAACCATAACATGTGAGGTGTTAATTAGGTGACGTAAAAATGCTAAATTACTTCATTCAAATAGTTTGTTGAGCATAATTTGATATTCTATCTCTAATTACTAGATATGTTTTTTTTTTTCATTAGTGGCGCTAGTGTTTAGCTTAAACGCTCTTAATACATGAAGAAAAAGCTTTGTCCCCCGTTTAAGCACATTGCGCGCACAGAGGAAGAGGAGAAGGAGTGTGTGATTTGATTAGGTTGATGTTGTCGGTAGAGCTGGTTATGAATCCGCCTATCTTCAACTTTCTTATCTAAGTTTAAAAAACACAAAAAAATAAAGTATTATAGTATTCTGAAAGTTAGATACTGAATACTTAGTAGTTACCTTACTACTAAGTAGCCAGTTTATTAGTAGTTGACGATTACAAGTAAAGTGTCGACCATCTTCAGCTTTATCGTCACTTATCAGACACAAAGCAATACCATAATGTTTTAATATTAAAAAAATAGTAAAGTTAAGTTAGCCAAAAAATACTATACGTAGCATTAACATTTGTTAATAAAATTAAGTCCAAGTTAACACACAACACTTGCCCGATTTTAACGAAGTTAGTCCACAGGCGCATAACAACTTCGCTGAGCAACTTCTCGCTCTGCGTGTAAACTGCGGGGAAGTGTGTGCTCGCGCCTCCCAGCGGCACTCCCAGGACGTACGGCAACTCTTGACCATGCACGCTTTTGTTAAGCTGTAACAATTGCAATATATTTTATTTTTTTTAATCTTATCTTATCTTATTGTTTTCTAAAGTTTACGCGAACACTACACATTGAAATGAAACAACTTTTACGGATCTACTCGCGTTTATTTTACACATTAATTATTTAATGTTTATCCTGACGTTTCGAATCCTTTGCAGGGTCCGTGGTCACAGGGAGACTGAGGTGTTGGTGATCTCATAATTAGTTGGTAGCTTGTATACCCTTATCTTATCTTATTTACTAATTAAATTATTTGTGCTTCGGAAAGTAGGTACGCAAAGTCAATCCCGATGGTCACCGTATTAGAAACAGGTATTCTTAGCTCAACCATGAACATGATGTGTATTACAAACAAAAGGCTTTAGCGATGTCAACTATTTAGAGTACTTGATGAGCGGGATGACGCATGATGACGCATTGAGCGCGCTCAGTCTACGATTGTTAAAGTAAGCAACTTTCGCAAAGACCTGTCATCGGATGGGTGACCAAAACTTAACATCTCCAGCTAGTGCCCCAGCCTGTGAAGCCTGTGCAGCTTGTTCAGCGGGGACATAAAAATAACTGGTGTCAATATAGACTTCTTAGCACGCGATGCAACGCGTTAAGACTTCTTAGCACGTTATAGCTCCAGTAGTTTTTGGGTTTATTCGTTACAAACATACATACAAAAATACAAAGCTTTCCTCTTTATATTAGTATAGATGTCTTCGTCTATTGACGTCTATCGCCAAGTTAAAGATGCGAATATTATGCTTTTCTTATAGTAATACAGGAGTCGCAGTATAACTTGCATAACTTTTATATTTTTCAAAGCCATGACTCAGCCAACGTTGTGTTGTACTAACATCCTCCGGCTAGGTGGAGCAACAATATATGCGAAAACAATTGTCTTATTAATCCATTAAAAACAATAGCATTTGCTATAGTTGTTACAGTTACTGACTGGTTACCCTTGGGTAGGTGTAGTGAGCTGAGGCTATGTTTTTTGTACACGAAGTTTTGTTTCCTTTTTTAATTGCTTACTACAACAGCACCAGTACTTGCCAATGATCAGTCTGAACGCTATAACTCAACATTTTGATAGGATCTTTTTAAAGTAGAACAACAAACGCTTTATTTGGTATATAACGTATCGAGTTTTACTACCTATAACCTCGTTTTTAATAGCTGACCACTTCTCTCTAAATGTCCTAAATTTCTGGTTATTTTGATGTTGAAATTAGTATCAGACTTCGATTTAACGCTTTCGTAGTAGTTCGTTTAAGTACGAGTTGGGCGCCAGCGCCATTGAAAACGGGTCTTTTTCCGAAATTTAAAAGATATATCAATTTATTTTATGAAGTTTATATTACTACAGAAAAACATATCTAAACCTTATTTTCATGAATATATGAAACCAAGACTTATTCATTTAAATTTTGAATTATATATTTCAAATTCCAATATCGCACTGAAACTATATAATCAACAATATCTAGTAGTTATTTAATGCCCCAACAAATAATAATAACCCTTTGCTGAACAAAAGCTTTGCTCCAATTCTAAACTCAAAAGTTTCAAACAAAACCTGCCATAGAAGGGAGATTGTATGCTTGTAAAGACAAGTCTGCAAGCGCTGTCAACGCTGAAGTCTGTTGAGCAGTGATTTAAACATGTTCGCTGCTGCCTCAAGCTTAGACGCACATTTACAAACACTATAGAGAAAACACTTAATCTGAACTATAAAGAGAATACTTTGGATTGTAGACTTTTTACTGATAATGTGAATCCTAAAATGTATTGTAAGTCAGTTGTATTATTTGTTTTGACTTTATTATGTTATTCCTATTTTTTGTTGCGCTCGTAAGTTAGCCTTGTGTTTTGAACTCATTGCGTTTTTGTTTCTTTTTTATTCCTCCCTTCTTATTTTCCTGGTCATCTATTACATATTCTGTAAACGCTTAGGTTTGCCTGTCGTACTTTGAAGATGATTTAAAATACAAGTTTGAGTAAACATGGTGACTGAGAGTGGAAGTGCAGTAAGACTGAACCCTTCTTTGGTCCTTGGTTTGAACTTCTACTGGTGAAAATAAAGTTTACGTTTCTAAAAACATAAAGAACGAAAAAAAAGGACTTAAAAAGTGCACATAGTGTTTATTCATTTTGAGACTCATTAGATTATTATATTGAGGAGCTCGATGGCGCAGTGGTTAACGCGCCCGGTCTACGAGTGCTGAGGTTAAGCAACTTTCGCAAAGACCGGTCATCGGATGGGTGACCAAAACTTTATCATCTCGAGCTCCTCCGTGCTTCGGAAGGCACGTAAAGCCGTTGGTCCCGGCTGCATTAGCAGTCGTTAACAACCACCAATCCGCACTGGGCCCGCGTGGTGGTGGTTTATGGCCCGTTCTCCCTATCCATCCATAGGGAAGGCTCGTGCCCCAGCAGTGGGGACATAAAAAGAGCTGATGATGATGAGATTATTATATTATCTTTGCCTATACCTATGAGAAAAACGCGCGAGATTGTGCAATTGTACGTATAGAGTTTTTTTTTAGGTACAACGCAAACAGAAAACGTTCCATGTTACAGAACAGCATTTTTTAATCAAGCGTATTAGACATTGAACAGACGCAAACTGAATCGAATGCTGCACGGTTGAGTAAGTAACTGCGAAAGGTAGGTATCACTGCGGTTAAGGCGCTTCCTCGCCGAGAACATTCGCGCTTAAGTGGTATTCGACACGTATACTCTCGCTTAAGCCGATCTTTGTGACTGGTGTAGTTATGCAAATCGCAGAATAGGTGTGGAGTGTAACAAAATTAAGACTTAATCATAATATTCTATTTATACTAGTGGTCGCCTAGTGGTCGAAATTCGACCGTAATTTTATTAAGGCTGCACGGATTGTATCCTAAGCAATGAAAAATTAAAAAGATAGAATGTGAGTTTGGATTGGCATTGACAGATTTCAGCCGCTGCTCTTCCATTTTTGAAATTTTTGAAAAGAGTATATATATACGTGTGTGTCAAATACATATGCGTATATGTCAAATACATGGTAGTGTGTGTAATGTTTGTTTTATTGATTTAATGTATTTTTATGCATATTTTTTTTTAAATATTAACATTCGGATAACCTTCTCTATATAAACTTTAAGTGTGCGAAATTTCATACTCCTCCGTCCGCGAAATTTTCGCAAAAAGGGGTAGGTACAAAGTATTTGCTTTACGTATTAATATATAAATAGTTATATCTGTAGCTATTACATAAAATGGCCAACGGTCTACTCAGTGAACATTTATTAAGCATGTTATATCTCAACACCCCCAAATCATTATGGAACCACCGATTATTCAGCATTAACCTGACAAACAACAATGTAACACAAATAATCCCATCTAGGTATAGGATGTGTTATTTGTACAATGCTCTCACCTTTCCATTATTTTGATATCTTTCTTATAAGTATCAAAGAATTTAAATATGCTCTTTCACAGTGCCTATATTATCTAATTAGGAAGTTAAAATAATTATATTACCTATTGGCTTATAAAGTAAAAGTAGATAATGTTGATTAATTTCGACGAGTTGGATTGAGCCACGTTAGCATTGTTGGCAAAGCACCTGACCCGGCATGTCATGGGGTGCGGGTTCGAATCCCGCTCTTTTTTCAAATTGTAATTTGTTTGCAACAATATTTGTTTAAAATTTTATGTAAATAATCATATATTATTTTTATTATTTTCCTTTAATAAAATTGTTATTTAAACATTCTTGACTTGAAGGCTTTTGAACTTACATTGAAATCTCTGTCTGAAAAAATTGTTCTAATATTATTATGTTTTTAGTTTGTAAGCTGCTTTTGTACCATATAGTAATAAATTAAATAAATATTTTATTGTTGATAATTGTTTAGTAACAGATAAGATGACGTAACCCACCACGTCAGAGGTTTTTTTTTACGACATAAAATGCTCATAATCATTTTAAAACTATTGTAATACAGTGAGCTCTTATTCACATTACACACAAGTTCCCATCAACAAAGTAATTAAACCCCATTTTGATACTCTCGGTGTATAAAAAAACCACTATAAAATTGTCTAAAAGTGGAATGTACATTAAATAGGACAGTCACTGTTTTTCCTTTCTTTGTTACTTCTCTTTGAAACGAGCTAAATTTCTATTTGGCAAACACGAAAATGGACGAAACAGTATTTGGATTTAATTTATATAAAACGAAACTTAATTAAAAACATGCTTCTGTCTTAGAGATCTGTTAAATAGAATGCTATTATTAACTTATATTAAAAAAATAGATAACACTTACAATAAGTTAAGCGGAATAATTTTGCTCTATTATCTCTAGTTTTAAGTTACTTTTGTATACTTGTTTGAAAATATGAATTTATATTTATTTATGGACATCCAACAAAGCATACACGGACATTAATTACATTAAAAACTCTATAACTATTGCACAGGTGCTGCTTTAATTAAAGGCTGCCACTGCATGCATAATTTCAAACAAGTATACAAAAGTAACTTAAAACTAGAGATAACAGTATCTTGTTGGATGTCCATAAATAAATAAAAATAAGATAAAATATAAAAAAATATGAAGGGTTGAAATTACTAAAAACCTTTTCCTCTGGTAGTTTAAAGTTTTTGCTTTTTTCGGTAATAAGAAGCACAGCTCTTATAAAATGTTAAGTAAGTAAGAAAAAGGATCCTGGCGCTAGACCAAGACAACACTAGGTAGAAGATGAATATCCGCCTCTGTGGTCTAGTGGTTAAGACCACCGGCTTAGACCCAGAGGTCTCGGGTTCGATTCCCAGCGGGGGTACATGTTTGTGTACTCGGTTTGGTTGAGGTAGGACTTGTTTGCCCGCCTGGCTAGCTACCACCATCCTATCTAAATATGTCGCCATAACATCAATGTTTGTAGCATTGTTGTTGTGTTACGTCAGCTAGAGATAAGATAGCCGTGCCTCAGTAGTTGAGGATCAAGGCACTGTGCTTACCCATAAAATATATTTAAAAAAAAAGAATATAGAAGGTATCAAAAACAATGGACATGCAGTACTCACTTGTGCATAATCTGTGCTCACAGAGTTGTGCCCGAACACGTAGAAGTACGATTGCATGTTGGCCTTCGATTGGTAGTTAGCGAAGCGCACGACCGGTGCCAGGGTCCTCGCGTCGCTGAACAGATCAAGGATGACGTCCCTGTTTGCTTCTACACTCCACCTCTGCGGGTCCAGCTTGGATGGAGAGTACCTGAGGTGTCATCAAAATGACGCTTGGACTAACTGAGTATCTGATGTATTTATTTATTTGATTTTCTCGTAGAACGTAATTTGGTTTTATGTAATTTATTTTTATGTAAAATAATATATAAATTTCGTGATAACTTTAAAATATTATTTGTTATAATTATATTTTTAAATACTATAACAATATTATTTTAAATTAATTGTTATTCTAAATCGCTTATATTTTTTTATTACTTATGTTCGATTACGGAGTTTGTTTTGCGCAATTTCCAGGTGGATTGTTAACCGGAGTTTTTTACTAATGAAAAGTGAATTTTATCTCTTACTGTTGAAATACAAAACCGCTTGTGACATCGTGGTTACGTGCTTTTAAAGATATAATTTTGAACTAAAATAAACACGACATTTGTTCACATAACATAATATAATTATACCACGTAATTTCCGCGGGTGTGGCACTGGTGCACTGTAATACAGGTTTTTATCAAAAACCTACCAGGTCTCTCACATAACTTTATCATTTAAGGTTTCCCATGTGAGGGAAAACAAATGTAATATATTTTTATATATTTATTGATGGATCAAAATTTAAATTAGAGAAGCCTATAACCGTGCAAGTACCCTTTGAAATAGTGAAATCGTTGTTTTTGTTACAAATTGTGGTATTTCATAGAAACATTTTAATTTAAGACAGAATTATTTCAATGCTTACTGTTTCAATATTTCTTTCAGTGCTTCTTCTTCTGCGCCTTCGAAAACGATCTTTATATACTTGGTAATAAAGTCATCTCTCTGGTTCTCCAGCACTCCTTGATTTAGCTCCAAAGCCCCAAACTCGTGATAGTTCTCTAATTCTGTTACTCCAATTAATAATTGGTACCTGAATATAGAAGTGGTCGTTAATTATACATAAATACATGCAAATCGAGGAGCTCGATGGCGCAGCGGTTAACGCGCCCGGTCTGCGAGTCCCGAGGTTTAGCAACTTTCGCAAAGGCCGGTCATCGGATTGGTGACCAAAAATTTATCATATTGAGCTCCTCCGTGTTTCGGAAGGCACTTTAAGCCGTTGGCCCCGGCTGCATTAGCAGTCGATAACAACCACCAATCCGCACTGAGCCCGCGTGGTGGTTTATGGCCCGTTCTCCTTATCCATCCATAGGGAAGGCTCGTGCCCCAGCAGTGGGGACATAAAAATGAGTAGATGATGATGATGATGACATGTTAATGACGAAGTATATTTTATAAAGTAATTGATTTGTCAACGTAAACATTATGGAGTATATTATGAGGAAATCCACTTAAAAAACAATACAACTAGTAGTTTACCACAAAAAATAACATTACTCGATAACCATAATATAAAGTGATATTTTGCATTTGTAGATAATGTTATGATTTAGATTTAACAAAAATCAGCACTTTGACAAAGACTGTTTACAAAATATGTGACTTAAACCCATGAAGGGCTATACTCTGGATCACACACCAAATATCAAGAGGTGTGTGTTCTGGATCCTGTTCCCTGTGTAGTGCCGGGGATAAAGAATTGCGCCACCCCATCTCTTCCCGTGGGTGTCGTAAAAGCCGACTAAGGGACCATTCCAGAGGATGGGCAGCAGCATCTTTCTGAGGTTACCCTCAACCTACTGCGATCGCCAACCCGCCTGCCAAGCGTGGCGATTACGGCAAATACCCCTCATATCCTTGGGGGAGGCCTTTGTCCAGCAGTGGACGTCCTTTGGCTGAGATGATGATAATGTGTGTTCTGGATAAAGTTCGGTGGCGCAGCGGTTAGCGGTTCGGGTAGCGATCACACAAAGATAAACAGTTTTCGCCGTATGAGTGACCAATTCAAGGTAATAATATCTAGATCTCTAATGTGCCTTGAAAGTCAGTTTAAGCAATTGGACCCGGTCGTTGCCGTATGATAGAAGACGTAAAAATACAACAGTTAAAAAAAACTGCATTGGGCCAGCGTTTGTTATTTTTTTTCTAACACTTACGAATTATGATATTGCGTGTTTCTCGAATAATAAGTTAATAGACACTTACTTGCTTAACAGATTTGGGAAGGACTCCATCGTTTTGGCTGGCTCGCTCGGAACGAACGACCCCGCCACTGTCGGGCCTAATGGAGTCTCGAACTCACGCGCTAGTATCTGCACTTTCTTTATCTCTGACAATCTGTAAGAATAAAGAATATTCTATCATTACAATGTTACTAATAACATACAAATTATTTTATTATTATTATTGACACTGCAGTGCATCAGGCATAAAAAGTTCATGACATGTTCGCAGAAGCGTCAATTTTGGTTAATATTTTTTTATATGACCTTTGTCTTGTGTTTTGTTCTAAATGTGGTGTTAATATCTCGGATTAATGTATTTTTTTCATTTGTTGTATGGATTTTTAATGCCTGACATAAATGTTTTGAATTTGAATTACATTATCTACATTTACAAATACTCGCGAGACAACGATTCATCTCTGGCATAGTTATAGTACACAGGGCTGCTTACCCAGATGTTACTAACGTTTGATACGGATCATTGAACAAAATACAATATTAAGTACGCAAAATTACTCACATTTTGTATAAAAAAATATTTTGTTCAATGATCCGTATATCAAACGTTAGGAACATCTGGATCAAATTAAAAAAAAAAACATTCAAACGAATGTTTTATTCTAATAAATATAAGAATAAGTGCATTTGAATAGTTCAAAAAAATTTTTACCTATTACCCATTCAGGAAGTCAATTTTTTAGCTGTGGAGAAGAACGGGCGCTTGAAAAATGCACAGCTTTATTAACAATAACGACATAAACGGGAAGGAAGGAAAAAAAATAGGAAACGGTATGCAAGTTACAACACAGTAAATAGGAGGCTCATCCAAAATGCTCTACGGTGCACAGCGGCTCTCCTTAAGGTGATTAATTAGCAGAAAAACCAAGATCGGCGTTTACAAAACTGTCATTAAACCGGTCTTGATATACGACTGCGAGACCTGGACGCTAACACTCAAGGAGGAGAAGAAGCTGCTGGTGCCAGAGGGAAAAATGATCCGAAAAATCCTGGGGCCGACCAAACGCGAGTACGGGATCTGGAGACTGAGGAAGTATGCCGAGATAGAGGAGCTCGTGGCTGAGCCGAACATAATGGGCGAGACAAAGTCGGCTAGACTGCGCTGGCTCAGCTACGTTGAGAGAATGGAGTCGGATCGGGCTGCGAAAACAGCTTACTTGGGCCGACCAACCGGGAAACGCCCGGTGGGACGCCTCAGGTATCGCTGGATAGACCAGGTTGAGAAGGATCTTAGCCATCTCCAACGGCCGGACTGGCGAGAAGTGGCTGAGGCCAACATCCACTTTGGGTCCCTGAGCCAGCGCAGTAAGTAAGTAAGTATGCAAGTTACAAATTTATTATGAGTCCACCTGTTGGTGGACTTAACTTAACCCCAGTCTCCCTATGACCACGGGTCAAAAAAAAATTTAAAATTCAAAATAATTTTTTCAGTTTAGGCTACAAGTAGCTCTTTTGAATGTCACTATGCCATCGTTTCGTAAGTCTACTTTGGGCGGGAGATCTTGTACTGAGAAAAACCGGCAAGAAACTCAGCAAGTCTCCAGCTCTTTTCTCCCTTACAGCGTCAAAAATATTTTTTGATAATTATTTTGTTTCCATGAACATTTACTGTCTATTGTTATGGCTAAGAAAACAATTTCATCTGATCTCATAATGGGTTCATTATTAATAAGGACGGTCAAGTTATTAAATTTAGGTTTTCTATTGTGAAACTGCATGTACTTAGTTTTAGGAATGTTAATGTGTAACCTGTTCGCTGTAAGCCATTTTTCAATATTAATAATTGTATTGTTTATGTCGCTATTATAGTTTAAGTTAGAGTTTCTTGGCATTACTACCACAGATATATCGTCAGCAAACAAGTTACATTGATGAGTACTCACGCAGGGTAGATCGTTAATATAAATAATAAACAACAATGGCCCTTGTATAGTACCTTGCAGGACACCGACATTATTTCTAGTTACTAGATTTTGAAGTTGTTTCTTCTTTATCTTCATTAACATTTTTATCTCTACATATTATGAACGATTTCAGAGGTAGCTTTCCAACCATTTCAGCGCATTACCCCTAAGACCATATTTCTCGCATTTGGTTAAAAGTATGTCATGAGAAACAAAATCAAAAGCTTTGCTCATATCGAAAAATACAGCTGTAGTGTCCATATTCCTATCAATGTTATCGGTCACATTTTTTATCAAAAGCTGCTTACGAAGTCGATTTATTCTTTCGAAAACCATTCTGCTCCTCCGTCAGAACATTATATTTTATTTTTCTAAGAACGTATATATCCTAATATGCATAGCTTTTTCAAAAACTTTAGCAAGTACAGGTAATAATGCGATAGGTCTGTAATATTCCATTCTATTCTATTCAGAATTTGTAAAATGTGTTCATTACAATCAACTTATAACAAACTGACTGAGAAATCCAGTTTTAATATTATCGTACAAATAGCGCAACATTAGGGTACTGTGAAACTTCCATTTTCAGCTCAAAATGTTGAAGTACTTTAACCCAAATTCTCCACCAAGTCATTTTAATATCTCCTCCAATGTCGTACTTTAAAATAACAAGCTTGAACTTGTTTAAAATAAGCGAATTCACTTAATACGTCAAATTAAAACATTCTTTATAACGACGTTTACTTACTCCGCAGACATAATCTCATTAAATTACCTTGTACAGACGTCTGCACATCTTACCTTGTACAGACATCAAATTATCCAAATTTGCCAAATTTCTTCAATAAATGTTCAACTAAATGCCACAGAAATAAAGTTCATAGTCCATTGAGGAAATTTGACAGTTTGTGGTAGCTAATGTGCAGGCATGTGTACATACATACCTCAAGCAGCCTTCCGCTCAACTTAGCAACTTCCTTAGTCATGTTAAGCAGCGGTAAATTTAAATGAAACATCAGAAAGTCTGTGTCTAATTTAAGAAGCTTTAGGCTAATTGGCAATCATCAACTTCTACAAAATGAGCATGGCTTACGCGATTACTGTTTAAAAAAAGAATCTCCGTTTAGGGAACGTTTCAATTAATTTAATTAAGGCAATCAGTGTTAACTCCTTGATGTTATTTCTTTTAATTAAGTACTTGAAATAACTAGATGTCGTCTTTGAAATTTCTCAACAGTTTTATTATTAACCTTAGACGGTCGCTCAATGTATTTAGAAGATACCCGCGGTTGCTCTTTTTTGTATTTACTTCCTACCTAGTATCTAGTCAAATTTAGGCTTTATGATACTATTTACCAAGTTTGCACCGATATAATGTATTGCTAATAAATAAAAAAACGATCCGAGGCTACTAGGAACCCTGTAAAAGTTAGTAAAAAAAAGTACCGAATAAAAAAAATTGTTAAAGATATATTCTAGATAAAGATATATTATAAGAGGAACTCAGTCGGAGGCGCAGTGGTTAACGCGCCCGGTTTGTGGTTGTTAAGATCAAGCACGTTCGCATATGCCGGTCATGGAATAGGTGATAGGATAAGTAAAAAAATATTATCAAGAGCTCCTCCGTACTTCGGAAGGCACGTAATGCCGTTCGTCCCGGCTGCATTCTGCAGTCGTTAACAGCTACCAATCCGCACTGGGCCCGCGTGATGATTTATGGCCCGTTCTGCCTATCCATTCATAGGGAAGGCTTGTGCCCCAGCAGTGGGGACATAAAATGAGGTGGTGGTGATATTACCACGTCACACTCTTAAAGATATAAAGTCATGTTCTTCATTCTGTTTATGTTTCTCGTTTCTCTCTATTCCTGGATTGATCATAAATTTTTAAAGGTAAATATAATAAATGTAAACACTCTACAAGCTTACGGCTTTTTCTGGAGGCACGTCATCATGTCCTTCGAGCTTGGGTTGCAGTCCAGGCTCTGTGCCACCTGTAGCGTATATTGCGTTGGATTCTTCGTCATCGCCCAGTCCGACAACGCTGATCCAGACATCAATATAGCTCTATGGAAGAGACCTGAAAAAAAACAATATACCTATCACCTCCGGTAAGCTTTACCTATTTGATTATTGCGGCCGATTGCCAGTATGTCTCCTTACTAACTTGGGATATGCCATCGTCTTTGGGTTCTGAGAATAGTATGTTATTGTGGTCAATTACCAAAGATAACACATTAGCCTGAAATTTGGTTCGTTTATACTAGAATGATAATACCTCGACAGCCAAAAGTATTAACTTATAAAATATTCACCCCTAGTAACTTCAGTAGATACATCCGTGATCATGGCGCATGCAACTGTGCCAACATATTGGATAATCAGTAATGAAAAACATGATAAGAATATAAAGTATGAACTTCTTCAGGCCAATGAGCTTGCAATATGATATTTGAATACATCAGGTATCTGCTACAATAGTCCTTTGTCAATTGCCCAGCAAATTGACTGAGTTGAGGTGGAAATTGAAATCTTAGTTGACTTTAATGACCCAGCTACCAGCTGCTTTTTATACCGTCTCTGTGGTCTAGTGGTTTAGGCCACCTATCTAACACCCAGAGGACCTAAGTTCTATTCTCAACGGAAGTACATGTTTGTGCTCTCGGTTTGATTGGTGGTAAGGCTTGTTTATCCGCCTGGCTAGCTACCACTATCTTATCTAAATATGTCGCCATAACATCAATGTTTGTAACAATGTTGTATTCCGGCAGCTAGAGATAAGATAGCCAGTGGCTCAGTAGTTGAAGATTCAGGGTGAAGTGCGCTTCCACCTTCAGCGTTATCACCACTTAACATCAGGTGAGATAAAAACACAAATGTTGAAAAAATTTCCACGAGCAGGATTTGAACCCGCACCCTTCTGACATACCGGGTCAGGTGCTCTCCCAATTGAGCTATCGTGGTTCTAACCAAATCTAAGCTGTTTTGTTTGTGTTTTTGTAATTTGTTCGCAACAAAATTTGCGTTAAAAACTATATAAACATTTTATCAGGTGAGATGAAAGCCCGTTAGCACCAAAAAAAGAAGCTGATTTCACATGACAATAATGAGCTTACCGTTGGATATAGGTGACAGCATCAGATAGTTGACGCACGCTGCCCCCGTGCCGTGTCCCATTAAAGTGACAGAGTTGGGGTCACCGTTCAGGTCTTGGATGTTGTCCTTGATCCATTGGAGTGCAGCCAACTGGTCCAGTAGGCCGTTGTTGCCGTACACATGCTCGGTGAGGCTGGGCTTTATGAACCCTGGAGATTATAAAATATGGTTAAAAAAATCAAAATAATGCTAACCCGACCCTGCCTGCCTGTGTAGACTTACGAACCTATGGCATACTGACATTCACAAGAGCTAGCAGCCTAAATTGAATAAATGATTTTGAATTTTGAAATTATAAATATATCTCAAAATGTTTAAAAATAAAAGTGCGAAGTCGGGACGGACCGCTAGCAGTGTTTTAATTTTAATGAAGTATGTTTAGGGACGTATGACGCCTCGGTGGCCGAGTGCCGGGTTCAATTTCCAGGTCTGGCAAAGTGTGTTTCAGGATTTTTGCGATGCTTAGTCCGGGTTTGTGATCACCAACCCGCATTTGGCAAGCGTGGTGATTAAGCCATTACCCATCAATTGTAGCGATGATTTGATTTCAACGGTGGAGGCCTTTTCCCAGCAGTGGGACAGTTATAGGCTATTTACTACTACATATTTTGGGATTACTCGAAAAGGACACTCTCACCACAAGGTATTTTTTATTTTTCTCGTTTATAAATTAATGTGTGTTTTATATCTGTTAAAACGCACTATAATTGATGCTCAGAAAAAAGAGGCCATCTCATCACATTAATTAATTTCGTAAAAAAAAACAATGTAACAATACCCAAAGGATTTTCTTTTCATGTAAAAGGATTCTGCAGCCTTGACAAAAGTTTGTGAACCGTAAGACTTGTAAAGGTTCAACAAGTGAAAATTCTTTGAATATTGATTCTGGTTTAACCTACTTTCTAAGTCAACATTTTTGTTGGTTCAGTTTCATTATTTAAAGAAGAAACTTTGCGAGTATGTTTGACATAAATAACTTTAACAAAGTTCGGAATGGATCCCTTATTTTTGTTTAATAGAAACAGTAGTAGGTAGGTAGATAGTAGGTAAGGTTTGCTCGATTTTCAGAGCAAGTTAAAATTACTCTTTTTAAGGCGTTCTGCCAATCTTTTTACTCTGGCAGCTAATGGGTGAGATATACGCAGAAGGCCTACAACGCTCTGCGTGTGCAATACAACAATGCCTTAAGGATGCATTTGGGGCTGCAGTGGCGCTGCAGTGCGTCTGGCATGTTTGCCGAGGCGCGGACCAATGACTTTTATGGCATTACCTATGCGCAAAAAAGTAGCCTCCCTCATGAACCGAGCGTGCGGCAGCCGCAATAGTATCCTGAAGGCTGTGGGAGGTATGTGCGAGTGTCCGATCAGCCACCACTGGACGACTGTGCTAGTTAGATGAGGCCGAGTAATTATTTATTTAACTTTATATCTCCTAACATGAATTTTATTATTGATTGATTGTTTGTGATTGTATTGTGTAGAATTTTATATTGATAATATGGGCAACATATGCCTGAAATAAATGATTATAATTTAATTTAATTTAATAGAACAACGTTCTGCTCATGGGTATGTCTTTACGCTGATTTTAAATAATAATAAATACTAGGCAGCTTGTAGGTTAAATACTAAAATGCCACTGAGATTACTACATTGTTACAACTTGTATTTTGTATCTTTTAATACTATTCTAACCATCTCTGTGGTCTAGTGGTTAAAACCACCGGTTTAGACCTAGAGGTCCCGGGTTCAACTCCCAGAGGGGGATAGGTACATGTTTGTATACACGGCTTGATTGATGGTAGGGCTTGTTTGAACACCTGGCTAGCTACCACCATCTTATCTAAATATATATATATAAACAGTGCCTCAATAATTGCGGATTCCAGGTGAAATATGCGTTTCCACCTTCGGCCTTATCATCACCTACCATCTGGTGAGAGGGAGGCCAATTTCTTACTCGTAAGATATGTGTATTAAAAAAACTAACAATAATACAAAAAAAAATTACCCGTAAAATTTATAGGTAAATTTTGTATGTAATTATGACGAACTAGGGTGTTGAACTATATAGTACTTTAAGTAAATACGACTAACTTAATGCTTGTGATTGTACACTCGTTTGTAGCTAAAGCCTATATTCAAATGAAGGAAGGATCTGATACCCTTTTAACTAGAACATATCAATGCAAGAGAATGATGAGCCTGAATCGACGTTATTTAAATATAACATTAATACAATAATATGTTTGCTTACTAAAACTATTTTAGCATCAGACAATCACGTAATTACTAAAAATAAAACAATAAGGTAAACAATAATTGTGCCTACATTTTTGTTCAAGCCGATTGACGCGATGCGATGCCGATGCGATTGAGAACTAATGAAATTGCAATTACTCGCTATGGAAAACCATAGTTTTTGTTAATAGTCGTATCATCTTATACTTATTTATATTTAATTACTATAATACTGGTGCTACTTACTGGCAGCAGTTACTTACTGGCAGCAGTTACTTACTGGCAGCAGTTACTTACTTAGAATTTAACTTGAGACCTAAAACAGAACCGACTGTCGGTGCGTACGTCGGTCGTGTGTCGCTTATAAAATCAGTAAGCGTCAAACTGTTGTAATTTAAAAGCGACTATGTATTTAAGCATACGCGGTCGACGTACGCACAGACTACGGTCAGTTGAGCACTGTTTTAGCCCTTAAACAATAGGCAGTAATTAATAACTGTACCTAAGATCCCGAGTCTGAAGTTGATCGTGATGACCATTATGTTGCCGTAGGAGGCCAATATTCTTCCGTCGTACGGGTTGCCGGAGCTCCACTCGAACGAGTCTCCATGTATAAACACTAGGACAGGAAACCTCTTTGATTTCTGATCTGCAACAAAATAAAAATTATAGTTTCTTAATAATAAGGCAAAACTACACATTGAAACTTCACGGATTTATTATAACTTTATACACAATAAAGTAATTAGATAAATAAAGAAAGAAGTTACAAAATTTCAATTGAATCAAAGTTAAAATATCGTTTCATATTGTTTTCTCTTACGAGCTCGATGGCGATTAAGCAAACACAAAAGCTGGTCATCGGATGGGTGACCAATAATTTATCATCTAGAGCTTCTCCGCGCTTCGGAAGGCACGTAAAGCCGTTGGTCCCGACTGCATAAGCAGTCGTTAACAACCACATTCACGTTTATGGCCCGGTCTCCCTATCCAGCCATAGGGAAGGCTCGTGCCCCAGCAGTGGGAACATACTTAATGAGATGACGATGATTCTCTCTCTTTCTAATATTTGTTTTAGTAAAATGTATTTTAAAGCTTTATTGAAGTTCCGGACTGTTTGAGATCAGTGAATTTTCATTTAACTAAAGAGCGAGTAGCGCCATCTATTGAAAAGCGAGTGTTTTAACAAGTTTCATTTCAGCGCCGATAGCTGGAACTAAGTTTCGAAAGGAAAAGTAGGGAGGTTGCTTTTCCTCTTCCAGAAGCTTTCAATGTAACGTTTCAAAAACCGAATAGATGGCGCTGCATTGTAAAAGCACAATACAGCTTACAATATATGTATTGGGGTCGTTCACAAATCGTATATTGAATGGTTCGTGGGGACGGACGGCACTATTCAGACGTACAGTGAAATCGAATAATTAGGAAGATGGCCGCTCGCCAATTAGGCATTAGGGTCATGTTATAATAGTTTCAACTTTCTAAATAATTCGTTTAAAAGCTGTTGTTTAAACATTCGTGTACATTGAAAAGTTAAGTTATTTGCATAAAGTTGTAGTTCTTGTTATTATTTAGTAGTTAGATGGTGGAGTGGCTAGCGCGTTCGGTTTGCGATCTTGAAAGCAAAGCAACTTTGATTATGAAGGGTCACCGGATGGGTCATTAAATCAAAATGTATCAAGCAATCATAAATACCGCATTCGGTTATAGCCCCATCTAGAGTTATTGCAATGGAACGTTTATATCAGTTAATAATTTTTTTATTGTTTATTAAATTAACGTGTAGTAGGTACTGCAAAATAGTGTGTTTGAATAGTAGCATTGCGATTACATGTTTTTATATTATAAAAGTTAAGCTAAACTCAGTGTGGTCAGAACAAAGATAGGTGACCAAATGGTGAAGTATTTCAGCAGGCAATTTTGAACCCGTTGACTCCAGTTGCTATCACTTACAGTCGTACGCAGCCATACCCTTAAAACTAAAGAAAACACCGTATTGTTATTTTTGCAAACACGATTTTAATGCCCCTTACAGAGTTAAAAAAACAAAACTACATTATAACTCCACATTAGCCAGCCCATTAAAGGAGGCACTGCACGCTGCGTTCCGCTAAAGCATAGGATAAAGCGCTCTGCAGACATAACAACTTTAGTTGCAGAAACTATCAACTTAGTGGACATACCTAACAACTTTTTAAAAGTTTTCGTTAAAGTCTACCAGTTGAAGCAACAGTCTACGGTTGCCGCAATTCTAAGTAAACTTCTTTCAAATCTATAGTCAACAGCCAGTGATTGGTAGTTGGGGAATACTTGTGGCAATTTAAAAGTGATTCATTCAGCGAGGCCAGTCATCGGACTGTTGATCAAAAGGTTATCATTTCGAGATCCTCCATGCTTCGTAAGGCACGTAGCTATGCGTAAGGGACCAACGGCTGCTTAAGCAGTTTGTAACTACCAATCCGCACTGCGCTTACGTGGTAGTTTACTGCCCGTTCTCCCTGGCATGATTCATCCATAGGGAAGGCTCGTGCCTCAGCAGTATGGATAAGAAAAGAGCTAGTGATGATATTGATAAATCATTGATTGCAGCAACTGAAAACAGTTGTCGATCATCGATACTCGCAATCAGAGTTGCTATGTCGACGCATTTTTTAGGTTATATGAAAACAGGTTGCAGAAATCGGTTGCCGCAATCGGAGCTCGATGGCGCACGCAGTGGTTAACGCGCCCGGTCTGCGAGTTCTGAGGTTAAGCAACTTTCGCAAAGGCCGGTCATGGGGTGGGTTATCAAAAAATGTTTTATCTCGAGCTCCTCTGTGCTTCAGAAGGCACGTAAAGCCGGCTGCATTACCAGTCGTTAACAAGCACCAATCCGAACAGGGCCGGCGTGGTGGTTTATCAAAGAGGATTTAATAACTACGTTTAGTGGTTTGTGGCCCGTTCTTCCTATCCATCCATAGCGTAGGTTTGCGCCCCAGCAGTGGGGACATAAGTTTCTAAGTTTCTATGTCTGCGGAGCGCCTAAAGCCACTTCCATGAGTAAGGCGGGCGGAAATGACTCGCGTCTCAAATCGTCGGCTCCCCTCTGACGGCGGCGTTAAGCTTTCACGAGCTTTTGTTTAGGTTTGTTTATGAACTTCGAGTTGTAGCTAAAATGTGAACTGCGAAATATAAAGCTATGTTATGTTATTAAAGTTCTTAGCCTATATTTAGTACAAAATGCAACTATCAACAAACATCTTGTGTAGGGCATGTAAAGAGAAAACGGACTTAATGCAGCACCTACAATGCGACTATGACTCTCTGTTATAGAAAAATAATGGGACTCTTGGATCGGCTTTTTAACTTCATACATTATAGAACATTATGATGTACCTCAGTATATGTAATACAAGTATCCTAATATTTTTATTTAAAGATGTCTGTCTGCGAGTCTAGACATAAGTAGACAAACATAATTTTGCTCTATACGCTGCTAAGGCTTAAGCAGATTTTATTGCAGATACATACTTCATTATTAAAAATAGAACCATATTAAAAACCGCCACTTTTAGTTTAAGACATAAATATTCAAGGTTTGTTTTGTTTGAAATAAATTTAAAAATGTGTCCATCTGCAAGGTTACTGGAAGGTACAAATTAATTGAGGGTGATTTTTTTTTCTGACCGTTTCTTTTTAAATAAAAAGACTAATATTTTAGTCATGTTTCTCATGCTGGTCTGGGACGTGAAAATAATGTGTTAAATGCTTAACTTCACGTGCATGTCGTGAAAGGCGACTTAGAGAGAAGGGTTCCAAGATACTCGCACATTAGGCGATCGGCTAGCATCCCATCGCTGATAAATAAATTATATAAATATTTTTTTCTACACTTACACCAATTATCTAGCCCAAGAGAAGCTTCGTTTTGAAACTCGTTATATGGTTACTAGACAACGGATAAACATACTTAAAATACTTAAAAAACTTAAAATACTTAAATACTTATTATACATAGAAAACATCCAGACCCGAGACAATTTAGAAAAACATTATTTTCTAAATTGACCCGACCGGGGATCGAACCCGGGACCTCAGAGATGGTGACACCATGAAAACCGGTGTACAAACCACTCGACCAAGGAGGTCGTCAAAATCTTGATGTTATCTTTTCCACCTCGGAGGACGATAGAGTATGTATTATAACGTGCTATATATTAACACAAGATACCTGCTAACGGTCTAACCCGTTAGCAAGGAAAACTTTAGTAGATTCTAAAATATGACAATTGAGAAAAGACAAAGGAAAGAAAATATTTTGAAGGGAAAACAGAATAATGGTTAACACGGTTCAGAATAACACAATTCAGCGAATTAGTTAGATGACATATTTTTTAAAACGTTTGACATATTTCCAAAATAACTGTATTTACACTGGCCTGCAAAACTAAGTACTACACTTTTAATATTTATTTATTTTCTAAACTATAGAAGTTAGAGATTTTTAAATAAAAAATGTTTTGCAGCAATTTTTATCAGCTTTCTTTGAAACTACAGTAAATTATACATTAGTAACATTTTTCCTTTTTGTTTCGAAAGTATATCTTGTGTACTTAAAAAGTTATTGCAATTTTAAAAGTGTGATACTTAATTTTGCAGGCCAGTGTATATTATATGTATTATTACTGTATTTATTACTGTTTATATCCCTGCAAAGGGTTCGAAACGTCAGAATAAACATTAATTAAAGTAATGTGTAAATTAAACGCGAGTAGATCCGTAAAAGTTTTTTCATTTCAATGTGTAGTGTTCGCGTAAACTTTAGAAAACAATATACATAACTAACTAACAATATACCTGTATTTAATTTAAAAAAGAGGAAACGCAAAACCGGACGCACGTGCGCTTACGGTAGGTACGCAAGTACAGGATATTACTACTATAAAAACATTATTCAACAACTAACATTATGAAAACACCAAACAATGCCGAAATATGCCTGAAAAAAACGACAAGATGAGCTACTAATGACTCAATTTTAGAATTTAGGGGGAAACGGAAATGAAAAACACAAAATTTAAAGCATAAAAACTACAGAAACAGTAAGAGATAATTTTAAAAAAGGTCTTAAAAATCCAAAAGTTAATACAGCTTTGGCCGTCCTTCAGATGAAGAACGGCAAAACGAAGATCCAAACGGGTGCACGGAGCTTCATCCGCAAATAAACGGGTATAATCAATATAACGGGTTGAAACCTCGCTACACCCGTCAGGTCTGAAACAGAGCTGAATAATATGAAAAGGATCTCCTTACGCGGAAATAAAAATATTGAATGTGGCGAACGCTACAGTATGTAACTAAAATATCAGTCAAAAAAGACCAAGTTTTAATCTTCCATTCAAAAAACATTTTGGGACAGTCGCGAGCAAGTCTTCCGAGATAGCTGCTTCCAGCACGATTCTTTGCATATAAATGAAACACTTCATACGGATCTCTCCGCTTTTATTTTACATATATTATTTTATACAGACATTTCGTATCCTTCGCAGGGTCTGTGGTAACAAGAAGACTGGACTTTTTAAACGATTTAGAATTCTATGGTTCAATACTCGAACCGTAGTACCTACTTCTAAGTTCAATTCGTGCTGAATACAATCCGACGTCGAGTGCCCTTTTATTCGCAGTCGGTTAAAAACTCCTTCACATTTCGTTAGGTAATTAAGATTGAGACAATAAAAGTTAAACTAGGAAAGTGTGATACATAGTCAAAATGTGTAGGGCTCAGTATAAAATTACTGATTAAGAAATAAGTTGTACCTATCATGTACCTATCAATTGTAGCGATGCCTTAATTTTAGTGACGGTGGCCTTTTCTCGGAAAAGTAACAGTATATTAAAGTTATTAGGTAGGTTAATTACTTTACTTTACATAATAGGGGTACTATGTTAAAAGTAGTAGTCATTGGCCGCATCTAGTAGTTAGAGATTTTGAATGTAAATTTCACATCACACGTTCAAATGTTTGTGCGGTGATCATATCTCTTTATAACTTTTAATTACCTCTGTGGCTTAATGGTTACACCGGGTTTAATTCCCAGTAGTGTGCCATATTATTCTACTCGGTTTGGTTTGTTCCAAGCCCACCTGGCGAGCTACCATCATCTCATATAGTTAGAGATACGATAGCCTCAGTGCATTCTTTTAAAGTTAAGTACAGGAAATATTTACTTGAGCAACAAAAAGGGCAACCACTTTAAGCTGGCGGCTTTTATTTTTGATGTGTAACATCTTTGCGCTCGCCTTCTATATTAATTCTATATTCTATATATATTGTAATATTGGTTTCAACTATTTCATGTGTAATAAATTAAATTGACTTTTTAATTATTTATTAATAAATATTTACTGATGATGTGTCTCAATATAGTGCAGATCTTCAGAATATAATGTTAAAATTGCTTATTACTAAGGTGAGATGTCAAATGTTACACATCATATGCGACTACTGTAAGGCTCGTTCATTTTTTGATGTGTAACAACATCTTTCCGTTCGCCTTCTATGTATACAATTTGTGGGAATGATTTCGTAGAAAAGGGACGGAAGAGGATCGTAACAGTATGATCCGTAACAGTGAGATGGCTCGCCTTCTATACATACAATAATTTGTGGGAGTGATTTCGTAGAAATGGGATCGTAACAGTGTGATACTGCCGCACAATTTATTAACGCAGTAAGTACAACATACTGTGTTTGTGATTGTGATATTTGACATGCTGACATTACGAACTATTTTCTAGAAACTGTTTACATGTTTTTTACTGCATTCATAAATTGCGCGGCAGGATAGGATAACAGTGTGACATGTCTTCTAATGAGTATTTACTGCATTCTCTTTATGATTTGTAAAAAAATATATGTCATTGCTAATTCTATATTCTATTTATATTGTAATATAGATTTCAACCATTTCGTGTGTAGTGTAATAGACTTTTAAACTATATTAATAAATATTTACTGATGATATGTCTCAATAAAGTGCAGATCATTATTAATTTTCAGAATTTAATGTTAAAATAGCTTATTACTATAAGGTGAGATGACAAAATTGTTACACATCATATGCGACTACTGTAAGGCTTGTTCATATTTTTTAAATTATTATTTGTATTTTTAAAGATGGTTTTTGTTTTAAATATTTTATTCTTCATACTTAGTTTATGGCACACCCACATACATTTTGAACATTAGGTATATTATTATGTAATCACACAAAAGTATAATTAAATATTTATTATTTACATTTTAAACTTTATGACTATGTTTAATTATTGATAGCATTACATTTATAACATTACAAAGACACACTCACATCACGAGCTCCTCTAAAAATCAGCGTTGCAGTTTCTTGAAGCTGCAAGTTATGCTGAGAGGAGTCCAGTTCGACGTAGCATTTTAATTTTAACTTTATGTATTAGTTTTATTGTTAGAACCTAAGTCTGCTACGCTGAATATTTTTTTTTAAATTTGAATTTTAATTTAGTAGTTAGGGATTTCGAAAAAAGTGCGCTTCTATCTTCGACATTATCGTCACTTAGAGCTAGCGCGATGAAGATCAAGCGTGTTCCTTTGTTGAGTAAAATAAAACCTTAAAAATATAAACTTTAAGATTTTCCTCGCTTCTTGAGATCATAAACTTAGATTTGCAGATTCCTGTGCATGCAGCTGAATGCGGCTAAAGTCTACGGCTCGTGCATCCATGGAATGCTTTGCCTGTGTATGTAAGAAGTGCTTAATCTCGATACGCGTTTCAGCAAATTGTCTGAAACGTTAGAAATTAAACATTCTTTGTCGTTTTAATTTCGATTTTAATTAAGTTTTTAGTTAGCTTAGGTATTGTTTAAAGTTCTACTTTAAAGGTCAAAATTGGTTGCGGAAGTAAAAGTTATTTTATTTTCAAGGAGTATTCTAACGTAAAAGAGTAAACTAAGAAACGTTACTGCAATACATTGACGAAATTACGAACATTACGTAAAAGAACCCTTTAGATAGATAGATATAGGTGGATAGATGGTATAATATATATGGTTGAGCGAAGCGATGGCTGATTCATATGTCATACTCGTGAACGGGTGCCGCCTGTGGAGGCCGGTCTGCTCTTGCATACTTAGCTTATTTTTAGATTATTCACTATAGTTTGACTTTGTTTTTCTTAAACAATTTTTGACTTTTGTTAGAGTAGTATTAGTGGTACTGTATGAGATTGTGGAAATTGAAACTTTTACCTGATGTAAATTTGTTAACTTAGATTTTTTATTTTGTTTTTTTTAGATGTTGTGGTTGTCTTCTATATTTTTTGTGTTTATTTGTAATGGAAAGGGTCCGGCTATGATAGGGCATTTTCCAATATTTTTGACGCTTTATGGGAGAAATAGCTGGATACTTGCTGAGTTTCTTGCCGGTTCTTCTCAGTACAAGATCTCCCGCCCAGAGTAGACTTATGAACCGATGGCATAGTGACATTCACAAGAGCTACTTGTAGCCTTAACTGAAAAAATAATTTTGTTTATTTTTTTATTTTTGATAAACTTTAGTGTTTTTTAAATAATATTTTATAATGGTTCATATGAACGGGCATGATTTCGTGATGATATCGGAACTGAACGTTGCTGGAGCAGTCGACGCCAAGTTACTCATCCGAGTGCCGACTTTTGCGATCGTTGCTGTGACAACAAGGCCGTGGCACCACATTGTACGTTTATAAAAGGATGAACAAAGCACGGGTATGGAACTGAACTGATAAATTAAAAGCTAGTAAGGCTTCATCTAAAATCGCTACAAATGGTAGTAAAATGTTTGTATTAAGTTTCCATTTTTTTTGATGCGGAACCCTAGGCTGCCGAACAAAAGCTTCCAAACCCTTGGAGTGGCCCGTCTACCCTCATTGTTTACTCCGTTCTCTTTGTTTATAGCCGCTTTGTTTTGGGAAATAACTTGAAATTTTCTCCTGATTTTACAATAAGCCGTCTTGGACACGTCACTTACAAAAACAGGCCAAATGCAGCCTTGGATAAAATGGGCACGTGAGTTTGTTACTTGGTACTTCCTTTACGTTATAATGGAACGGATCAAAATAATTTTGAATACCATTAGAACAACATCGTGGAAGAAAGCCAGAACAGCCACATTCAATAAAGCGACGCATAGCGATTGGTATAAAAAAAGTACATGTATATAGCTCCACATATATAAGCTCCTTAATTATAAATTGTGACCAGCAATGTTGGGCTTACAATAAATAATATATTATAAGTAAATTCATGTTATAAATCAAGCATTGTAAACCTGTTTGTGGTCCAAAATAAATTTAAAAAAAAAATATCCATTAAGTCTGTTAGGGCAAAATGCTTTATCTTAAAAAGAACAGTAGTTTTTTATTTGTTACAGTAAATAAGGTAGTATGTAGATACTACAAGTATATCATAATAATATAATTATAAAGTGACTCACCGATACATATCAATATAAGAAACATAATATATCCTGTAAATAAAAAAAAATACAAGACATCTCTATTTGCTTATGAGCGTTTCTACATCACGTAGGCGTTTACTACTGAAGTTTAATAGTTCTAATTAATGACATTTCAAAATTATTGAGGCCTTTACTACTAAGGCTTAATAATTATAATTATATGCCAATGCCAAGAAGCATTGATTGCTGTATTCAGGTTCCAGTGCTGGTAGATCTTGTGAAACAACATGGCACAAACTCTTCAAAAGTTTGTGTGTTGATCATAACAACTCGTATCTTTCAATTAATTGCCTTAGTGGATGTCCACAAATCTTATCGTATAACATCCTTCGGGTTACACATATAATAGGTCTTTACCTATGAAATTGGAGATTTGTATAAAGATTTTTTATAAAATTTATTTTTCATACTAAAGTTTTTTTTTTAATTTTCTTAGCATCTATTTATGTTAACACTATAAAAATTGTAGATTAGTGTGTTTGTTTCACTAGCTAAATATAGCAGACATTAAAAAGAAAAAAAATCAAGACCCTTCAAAGCTACAATGAAACAAAAGTTCAATTCCGCAAAAAAAAAAGTCAATTTAAAAAAAAAGTTGGGCGATAAAGACACATCTATACTAATATATAAAGCTGAAGAGTTTGTTTGTTTGTTTGTTTGTCTGTTTGAACGCGTTAATCTCAGGAACTACTTGTTCGAATTGAATAAATCTTTTTGTGTTGGATAGTCCATTTATCGAGGAAGGCTTTAGGCTATATAACATCACGCTGCGACCAATAGGAGCGAAGCATCAGTGAAAAATGTTGCAAAAACGGGAAAAGAGCCTAAAAAATTAAAAATGCTGCCGAAAGTCACTATTCCACGCGGACGAAGTCGCGAGCACAGCTAGTATTATATAAATCTTCTGTGTGTGTTTGTTCAAACACAAACTTAATTCTAAACGGCTGGACCGATTTTGATGAAATTTTTTGTGTGTGTTCAAGTGGATTTGAGAATGGTTTAGATTTACAATTGGACCCGGTAGGTGGCGCTACAATAGGGGTCCATCATGGGATATGGGTGTTCTTAAGCGAACGAAGTCGCGTGCGGGCTACTAGTAATGAATAATCATTGTTAGTCCTGAAGCCAAAGTAACATAGTCCTAATTAAAGGTGTATAATTATATTAACAACCGGTATTGACTTATAGAAGTAATACACCTATTAATAAGTGACAAAAAAACTCCAATTTCATAGGTAAGGACCTATTACTTAGGGTAGTAGCAACAATGTATGACAGGAACCAATGATCGACATATTTTTTGTCCTTTAATAATTAAATAAATTAAAAGTAAAACCTTTTTAAAACACAAGCTTTTATTTAAATGCGCTAAAAAGAAAAAAAATAAACTTTTACTATCAACTTATAACGTCATTACCTTTTAAACAATTTATCCTACTAATATTATAAACGCGAAAGTTTGTAAATATGGATGGATGTTTGTTACTCCTTCACGTAAAAACTACTGAATGGATTTAGATGAAATTCCGCATACAGATAGTTTATAACCTGGATTAACACATAGGATAGTTTTTAACCCGATATTCCCACGGGAACGGGAACCAAGCGGGTGAAACCGCGAGCGGCCGCTGGTATTATATAAAAGCTTGTCGCGAGATTTAAGTACCTACTCGTATTTACTTAGATTGAACATTTTAATAGTTAAAATCAATCACATCAAGTTATTTAATTTACTTGTTTTTACCGCCTCTGTGGTCTAGTGGTTAAGACCACCGGTTTGGACCCAGGGGTCCCGGGTTCGATTCCCAGCGGGGGGTAGATGTTTGTGTACTCGGTTTGGTTGGTGGTAGGGCTTGTTTGTCCGTCTGGATGTCGCCATAACATCAATGCTTGTAGCATTCTTATGTTCCGGCAGCTAGAGATAAGATAGCCAGTGCCTCACTAGTGAGGATCCCGGGTGGAGTGCGCTTCCATCATTAGCCTTATCATCACTTACCATCAGGTGAGATCAAGGCACTGTGCTTACCCGTAAAATAATATTTATATTTATATATAAATATATATATAAAATAAAAGCTTGTATTTTAAAAAGGTTTTTACTTTTCATTTATTTTTTACTTGTTAGTGTCACTGGACACGTTCCTCAGTCTGTTAATCTGATTCTTTTCATTTGATAGAAGCATTAAAAATTAGTCCGCCATGTTTTATTTAGAGTGACGTCACTTTATTTTTCCAGTTATTCTCAGCAAGCCCTTTCATTTGATGAACCATGCATTGTTCTCCGAACTGAACATGTATAAAAAAATTTCAGCTCAATCGGTTGAAGATATCTGCTTTAAAATTCAGTTGCAAAATTCCACCCGAACAAATTACATACATACATTGCAAGCTAAATAAAAGCTTGTAAAATAGGAGCGAGCAACTTGAATTCAGAACACTTTCAATGAAAATATATATAAAAGCGAGAACTGGTATGAAAGAGAAAATTAGAGCATAATGCCTCCCATCCTGTGGGAGAAAATCGTTAGTAGATTAAAAAAAAAAAATATATATATATTATATGTTATAAAATGTTTTTGTTTTGTTTATATAATTTTAACGCAAATTTTGTTGTAAACGAATTACAAAAACACAAATGTTGAAAACCTTTTTTTTAATGTTGAAGAAATTGGTGGGCTGGTTAGAACCACGACAGCTCAATTGGGAGAGCACTTGACCCGGTATGTCAAAAGGGTGCAGGTTCAAACCCTGCTCGTGGAAATTTTTTCAACATTTGTGTTTTTGTAATATAAATATGTTATTTTTTGACGACGAACAATGTGCTTAAAGTATTGTACACTGGTGCTGCTGCCATATTGTTATACTCTGATGAATGTAGCATAGCACCTAGCTCTTATTCTTAATATTAACATCCTCTTTTATTAATTCAACCGCATCAAAAACGAGGGTCGACAGGTAAGTGTGCCCGGTATTGATCGAATATACGAAAACGGATTATTTTTGATACGGCAAACACAGTACACAACAGAAACCCAATTTTCTGTGTAAATACACGTCAATCATTTCGCCGATTTCTCGTTACGATAATGAACTGGGATGACGAGAGCACCGGTATGAAATGGCCACGTCCAATACTTATCCTTTGATAAAAGGATCATCGTTAGCTCAGAAAAATCTGCTGCTAGACTCAGGCTTTGTTTTGTAGCAAAGTTTGAGCTGGCCATTGCTATGACTATAGCCAATACCTTAAGACCACAAGGTCAAGCAATAGTTACCTTAAGACATTGTGGTTTTAAGGTATCGGGTTTAGCTACACACCTTACCAGTGGAACCGTTTCCAACCTAACACCCATCATATTTATTTTTCATACTAAATACCTAGCAAATATCATGTCTTATATAAATTATGTCATGTAAAAAAAAATTCTGACCTAATATGGGTTGGATTACGACAACAACCAGGAAACATTTAGAGGTTAAGGCTTAGCGTGCCTTTGAAGTACGGAGGAGCTCGAGATATTAAAATGTCGAAAATTCTAAAATAATATCTGTATGAAAAGCAGAGTTATTAGGTACTAGCGGCCGCTCGCGGTTTCACCCGCGTGGTTCCCGTTCCCGTGGGAATATCGGGATAAAAAGTATCCTATGTTTTAATCCAGGTTATAAACTATCTGTATGCCGAATTTCATCCAAATCCATCCAGCATCCAGCATTGCAGCGTGAAGAAGCAACAAATATACGAACATATATATACACAAACTTTCGCATTTATACTAATAGCGTGATTTAGCTTACTATGTTTTGTTGTTTTTATCCTTCTTTAAATGAATATTGGAAGAATAAATTACCCCGTTTAAGTACCAGAAATAAAAAGTTTTACTCGAAACACTCTGTTTTGAAATAACGTAAAAATTTTGTTTTGAAAAAAAAAAACAGTTTGTGTCCCACACGAGGCCTGTCCTTGTTATGATTTCATATTCCTATGTTCAGTTATATATGTGTCATTCTGAGTATTAAACCATGTAGTCTCACTGGTTATTCATGTTATTCTCCTTTTTTTGGCCACACATCCCATCTTATCCATCGCAAATACTGCTCGACTACCGTACATCTGGCGCCCGAGGCCCATGTATTATTTGATTGAGCAACCAGCATAGACCCAATTTTTCGCGTAAATACACGTCAATCACTCGGCGCGCCGGTGAACGGAAATATCTTGAAATAACACCTTTTTTAAGATGAACATACCGTTCCTAAGACTGCTGGCTAGATAAGAGCGGGAGCGTTAGGCGGAGTGGCGCGTGTGTGTGTAGATCAAACTGAATAATGAGAACACCGAGAGTCCTTAAGTAATATAAATAAATAAATAATAATCATTAATAGCTGTAAACAAAGGATACAGCACGATACATCTTAAGCTACATGAAGAAATGACAACAGGCATGCTTCCAGCATCGGGATGATACATTTTTGGTCACTCGTCCGATGACTGTCCTCGAAAACTGCTAAACCACTGTGCCATCAAGCTCTTCAAGCTACCGAGCCAGGTAGTAAACCTGACGAAAACCTAGAAGAGGTCTAATACACGCGATCAAATCGTGACTGCCCGAATCGAGAGAAGTGTGTTTTCTTTGTAACCGCTCACGCTTCCCGCCCCGCTACCCGCAACTGCTCCTAAATGGCCGCACATAATGTATTGAAAAACAAATCATCGATGAAGAAATCTGACGAGGTACTGCAGCTGTAAGATACTTGTTTTTTTAATAATAGTCTTTAGAGTGTTTTGTTATTTTGGATTAATTTAAAGATATTTTCTGTTTGTAAAAGTATGTTAGGTAGATATCTTTTTAATTTATTAAAATCTGTTTTGAGTCGATGTCGATCTAGATATTTTTATCATGATCTACATCATCACCGGCTCATTTTAAATCCCTACTGCTGGGGCACGAGCCTTCCTATAAATGGTTAGGGAGAACGAGCCATACACCACCACTCATGCCCATTGCGAATCGTTTGTTGTTAACTGCTAATGCTATACATGCTTATCATTAATTATAATTTACTATTGTTATTTACCGTCTTTGGACCCGTTTGAAATTAAATAAATCATCAATTATGAGAGATAGGTATGGCTAAATTCTTTCAATATCATAGGTAGGATATGAATGTAGATCACATTCATAATATGGATAGGCTGTGGCCTAAAATTATGTGTATAACTTTAGAACAGGCCTAAGAATTTCATTTCGTAAAAGAATACTAATATCTAATAAAAGAACACCACTAAAACCCTTACTCCAAAGAGATTCAAAACACGGCTGGGTAACGTTCCCGCATACGTGTCACTGTGTTAGTTTTATGACGCATTCACAAAAAATTAAATCATAAAGCACGACGAGCTATTTCGAAATTAGCAACAGAATCAAAGGGAACATGTCAACTAAACAGTTATTAGTGATACCGAAACTTGGCGCCACCCAACGTCTATTTAAAGAACTTCCGTCCCGTTTGTGTGTCCAAATTCTTAACCGACTTATTTATAGAATAGTTCACTTTAACTGGTGGTAGGAATGTAGCAATGGGTTGCGCAGCTGTGGGAATAGTGATTAGCTGGTCTTGTAAAGGAATGAGTCAATATATTAAGGTTAATCGATTTTGGGGCTTTATTTTATAATAATAGATTGGCTTACGTTTGTTTAAATACTCACCTGACGTTAAACGGCGATGCCAGGTACTGATTTTTTGTGTTAATCTTAATGTTAATGTCAAAAGTTTCGTTCGTGTCAAGGGAATCAATATTTTGTTTCCTGCACATAGAATTCACATTAACTAAATTCATGAGGAGCTCGATGGCGCAATGGTTAACGCGTCCGGTCTGCGAGTGCTGAGGTTAAGCAACTTTCGCAAAGGCCGGTTTTCGGATGGGTGACCAAAAATGTAACATCTCGAGCTCCTCCGTGCTTCAAAGGGACGTAAAGCCAATAGTCCCGGCTGCAACAGCAGTCGTTAACAACCACCAATCCACACTGGGCCCGCGTGGTGGTTTATGGCCCATTCTCCCTATCCAACCATAGGGAAGGCTCGTGCCCCAACAGGGAGGAGGGGACATAAAATGATCTGATGATGATGAAATTCACGATATAAATATCGGGTTATAAATATCATGACCGATATTCCAACGACATTAGCCAAAATATAAAATGTTATTTTAAGAGTTAACGTTATGTAAACTCAACATCAAGATCGATTGTCTAAAAAAAATGTTTTCACTAATCCTCTTAATCTATCTAATAAACCGACTGCGGTTGGTTTCATCTATTTTATTTATTTACAATTGAATCATATTTATTTGATGCTAGTAGCAGGGCAACAACCCGCGATTTGTATGTATATTTAAAAGGAAATTCCAAGCACGTCACACACTATCGGAAGAAGTTTTAAGTAAAACACTAAAAGAGATGTTGGTAATAATTCAATTATGATTGTAGCCCATCACCGTCGGCGTCGTAGCTAAGTTGATCACAAGCCTGTGATGGTAGCCAAAGTAACATTAAGAAAACGATAGCGAAGTTCGAAAAGAATAAAATGTATGGGATTGACATAAAATTGACCACGTGATTTAGCGCGGCTTATGTCAATCCCATACATTTCATTCTTTTCGAACTTCGCTATCGTTTTCTTAATGTTACTTTGGCTAAGCCTATACTAGTTGCGGTTCGATAGTGAGCCAACTCTTCATTATTTGAGGATTCCTAGTGCGCTTTCATCTGTGACCTAATCGTAACTAATTAGGATGTTTGTGGTTATACATAATTTTACGCAAATTTCGTTGCGAACAAATTACAATTTAAAAAAAGACAGTGTTTAAAAAAATGCGAAAAATTATATATATCCTTAATCATAAATAATTATAGCTTAATATGATAAAACTAAATCTTAACTGATCTATAATACTATTTGTAAATCTATATGTTAATACGTGAAGCAGCATTTCGCACACTTATAGATTATATAGAGAAGGTTATCCCAATGTTAATATTTTTTTAAAATTATGCATAATAATACATTAAATCAATAAAACAAACATTACACACACTACCATGTATTTGTCACACACGTATAGGTATATATACTCTTTTCAAAAATTTCAAAAATTAAAAGAGGAGCGGCCGAAATCTGTCAATGTTAATCCAAACTCACATTCTATTTTTTTTTATTTTTATTGCTTATGATACAATCCGTGCAGCCTTAATAAAATTACTTACGGTCGAATTTCGACCATTGGGGGACCACTAGTATTTGTAAAAATGCTAAGATCGGATGTTGATGACGTAGTTTGTGGACATAATACAGGGCTCCTTTGTCTTAATTAGTAAGAGTAGATAGTGTTGATAAATTTCGGCGAGTTGGATTGAGCCACGACAGCATAGTTGGTAGTGCACCTGGCCCGGCATGTCATGGGGTGCGGGTTCGAATCCAGCTAGTAGATTTTTTTCAACACTTTGTCTTTTGCAAATTATTAGGATGTAAGTTGATTAAGAAAAAGCGCTTTTTGGATGTAAAGAAAAATATTTTTACTAAAATGGAAGGAGACTACTCACCCCTGTATGGAACATAAATGTTCAAATGCAGGCAATCCTCAGACTCGTTCCTCAGGAAAGCCTTGAGCTTCGACATGTAGTGCTGGCGTTCCAATGTGGGCGGGTCTCCCTTCCTTATGGAGGGAAGGGCTTGCGGGCACACCGGTCCGAAGTGTGTCGCCATCTTGACACCGGGCCAAGGCGGTGCGCTTACTGAAAAAGATATATTATAAATGTTTATATAATTTTTAACGCAAATTTTGTTGCGAACAAATTACAAAAACACAAATGCTGAAAAAATTTCCACGAGCAGGGTTTGCACCTGCACCCTTCTATAAGATATATTATTTTATTGTAAGAAAAAAAGTTGCGTTCGAACACTTAAAAAGAAGAAAGCCATTGCCTCAGTTGTTGAGAATTCCGGGTTTTGAGCTCTTTCTTTTTTTGGCGTTATCGTCACTTACAATCGGGTGTGATGGAGGTGATGGAGATAACCCTGCTATACACTACTTTAAAGTTTATACTGACACCCCCTACCAACCTTCCGGTTACAAAGTAGGTGTCAGACATCCTTACGCAAGCGCAAGGGACCATCTACGTCAGGTCATAACGCCAGATCAGAACACGCCGGTACGCATGTGATGGAGACAGGAGGAAGTGATTAGCGGTTGAAATAAAAAATAAAAAAACTCTAGCGACACGTTTGCCCTGATAGTATACTAAGTCAAAAACCTTCGCGGCCGCACAACAACTAACATAAATAAAGAAACATTTATTTTTCTACATATCTATAGGATTTGTAATACTCGTAGTCACAGAGATACTGAAAGTGCCATGCAACTTACACTACAAGTCAAGGCGGTTCGTTCTTTATGTGTATCAAAAAAGTTCGTACGGACCGCACACGCATTGCTCTAATACTACACTGTGATCACCACTACAGCTAGTGAAATCCACAACCACTCTGAAGTCGAGAAAAAAATCACTTGTATCAGAATACTTCATTCACATTCTTCTGCATCTTTATTTCGCGGTAAAAGCAACCTTTTTTAACGACAATTACTAAAACATTGTAAAAATCTTATGTTCTATCTACTTATTAATACGTGAAGCAAAAACTTTGTACCCCTTTTTTACGAAAATGGCGCGAACGGAGGAGTATGAAATTTCGTACACTTATAGTTTATATAGAGAAGGTTATCCGAATGTTAATATTTTTTTTTAAATTATGCTTAAAAATACATTAAATCAATAAAACAAACATTATACACATGTATTTGACACACACGCATTTACTCTTTTGAGAATAGATTAATAAAAATTCGAAAATGGAAGAGGAGCGGCCGAAATCTGTCAATGCCAATCTAAGCTCACATTCTATATTTTTGAATTTTTCATTTCTTAGGATAAAATCCGTGCAGCCTTAATAAAATATTACAGTCGAATTTCGACCACTGGGAGACCAATAGTATTTGTAAATTTGTAGGTAAATATATATTTATCAAATTTAAACTCGCAAATTAATTGTAGTTATTCCAATGCTAATTTTATTGCCCCGTGTGGTGCCGGGGATAAGAATTGCACCACCCCATCTCTTCCCGTGGGTGTCGTAGAAGGCGACTATGGGACCATTCCAGAGGATGGGCAGCAGCGTCTCTCTGTGATTATTCTCACCTTACTGCGATCGCCAACCCGCCTGCCAAGCGTGGCGATTATGGTAAATTCCCCTCAAAATGATTTATCCTTGAGGGAGGCCTTTGTCCAGCAGTGGACGTTTTTTGATTGAGATGATGATGATGATGAGATGAATTTTATTTAATAGGCGTAAGTGACTTGAACATAAAATATCCGTAGTTGAACCAATGCCATGTCTGCCACATTCTATTCATACTACAAACAGCTTCATGAATGTCGGTACTTTGTACTCAATGTTTATACAACGCAAAGTTTAGATAAACTAAATGAGGTTTAATGTGTTTGGATAGTAAACATTACGCTGTGATAATATTTGGAAACCAATTACTTTGATAATATAAACAACATTTTGAACAACCTATAAAAAGAAAATATGCGCGAATCACAAACATCTTAATATTTCGCTTCAATTTATGCTTTTTTAAGGGGGTTTTACTCTAGTGTATCACGGATCTAGTAAAGCAGTATTTTTTTAAATAATATAACTGTTGACCGAACCTCACCTTTGCAGCGTAACTGGGCTTTTACGGGCATTGAGAACTTTAAAGGGTTCCTCAAGCCGTGCGACAAAAAGCCCTTAAAGGGTGTCTAGAGAGACGGGGGCACGCTTGCGTGCATGCCATCCCGAACTAGATTTTTCGAGGACAGAAAGACAAAAGAGCCTTTAAAGGTTAGAATCTAGCATAACATGTTATACGACATGTTACAAAACTATAAGTATAGGTTTGTTTTATAGACACTTAATGTGCACACTCAAAAAACATGCTACATAAATATACTAAACAACATGTTTTGTCATATCGTCTGGACGCACCTTTAGCACGTTGACTGCCTCAAAACCAGGCACAATAGAAATTTAATGGTCGCTACTCACCCTTGCGGGGTCCAGCATTGAATGGGTCAGACAGTTTTGCTGTATCTCTACCTACCATGGATTCAGATTTCGTCATACAGTAGGTACCAGTTAAAAAAAAAATACTTTAAGTAAGTAAGTCATAAACAATAACTGAAAATACTATAAAGAAATTAAAAAAAACTATAAGCCGAGAACTATAACCATAAAAAAACAAAACACCATTAAACATTGCAGTAAATGAAAATAAAACATCTACGTCCATAGAAAAATTGGCCATATCTTTTAAATTCCGTAGATGTTGTAGTTCGCTTATAGAAACAGACATACATACATACATACATACATAGATACATACATACACAGATACATATATACATACATACATATACATACATACATACTTACATACATACATGCATACATACATACATACACTCGAAAAATATAGCCCTCCTTCTGACACAGTCGGGTAAAAAGCTTTACATCCTCATTTCTAACCACCTACGTATAAAGTACTGTGCACGTGCCAAAATGTTTACTTTGAGGAGCATGGTTTAAGTGCGCCTACACAAAGTTCAACATTGACGGAAGTCAATCCTAAGGTTTGTTTCCCAGTTTTCAAACGAAACAATCCTCAATTCACTTCTGTTATTTATCGCAGGTCGGTGACCTGATTTTCACAATTTTCCCATAGTTCTATGATGTCATAACCATGTTAGCGGCGCACTATAGGCGCTCGATGGCGCAGTGGTTTACAGTTAAGCAACTTTCGCAAGGCCGGTTATCGGATGGGTGACCAAAAATGTATCATCTCGAGCTCCTCCGTGCTTCAGAAGCCACGTAAAGCCGTTGGTCCCGGCTGCATTAGCAGTCATTAACATCCACCGCACCGCACCGGGCCCGCGTGGTGGTTTATGGCCCGTTCTCCCTATCCATCCTTAGTGAAGGCTCGTGCCCCAGCAGTGGGGTCTTAAAATAAGCTGATGATGTGGTGATTACGCACTATAGAGACGTTATAAAGTTAACACACTTATAGCTGTGAAATTGTGAATGGCTAATGAGAAATTGTGTAAAAAAATTTTACGTCGAAACTTAAAAAATTATCTCGTTTATTGACCTATGTTTTTTGGGGAAAGTTGTTCAGTTTCATGGTCTTATCTACCCACCTGCGGTAAAATGTAACGGTGTATACCGTCATCAGACACAAACATTTCAAAGTTTCATATTATAAAACACGAAGATATTGTTTTCTAAAGTTTACGCGAACACTACACATTGAAAAGAAACAACTTTAACGGATCTACTCGCGTTTATTTTACACATTACTTATTTAATGCTTATCCTGACGTTTCGGTAATGATTATGAGACGACCAACACCTCAGTCTCCCTGTGACCACGGACCCTGCAAAGGGTTCGAAACGTCAGGATAAACATTAAATAAGTATAAAATAAACGCGAGTAGATCCGTAAAAGTTGTTTCATTTCAAAACACGAAGAATCAAAATGTAGTTATTATTTTAAAACGTAAAGTAATTTGAGCTCTTCCATTTGGTTAACGTGATCGAAAGGCATTAACTAATATTATAAAATAATTCAAATAATATTGTTTTATCGTTTGCAAATACTGCTAGTCGAGCAATTAGCATACTTTACCACCAATTAGTGTTGATTGCTAATAATCGTTCACGCAAACAGGTGTTTTCACAGACCAACAATAGGTCTGTGGGTGTTTTCATGTAATTCACAGTCGACAGTACTTAATTTAGTGATGAAGTTATAGAAATGTACTTTAGAATAAGTGCTGATAAAAAATTCTAACCGGATTTGAACCCGCTTCTTTTAGCAATCGATGTGTTTTATCATTTTTGTTTCATTCACAGTTTATATTAGACAGCATCACATACATTGTTCTGATCCCAAGTAAGCATCTTAAGCACTCGTATTGAGGAAATCAGTATCAACGACGGAATCACAACCACACAGACCTGACACAATACCGAAAAGTTCGTTTTCGACATTGATCCGACTGGGAATCAAACCCGGGACCTCAGAGTTAGCACTGCCCAAAGTCCGGCGTGCAAACACAGGTGCAAGTCACTCGGCTACAGAGGTCGTCAAAGTTCAGAGTTACCTCGTGATACACATGTATCTCTTTCTTTATCATGGTTTTTAATTATGTAATTAGTAACTTTTAATTAGTAAATGAGGAGCTTGATGGCACAGTGGTTAACGCGCCCGGTCTGCGAGTGCTGAGGTTAAGCAACTTTCGCAAAGGCCAGTCATCGGATGGGTGACCAAAAATGTATCATCTCGAGCTTCTGCGTGCTTCGGAAGGCACGTAAAGCCGTTGGTCCCGGCTGCACTAACAGTCGTTAACAACCACCAATCCGCGCGGTGGTTTACGGCCCGTTCTCCCTATCCATCCACAGGGAAGGCTCGGGCCCCAGCAGCGGGGACATAAAAATGAGCTGATGATTATTTTGTGTTTTCCTAAAAAAGTTTGCTATTTATGCAGATAACTTTAAAGCTTCACAGATGATCTGACATGACCTGAGACGATCATACGCTTACCTGGAGGCATAAACCTTAAGCTGCCGACCGGCGCCGCAGCATACGGTATACCCAGAAACATTTCCACCGGCTGCAAGTCATAATGCCGGCTCGGCTTCACGATCAACCCTCTCAACGCGCCTTGTCGTAAATGGTACTCTCTGGTAAGCCTTTTCCCGTCATCGCTCGGGTAGCCTCGGGGGTCTCCGTACACCCCTGGCGCGCCTTCGTTAGCCATCGGCAGCAAGAGCGAGACAACAACACAAATAAACATCTTGTGATTTAGAAACGAAGTCGCGTGCCGTTCAGTAGCCATTTTGTTTATGTGCCTCTGTATGTTCGTTTTATTGGCGCATGCTCTCAAAATAGTTGCAGTTTTACTGTTTGTTTGCCGTATGCTCTCACTGAGTCATGGCGGAGCTTTGAAGTTTTTTTTTCAAGTCCTTCTTTTTATTTACCACATATAGATATTTTGTTTTATACAAATATTAAACCACACACTGTTTTGAACCAATATCGCAGTACCAATTATATATCGCACCCATTTTAATTGTTCCAATAACACAATTTTAATCAAAAAACTATCGTAACTTTAACAAAGCAAAATTAAAAAATAAATTAACAAATTTTCTATTTCATTTTATCACATAATATCTCACTGAAAACTTTTGGTATACTTTTAAATTTATTACCTTTTTAATTTACGGTGCTCTAATTATCGATCTTGCCGGTAGATCGATAGCGTTAGCACGTTCGCGAGTTACGCACACGACTGGACCGCATCCAAAATGTCCCCGCGGGATTCTAATACCGAAATACTACGGCGGTGACGGATGCAGACGGTGAAGCATTCTACGATAGATCTCAAGCAGCTCCACATTCCATTACAATAACACAAATACTGGATCAAGATGTTAATGTGAGTAGGTGAAATAAGTAACATGTAACTAAAACGTGAGTATAATAATATTTTGTTAAATAATTCTTCTTATACGTCAGATAAATATTACAAGTCCTATTGACAATTAATAGTATTTGTACAAGTTACTTACAAGTATTGTAGGTACAATAATACTATTTTAAATATCATCACCTTCATTATTTTATAACAAAACGTGTATAAGGTTATTAAATACTTTAAAACCAATATAGTCACGAAAGTAATTGCAAATTTTGACATGATCAGTTTTTAAATCCAATTTTAAGTTTAGTCCAGGCTTTAAAATAGGTAAGATTTTATTTACATAAAATCATCCGATATCAACGTCATAGATGATGTTCAATAGTATATACAGTTATTTTTAAATTTTTAAAAGGTCAGTGGTCAGAAGATACAAAACAAAGAACAGACAAATCATAAGATGCATCGCCAAAACGTATCTCATTCAACTTAAAATAGGGCGGGTTTTCTTTGGCGACGCGCATCGTTATAAACCGGGGTATTTTCGGCCCGTGCCACGTGTCCACGGTAAACATCCGGACATCTACGGGTTAGGAAGTGCGGATGTGGATGTTTAAACTTTCTAGGAAAGCTCTAATTTGTTAAAGTATTCATAGTAGTAGTAGTAATAGTAGTAGTATTTATAGTTGTAAAGAGTATTAAAAAACCTTCTTTATCGTACACCAGGTAACACATGTGACAAAGAAACATAAGAAAGTTAAGTACAGTCATCTTGTTGTTGAACAATGGTTTACATAATAAGTTACCTTAGTATAATTAATATTGTACCTGTACAATATTGAGCCCATGTTTCAATCGAATCGAAGGCTTTTTCATAGTCTACAAACGCTAAGCAAAAAGGCTGGTTATACTCTTCGGTTTTCTGTATAACCTGCCGTGCGAGACGATTCGTTATGGCTCTCGAAAACAGTTTGTAGACGTGGCTTAGAAGTGATATGGGCCTGTAGCTTTTCAGCAGGGTTTTGTCGCCCTTTTTGAAGAACAGTACCATCAAACCTTCGTGCCATGTCTTTGGCGATCTGCCCCCTAGTAAGTAAGTATTTCTATGTATATAATTTTCGTATTTGTATTTTTATGTAAGTATGTTATTTTATTACACCACGCGTCGCCACCTCACGTTCAGGGAGCTGTCTGAAAACCACCGCAGCGCTTCTGTGGCATTCTGTGTATTGCATTGCACAGAAGCATTGCTGAGACAGCTACCCGTTGGCCTTGCACATCATAGTTATTTTTATTATTTTTTCACTCTTTTATTTTTAATTTTTTTGTAATTGTGTTAGTTGTTTTATAATGTTTTTTTTTGTTATTTTAATTTTAATTTTATTTTTTCTCATCTGTTTGTATTTTATTTGTGCAAGTCAATAGGTACCTAAATATAACTTTTTAAACTATCATGGTCACTTACATTAGAATAAATATTATTAACGAGATTATTACCATGTTTATTGTCGTGTTTGAGTATCCGATATTTCGGCACAGTTGCATGCGCCATGATCACGGATGTACTGAAGTTATTGCGGGTGGGGTGATTATGAGCAGACAAAACGATCTACCCTCTTCCTTAGTCGTTTTTTGCGCTCAATACTCGTACCTCTGGCTCCTAAGTCACTATTCACTCGAACTTGTTCTCGACACACTACACTGACCGTATCCGATCGCGAAACGGCACTTTTGTTCTTTTTGCAGTCTTTACATAGGCTAATCACTGGATTCCAGATACGCGACAGTTTAAACCCATCTTCGCGATTGAAATTTTTGTATTTTGTAATTTCAATCGCTTCTCTTACCAATCTTGGTATGTAGTGACGTTCTGTTGAAATTATCTGGGGGTTATAAAACTCAAATGTTGCTGAACATTTGATCCAATCGGGTCCTAATCACTGGATTGAGTTTTACGAGTATTGAGCGCAAAAAACGACTAAGGAAGAGGGTAGATCGTTTTGTCTGCTCATAATCACCCAACCCGCAATAACTTCAGTACATCCGTGATCATGGCGCATGCAACTGTGCCGAAATATCGGATACTCAAACACGACAATAAACATGGTAATAATCTCGTTAATAATATTTATTCTAAGGTACCTAAATGTTTCTTATTCTTATCATCGCCGCTTCGTTTGCATAATTTTGCGTTAAAATCTTCCAACACAACTGTGTAATGAGTTTTGGAGGCTTGTATGGCTCTAGAGATGTCATACGCAGCCTCCACCTCATCGTCAGGGATTGTCGTAGTAGGAGCATAAACCTGTATGACCTTCAACGAATACCGTTTGGTTATTCTGAGTATAGGGTGGGCTACCTTATGCGACACACTCCCGGTCTCGACTCTCGATTATTTGTTTATTAGGTAGAAAATGACTATGAGTGTTTTATTTAATTTGTAATTAGATATTAGAGATTTAGATTACAGGCGCCTGCACGAGAACCTATCCAAAACTGAAATAGGAGATGTTCATTTTTGGGCCCTTATTTTATTACAGTTTTGAAGTGATGTTTTTCTGATAGATCTGTCTTCTTAGATGATGTTTCCAAAAAGAAAAAATATATAAAAAGGCCCCAACATAATTTAAAAAATATTTAAAAACTTGAAATCTTGTTTTCTTCATCAAGCTTTTCTTATTATTTTGGGTTTCTAATGAAATTTATAAGTTTTTAATTTATATTGCTGAACTTATTTATACATTCTAAAAGGTATTTTAAGGTTTCAATGCAATTTCCTGAAAATAAAACCATGCGGTTGCTGGCTGTAATGGATAGTACCATGGCATTACTAATTTAAAAAATAAGTTGTATTTTTTAAAAACATACATAAAAGCGAAGTTGCCAAGGTAGAAAAGTTTAGGGTTGCTATTTTTTGAATTTTTATTATCTGACCATTTTTATTATATAATACAATGTTTGGGTATGTTTAAAAAATATATTATTACAAGGAAAGGTTCCTTAATTTGTGCTCTTTTCATAAAATATAATTTTCATCACTGTAAGAATTAGGGGGCCCAGCCTCCATACAAAAATGGAATATCTTCTTTCTTCAATATACTATCAACCATATGCCATTAACATAAAGTTCATCTATTCAGGTAATTTGTCAGTCTGTTGTCTGATGGGCAGGCGTGTGTACTGTACATTTTTAGACACAGGATAATAAAAGTCCTTGAAGTGAAATTACTTCTACGGTACCTACTACTCGCGTTTATTTTATACATTAGCACTTTGCAGCAAAGGGAAAACGAAACGTTCGTCCGTCGGGGTAAACATTAATTAAAACAAATGTATAAAACAAACGCGAGTAGATCCGTAAAAGTAGTTTAATTTCAATGTGTAGTGTTCGCGTAAACCTTAGAAAACATTATAAAAGTCCTTATTAATTATTGAGATGCTACGATCATGTCATTACAAAATAAACATAGTAATAAATAAACATAGTATATATTTACACCAATTATCTAGCCCAATAGAAGCTTCGTTGTGAAACTCGTTAAAAACACCTAGACCCGAGACAATTTAGAAAAACAATAAGTAATTTCTAAATTGACTCGACCGGGGATCGAACCCGGGACCTCAGAGATGGTGACCATGAAAACCGGTGTACAAACCACTCGACCAAGGAGGTCGTCAAATGTCAAATGCAAAATTAAAAACATTAAAACTGTATTGGATCACATATTGTTTTCAGGGACCACGGACCCTGTATAGGGTTCGAAACGTCAGGTCAAACATTTATTAAATCTAATCCATAAAAGTTGTTTCACTTAAATTAAAACTGTATGTTCGATGGTGTGTGACCGATGTAGGTACACCCGGCGGCAGATCAACCTACCCAAAACTGTCAGATTTCTACAATCAATTTTGAACTTTATTGTTTGGTTATAAGGATCAATATTCATTGGAGAAATTTGACAGATTTGGGTAGGTTGATTTGCTGCCGACTGTACAATGTGTTTTTTATAGTTTTTTAACGAGATCTAAATCGGGTGCCGAAACTGTCGCGCCGTTCGTCGACGTCGTACCTTATTAGTGAGGCGACATGACAGCTCGACAGGTGAATGTGACAGTGACGCGATGTCAAAACTTTGTGTCAAAGAAAATAATGTATGCACTACGTACACAGAGTAAATAAAATGTATTCCTTTACTCATGTGCTACGTAGGCACTTACGCACTACGTATCAACTTGTGCTGATTATTGACTTCGTCCGCATACACGGTGGCAGCCAATGTAATAATATACTATATATATATATATAAAATCGCCTGCGCACCAGTACCGGACTATTATTAAATTATTAACATGTCTTATTGATTTTTTTAAGTTAATAATTAATTTATATTTATATTGGATTTTTCAATTATGGTGCAAAACAATAATTATAAATGTTAGTATTAACAATTATTTAAAAAGGGTATTGTATACTATCAAAGTTTTATTATATGGGAAGGCCCAGCTGTGGGAAGTATAAAGTATAGTAATATAATAATAAATCTTTTTTTATGTTTTTACACAACTACTATGACAAAAAAGATTTGTTATAGTCTACTGATCTAGGACAGTTTGTGTGCTGTTTGTCTATTTTTAAAGCAATTGCAGACACCATTAATCAATATGACTAGAATGAAGCAAAAAATATTCAAAACCGTCTGCCGGGCTTATTAATAAAGCAGTGATGTTACTTTTTTTCATATCGCAGAATCTTTTTTAACATTGTTATTTGACAGTAAAGATTTTTTGGTCTTGCAACTACAGGTAGTCGATAACGACGATTATTTACTGTAACCACAAGAGTTAAGATCGTTATCGTTAGAAAATCTTATTTAAAAACGAAACAGAATAAAAAATATTAATAACTAACAATCATTAGGACTTATGTCAAGAAATTAAAGTTCAAAATTCAATTTAAATAAATATAATATTTTTTCTTTTAACGCCTCGGTGACCGTGTGGTGAAGCGCTTGGCTCGATACCCGAAGGCCCTGGGTTCAATTCTCAGGCCGGGCAAAGTGTGTTCCGGATATTTGATACCTACATGCATAGCCCGGGTTTGTGATCACCAACCGGCATTTGGCAAGCGTGGTGATTAAGCGACCACCCATCGATTGTAGCAGTGTCTTGATTTCAATGATGGAGCCCTTTGCCCAGTCGTGGGACAGAATATAGGCTATTTTACTACTACTTTAATATTAGACAACAACCGTTTTTTTATCTATGTATCCAAACTGATTCAACATTAAAAAAAAATGAATGGCATAAGCAAAGAGGGACCTATGCCCAGCAGTGGGTCGAGAGAGGCTGATAATGAGGATGATGATGATGATTTTTAACCGACTTCAAAAAAGGAGGAGGTTATCAATTCAACTGTATTTTTTTTTTTATGTTTGTTACCTCAGAACTTTCGACTGAGTGAACCGATTTTGATGATTCTTTCTTTATTTAAAAGCTGGTGCTTCCCGTGTGGTCCCATTTCAATTTGGTCCAGTTCTGATGATGGAATCCTGAAGGAATTGAGGGAACTCCTCGAATATTGTAGGCATACCTATCGCGATTTTGGTATTTTCAGAAATAAGTCAAGCATTTGCATTCAGAAAGTATCATTTGATAAAGTGTAACTGATGAAAAAGACCACAGATTACCATCGGAACTCCTCAATGATAACTATTCCACGGGTGGTGATAAAATGTCTCGATTAAGATAGTTAAGCGACTATGACGAAGCAAAAGAAGACAGGCACCGGAACTCAGTTTTTGTTTTAATACTTTGCGATAGGCGTCTCATTTAAACGGCGCTGTCTCATACGAGCAGCGTGTTTAGTGGGTCTACCCATATTCGCTTTTGATAAATAGATCGAAACGAATCATTAAACAGCGAGAAATAAACAAAAATTTTAACTAAAAAAAAACCGACTCCAAAAAATTAGACTGATAAAATTGCACTAAAAATTTAAAAATAAGCGTTAGACTTATATAGACAATAATTTTATTAAGAAAATATATATTACAATTATTGTTACTTTTGGAGTCGGTCCCAGCCAAAGTAACTTTAACATAAACATTTGACGACATACTATATAATAATATTATAATCATAATAGTACATTCAATCTTATGCATGAAATTTTGACTACAAACGCGGACTGGCACCGGCTTCAAAAACTTCGTTGGCTGGCACCGGCCCCAAAAGTAACAATAATTGTAATATATATTTTCTTAATAAAATTATTGTCTATATAAGTCTAACGCTTATTTTTTACTTTTTAGTGCAATTTTATCAGTCTAACTTTTTTAAACAATCATATCATTTGGGCTAAAACCAAAATGACAGTTAAGAAGTCGACGAACACAACGCCAGCCGAATACAAGCCAGCCACTAAAAGTACATACACGTCTTTGTTTGCGCTGTCCTCAGCAAACAACTTTACATAATGAAGGTTTGACATTGTGTGATCAGGCGCTGCTCTAGAGAAAAGAGTCTTATGTTCCTCAAAATAACACATAAAACTAAAAGTTTCATGGATTTACAAGTTTCACGGGAAGCACGGTGTGTTAGGCTTGCATACGGTATACAACTTAACGTTAGCTGGTGTCGGTTTACCTACCAAAAATGTATAATATCAAGCTTTTGATCGCCTCTGTGGTCTAGTGGTTAAGACCAACGATTTAAACCCAGAGGTCCCGGGTTCGATTCCCAGCGGGGGTATCGTCGCAGTGTTCCTGTAGTTAACATTGTCCAACCTTCATTGTGTCATAGTGTATAGCTTAATGTCACCAGGCTTACATTCAGCTATATTTATGGACTGGTGATGATTAAGAGATTCTCAGTTTTTACAGGACAGAGACACTTAATTAACCAGTACAACATTTTTATAGGTATAAAAATTGTATTTTCTGTGTTCGCAATTAGGTTCGCAAGTACACTTAATAATAAAATTTGATTTAGTTCGAATTAGGTTTTTTTTTATATATTAACGGGTAAGCACAGTGCCGTGATCTTACCTGATGTTAAGTGATGATAAGGCCAATGATGGAAGCGCACTTCACCCGGGATCCTCAACTAGTGAGGCACTGGCTATCTTATCTCTAGCTGCCGGAACACAACAATACTACAAAACATTGATGTTATGGCGACTTATTTAGATAAGATGGTGGTAGCTAGCCAAGCGGACAAACAAGCCCTACCACCAACCAAACCGTGTACACAAACATGTACCCCCCGCTGGGAATCGAACCCGGGATCTCTGGGTCTAAACCGGTGGTCTTAGCCACTAGTGGTAGAGCCACGCTGCGTTGAAGCACGAAATGGGCCGGCTCGCCCGGCGAAATACCACCCTCTCACAGAATATCGGCGTGAAACAACGGCACTCGTTGCTGTTGTGTTTCGTCCGGTGAGTGAAAGTAACGGAGGCCCATCTCTCACCCCTCCCCCCTCCCAATTTCTACTCCCTCCTCAAGATCCAACTCCTTCCTCAAGGTCGGCAACGCATCCGCGATTACTTTGGTTTTGCGGGTGTCCATGGGCGGCGGTGATTGCTTTCCATCAGGTGACCAGCCTGCTCATTTGCCTCCTTTTAACAAAAAAAAAAAAACCACAGAGTTGGAAGAGGTTGAAAAGTTTTGCCTATGAGAAATGATCACACTGCGTAAGATAGCTTCAGTTATTGTTATGACATTGAGGCGTGAGACCGTTCACAAGTCTGTGGAGAAAACATATGTCCAACAAAAACCTCCTGTCACTCAGAGACGTCATGTTAAATTTGATAAGGCGTTCGTAGGGTTGCTCGTAATGGAAACCAATACAATAGGCTAGATGACGGGTAAAGGCTCGCTGTTCTGACTTTTACAGTTTGTGACTCTTATCTCGTTGTATTAAGAGTAACAATTGTTTACATTTGTATCATCGCAGCGATTTCTATAAGCAAGTAAAATGTTTACTTGCCTATCGAGAACGCTGCGAAAAATAAGAAAATTTTAGATTCTACGTACCCACTTATAACCTTAGGGGCTCATTGTTAAAATCGTCTGAGCGACTACAGTGACGTTTAACTGTAACACAAAATATACTGATATTTGAAATTAAACCGTACTGTATTCAATATGGTAAAGTATTCAATATATTTTGAGTTGCAATATTGTATCGGTAGTGCGATATATATTCCCCGCTGGGAATTGAATATCAGATCTCTGGGCTGAGCTTCTAAACTACGAAGGCGGTTAAAACTTATCAACCTAATATTGTGCCGCGATAAATCTTGAGCGAGCAATATAATTTTCCATGACTCCATAAAAAAAAATGTGCAGTCAGAAAATTTTCCTTAAACGATGTCAATTAATTTCCTAATGGACCATAAAAATTTGTGCCATTAAACGAAAAGAAAGTTACGAATGATTACTTTCCTTAATAGTTAATAACATTTTTTTATTGGAGTTTGAGTTGTTTTTTTTAATGAAAACAAATTATTAAAGTTAAAATATGAGACGCATTTTGGACTTCATAGCGATGTCCTGAAATGTACGACCACAACGTTAACTTGAGGTTTTATTATATCGTTATTAACTTAAAACGATAACACACTAACCATTTGAGAGATCAAGCAGATATATAAAACTATAGCGTTCAAGACAAGCTGCTTCAAGTTCATCTAACAGCAGCAATTGTATTGTAACAATAATTTAGAATGCTTCCAACAGTTTAGGGTTCAAGCTTTCAACTCTACTTGGTGGTACTTGACGATAACGACGGTGGAACCGTACTCTACCAGGATGGACAAGACAGACTTTATCTTGTCTCCGTACGGACACAACAATATGGTGGTAGCTAGCCAGGCTGGCTTAAAACAAGCCCTGTCACCAACTAAACAGAGTACAATAACATGTTTGCCCTGCTAGGAATAGAAACCAGGACTACTGAGTCTGAGATTGGTAACTTAAAGTCAAAGTCAAAAGACAAAGTCAAATCGGTTATTCAAAATAGGTCTTCACAGGTACTTATCGACGTGAAAGCTATAAAAATCCAAATAATAAAAAGAACTTACATTAAGGCGACGCATCGCTAAACAATAAATCTCGGAGCGTTTGCGCCCCGTACCATAAGAAAAACTGTTTTTTTTTCCTTCAAATTAAAACTATAATTATTTAAAAAAAATGAACTACAGTATTGAAGTGTATGTTAAGACTAATCTACTAAAAAAATTAAGATGCTTAAATCGGTCTGGTTTGTCTGTAAAATGTGAATCTATGTTTTAAAAGAGGTTACTTTGATATTCTTTTCTCTTTTATAAAAGTTGATAAATCGTGTTTCTGCAACTAACAAAAGGAAGTCAATTAAATGAAAAATCATAAAATCAAATATCACTTTCATATGTTTTGTAATTGTTGGGAAAAATCAAGATCCCCGCCACGTAAATTTTCAATGCGTCGCCTTAAGTTTAAACTAAACTACTTAATTTACCAACATTTCTGATTTTGGAAGAGCCTTTGACCGATAAGCTGGCAAAAAAACTCAGAAGACTTTTTTTGTTTAAACCAAACCACTACAATACAGAAGTGGTTAAAGTAATAAATAGCAATCGTTGATACACCGATCCGCCAGCTGAAAGAAACCGAAAAAGAAATTCCCATTAGCTACTAGTATTATCAAACAATCATTTAAATATGAGTAATCCTTAGGAGAGTCCAGATTCAGCGCCATAAAAAAAACAATTAATTTGAATAAATACAGTGAAAAAACAAAGCTTAATGGGCTCCTTGGATATTCTGCCGTTGTTTTATCGCGGCACGATCGTTAATGGCGCCTTAATATCAGGGGGCAGACGGCACCTCGCCAGAGGCTCTTGTCATTTTTACCGAATTTTATTTGAATACCAAATAGGTTTCCATTCCTTTACTTGTGTCGCGAAATTTCTGTTTCACTCGATTCGAGTTTATTGTGAGTAGGTTTACGCGATGATGCGATTGTTTAAGTCAACTTTTGTTGGTTCCAACTTATGTACTTATGGGTTTAAAATGCTCCAATCACTCCTACAGTTATTTCTATTTTTAAATATTGTTAAGTTATTTTAATTGTATAACTTGGTAACGGCATATAATTTTGTAAATGTCGTTACTTATATTAAAGCTGTGGAGTTCTTGCGCCCATTCTTCTCCACAGCTAAAAATAGATTTCCTGAATGGGTAGTAATTAAAAAAATGTTTGGACGATTCAAAAGCACTTTTGTACAGTTTATTTGAATAAAAAATATTTGACTTTGACTTGTACAGATGTAATATGATGATGATGATGAGTATATGAGATAGTAGTTATAACGTATATTTTTCTCGAGATCAGTTCTTGCCCTAATATCTAGCTCTGCGGTATATCTTTCATTTGTTAGAACGTTGTTGGTTGGCCTACTTTAAAAAATTTTCACCTACCCCGACATATTATTCAAAAAAACTAAATAATTTAAAAGCATAAGTCTCGGGAAGCATTTGACCCTTTTTATTTTATATTGAGGCACGACAATGCGCCTTGGTCTTCGCGTCAAGTGTTGGTAAGTGACGTTAAATCCAAAGGTGATTAACACTGGAACCGCAAAATCACCAAAGTAAGGTATGATTATATTTAGATTTTGTTCAAGCTCTCACTAGAGGGCGCTTTAAAATAATATATTTTTTTTACTGCGGCAACATTTTTGTTCGTCGTTCTTTTTTTATATCCGTTTCCTTATTACACATCATTTTTTGAACTACGGTCTATTATAAAAAAAACGCAAGATCAACAACCACCATTGTACACTATTTGTTAAGATATAAAAAAAAATATTGCACGAATCGCAACTGTTTCATTGTCTCTTAAGCCCCTCCGTGAAATAAAGCGTCAACAGATTTTTATAATCAAGTGTATCATTTCTTTTCATTTTAATTCGTAGCTACGCACGAGTTCCTAAAAAAGCATAGCTGAATTAAATGTTCCAAAAGTCATTATACGATTCGAACAAACAAAATTCCAAGTTCAATAATTTCCAAACCAACTTTCTATGCAAAAGGAAAGTTCTAATACTCGTATCTAGCTCGTTAAATAGATAGGCAACATTATAGTCAATAAAACAGGTTGACAATTCGAAAACAAAAAAGCTAAGAAGAACAAAGACTAAACATTATTCAAAACGCTTCAAAGGATTGCTGCCCATACAACGCTAATAAAAAGTAATCTTAAGTACGCCTTATCTCTCATGATTCTTGGTAATCCACAAACCGAATAAGGATTCCTCCCTATCCCATGCCAGGAGGTAGAGGACCGCCCACGACACATCTGCTATAATCTGCGTGCTAATATTTATTATTCCCTATAAAGACTTGGGTAAGGGTGCATGCACATTGATTTCTCTGTTACTATATTTATATTATCTAAGTAGCACTTTTGAGGTAATCTCAGATTTTAGTTACAAATATGCAGTTTTATTTATTTATTTAATTAATCTTTGTTGCACAGCATAAATCGGTACAAAAGGCAGACTTAATTTTAAATTTTTGGTCTGAACCGTAAAAAATGTGCAAACCGAAACCTGAGCGATGTAAAGTGGCGAGAATAAGAGTATTTGTACTGTTTTGAACAGAATTACATTTTCTACGCCATTCAAAATAGCCCTTGTTACTATTGTTTAAAAAAAAAAACTCTGCCCGCTCCTGGTGTACCGGTTTCAGGCCTTAACATACAAAATCCAATATTAGGTAATATTAGGGAATATTAGGTAATTCTTGAGGGATCATCCAAATCATGAAAGTATCAAAATATTGAATAGAACTCGGGTATACTGTTCGTGTCCATCTTTAGAACAAAAATAATAGAAATTCACGATTTTTGTATATAAAATAAGCTATCAAAATTTCTATATAAATAACAAAGTTTCTGACAGGGCTAGAGTATGAAAAACGGTAAGGTTTTTAAAACGTAATTTCACCAAGGAAGCTTTTAAATCATAACCATCGTAGAAATATCACAATATAATTTGTCAGTGCGGCTTAACTAACAGAAGACGATACTCCTTCCACAATACCAAAGCAAACTTCGAGTATTTCCTTATTGGCCGATGTTCTATCGAGTTCTTTCTTGACCCAGAAATCGGAGCTCTGTGTACACGCCGTTAGGTTGTCAGTTTGTCTGCGCTTTTTGCTAAAGATATCCCGGGAATACAGCAGCTGTGACGCATAAGGCGATTTGTACACCGGCTTCTGTTTTTATAAATGTTGATATTTATTTGATAATGACAAGACGAGCGGTAAGTAGCAAATGCGTTTTTATGAGTAAACTCAATGGCGCAGCGGCTTGCACTCGCAAGTTAAGCAACTATCGCAAATTTAAATATCTCGATTCGTCGTAATAAACGAATAATGATGTCCGATTTGATCCGAACCCCTCGGGAATAGTAGTAAGAAAAGGGCACAAGCTTGCGTGATGACACTCCCTTTAAAAATCCTCTGATGGTGTTTCGATCACACGGCCTGAGGAACTATTTAAGTATCTCATCGCCCCCAAAAAGTCCGGTAACGTTAAGAAGGCCATCGGAGGCCATCAGTACAAGCTCTCTATAAAAAAACGAGTAATGCGGTCAATGCGGATTGATGGGTCCTCATGTGCTTTGGTAAAAATGCGATTCTAGGCTGATAATGGTAAATCAAAGTAATTTTAAAAGCATGATAAATTTGAGAAACGATATTAGTAGCAAGGCAGGTACCTCCTTAACCGCACATGAGATGTACACAGGTGTGTGGTTAAGGATTGCGAGTGGGCTCCGCTTCAGTCTTCACCCTTATCGTCTCTATATATCAGTTGAGGTTTCGGCCAAATGCTTTCCGTTTTAGCAAAAAATTTATGAACAAAAGTTAAATATTACTGTGTATAATAACGACGTTTTAACGCTAAAATTGTTATAGACACTGGATATAGCTAACTCTACTTCAGTTTTCAATCTTGAATAGTTGTAGCTCGTTCCAAGACCAATTAGCAAAGCTCTAGCAAGCTCCTTTGCATCAAAAGAAATGTACAGCACATTTAAAACCCTGTTAGCATACTAACTTCAAAAAGGTTTTTTGTAAACTACAAATTGCTCAAAATGTGAAATTCACGTGAACATAATTGTAATTGTACCCGCGCCGAATGCAAAATGTGAAAAGAAAATCGGAGCTGCCTCCGCGAACCTCAGTTTAAAAATCTCATTCCATTATAAACGGCCATTATTCTGTCATAGCCCGAGAGGCAGATATCAATGAAATACAGGGAGCGTTCTAATATTTTACGCCAGCAGTATATCTTGAGGAATCTTAAAATGGAAGTATCATATTTTACATGTCTTTGAATACAATTCGACGTCGGATACGTTCCGCCTTCGTAATATTTTTCCAGAATATTACTTTTGCTTTGTGAATTTCTAGGTGTTGATTCCGATTTGGCGTCGATGTTTGCTGTTTCTGTCGGTGATGAATTGTTATTATTGATTCGTTAAAAAACGAATCAATAATAACAATTCATCACCATTCATTACATCGTTTTTAATTTTTATAATTAGGTAAGTAATACTTTTATATAATTGCTTCCTTGTAATTCTTCAAATAATTTCGCGTTAAATCCGTAATTTTATCAAATTTTAGTGAAATCTTTTTCCTTAGATACATTATTAATTCTCAATTCGATACTTTTTATACAGACTTTTTGAAAGCTTGTATCATAAAAACAAATGACGTACCTATCTAGAATAATTATTACGGTAACTGTAAGCAATATGGAAACTAAAATATTTGCAGTATGGTATCCACGGTTATCATGAATAGCTTCCCTAACCAGATGAGCGGACAAACATACCTTTTGAACTTTTTGCGAGCGTTGTCGTTGGCCGCGGGGTATTTTAGGAATGGCCGGTGGATTTGCGGCTGATTCTTGATCCGGGTGTGCAAACATGCATGTTGATTCATGTGCATAGTTTGTATTTGCAAAGGTTATTAACCGGGGTGCTGTGTTATTAGTATGTTGCCTTTGTGAAAGAAGCCATACTTTTTATCTCTTAAATTCAAGTCAAATTAACTTTATTAATGAGCTTATAGAATCGTCCAAAATATTTATTTTGTACCTACTGCAAGAATGAAACTATACAGCATTTAAAAAAAGTAACGACATTTATGAAATAGAATCTGTAGGTTCCAGATACAAATAAATTAAACAAAAAGATTAATAAAAAAATCAAAATTAAAATATTGAAATAAAAAAAAGAGTAATTCTGTTAAATGATTATGTCTAAAAGGAAAGAGAACAACCTTTATTTGTTATACAAGTGGACCTTTTATAGTGTCAAAAATGTTAAAATGGACCCGTTACTATCGGTTTTCTATCAACAGAAAAAGTGTCCATTTCATAAATCCAGTTTATTTGGTACACCTTTTCTCTTGATGATATGGGTTTGTTTTCAACAGAACGCTGTCTGACCCCATATTTTGCTGACATTAAAGCGGAAAAGCGCTTTGTGTCCGACCGACGGTTTCATAAAAAAGTGCTGATAGTGATAAGGGAGTAAGATTTGGACAGGTTACGTCGATATATTTTATTGATTATGCCGGTTCGAAAATGGGTGGAATATTTTACCTTGAGAGTTATTCGAGATAAGAATTTCTAAAGGTATTTAGTTGTGTTATAAAATAATAAAGAAATAATTTATCTGCTTCCAACGATGGAAACGAAAACCTCTTGCTTGCTATTTTGTGAATTCCTTGTAAATCTCAAAGTATTTAAAATAAAAACTAACTTACTTTAATTATTGTTAATCGCTATTTGCTCCTCACGCGTTCCTTTATAGTAATGCAATAGAAAATTTGATTAAATAACTGAGTACTGTGACAAGTATCACAATAAATTATTCATAGGTAACTTCTTTTTGTTTTTTTTTAATCAATATCGAATTGAGAATCGTTCGTCGCCGCCTATAAATCCAATGGTTGCCAAGCGCATCGAATTCATTGTTATTGCTATGATATGCATGATATAACTATCAATAAAAATATATAATACCTATATATATATATATATATATATATATATATATATATATATATATATATATATATATATATATATATATATATATAATATACCTATATATTTAAAAAAAATAAAAATATTTAACAACTACCTTTTTAATACAGTTTCAGGAAACAGAAAATGCAAGCTATGAAATCAGAGCCCACAGTAAAAAAAATACATAAACAAATCTTTTAACGCATATATTTATTATTTCATTACACATACAGTAGTAGTATATTTTTTAAAAACAAATCAAACTTATATAAGGTATCTATATAATCTAACTTTCCAAATAAATAAGACTTTAGTGCCCTTTTATTTCAATCAACAATTAGCCTACAACAACGCTGTCAAAAGCGGAAAGCCAAATTCAAAAGCTCTTACTAAACTTTAGAAACAATCAAATGTAATTTCTAACACTAATCAACTCGAATAACTTTCACACCAACAGAGGCAACCTTAAATTAATTCGAACAAGCCTTTTCACTTCCCGATGGTCACCGTTATGGTAGGTCCACCAGGGATTGTCCAAAATTCAACCCAGAACATTCACAATAAGCTGTGCGTCACAAACTAGAGGCTTGAGCGATTTTGACCACTTTTTTGACGCTTTACGACGGGTAAACACTTGACCTTGTCATACCTGATGTTATGTGATGATCAGTGATCGGAGTAGGTAGAGCTATTTAGGTTCATTGACCGCAAACATTGATGTTAATATGGATATATCACGAGATTCCGGGATTCGATTATTTGATTCTTGTATAAATATAAGAAATTGTTACATAAAAAAATATATGTGGTTTAATTAATCAAGTTTCTATCTTTTTATTCAACTATCCTTAAACCCGTCTTTATATGTATAGGAAGTGTATGCTTTCACATTCATTCGTGGAATATCCATATTATTCTATCATATGGCAAGTACATAAAATAGCTCTACCTACTCCGATCTATGGTGATGATAAGGCCGAAGGTCAAAGCGCACTTTACAAGGAATCCTCAACTCAACATCCTCAACTGCTGCTATTAAGACTACTTGTACAGATTCATAAGTATAATGTATCACTGCAAGTCATGAGTTTAATAGAGAGAGTATAGAGAGTTAAACAACCACTTGTGGTTTGAGCTTTTATTACTGGATTCAACAGTAATGACAAATTTATCAGTAGTAGTATAGTAGTAGGTAGGTAATGTCAAATTATTTCCGAGATGAGTTTAACATCTTGCATAGTGTAGGTATAAATATTTTGATAAAGAATTTTCGTAGCATTATTCGAGTGTAGTCATAACAACTCTCAAATAACATAAAAAATATTTTATACATTTGAGAGACCTAGTTCACCTGTAAATTCTGCTATGTATGTGGAGTGATTGAGAAAAATGAATGAAAAGTAGACAATAATTAAGATATAAAGAAAAAAATATTCTTGGTGAATCATTTCAAATTAAGTTAAGGTGGAAATTAAAACCACTGTGTAATAATCATAGTAATAATAATAATCAGTTTATTTATAAGATTTTGTTTTGTTTATTTTCCTGTCACACGTGTATGTTGGGCAAGTAACATCGCCTTCGCGCGTCACTTATGTTTCAAAATACTTCTAAATCACTCGGGGGAATTTAAGGAGTTTTGCTGGAGGATTAAGATAATTAAAATACTTGATGCCAAAGTTGTGGCTCTGTGGTTTGGAGATTAAGACGAGAAGTGAGCTCCGAAAGTTTTTGTACGCATTTTTCATTAACCATCATTAAAACATTTTTACGGCTCCAAGTTTGATCTGACTTGGAGAACAATTATGTAAGGGTCTGCTGTCATTGTGACTCAAGTAAATAGGTACCTAGTATATAAGGACATTTTATTCCATTTTTAATTGAGAGACAAAACAATTTATTACATATTGTGTTTAGGTTAAAGTTTAGAATTTATTTACATGCTAGTTTTACAGGAAGGGAGTTTGCTATAATAGCTGACTACTATAATACTGTATAATTATATCTACCTGCTATTTCTACGCTCGATACTCTGTCTATGTCTATTACTAAATGTCTTGTAACTTCAGTACATCCGTGATCATTGCGCATGCAACATTGCCTAAATAGCCTGATGGAACACATACAAACGACACATCTGATCATTGCATAAGCAACTTTGCCAAAAGTTCCTATGAGATAGCATAATAAATAGTAAAATCATCTATATATTAGTTAATATTAATACGTGAGGCAAAAACTTTGTACCTCTTTTTTACGAAAATTGCGCGGACGGAGGAGTATGAAATTTCGCACACATAAAGTTTATATAGAGAAGGTTATCCGAACGTGAATATTTTTATTTAAATTATGCAAAAAAATATTTTATCAATAAAACAAACATTACACACAGACACTACGCTTATTTATGGGGCACGAGCCCCATAAAATGGGCTGATGATGATGATGATGATGCTATATTTAGCATTCCCACTCGAGCTTCCTGAGATTGGTTTTCTAGTAAAATTTTATCACGTACCGGAGATATTTATGTATTTCACGCACACGCATATTATACTTTTTCTCTTCAAAAATTTTTAAAATGCAAGAGGAGCGGCCGATATCTGTCAATGCCAATCCAAACTCACATTCTATCTTTTTTAATTTTTCATTGCTTAGAATACAATCCGTGCAGCCATAATAAAATTACGGTCGAATTACGACCACTGGGCGACCACCAGTCAGTTTTGAATCGTAGACCATAACGATCACTCCACAACTCCCAATACAGTTCGATATAATATTTCGAATAGCCTAAGTCGGAACGTTTTATCAAAGTGGAATGCTCAACTTCATTCAACTCGGCTGGAGATAGTAGTGGACAGTATCCTTCCAGAGTCGGTTAAAACGTGCCACTTCAAGATAAGCCCCGCTAGTAGTCGGGCTGGACAAAGCAAATGTATTTGGTTACAAGCTTCCACTGGACCGAGTCCAATGATAAGAACAAAGAACAATTATCGGACAACAGCTGAATTGGAAGTGATTTTGTCCAAAAGTTTTGGCATTGACATTGTTAGATAATTAGTGATTTTAAATAGTAATGAAGTAAGTAAAAAGCCTATATAGCGTGGTGGTTTAAGGCTCGTGCTCCAGCAGTGGGGATATATTGAGCTGGTGACGATGATGATGATAGTGTCCTATTGCTGAGCAAAGGCCTCTATCGCTATAATTGATGGGTAGTAACTTAATCACCACGCTTTCGAATGCGAGTTGGTGTCTAAAAACCCGGGCTATGCATAGGAAATTCGGAAACACAGTTTGCCCGACCTAGGAATTGAACTCAGGACATTCGGGTATCAGCTCAAGACTTATTAGTGGTGTCTTTTTAAAATCCTTTATGCACATGCGACGCATTGGGAATTTACGTAGCGGGGATCTTGATTTTTCCCAACAATTACAAAACATATGAAAGTGATATTTGATGACATGATTTTTCATTTAATTGATTCGTTTTGTTAGTTACAGAAACACGATTTGTCAACTTTTATAACAGATAAAAAAATATCAAAGTAACCTATTTTATAACATAGATTCGCATTATACAGGCAAACCAGACCGATTTAAGCATCTAAATTTTCTTAGTAGATTAGTCTTAACACACACTTCAATATTGTAGTTCATTTTTTTTAAATAATTTGTGGTTTTAATTTGAGGGAAAAAAAACAATTTTTCTTATGGTACGGGGCGCAAACGCTCCGTATGAGATTTATTGTTTAGCGATGCGTCGCCATAAACCACACAATAAAACAAACGTTTTACAAGACATATAATTATAAAGGTGAGCTTATCTCTAGCAGAGATCTCTTCCAGCCAACCCTAGCCGTGGTGTGGTGCGGTGTTTTCTTTTAAATTAGATTTTTATTACCAGCTTATTTTGTCATTATCATTGCTTGGCAACATAATTGAACCAGGACCTCCGGGAATCGGGCCGAGGGCATTGCCACTCGGTCACTGTGGCGTTTTATACTATTATTTATCTTTTTCATATTATACTATTGATGCAGCTAAAGTGCGCTGCTAAATTAAGGCGAGGGTTTCCAAAAAAACGGTGTTTTTAAATGAGTTTTATTCGAAATGTATAAGGATTTTAAATCCAAAAAAAAAATATGTTGTTCATTGGCCTTTTATCTAGTCATTTCGGCTGGTATTTTTACGATATTTTACAATTTCCTGCATCGAATATAATATCAAACATACGTGTTATTATTAGACTAAATATCATTTTATTCAGGCTATACACCGTTTCAGACAAAGAACAATGTACCAAACCAATTGTCTTTGAATATGTAATAGTTGTCGGCCATTATAATTTTAATAATAAGTAAACGTTCAATAAAATCCACATTATTGCCTAACTCGACGCTCGCGCTATCATTCAGTCCCGAGCGGAACGCCTTGGAAATCTCACAGTCGGAAACGCTCGCCTTAAAACAACACTTAGTGTGAACGGAGCTTGATGGGAGCTCGATTGCGCAGTGGTTATTGACCAAGTGACCAAGAATGTATCATTTCAAGCTCCTGCGCGCTTCGGAAGGCACGTAAAGCAATTGGTCCCGGTTGCATTAGCAGTCGTTAACAGCCACCAATTCGGACGAAACCACCTCGCGAGCCCGCGTGGTGGTTGATGGCCCGATCTCCCTATCTCTCAGCTCAGCTCTCCATATATTGGGAAGGATCTTTTGCGCTTCTGCAGCACACATATATAAAATTTCTATTGTTATTGTTATTTTTAATAGATTTTTTTTTAATGTTTGTGATGTATTAGTTATAACTAAAGTGCTTTCTATTCTATTTTATTCTATAGTATAAACGATAGTAAAGTGATTTATATGATTTGTGGGATATTATTGTTTTCTTTAGTTTATGATGACACTGCTTATTAAAATATTGTGTATGTTAAAATGAATAGAGATTAAAGTCATAAGGCTGTATAAGTTACAAGCCTCAACTTTATATAGTTCATTAAAAAATCATTATGTTCATACTATAAAACTTGCGTACTTAAAATATAAACTAATAAATTCTACTGTAAGCTGTCGTCTCTCAGCAGGTTTGCTGCTCTCCGCATAAAAATATTGAATAAATTAATTATTAAAGATTCCTGTGAATAATTTTATCTCCTTCTGCGGTTTACTTAGGATCTGGGCATGTCCCTGACAAAAGGAGGTGAGAAAACGTGTCGCTCGTAGATAAAACGAAAGAAAATGTTTAATCTGTACTCACTTTGTGTTTAAAATAAAATACTCTTTACTGAGTTCTGTTGTTTGACTACTGGTAAAAAATAAAGAAATTGCAGTCTGTACTGAACATACTTTCATCTGAGTAATTATTAACGGGTTTGTATATAGTATGTTTATAATGAGCAGAAAAACGATCTTCCCTCTTCCTTAATCGCTTTTTGCGCTTGATGCCTATGCTCACATATAATAAACATGGTATATAAGAATCCCGATAATAGTTACTCTAATGCCAGTGACTATGATAGTTTAAATAGTTATACTTTCACTCCTCGGAGATGAATGAAACAGTGTCATACGCGTTCAGGTTGCGATCTTACAAGTTAAGCATCTTTCGTAATGCTGCATCAACGGATGGATGGCATAATTAAAATAATGTCCACCCCCATAACCCCGAAATCGTTCGCGTTTCATTCATATAGGTCTTTATTCTCCACCGCTATCACACTAAATAATCACACTAATATTATAAATGCGAAAGTGGATGAAATTCGGCATACAGATAGATTATAACCTGGATTAAAACATAGGATACTTTTTATCCTGATATTTTAGATATAGATTAGAGATTTACGATTGAGTTCTTTTAAAAGTCAACTCTCAAAGTGGCTTATAGATAAGTGTTTCTACACAGTTGAAGAGTTCTTAGGCTAGGTATTTATTGATATGTATTGCTATTGGAAAATTATTAATTTACATTATTATTGTTGACATAGTAATTAATTATTATTTTATCTATTTAATTCGAATGTGTTTTTTTTTTTTTAAATTTTGTATTGAATTGGATTAAATGTAATTTATCGATTTATTAATTAATTTTATATAATTGTCAATGGATTTTTAAAAAAAAACATGTGGATCAAATAATTATTTATCATCTTTAATGTACCGTGTTTCCTGCATAATAAATATTTCTATTTCTATTTCTATTTCCCATGGGAACGGGAACCACGCGGGTGATAACACTAGCTGACGCTAGTAATATTATAAATGCGAAAGTTTGTTTGTATGTGTGTATATTTGTTGCTTCTTCATGCTGCAACGGATGGATGGATTTTGGATGAAATTACAGATAGTTTATAACCTGGATTAACACGTATATGATAGTTTTTATCCCGATATACCCACGGCAATGAAACTCATACCTTTTCCCTATTTATTTATTTATTTATTGTGACAAAAACGACATAAATCAATTACATTTATCACATATATATATATATATATATATATATATATATATATATATATATATATTATATATATTTAGTTCATTCAGGACAACGTCTGTCGGGTCAGCTAGTTGGTTATAGTTGGATCTCCTGGTGTTTATTATTACTTACAGGTAAGCATTTGGCCTTAATCTCACCTGATGTTAAGTGAAGATAAGGCCGAGATGGAAGCGCACTTCACACAGAATCCATCACCACTAAGGTATTGGCTGGGGACACCGAACCACAACAATGTTCCAAACATTGGTGTTACGTCGGCATATTTAGATAAGATGGTCGTAGCTAGCCAGGTGGACTAAGAAGCCCTACCACCAACTAAACCGAGTGCAAACATGTACCCCCACTGGGAATCAAACCCGGGTCGTGTAGGTCTGAGACTGGTGGCCAGTAGACCACAGAGGCGGTTAGATATAGAATAGAATAGATTTATACTTATTAACATACACACTTAACAATTATACAATAATAAAGGAAAAAAGAAAAAACAGATAGTCAGAACAAAAAGAACAGTTGAGTAGTAAAAAATAAAATAGGTGTGTAGTGTGTGAAGTTAAAGGGCCCTGTCTCAGCATAAGCTGCTGTGTCATTCATGGATGTTCAGATATGAGTAGGCCTCAGCCTAATAGCTAAATGTTTACAGGCTGATGGTAATTGACGACCTTCTTGGTCGAGTGGTTTGTACACCGGTTTTCATGGTGTCGCCATCTCTGAGGTCCCGGGTTCGATCCCCGGTCGGGTCAATTTAGAAATTATTGTTATTCAAAATTGTCTCGGGTCCGGGTGTTTTCTATATATAATAAGTATGTATTTAAGTATTTTAGGTATGTTTATCCGTTGTCTAGTAACCATTTTAACGAGTTTCATAACGAAGCATCTCTTGGGCTAGATAATTGGTGTGAGTTTAGGAAAGTTTATTTATTTTATTTATTTATTTAATTGAGTACCTAATAGTTTTTAAGTCGCCATGAGTTGTCATTATCTTGAAGTTCAATACTGATTTGACATTATGTATAAATTTTCCTTTAGGTGTGCATAACATTCAAAATCCTTTGCTTTCATCTTTAAAGCGTTATGCTTGAGGCTTACTTAATGACGTATAAGACAGTTACTATAAGTCACATGAAGTGTGTTCGCATTCGCTAATAAACAAGCAAGGCGCAGTTCATTTGTCAGTGCTAGTACCGCCTTGTCAAGTGATGAGATGGTAGCGGGAGAATAGAAATAATCAGCTTTTAAATTAATAACATAATTTTTTTTTTGAGTTTGTTGATATTTTAGCTTTACCGGGCTTTTTGGGGGCAGCGAGAAACTTAAAGGGTTCCTCAAGCCGTGTGAAACGAATCACCGTCAGGGGTTTTCTAGAGGGAACGGCATCACGCACTAGTGCGTGTCCCCGTGCTCTACTACATCTACGAGGGCTTCGGATCGCACTCAAGTATGATCCCAAGTGACCAAACCTTATGGTGGCAACTGACCGGAGCGTATCATCTGTCTGTCAAATTTCTTCACTAGATTTCAACCATATGCCATGTACATAAAGTTCAAAGTCTTGTGGCAGTCTGATGTGCTGGTGTGAGTGCCATCCGCGGTCAGCTTCATACGTCATTGCTGATTGGCCGATAACAGGGCGGACTTCACGGCGTGCGGCTCAGCTCACTTATAGGCACAGAATAACTTTATAGTACTATTATAGGTATTATTCATGTAAATGCTCGTATCGAACACGTTACGTCACGGCAATATGCTTCGATTAATCTTTGCCTTTATTCTTTAAGGTTTGACTGCACCTTACATAACACAAATGTAAATCACAGAACTGTTAACAGTAATAAGTCGGTCACCGCATTTACCCTGTAGCAACCCCTTTATTAAGTGATTCTCCGCTTATAATACTTAATTACGAAGTTCAATTTACCTAATCTATAAATTGAAACAATTGCCTAAAGATTTTTTTAATTTGTACTTGGACTTGTATTCCTTTATTCTCCAATATACATCATAAAATTATGCGTACTAGTTTTTCATAGTGAAGATTACGTAAGGCGCATTTAAGGTAAGCAGGGTTAGTTACTATAATAAATACTATAACAAATACAATTTTGTAAATGTCTATTCTTCTCCACAGCTAAAAAATAGACGTCCTGTATGGGTAGTAGATAAAAAATGTATGGACGATTCAAAAGCACTTTTCTAATGTTTATTTGAATAAAAAAATATTGAGTTTGACTTTGACTTTACATTATGTTGTGAAAGCGGGAGATGCATAATCTTCTCTTTCTAGGTGTGATCAAAAGTAGGGCTGGTTTTAAGTCCGACTGCATCGCTATCTTCTACAATCATACCTATGTTTGTCGCTATGATAACAGTGTTGAAAACATCATTCTGTATCGACAGTTGCTGATGAGATAGCCAGTTTTTCAGCAGTTGAGATTTCCAAGTAAAAAACGCTTCCACTTTCGGCCTTATCATAACTTACCGTCAGCAGTGGACTAAGATAGGCCGATGATGATGATGATGATGATAATTTACCGTCAGGCGAGTTATTTTCATATTTCTTATGGGTAAATACTTGGCCTTAATTTTCCCTGATGTTAAGTGATGATAAAGCCGAAGGTGGTAGCACACTTCACCCGCCATTCTCAACTACTGAGGAACAGCGTATCTTATCTGTCGACCTTCTGTCGACTTTCATAAAAGAAGAGTTTTGGCCGAAGGGTGTCATCTTCCGGCGGTACCGAGGCCGACTACCGGACACCACGCAGCGTCACACGTCGCCGTCTTCACGTGTAGCATAGTTTTAGTTTTATATATAAATTGTATGTATATTAGTCTGTAAGATATTTATAATATGGGCCTCTATGTAACTTACCATCTGTACATAATTTGTTGCCTGAATTAAATGATTTCTATTTTAATATTCTTATCTCTAACCGTCGGAACACGACAATGCAAACATTACCACATTACATTACATTACGTGAATACCACGCTGTGCAACGACCCTTTTGAGATGCTGCGGCACACACACATTTTTGTATTTTTAATACTTGTGTTATGAAATTATGTTTAGTGTAATTGTTGTTTTTTTATTTACGATTGTATATTGTGTGTGTCTATAGTGTCCAAATAAATATGTTATCTATCTATAATAATAAATAAATAATAAAATAAACTTTATTTCTCAACACAAACAAGTAGGTATACAATTTTATGATTATAAGTAAACAGTTGTACATTATAGTAGTTTGTGTGAGACTGACGCCTGTGATTGATATTAATATACCAGTTGTACAGGTCATCAGGCTCCCACCATATATCTATCTATCTACAGATTAGATGGCGGTTGATAGTTGATATTCAACTTAAAACTCTATCACTAAGCCCTACCACCAACCAAACCTAGTATAATTAAGTTCCCCCGCTGGGATTTGAACCTGGGGTCTCTAGATCCTGACCACAAGATCACAGAGGCGGTAAAAAAGATAAAGGCCAAGCGCTTCCCCGTTGTGGTGTTAAAAGAGAACTCTCCTAACGTTCTTAATTTGCACCAAAAAATAAATAAATCGCTGTGGTTGCGGTCGCGTATGTGCAAATTACTTGCACAAATTTATTAGAACGTTTTGGTCGGAAATTTATGCAACCGTTTTTGTCTTTCATTTTGAGTAAGCTCCTTCGTTTCGTAAAATTAAAAATGCGTTTTTATGCTTTTTCTTGTAATTGAATTAAGGTTTTGTCAGGTTAGTTAGGCAATAGTGCTTTATTGAGCAATCCAAATGAAACTAAACGAGATTGGGTGATTTAAGAACCATGTCGACACCAGATATTTTCAGAAATTGTATGATTTGTCGTTTTCTAATGTTTACGCGTGAATTACGAAGGCTACAACCGGAGGATGCAAAAAAATACAAAATTTAATGAAATATATTTAATAAGAAAATTACAATGTAAAATTATAAAGTAATTATAGCGTGACGATTGATCGATGTCAGAAACAAAAGTGTTGAAACTTGGTGACGCGTAGCTCGGCGTCCGGGGCATCACGTTGCGCTGGGTCAGCGCCTCGTGTCGGGCAGTTTCCATAGAACGCAATAAGTAGGTAAATGCTGATCGGCGATATTGAGGGCGCAGCTACACGTAACACCTCCCCCCGCAGTTCGGCAACTATTTGAGAACTCTGTTGGAGATAGTTGCTGAGATGTTCCTGTGGTCTACTTTTATCTCGCTGGGGTTGGTAGATCTCATCTCTGGAATAGCATAGATGCCCTGAGGCACATCAGTGCTACATTCTATGACGACGTTTTTCTTTCGTAGGCAGCGCGTTCGTAGTCGGTAGCTTGCTACGGCGGTTATGAGTGCTACGAGGGATAGCAATATTACGTAGACTGGAATTGTAGTGTGATATACAGATTGCTCGGCAGATGAATTAAGATGAACTGGTGTCTCCAGGGATATCTTCGTGTTTACAGCATGCAGATTTTCCAGATTAATAGAATGTAATACGACAGATGAATGTACAGGGTGCTCCGTTTCATTATACTGAGGCATTTCCATTATCTTCACGACGTGGCCTTTTATGTGCTCGTTCGTATTGACTATGGTGAACTCAGGCGTTTTAAGATGACAGTTAAACGGGATAACGATCAGGTAGCTTCCTTGCAGGGTTCTATATTGTTCTTGTCCGCAGGTTATCTTTACTTTGGTTGGCCTTGGGAATGACAGGGTATAGTGCCTATCGTCGAGTTGTTCGAGGGCTTCTTTCATCAGGACGACCGTAGACGGCTTACAGGATTTACAAAGTTCTTGCTTGATGATCAGATGCTGTATACAGTCAGGCTCATCTCGTATTCTATAGTAAGATGTAGTCCGGCAGAGAAACCATGAGTTGATCTTCGGACATTCTGTCTCTATGTACAAATAGTCTTTACCAGAAATTGCAATGTAGGGTGAGGTAGGTATAAGGATCATATGGTTTTTATACGGGACAACAGAAAGCTTATAAAGGTCATAAGGTAAGGGATAGGCAATCGGCACTTTAATTACTACAGTAATGCGTTTATCTGTATAAAAATACCCTAACTTAATTATGTCATAAAAATCTCTATAATCTACGTCGAGGATTTCATTTCGTGAATACATAATCCTTATCTTACTAAGTATGTCCTTAAGATCGTCTACACTAAGTACGAAATGGGGAGTGCTCGATGCACGAATAAATGCTAACGTATTTTCTAACTTAAATAACTCTTGAGATAAATCTTCGATGTTATCTCCTAAGATAATCAAGTGTTGTGCCAAATGGGCATATTTTATTAAATCCGTTTCTCTCTTACTATCACTTTCCATAATTACATTTAAGACTGTACTGATTTTATTTTGATTATTTACTATGTCATCTAAAACTTTCGAACTGTGTGAGATCCATTCTTTATTTAAGGTTATATGATCGTTTATCTCTGTTTCTAATTTTAATTCATTGCTCTGTAGATTTTTTAATGCTTTATTATATTTTATAGCGTCTTTATAGTCTAAATTGCCAGAAATACTTTTAATTACCGAACCGAGTCCGTCAATGAGACCTCTTTTATTACGATTTGGTTCAAACGTATGCAATTGATCAGAAATTTTACTAAGCTTGCTGCTAAGGTGTTCAATTTGAGGGTCATAAAGAGATAACGTTTTGTTGTTTAGTTGGGGTCTAAACTCGAGAAGTTGCGATTTAACTAATTCAACTTGTGTTTGAATATTATCAAGGTCTATATAATTAAGAAAGGAATGGTAGTGAGCTACAATTTTAGTAGGTCCTAGTTTAAAGGGAAGTAAACCTGGTCCGTCGTCCAAGGTATCAATCGTTACATCTTGACCTCGAGTCAGTTGGAGCAGTGACGTTAGTAGAAGTATCCTGCAACAAGGTAGGATCTTTAGGGCTTCGTTTCAGTCGTGATTTGGCGACGGGGCCGCGCTTCTTTTTCGTATAAATGTGTATGGGAAGGTCAGCAAGAACCGTGTCTTGGGTAAATCTGGGGGCTAGCTTTTGTCTACTGGCCAAAGGGTTTCGAACAAATACTTGTTGGTCAGGGGAGTATTCCTTTTCAGGTTCGCGGTCTTTATTCCTAGTTTCAGTCAACTCGGTCCTGTGATGCAGTGAGGATTCATTTATTAAATCGTATACTTGGTTCATTCGTTTTTTGTGGTCTAATGAGTACTGCTGTAATAGATATTCTGTCAAGTCTATATCTAGCGGGTCGCGTGGGTCAAAGTGTCCTGTAATTAAGTCTAGGGGTCTACACTTGGTGAAGCTGTGAATGGAACTGTTATAAGCCAATACTGCGTACGGCATGAGGTTAACTACGGGTTCATTACGTTTTTCTAGCATTAATATTCTTAGGTGCTCCAGGATTGTAGAATGAAATCGCTCTACAATGCCGTTGTCATAGGGAGCGTGCGCAAGGATTTTATGGTGCTGGATTTTGTGAAGTCTCGTAAATTTAGAAAATAACTGATTGGTGAATTCAGGTCCTTGGTCTGTAACTATAGTGAAAGGGACGCCATGATGCGTAGAAAATTGTAAAAGGGCTTGAACAACACTTAGAGCGGTACCGTCTCTAAGATAATAAGCTTGAGCGTACTTTGAGAAAGCGTCAACTAGTGTTAGATACTTTTCATTTTGCGCTGTAAACAGATCGAGATGAATTATTTCGAATGGTTTAGTAGGAGGCGGGACTATAGAAAATTTTTGTTTAATTGGATGTCGGTCATACTTGGCTTGACCGCAGATGCTGCATTCATTTATATATTTGGTGATATGTTCTCTCATCTTAGGCCAGTAATACCGAGATGACAAAGATAAAAAGCATTCATTAATACCACGATGGTTGGTTTTTCCTTCGTGATATTTTTGTATGATTTCTTGTTGTCGTAAGTACTCTTTTACGTTCTCTAATTCTATTTTAGTTATTATAAGGTTCATGGCAGAACTTTTAAACTTGTCTTGTATAATAGGTATAATTTTGTACATGGCCAAAGGTGGGTGGATTATAAGACCTGTTCTAACTTTAGGATTCACATATTCTTTTATTGCAGTAATTACATCTTCTTAAAGGTTAGACTCCGAAAGTTGAATAGTCGTTCTAGTATGAGTGTCGAATGGTTTAGTCACTGTAGGTCGTTTCTTAATGTCACCTACTACTATAAAACATATTTGGCGGTTGAATTTATTGAGAGGATCATCTGATATGGGTATCTCTAAGATAGGGTGTTCTGCGCTAGTGTGAGCGGTCACTGTAGTGGAGCCGGTTAAAGGTGGTGGTTTTTCTGAGTGATTTACTATGATGGAGCTAGTATCTTCGTTATTTATCTCGATTCGAGATAAAGCGTCGGCGTTGGTGTTGTGTTTGCCTTGCTTATAGACTGTAGTGAAATTATACTCGCTCAATTTTAATCTCCAGCGGGTCAATCTAGAGTTTGGCTCTTTTAGATTCATGACCCACTGCAGTGGCTTATGATCTGTAACTACTTTAAATTTTCTTCCGAATAAATATGGCCGAAAGTATTTGGTTGCCCAAACTATCGCCAACAGCTCTTTTTCTATAGTGCTGTAGTTGATCTCGCTAGAATTTAGAGTTCTGGATGCGTACGCTATTGGTTTATCACTACCTATGGTGCCTTGTGAGAGAATGGCGCCTATGGCGTAGTTTGAAGCATCAGTTGTTAATATGAAGTCTTTGTCGAAGTCCGGATACTGTAAAATAGGGTCATTCGTCAATAGTGTTTTACAAGTCTCAAAACAGTTAATATAGTTTTCGTCGTTATATGTAATTTTAGAACCTTTTTTTAAACAATGAGTCATCGGCTTTGTTATGCGACCAAAATCGGGAATGAATTTACGGTAGTATCCTAGTAACCCTAAAAATCGTTTTATTTCAGTTGCTGTCTTAGGTAATGGAAATTTTTGGATAGCCATGATTTTGTCTGGATTGGGTTTTATCCCATCTTTACTTATGATGTGTCCAAAATATGCAGTTTCTAATTTTAAAAATTCTGATTTATCCATTTGAATCTTGAAGTTTGATTCTCTCAATCTTTTAAATACTTTTTCTAAATTTAACATGTGTTCTTGCAACGATACGCTAAAAACTATGATATCATCAAGATAAACGAGGCAGACTACGTTCTGGAGGTCCCTGAGGACGTTATCCATCACGCGCTGGAATGTGGATGGAGAATTCTTTAGACCCATGGGCATGCGCAAAAATTCAAAGTGCCCATGTTCTACATTAAAGGCCGTTTTCTGTATATCTGCTGGATTCATCTCGACTTAATGGAATCCGCTGGCAAGGTCCAGTGTGGTAAAATAATGACAGTTACCTAGCTTATCCAGAACATCAGTGATATTAGGGATCGGATACTTGTCGTCGATGGTCTTTGCATTAACTTTTCTAAAGTCTACAACTATGCGCCATTTTTTTTTTCCTGACGCATCCGCTTTCTTTGGAACTACCCAGATGGGGGAGCTCCAAGCTGACTGTGAAGGTTGAATAATGCCTTGATCTAACATTTTAGATATTTGATCTTGGACTTCTTGTCTGTGAATGAAAGGGTACCGATAGGTTTTGGTATACACTGGTATTTCATCTGTGGTCCGGATGCTGTGCTTGATTTTATTGGTGAAGGTCAAGGGTTCACCTTCGATGTAGAAGACATCAGCGTACTGAGCGCAAAGTGACTCTAAATTGACTCGCTCTTCAGGATTCAAATGGTCGGTACGTAAGCGTGATAGTACATCGTCTACGCGACTAGAAGGTTGTTCGGTACGCGTGCACTGAACGTTGAATAGTTCCGCGCTAACTGGTCTATCCATTGAGAACGCTATGTCATATCGGGAAGGATTAGTGACTTCAACTATGCCGCGGTTATTTGTTACTGTGGTCACACAATCTTTTATATAGCAGTTAGAGATAACTTGTTCAGATATAAACGCATCACCATCATGATAATTTACTGGAATCCGTACTAACTTAGAAGTGTTAGCCGGTATAATTTCTTCATATAGGTTACAGTTACGAGAGTCGTACATTAGTAAAGGTATTTGAGATTGCCGTGTAACTAAAACTTTATTTTTTAAATCAATACTAGATTCTAATTTTTCTAATAAATCATAACCAATCAAACCGTCAAAGTAATCGTGAAATTTATATATAAATAACGTTATGTCGTTTTTTTCATTAAATTCCGGGAAAAAGGGTAAGGTAATCGAGTAATCGTTTCGCGTGGTAGCGTGAATATTCGATACTTCAAAAGGGTCATAGTTGCATGGTAAGTCTGAGAAAAATATTTCTACAGCCTCTGGGCTGATAAAAGACTGATTCGCACCTGTATCAATAAGTAATTTAAGAGGTGGATTTAAAATCTGTATATATGGCAATTGACGTTGCGTCTGTAGGTTAATTTCTATTTTAGTTTTTCTGATTTGGAGATTTTCTGAAAATCCTCATTATCGGCCAAAGGAACCTCGTCTTGGGCTTCCTCTACGGATACGGGAACATACTCCGGATAATAAGATTGTTGCTCGTATAAATTACCGTAAGCAAAGTCGGGGTAATCATAGCAGTCTTGTTGGTAGTTATCACTGTAATAGTCAGTCGGCTCATAAGAAAACTGTGGCTCAAAAGATTCATTAAAATTTAATTCTCTAGTTTTAAAATAATTTGAAGGTGGCGGGTTGCCGAATTTACTCCAATCATGTGGCGTACGTAACGGAAGAGGCTTTGCAACGTAGTGACTGACGCCGCTCATAGGTTGAGGCGCGTTACTCGCGTTTTTATTAAATTGAAATCCCGTGTTCCTCTGAGGTGTTCTAAAAACATTACTCTGAGGTCTATAATTCGGCGGAGGCGCCGCGAACATCTGCTGGGTACGAGTTGGGCCACTATGGAGAGGCGTTTGGGGCTTCCAAAACTGCATTGGCCTCTGTGGCTGAGCTAAGAAAGGTCTAGAAGGACCTGGCATGTTTGGCATATTAAATGGTTTTTGCGGTGTAAAATTAAAAGATCTATAGGGCGATAAAGCGGCTGGTGGCGGTAAGCTGTAAGAAAATTTGGGCTGATTAAATGAAGACGTGGACTGCGACTTTCTATCGGGAAGCTGCTCGTTCCGTTGCTGTAGATATAATGTATTCATCTCATCATGAACGTATTCTAACGCTTTTTCTATGCTATCAGGCCGCATGCAGCGAATTCGAGAGCCTAGTGGATCGCGAAGGCCACGTAAATATGACTGTAGGGTTAATTTCCTGTAAAGGGCACGTTTAGCCTCTACGGTGCTTGGCACGGTTTCGTGTAAACTAATATATGTCATGATCATGCTGAAGAGATTTTGGCACTGCTCATAAAATTCCTGTGGGCTTGCCGAACCCTGAGTAAGAAGTGACAAATCATTATAAAGTGAGGTCTCATCACGTTGATCAGCGAAATTATTAATGAGCGTACTACGAATCGCGTTCCAGGTTTCCGGGATACCGTTCGAGTTAATGGTACGGGCTGCGGGCCCGGTTACTTTGTTCAATATACCGTTAATAAGAGCAAGATTACTTAGTTCGTAACCCTGTTCATTATGCATGTATTGCATTACCAACTGATCGCATAAATTTATAAATCGCGTTAAGACGTTTGAATTGCCGTCGAATTCGGGGACCAGCCGAAGGGCCTTATAGATTTGGTCCACAATTGCGTCAGACATATTGGATAGTGTTACTTCGTTCTCGTTAACAATATCTAAATTTCTATGTGAATCTAACTCTAACAATCTACGATTAATACCTAACCTAGGAGACCGTGATTGCCGCGGATGGAAAATCTTGGAACACTTATAGGAACAATGGAAAAAAAAGGAAAGCAACTCTAGTTAGATCTAGGTACTTACATATGCATTTTTCGTTTCTCTGCCTGTATCGATTTCTGGATACTCCTCTGGAATGTAGCTCTTGTAGGTTCGGGATAGCCGGATGCCGTGATCGATTCACTGACTCTACTTTACGACTATCCTACCGACTGCGCCAATTACGAAGGCTACAACCGGAGGATGCAAAAAAATACAAAATTTAATGAAATATATTTAATAAGAAAATTACAATGTAAAATTATAAAGTAATTATAGCGTGACGATTGATCGATGTCAGAAACAAAAGTGTTGAAACTTGGTGACGCGTAGCTCGGCGTCCGGGGCATCACGTTGCGCTGGGTCAGCGCCTCGTGTCGGGCAGTTTCCATAGAACGCAATAAGTAGGTAAATGCTGATCGGCGATATTGAGGGCGCAGCTACACGTAACACGTGTAGATAACAAACTTTACAAATGTTATCGTGTTAAAGTGTTACATGTTATTTAATTTTATCCAGGTGTATCGAACCCTTTACAAGGTCTGCTATTACCGCGATAACGGTGTGGTTTGTAACAAAATATTGCTATAGATCCTCTTCTCCAAAATAAAGAGTGCCATGATTTGGGATACACAATAAAATGAAAAAAATATAAATAAAAGTTTACATCTTCGTTACCAAACAGTAAAAGTATTAATATTTATAAGTAAACATACTCGTAAAAATGGAAACTATTGCCTAAACTAAGTCGTAACCTGTTTTCTAGGCAATAGTACTTACTCATCCTGGTTGCGTAATTAAATGTAAAATTTAAAAACAGACAGTGAAGAAAATGTTAACAATAACAAGAGAAAATATAACATAAATAAATGTATATGTAGGTAAAGCGGTAGACAGACAGACTAGAAAAACATTTTCAGGTTTCTGTATAAAAAAGGGTCTTTTAGAAGGTGCAGTTTTGAGTCCATTTGGAACACTAAATCATAATTTTTACGCAACATTCATTACGTAATTTTTTTTTGTTTTGTAACTCTACCTCCATCATAATCGGAGCCTGTTTTTGCAATTCTCGTTCATTCTAGTTCTCGCTTTTATTTCTCTCACACTTCTATTCCGTATTCTTCACAATTTTTCATCATCTTTTATTCTAAAGCAGTAGGTGATTCGCCTTTTATTTATCTACAAGTATTCTTTCAAGTTTATTTATTTTATTAACATATTTGTTATATAATATGGGGGAAATAAGTTTTTCAGAGCAATTTATGCGTAAAGCTTTTTATTCAAATTCAAATTCAGTTTAGACTACAAGTAGCTCTTGTGAATGTTGCTATGTCATCGGTTCGTAAGTCTACTCTGGGCGGGAGATCTTGTACTGAGAAGAACCGGCAAGAAACTCAGCAAGTGTTCAGCTCTTTTCTCCCATACAGCGTCAAAATATATATATATATATATATATATATATATAGTTTAAATGCATGCTCATGAAAATGAACTGAGTATATTTGATAGTTAAAATGTATTTGGTTCTGGTTGTTTTGTTATAATATTAGGTTACATAATATCAGTAATTATCTACGTGAATCTAATCAGACGTGGAGCTCCTTTTAGAACAGATTAATTGTTAATTAGAGTAACTCTTTGATGAGAGTATAATAACCTATTTCGACTACAAACTATCAGTTTGGTAAAAATTTTAATTAACTTTGAATTTGCTATTTTGTTGCATTTACTGAAACCTAAAACCAATTGAATATGACGACTAGCTTATAACTGGGAACAACTTTATAGATAAACGACTTATATATATTAGACTATATTTTCTAGAACTTAAATATTCTAAGACCTCCAAAGAAAATTGTTTTAAAAAAATTATAATTTATACATTATTTCCTATGACCCCATCCAACACCCACCACTACGATCATTCAAAATTTAAATATCGAATAATATAAAATAAGTAATTGTTTTTCTTTCCTTTTTTCTTTTTCTTAATCGTTATTCTCCTTCTCACAGAAGGGTGCCGTGGCAGTGGTGACAATCAGATCATGGAGATCTGAGAATCACCTCTAAAAACGTCCTGAAAGGAGTAGCGTAAACCATAGCCTGTAAATTCCTAAAGCCTCAGAAGAATAGTTCTGAAGCCACAAAACATCAAAGAGTCCACCTTCCAAAGTTATTGTTTGTTAAAACATTTACGTCGCCACCGGGTGCGGCCCCCAGAGAAATAACCGCGAGTGCAATCTGAGTCGTCTATAGCCGTCACTACTTATAAAACTGTCGGGCGTGTGAGGGCAACGAAGTGCGGTACAATGAGGCTTTATATAATAACTTTGAAGGTTTTATGACTAGATGAATAAAATGACGATGATGGAGGCCTTTGCTCCGCATTGTGAAAGTAGGTATAATAGGCTATTAATTTAGTCGTAATCACTTACACTAATGTTGTAACATTCTACTTATGTTTCCAATACTTGACTTATAATTACTACTGTTATAGCGCAGACAACAAAACACTCAATTTAAGCAATTTCACATGATGGTATAATATCCACATCGATATCGTAAAATCTCATTATAACATCAATAAAACGCGACCAATTAACCTGGCGAGCCTTATGTCAAAATCCTCATACAAGTTGTATAAAATTTTTATATTAGGCTGGCTTTTGAAAACAGTTGGGTTATACGTGAAAACTTCGTCGAAACTACTAAACTTACATACACAAAACTCTTTGGTAAGATCTTGTGCCAATTAAATAAAAAAAGAACAGCGCGCGCTCGCTCCTGATTGGCCCTGCGCGCGCAGCTGCGCTCTCATTGGTTAGATTTTAATGGCGGCAAGTTCACTGTGACAATACACGTACGCGTGAATTTAATGTTTCGCAATGTGTTTTGTTTTTAAAATACAAATTAAAAGTTAAAAATGGACAGCGACGATAATATTTGTACGCCTCCGTATATTCTAGAATTGGCAACAAAAGTAAATCACAATCTTTTGCCAGAAAAATCTAGAAAATTATATGAAAAAGAATATAATAACTTTTTGGCATGGAAGATCGAAAAGAAAACTACATCATTTTCTGAAAATGTCATTCTTGTGTATCTCAAAGACCTCTCCGACGAATTCAAGCCATCTTCTATGTGGGCTAAATATTCTATGCTCAAGTCCACACTGAGTATCTACAACAATATTGATATCACGAAGCATTCAAAAGTCATAGCGTTCCTGAAACGCAGTTCAGAAGGACACAAGGAAAAAAAGTCCTTGACGTTTACATCAGGTCAAATAAAGATGTTCCTGAAAGATTCACCAGATATTTTGTATCTTTTTGAAAAGGTAAGTGTATTTTAGTTCTGTTATTTAATCTACCTAGTACTTACGTACTACACACGCAAGTTATCTAGACACTCCGTTTAAGCGCTTTGTGTATAAATTAGGTAGTAGGTACCTACACTTTACTACTTCATAAATCATAGTTTTTGCCTTGGCTATGTACCTCAAGCTTATTATATCGTTTATTGTTACAGGTTGCACTAATCTTCGGCATAATGGGGGCATGCCGATGGCAAGAGCTATACAACATCCAGTTCGATGAAGTCTCTAACATAGACGACAGTACAATCATGGTGAAAGTTTCGAAAACAAAAACGAAAATAGATCGTTCTTTCGTTGTGACGGGCAACTGCTATGCCGTATGTAAAAAATACATGGAACTTCGACCCACCCCCTGTCGAAACCCTGCCTTTTTTTTGAGCTATAGATCGGGGAAGTGCGTCGATCAAAGAACTGGTATTAATAAACTTGTTGCTCTGGGAAAAACTATTGCAAGTTTTTTGAATTTGCCTAACCCAGCGTTGTACACGGGGCATTGCTTCCGGCGCACCTCGGCGACCCTTCTCATAGATAGGGGTGGTGATTTGACCGCACTGAAACGACACGGGGGGTGGAAGTCTTCTACTGTGGCTGAAAGCTACATTGATGAGTCTTTAATGAATAAAATTCAAGTCTCAAATACGATCTTGAACAATATAGAAAACAAGACGAATGAAGTAATTATAAATATTCCAACTCCGTCTACGAGCTCTACTGCTTGTCCCGCGACCGCTACAGCTACTGGATCAATAATTAACATTAACTTTCAAAATTGTACCATCCAAAATTTGAACAATTATTATAAACTCACAGACAGACAGACAGTTGCATAAACTACTATTATTGCTTTCCCATATGTATTACAAGGATCTTAAAATAATGTCAAGAACAGTATGGACCCTGTCGGGCACAGCAAAAAATTAGGGTAGAGGAGGACGTTTCATGTGCTTTTTCATTTTATTTTAATTTATTATTTTGTAGATCGTCTTTAAAATACTCTTGTAATGTATAGTAACCCTTTTCTGTAAGTAATTGTTTTAATTTCCCTAAAAATTCTTTTTCTAATAGGATGTTTTTAATTGTAATTGGTAATTTGTTAAATATTTTAATGCACATCACTAAAGGACTGCTTGCGTGTAGATGAAGTTTTTAGGTAGGTAGCATTAGTCTTGATTGGGTTTCCAAAAGATACATTTATTATGTCATAATGTGACAAAACAAATATTGAACTCTATACAATGTTTGTTATACTCGTAATATTATTCACTTATTTTTATATAATTTATCGATCTGGTAAAGGTCGCAGGAAGCCGCTGGATGCAAGCAGCACAAAGTAGTCGTTGTGGAGATCCTTATGGGATGCCTTTGATCAGCAGTGGACGTCTTTTGGCTAAGATAATGATGATGATCGTCTTAGCGAACACTATTATAGATGAAGGTACGGAAGACCAAAATAAGCCTTAAAACTAAACCAAATTAATCTTGTGCTTGTTAACTCTTTGGAAATAATTCTTTGCATTTTAACTCTTTTATTTGTAACTCTTTGAATTTTGCTGTAACTCTGTAGAGTTATAGCAAAATTCGTGCAACAAAACTCATCATTTCCACCAACTACTCGGCTTTATACGGTACTAAAACCAAAGCGGCAATTATTCAAATGCAAATATTCAATCCTTTAACCGCATTTTCAACCGGTCTTGCGCCAGTAATACAGAATTAATTACTAAGCGTTGTTTAGCGGCGGCGTAATTAAGATTCGGCGCCCCGCATAATTGTGGACGGGCTGCGGACGCAATTTTCAAATGGCCGCCTTTTTAATTCACTCCTCCTTTGTGTTTTAACGGTTGACAATCCCTGTTAGCGTCGCGGGTGAGTTCGGCGCAAAAAACGTTGTTACCTATCGACAATTTTTGAAATTCGAAACAAAATGGGGACGTTTGTCTGTCAGTTTTTCAGTATTGTGATATCAGGTAACATGCCGCTATTAATGAAACTAACATATTAAATTAAACATTAAAATATAGTGAAAAAATTTAATGCCTTCCCGACCCAGCCAGGAATGGATCTTGGGTCTTTCGCAATCCGGGCGGCTACACTGACCATTATGCTACCGGGAAGGCATTAAATTATCAAAATAAAAAAAACTACGCCTCGTAGGCAAAGTGGCTTAGCGCTCAACCTGATAACTGAAGGTCCTGAGTTCAATTCTTAAGTCGGTCAATGCGTGTTTCGGATTATCTGATGCTTAGCCTGGGTTTTTGATGGCCAATCCGCATTTGGCAAGCGTGATGATTAAGTAGCGATGACTAGATTTCAATGATAGAGATAGCCGTTGCCCAGCAATGAGTCAGTATATATAATGTTTGCTATAAGTATTATTTATAAATATATTTCAATTGTGGACGGGCTAGAATCAATCTTCAAATGGCCATTGCCATAGCGCGTAGCGAGTGAGTTGAAAAACTTTGTTACCTATCGACATGTTGTGAATTCGAAAAAAAAAACGCAAACGTTCTGTTTTCGAAATAAGGGTGCAGTTTTTTGTTTTTCAGTATTGTGATGGCATGTGATATGCTAATCATAATGAAAAGACCTGAAACTATCACAAAAATCGTTAATTAAAGCCAACCTGCTGCAGACACGGTTGTTGTCATTCTTGATTAGAAAATATTAAGTTTTGTTATTATGCTTTTTGCTACTGGAATCAAACTTAACTCACTTGTAATGTATAAGTATCTTTTTGCTGAAATAACTAGCTGGAACCAAAAATGGTGACAGGTTTTGTCAGAAACATAACATGCTCAGCAACAGTCAATACCAAGTGTGTGTAGTGAGCTTAGATTTCGACAAAACAGTGTATTTTCCAGAACCACTCAACCTTTAGGCTGTAGCTCTGCTTTAGCTTCAGGGGCTTCAGTGGCTGTAGTCCCTAGTACAATCACTGTCCCCAGCTAGACCATTTTAAAACTTTAAGTCTAACGATAGACACCCTATGATTGTGTGCTATCTTTAGTTACATACCAAAGTTAGAATGTTAGAAAATATGTACTTTTTTTAATTTTACAAACGTGAGAAAAAAAGTAATTTTTCTCCTGTACAAATTGGCAAACAACGTAATATGAACACAATTTTCCTTCGCCATGTATTTTACTCATTCATAGCTCTGGGGAACTATAAATCCTATGTTGGTGATAGACCCTTTCTATATTAAAGGTAATATGTTGCCGTAAATTAAGTTTGTTCGTGGTATTATGGCAATAAAAGCGACATAACTCAGTTACGGTACCTACCAGTGAATGCAAACAATAGATAAGGTTGATTGTGAAAGGAAGAGCTTGGTAACGCAACTGCTGATAGGTAATGATCGTAAAAACCAAGCAACTTTTGAAATGCTTGGTTATTGGGTGACCAAATTTAGTCAGCTATATGATAAGCGTTGCTAAGCTCCGTCGGAAGGCTCCACTAGTCGTTAGTTCTAGTATGTGTCGTAAGTTTGTAACAAATTAGAGTGAGTCATCTTTGGACAGGAGCAACGTGTTAATACCAGCTTGGGTATTTCTGGATGCTGAGTCTTATTATTCAATTTGCCAAAACTCAAACTTATCAAACGTCAAAAACTACATATTGACGTTTGTAAAGCAAAAGCTTTGTACCCTTTTTTTGCGAAAATTGCGCGGACGGAAGAGTATGACTGTACTTTGTACGTATGTGCGAGTTGACGACACAAATAATAGGTAAAATCAAAAGGTGCCATCTCGCACATCTGTGCGAGTTTAAAATGTGCGAGTTGACGAATAACTCGCAATTTCGCACACTTATAGTATTATAGAGAAGGTTATCCGAATGTTAATATTTTTTAAAATTATGCATAAATATACATTAAATCAATAAAACAAACATTACACACACTACCATATATTTGACACACACGCATTGAAACTCTTTTCAAAAATTTCAATTATGGAAGAGGAGCGGCCGAAATCTGTCAATGCTAATCCAAACTCACAATCTATCTTTTTATCATATCATAACTCCTATTTAGGAAAGCCGTGCATAATAAATCGGTTTAACAAATAATGTATGCAATAGGGTAACATGAAATCCGGTGTGAGTATTATCGAACCGATAATATGTCACGCTACTTACCAGGATTTCCATGGGGAAATAGATGCAGTCGAAACGCATCCGATATTTTATGTGTTATTGGAAAAGTTGAAAAGTTAAGTCGTCGGGGAAAAACTGTGTTATTATATTTTAAAATTGCGAATGGAACTTTTAATATTTAGATAGATAGATGAGTCGTTTATTTGAATCGTTGTAGCTCACGCTGGCGCTGCAATTATAGAAAAGGACCAAATTCAAATACTATACAAAGTTTTTTTTTGCTTTTTCGTAATTGCCTTAATCATTGAAATCGAGTCATCACTACAATTGATTGGTACTGTCTTATTCACCACATTGGCCGAATGCGGAGTTAGTGATTACCGAGCACATAACAGTTTGCCAAAAGAATGACGGTAATTGAATTGAACCTAGAATCTCCTGATATCGGGCTGGGCGGTTTGCCACTTGGTCACCGAGGTATCTACACACAAAAAAACTAATAATATTAGGTCCTTACCTATGAAATTGACGTTTTGTATGAAGATTTTTATAAAATTATATTTTTCATACTAACGTTTTTTTTAAATTTTCTAAGCATCTATTTATGTTAACACTATAAAAATTGTAGAGTAGTGTGTTTGTTTCACTAGCTAAATATAGCAGACAATAAAAAGAAAAAAACAAGACCCTTCAAAGCTACAATGAAACAAAAGGTCAATTCTGCGAACAAAAAAAGAAGTAAATTAAAAAAAAACGCATGGGTAATAAAGACACTAAATTAATAATCATTGTTATAACTGAAGCCTAAGTAACATAGTCCTAATTAAAGGTGTATAATAATATTAACAACCGGTATTGACTTTTAGAAGTAATACACCTATTAATAAGTAAGAAAAAAATGTAAATTTCATAGGTGAGGACCCAATAAATCTGTTGTGCGTTATGTCACTGAACTCCTTCTTAACGGCTAGACCGATTTGGATGAAATTTTCTGTGTGTGTTCAAGTGGATTCGAAAATGGTTTAGATTTACAATTGGACCCGATAGGTGGCGCTGCTATTAGGGGTCCATCATGGGATACAAGAGTTCTTAAGCGAACGAATGATTTGATTGTTTTGTTGTCATGGAAACTGTCAATGCGGTACGAAGTCCGCCGGTCAGCTAGTCTATATAAAAAAAATCCTACTTATATTATAAACGCAAAAGTTTGTAAGTATGGATGGATGTTTGTTACTCTTTCACGTAAAAACTACTGAATGGATTTGGATGAAATTCGGCATACAAATAGTTTATAATCTGCATTAACACATAGGATACTTTTATCCCGATATTCCCACGGGAACGGGAACCACGCGGGTGAAACCGCGAGCGGCCGCTAGTGTACATATAAAACGCCTCGGTCGGCCGAGTGGCAAAGCGCTTGGCCCGGTACCCGAAGGTCCCGGGTTCAATTCCCAGGTCAGGCTAAGTCAAGTGCAGTGCGATGCGCGCTCGAAAACGGATGTGCAACACTGTGCAGTAAGAAATTTAATTCGTGATACGCGCGGCCATAGCCGCTGCACGTGTTTTAGACTATGGGTTCCCAACAACTCATAGTCAACGAGCTGTTGGCGTTCATACAAAACGCCATTGACACCATGGACGAGGCCAGCATCTTGCAGATCAGCAAGTTGAACTTCAAGGAAGACAAGATTTGGGTTGCTTTTCCAGGTCCTCGGCAAAGCCAACCAGATGCCATCTCGCCGGAGGGATGGAACTGAAAGAAGTCTCCAGGACATCATCACCCCCCCCCCCCTCCCCGTCTACTCCTCTCTATATAACTTACCATCTGTACATAATTTGTTGCCTGAATTAAATGATTTCTATTCTATTCTAAAGTGTGTTTCGGATTTTTCGATGCATAGCCCGGGTTTGTGATCACCAACCCGCATTCGGCAAGCGTGGTAATGAAGCCAATACCCATTAATTGTAGTAATGACTTGATTTCAATGATGGAGGCCTTTGCCCAGCCGTGGGACAGTTATAGGTTATTTACTTACTTACTACATATTTAAACAGGCGATCTATGTAGGTTGTGATATCATCATCTCAGCCGGAGGTTGTAATACATAACATAGCTAATTTGAACTAATAAAAAAATGCACTTATTTCCTTCTTTTTAACATGGCAGTTCGAAACAAATGAAATCTCATTGTTTTGTTTTATGGTCTGTAAATGTATTAAGCGAGCGTCTGAAAGCGAATCGCGAAAGCTAAACGTTTCGAGTGGAATTCCCCTCACGCGCACCTCGGTCTTATCACGAAGTTGGCGGGAAGCCGCTCTCACTACACATTGAAACTTCTTTCGAGTACCACGGAAACTCGAACGATGCGACTTCTTTACCTAATTGTGTTTGTGCGTTATAAGGCTAATAAGTTTTAGATTCGGTTTCTTGGCACAATGCTGCCGTTTCCTTATTATTTGCTATTGAGCTAATACACAAAAGTAATAGCTATAACAGAAGCTGTTATTTTATTTAGTTACAAAGTAAATTTTCTAAATGTGTCCAACTAATTTAAAAAAAAGGTGAAAAATATTCAATAAGTCTCGAAGCACGCAATCTACTTAAAAAACGCCGCCGATTATCCACGCCCTTTGGCTATAATGTATTTTTTTATTCGTGATACGCGCGGCCATAGCCGCTTTTTTGATATTATATGGGTAACCATCTTATCTTCGTTTCACCTGATGTATTCAAAATTCAATTTCAAAATTCAAAATCATTTATTCAGTTTAGGCTACAAGTAGCTCTTGTGAATGTCATTATGCCATCGGTTCGTAAATCTACTCTGGGCGGGAGATCTTGTACTGAGAAGAACCGGCAAGAAACTCAGCAAGTGTCCAGCTCTTTTCTCCCTTACAGCGTCAAAAATATTGGAAAATGCCCTATCATAGCAGAACACTTTCCATTACAAATAAACACAAAAAATATATATAAGACAATTACAACATGTAAAAAAACAAAATAAAAAATGTAAGTTAACAAATTTACATCAGATAATTATGTAAAGGTTTCAATTTCCACAATGTCATACAGCACCACTACAGTACTCTAGTAAAAGTCAAAAATTGTTTAGGTAAAACAAAGTCAAACTATAATTAATAATACTAAAAATAAGATAAGTATGCAAGAGCAGACCAGCCTCCACAGGCGGCACCCGTTCACGAGCATGACATATGAATCAGCCATCGCTTCGCTCAACCATATTTTAGGGAACGTAACGACCCGACGCACATGCCACCACCGCAGAGACAGTAAAGAGAGCATGACACACTCAAGATACTCTAAATAAAAACTTAATGATGTATTTAACGCAACGCTGTTTGTTATCTGTAGGACAATGCTGTTAAAATAAAAAATGTAAGTTAACAAATTTACATCAGATAATTATGTAAAAGTTTCAATTTCCACAATGTCATACAGCACCATTACAGTACTCTAGTAAAAGTCAAAAATTGTTTAGGTAAAAACAAAGTCAAACTATAATTAATAATACTAAAAATAAGATAAGTATGCAAGAGCAGACCAGCCTCCACAGGCGGCACCCGTTCACGAGCATGACGTATGAATCAGCCATCGCTTCGCTCAACCATATTTTAGGGAACGTAACGACCCGACGCACACGCCACCACCGCAGAGACAGTAAAGAGAGCATGACACACTCAAGATACTCTAAATAAAAACTTAATGATCTATTTAACGCAACGCTGTTTGTTATCTGTAGGACAATGCTGATAAAGGCTGTCATATCAGTATAAAAAGTATAAAAAATAATTTTAATAAATTGATTCAAATATAATATGTGATTTTTATTATAACCAGGCTGTTTTATCATCTAAATATTCTTTGACTGTATAATAACCTTTTATAAGTAATAAAGACTTCACATGTTTTTTAAACTTATCTAAAGGTAAATCTAGTACAGAATTTGGTATTTTATTGTAATAGTGTATACCTTGCCCCAAGAAAGAACCAAGTACCTTCTGTAACCTGAACAGTGGCATTACAAGTTTTGTCTTATTTCTAGTATTGAAATTGTGTACGTCACCGTGTTTAGTAAAGGAGTTGATGTTGCAACGTACAAAAACTATACAATTATAAATATATTAAGATGCAACTGTCAGGACATCAATCTCCTTAAAAAGATTTCTTAGGGAAGTTCGTGATCCTAGTTTATAGATTGCTCTTATTGCTCGTTTCTGTAAAATGAATATAGTTTCAATATGATATAGTAAGTGATGATAAGGCTGAAGGTGGAAGCTTCACCCGGAATCCTCAAGGCACTGGCTATCTTATCTCTAGCTGCCGGAGCACAACAATGCTACAGACATTGATGTTATGGCGACATATTTATTTTTTACTAGTGGACCCGGTGGACTTCGTACCGCTTTAAATAAAAATAAAATGCATTTATTTCGACCAGCTTAGGATCATATAGACAAACATAACAATTTATATAAATAAAATAAAATAATAAAATAAGAATTTAATCACTTGATGGAAGCTTTGGCAGTTTCCATCAAGTGATTAAATTCTCTTTGGTTTCCATGACAACAAAACAAACAAATCATTTTGTACTGGAAAATTAAATTGTCGTTTTTAGTATATTTATAGTTTGATTCTCGTGAGAATATCGACATAAAAACTATACTATACTAAAATCCTATGTGTTAATCCAGGTTATAAACTATCTGTACGCCGAATTTCATCCAAATCCATTAATCCATTGCAGCGTGAAGAAAGAACAAATATGCAGACATACACACATACTTTCGCATTTATAATATTAGTGTGATAGATAAGATGGTGGTAGTTAGCCAGACGGGCAAACAAGCCCTACTACCAACCAAACCGAGTACACAAAAGTGTACCCCCCGCTGGGAATGAAACCAAGGAACTCTGGGTCTAAACCAGTGGTCTTAACCTCTAGAACACAGGGCCGATTAAAATTCATACAGCTTTTTTTTATACTTAGCACGGCAAATGACTCCATCGCACCTGATGTTAAGTGGAAATGAAGTCCAGACGCGAAGACAACTGGTGCAGCGTGGAACACAAACGTAGCATCAGTCAACTTCACTCTGCCGGCGCGGCTTCTTCACGCCTCTCTTGAAGGACCCCATATCATAGGAAGGAGGGAAAACGTGTGCTGGTAGACTATTCCATCTTTAAAGGTGCGACAAAGAAACGAGTCACCAAATTTGTTTGTGCGCGATGGGATATTTGAAACAGTGAATCGGTGACTCCGAAGAGGAGCACGTGTACTCCTATGAAGAAAGGGAGTAGGTGGGATGAGGTCAAAGAGCTCTTCAGAGCACTCGCCATGGTATAAGTGGTAAAACACGCCGAGTGACGCAACATCTCTACGCATTTGCAGATAGCATTCGTCTTCGTCAGCTTTACAGCTGTCAGGCCTTAAGCTGACACTGTGTCGCGACTTTTAACTGCCTCTATAAAAACCCTATATTACAAATGTTTTGACAATGACGCACTGCAAAACCAAGTAAGACTTCCATTGTCATAACCCTACCAAGTCAAGTATTCACCTCACGTGCATCTCGATTTCAACTCGATGCTGGCGCGGAAAGCTAGCATTGTAACTTTCTTTTAAGTACCACGCGCCCGCGAATGTTACTTCGTCTAATTGCTTCTTTATTAGGCTTCTCGAATGATCGGAGATCTGAGAAAACTAATTTGAGAGCGACCTGATACGTATATTATGGTATAGGTATTCTTTTGGAATGTAATATGTTGTTGTTTAAAAAAGTTTGAATCATATATTGTGTGCTGTGGTTTTATGTTTAAATGTTTGACATGGTTTGACGACCTCTGTAGCCGAGTGGCTTGCACGCCGGACTTTGGGCGGCGCTAACTCTGAGTTCCTGGATTCGATTCCCGGTCGGGTCAATGTTGTGGTACCTTCGATGTTTCTGATTTCCATAAAACGAGGGTTTTAGCTACTTACCTTGGGATCAGAACAATTTATGTGATGTTATCTAATACTTTTTTATTTACAGTGATTCTCTTTTAGATTGTACTTGCTGACCGGCGGCGGACTTCGTACCGCTTTGATAGTTTCCATGACAACAAAACAAACAAATCATTCGTCCGCTTAACACCTGTATCCCATGATGGATCCCTATTGCAGCGCCACCTACCGGGTCCAATTCTAAATCTAAACCATTCTCAAATCCACTTGAACACAAACAAAAAAATTCATCTAAATCGGTCCAGCTGTTTAGAAGGAGTTAAATAACATACACACGCACAGAAGATTTACATGTATAAAGATAAGTGGTTTGTACACCGGTTTTCATGGTGTTGCCATCTCTGAGGTTCCGGGTTCGAACCCCGCCGGTTGGGTCAATTTAGCAATTATTGTTTTTCTAAATTGTCTCGGGTCTGGGTGTTTTCTATGTATAATAAGTATGTATTTAAGTATTTTAAGTATGTTTTTCCGTTGTCTAGTAACCATTTAACGAGTTTCATAACGAAGCTTCTCTTGGGCTACATAATTGGTGTGAGTGTAGGAAAGTTTATTTAAAAACGCGGTGGGTTAGCCCTGTTTAGATTAATTTCTTCTCGAAAGTTTCTTAATGATTCTTCTCAGTACAAGGTCTCCTTCCATAGACTTTTATTGGTATGCCTTAAAAGACAGCTGTTGACCTTGATCTCGCCTGATGGTGAGCGTAGATGAGGTCTACGGTGGAGCGAGCTACCCCAGAAGATGCCTATCAACTCTCGCCATGAAGGCATTCAGGTCATAAGTTTTTGGGAACACAGACGATGGCAGAGAATCCCACTCCTTGCCAGTGCGCAGTAAAAATGATAACATGTAGCGCTTAGTGCGACATAGTGGATCTTCTTCTAGGTGGGGATGATATACCGCAGTACGTCTGGAGGTTCGGTGGTAAAAGGGCGATGGTGGTATGAGCTCGAAAAGCTCCCCGGCACACTCTCCGTAGTAAAGTCGGTAAAAGACACACAGGCAGGCGACAAGACGCCGGTGTGCGAGGCTAGTAAGCTTGGCCTCGACAAGCGCGTCATCACCGATGAGCCTTATAGCTCTGCGTTCCACCGAGTCAAGTGCGGCCAACTGGTATTTGGCAGATCCAAAGGTGACTGCAGTATTCCATGCACGATCGGACTTGAGCCTTATACAAGCCAAGGATTTATAATAATAATAAATAATAAATTCGTTTATTTTCAGGCAACAATTTAAAGTTACAAAATAACAGGCCCATAGATAAATACCTAATAAACTAACATATACATACCAATATACAAGTTTTGTTAGTAATATAAAATTTAATCTATGTTAGTAATTATTTCGACACTTTCGGTGTTGCATCGGTGGCGCTCAAAGGTAGCCTTCCACGAAAACGTCTGAACACCACTCCCTTCTGCCAGAAGTCTTCTCTCATGAAGGCGTCCAGCTTAGTTGATGGGACTCGCACCACAAATGCTTCGAAGCTCACTAGCTTCCAAGCATTTGTGGTGCGAGTCCAGCGGCTCCACCCTCAAAAGGAAGTTGGTCTTCGTTTGTATGTAATCTGCGATCTCCTTCACGGTAGTGGTGTAGTGCAGGCAAATTTGCAAGATAAATTGGCAGGATTTGCTCTGGTGTGAAATACTGCCGCACCTAGTTCAGGATGCCCAGCTTTTTTGCTGCAGTTTGAGCTTTGGAGTCGATGGTTGAGCCGAAGTTGGGAGTTGCAGTCCTAACAGCTCAAGGGTTTGCAAGGCGTTAGCGTGTATCAAGAAAATATTTGGATGCCCATCCGGAAACTGACCACACCTAAAGCAGCTTAACTTTAGCAATTCTGTTAAGTAAATAAATAAAGGTTCAGTCCTTTAGTACGGCCTTGGAGGCTGGCTGTGATAACGAACTAGACCAACCCTAAAACATGCATCAACTTTCTCAGTTATAAATAGACATTGTTAAGTTCTGAATTCATGCCTTTGAATTGTTGAAACAAGTTGTAGTGCTTTGTACTTGTGATGAAGTTGGAGCTAAAGTTAAGGATTGTTATAGCGGCTGTTATGCTAAATTGAAAGACTTACTCTGTGGACTTCCATATATTCTATACCATTATTTACTTGGAAACTTGTTAATTATTGTATATACAACTTGTTGATTTGCATTCACGCCATATTCATAGCAGCGGTCGTAATGCTTATACTTATTACAAATAAATTATAAAAAAAATATGAAAAAATAATAATCATATTTTCAAAATCTGTAAATACGAATCGCACGTCTGCGTAGCACTAAAAAATTAACGCTCGTTCGCGTAAGCCCGCTCACCCGACCACGCATAGGTAGCAACAAGCTCGAGCTTCGCGGCGCGCCCGCAGCTTTGTCGGCGCGGCGAGCGCCGGCGGGCGGCGGGCGGCGGGCGCACGCCGCACGCATCAAAGCCAGTGTGCCGCGCAACCCCGAACGAGTGACATATTTCTTAGCCCTAGCGAATTTGGAGCGAAACGTGTTCTTAGGTGTGTTGTTTGTGTGTGTAAAAAAAGTAAAATGACAGAAAATTATTCTAACGTAAAACTTGTGGAGATGGTGCGATTATACGCAATTAGTGGGAACAGTCTACGTCGAGCCGTGGTCATGTTTGTGGAAATGTTTCCAAACAGACCAACTCCATCGCGCGAGGTAATGCTTGCTGCCACGCAACGACTGAGGGATCATGGCCAGTTCAACGTTCCTCGACATGCGCAGGGTCGCGGCAGTGTGGGCCTCTCAGTCGATTTGCAAGAGCAAATACTCGAATACTTCGAGAGGGAACCACGTGCCAGTACTCGTGATGCTGGCCGCCACTTCAATGTCCACCACACAACAGTCTGGCGGCTTCTTAAGTCGGAGCAACAGCACCCGTTCCACTTCAGAAGAGTTCAAGAATTGAACGAGCAAGATCATGCCACCCGCGTTACTTTTTGTCACTGGGTACTAGAACACCGAGAAGCCAGCATTCTATGGACGGACGAGTGTATGTTTACGCGCATCGGTGTTTACAACGTCCACAATGAACATTGGTGGGCTCACCGCGAACAGAACCCGCATAAGACCAAAAAAGATTCGTTCCAGCATAGGTTTAGCATCAATGTGTGGGCTGGCATTGTTGGTGGACATTTACTCGGGCCCTATTTCATCGAGGGTTATCTCAACAGCAACTCGTATTTGCAACTTTTGCAGCACGTAGTTGACGTAATGCTTGACGACGTGCCACTAGCTCTTCACCGGAATCTCTTTTACCACCAGGACGGGGCGCCTCCGCATTATGGACGCCAAGTGCGCGATTATTTGGACAAAGTGTTCGGAACCCAGTGGATTGGTCGAGGTGGGCCAGTGCCCTGGCCTCCGAGGTCGCCAGACTTGACTCCGTGTGACTTTTATTTGTGGGGAGACATAAAAAGAATGGTTTATAAAGACGAAATCACGAGTGTTGTGCAGTTAAAACAAAATATTTTAATGGCTTTTGAGAGTGTAAGGTCAAATCGTAGTGTGCTGCAAAAGTTACCTAGAAACTTAAGGCGCCGTGCTCATTTGTGCATAGAACGTGAAGGTGCCCACTTTGAGCAGTACCTGCGAGTATCTTAAACATGATCAGTAAGTACCTAATAATAGTTTATTGCAACAAAGTATACTTATGCGTAAGAGTAAGCCACTTTACCACAGAATACATAATAGTACCTACAAGTTTACGTAAGTTCATCGACTTAATGTCCGCCCGCTGCGCTCTTATGTACCTACTACGGTCTGCACCCCTATTCTCGTCAGTCGACGGTCGCTATTCTAATTTACACTGAGATCATTTTATTAATCAATCGGTTCCTTATTACTTTCTCTGTGTTAAAAGTATTTTTTAGTCATTAAGTGTACCAATTACGATCAGCTGTAAAATTATGGCGGGAATGCAAATCTACAACCTGTATAGCATAACAATTAAGTTAAGTGAACACTTTACATTTTTGTATTAGATAGTATAGGTGACATAAAGTGGCACATTATTTAGTCATTATTAACCTAGGAATACAAAGATGTAGCGTTGCCAGCATTCTTGGGACCAAATATTTATAAAATACAGTGAAAAAATTAAATGCCACCCGACCCAGCCAGGAATCGAACCTGTGTCTTTCGCAATTCGGGCGGCTGCACTGACCATTATGCTAACGGGAAGGCTGACGTAAGCACTGAATTTTAGACTGCTATATGACTGCTTTTTAGAAGCAGAGTGCCATGTATCCAACGGTTATTGCAACTGATGACTATGCAAATTCATATTTACAGATGAAATACCACAAATTTGATAACATAACGCTATAGTAAATTTTACTTGTTGTTTTTAAGTGCTTAATGCTGCACTGAAGCTGAATTAAATATTTATAAAATACAGTAAAAATTAAATACCTACCCGACCCAGCCAGGAATCAAACCTGGGTCTTCCTGGGAAGGCTGACGTAAACACAGAATTTTTCACTGCTTTTTGATTTTTTTTTACTTCTTTTTAGCGGCAAAGTGCCATCTATCCAACGGTTATTGCAACCGATGACTATGCATAAATATTACTATTTTATAAATATTTAATTCAGCTTCAGTGCAGCAATTAGCACTTAAAAATAAAAAAGTAAAATTCTTGGGGCCGTTGCCATGAGCCTACAATTGGAGGACATATTTTCCTAATAGCTAGTGGTAGTAGTAGTATTTAATTTTAATTTTTGTGTGCTTAGGATAGCTATGTTTACTTTTTTTACAATAATTGTCATTAAAATATATTTATATTTGTGTATAAACATTTTTTTAACTTCTAATTTTGTCATTTAAATTAGTTAATCTTGAAAACGTTAAAAAGTTTGAGAAATCTATCAATTTACGTATATCTTTTGTGTTAAATTTATTCTTCGATTTACCTACTCGTAAGTTCATTAATTTAGTAACATTTTATTATAATCTTTTAATGTGTTTTCTTTGTGTACAATAAAGTGTTTTGTTCCAACTGTATGGTTTGCAATAAAACATTATCATTGAATTATTTAAATTAGATTGTGTATATTGATGCGTTCATAATTGTTAAAACGAGTGGCTGCATAGAGTTTTTCTCTGTCTCGAAAAGCTCTCAAATATACATATTTATTACTAAAATAGTTGCAAGTTTATTTGTACTACGATGCTGAAAAGTATATTCGTAGTTAACAATTTTTATAAAACGCTTAATATTTTATCTAACCTAAAACACAAAATGTGTATAAAAGACATAAAAACTTTTTTAACGAAAGTGAACGATTTTAAACCAACAGTAGGTATAATAAAAACTTGGTCTACAATTAAGCTCTGTACCAGACCAAACCTAGCTACACCAAAACCACGTCAAAAATACCGTCTCTTTTCAGCCAAAGCCAATATTGATTCATCGATTGCAAACGGAAACAATGCGAAACGGCGTTCTCCTTCGAAACTGTGATTTCTCGGGGGAGTCCTGTGAAATATGATGGCTGGTTTTCTTCTCGAGGCAGTTTTGTCAGCGCTTTGGTTTCTTAATAATTAAAAAACAGTCTTCCAATCTGTGTTGCGAAGTTAAAACAAAAAAATAAGATATGAATTCGCATTGTAGGAAAGTATTTGATGCGTCGTCGTCGGTATCCGAACGAGCATCTGTTCGAATACCGACGACGATGCTTTTATTACTTTTTGGGTTTGATGAAGAGATCAATCATCAATCAATTCCCATAGCCCTAATAGACTACTGACGTAAATTGCTAACTTATACGAGCATGTTAGGTGGGCTAACATAACTGTTATATGTGCTAATAGCGCATTATTATTTATTGGTGGTCGAATCTTGACCTCGAATTCATACAAAAAACACCAGTTTGGTGTAGGCCACCTTCAATCCCCTCCACTTCGTTCTATTTTGGGCTGTCAGTATCAACCAATTTTTGCCCGCTATCTTTCTGATGTCATCTTTCCATCTCATTTCTGGGATCTGCCAACTGGTCTTTTATAGTCCCACGGTCTCCAATCCAACAAGTCCTTGCATCCCGAGTCTGATTTACGGGTTACGTGACCTGCCCATTACCACTTCTGCTTAGCTCTTCGCTTTATTATGTCTGACACTTTGCTTTGCTTTCTCAACCACTTATTTGTCTTCCGATCTTGTAAAGATACTTCAACAATTCCATCGTTCCATCGCCCTTTGAGTGACTAATAATCTCTGAAGGATTAATAACTATGCCTACTTAAATCTTATCTTTTAGGACTCCTTCTCCATGCAAACTTTAATTATTTCAAATGTAATACTCTGCCGTGCAAGCAATTTGCTTATATTAGTTTTTTTTTTAAAAACTTCCTAACCAATCAAATTAATCAATCATCACAGCCTTCTCACAGATTCCTAAATTTCACATTTTGATTCATGGTAAAAATGGCGCTTGTCATTTTCTACTAATGTTATTATGATATGGTCCTAACCTTTTCAGCTTTAATTGCATACGAAACGTAGTATTAAAGCCAGCCTTTACGTACTCTGTGGCAGTACGTATTAGCCTCTTTAGCGATTTACCCCTATTGCTGAATATTAAGTGTCTGAATGTATAACTTAGTGATTACCAACTTGTAAAGTCGCGGTCACCAGATCTATAAAAAAGCATTCAAAGCAGTCCGTTTGTAACCATAAGTGTCTTATAAACGCTTTGTTCGCTTCGTGATACGGTCTAGGGGAGATGGAGAGCCGGTAGCCACTCCCCCAACGTACCGATATCTTGCTCTTGCGAACAGTGCAGGTTAAATTTATTCACTTAGAACGAACAAGTTTATCTCGACGTCTACTTTAGAACCGAGAACAGAAACTTAATAATGAAGTATATGGACTGAGATATATTGTTGAAAGTTGTTGAAATCCAATCGATATTATACCAGTTTGAGAGGTTTCAATATTAGTTTGTTAAGAGCGTTTACGCCGCACACTAGCGCCGCCAATGACAAAAAAAACATATCTAGTAATGAGAGATAGAAAATCAAATTATGCTCAACAAACTATTTGAATGAAGTAATTTAGCATTTTTACGTCACTTAATGAACACCTGACATGTTATCGTTTAGTAGTTTAGTAAGTGACGTAAAAATGCTAAATTACTCCATTCAAATAGTTTGTTGAGCTTAATTTGATTTTCTATCTCTCATTACTAGATATGTTTTTTTTTCATTGGCGGCGCTAGTGTGCGGCGTAAACACTCTTAAATGTTTTTCTTGTTGATTTCATCATTATTATCATCCTCTCATCCAAACACGTCCATTGCTGAGCATGATACTAAATGTGGAGTATACCTATTGTTTTCTAAAGTTTACGCGAACACTACACATTTCGTTTCGTTCGTTCGTTTCGTTAGTTTCGAACCCTTTGCAGGGTCCGTGGTCACAGGGAGACTGAGGTGAAGGATTCGAAACGTCAGGATAAACATTAAATAAGTAATGTGTAAAATAAACGCAAGTAGATCCGTAAAAGTTGTTTCATTTCAAAGTGGAGTATACCTATTAAGAATAAAAGGTACAGATATAATTCATTATACACAAATATAAAGAAAAATTGATAATGGAAATTTATACAGAAGACAGGTTACAGAAGGTACTTGGTTCTTTCTTGGGGCAAGGTATACACTATTACAATAAAATACCAAATTCTGTACTAGATTTACCTTTAGATAAGTTTAAAAAACATGTGAAGTCTTTATTACTTATAAAAGGTTATTATACAGTCAAAGAATATTTAGATGATAAAACAGCCTGGTTATAATAAAAATCACATATTATATTTGAATCAATTTATTAAAATTATTTTTTTTATACTTTTTATACTGATATGACAGCCTTTATCAGCATTGTCCTACAGATAACAAACAGCGTTGCGTTAAATAGATCATTAAGTTTTTATTTAGAGTATCTTGAGTGTGTCATGCTCTCTTTACTGTCTCTGCGGTGGTGGCGTGTGCGTCGGGTCGTTACGTTCCCTAAAATATGGTTGAGCGAAGCGATGGCTGATTCATACGTCATGCTCGTGAACGGGTGCCGCCTGTGGAGGCTGGTCTGCTCTTGCATACTTATCTTATTTTTAGTATTATTAATTATAGTTTGACTTTGTTTTACCTAAACAATTTTTGACTTTTACTAGAGTACTGTAGTGGTGCTGTATGACATTGTGGAAATTGAAACTTTTACATAATTATCTGATGTATATTTGTTAACTTACATTTTTTATTTTAACAGCATTGTCCTACAGATAACAAACAGCGTTGCGTTAAATACATCATTAAGTTTTTATTTAGAGTATCTTGAGTGTGTCATGCTCTCTTTACTGTCTCTGCGGTGGTGGCATGTGCGTCGGGTCGTTACGTTCCCTAAAATATGGTTGAGCGAAGCGATGGCTGATTCATATGTCATGCTCGTGAACGGGTGCCGCCTGTGGAGGCTGGTCTGCTCTTGCATACTTATCTTATTTTTAGTATTATTAATTATAGTTTGACTTTGTTTTACCTAAACAATTTTTGACTTTTACTAGAGTACTGTAGTGGTGCTGTATGACATTGTGGAAATTGAAACCTTTACATAATTATCTGATGTAAATTTGTTAACTTACATTTTTTATTTTGTTTTTTTACATGTTGTAATTGTCTTATATATATTTTTTGTGTTTATTTGTAATGGAAAGTGTTCTGCTATGATAGGGCATTTTCCAATATTTTTGACGCTGTAAGGGAGAAAAGAGCTGGACACTTGCTGAGTTTCTTGCCGGTTCTTCTCAGTACAAGATCTCCCGCCCAGAGTAGATTTACGAACCGATGGCATAATGACATTCACAAGAGCTACTTGTAGCCTAAACTGAATAAATGATTTTGAATTTTGAATTGAATTTTGAATTTTATAATAAATTTGATACGAATATTTTCACTAAGGATTATCATATGGATTGGTCTAACGCGAATCGTACGAAGCGCCCGCCAGAGACTGTTCTACGGTTCTACGAGTATTATATATTTACGATGTCACTTTTTAAACAACCTTGGTCACATAAGAGTACCTCATACAAGGACAACAACTTCAGTATATATATGATCATTGCGCATGCAACTATGCCAAAATATGTGATACTCTAAAACAAGAAAAATATGGTAATAAAAATATAATCCCGTTAATAATTATATTTAAAATATTAATAAAATATGCATAAGTTTAGGTATATTATAAAAAAAATAAGCATAAATGTTGCTTAAAGGACTGGTGACGCACACAAGACAATAATAAAGGAATTACAAAAGCTTTATTTCAACTAATTGCAAGCTACAAAATAAATGTTACTTGTTGTGTACGTGCACCAGTTATTAAAGAGATACCCGCAACACGTAACAAATCAAAAACAAAAGAACGTACCTTTCAAAATGTCCAATAACTCCGATAGGTACACCACGTTTTCTCAACAGATACAAAACGGCAATAACTTCCCCTAAAATCTATTAAACCAACAATCACTTTGCTCCATTAGCCAGCACAGTAGCTCTAATGTTCTAACACTTTTAATATACGGCTGTTCGCTATAAATATTACAACGTGGTACAAAGAGCAAAGAGTGTTGAAGTTTCATCCATTAATCATATTAGTTCGCGAACAAATGCCAGCTGGGTCGGCAAAGTTAGCGTGACTGTCCGATATTGTACCTCATACCCTATATGTGTACACAGTCTAAAAATACGTGGTAGTAGAAAACTGCCTACTGCTTGCAACGGAATTATTTCGATGTAGGATTTTTATGCTATGTCCTGGAAGTGTGTAGGGTAAGCGTTGCGGTTATAGGCACTAACTCGAGTTTTTCGATAGCAACCTCAAACATGGTACGTCGTGCAATGTGCGCCATGATGGATTGCGACAGTTTCTCGCGGGATTTGTATAATTATTTTACGTTTTCTCTGTTCGATTGTTATTCGTCTAAGGTTTTGTGGCAACGTAAAGTAAGATTTAGAAGCGATTTGTTTATTTTTTTGTGTTATGTTGTGTGAGTGTTGAGCGATGTTAACAAATTTACATTTTACGCCTATTATGCCGCTATTATTATGGTTTTTGTCAGTAATGTTATTTTATTAAGTAAAACCTATGGAATTTATTTAGGGTTTAGCCTTTCTATTTTAGTCTCGAAAAAAAATTATTCGTAATTCCCGATTGCGTTCAAAATATCTCCCATTTTTATTTTTTAGATAGGTATTAAGTCCGATGTTTTTAATCCTTTGCAGAGTCCGGGATCACAGGGCGATCAACAATACAATAGCAATTTAAAAATAACGTTCATAAGTATCTATTTGTACCTGTTTCACTGGAAGGTCTTCATGTTTTTATAAACTTTTGAAACTAAATAATACTGTAGTGAATGTAAAAAATATCGATTTATATACATGTCCAGCAGTGGGCTAGCATAGGCTGATGATGATGATACATTCAATGTATCTACCTCTCGTATCTCAACCCGAGTGGGTATACTAACGGTAATAGAGCCATACTTCTTAGGTTCGATTCCCAGTGGTGGTACAAACCTACGTTTGTACTGTTTGGTTGGTATGTTTTGTTTTAAGCCCGTCATAGGTAGCTCTATAATCTCATCTAAGTCTGTCAAGGCAACAAAGTGAGTAGCATTGAGCTCCAATAGTTAAGAGATAAAATAGACAGTTCCTCAATCGTCGAAAGTTACTGGTGAAGTGTGGTTCACGTTCAGTCTTATCGGCACGAAAAACCTAGCTTCTTAGATATGAAATAACTAATAAAAGAGATTTTAGCCGTTGCGGACAGCGAGAAAAGTGTGAAAGATAATATTGTTTTCTAAAGTTTACGCGAACACTACAGACAGTGACTCTCTCCGTGAGTCTCCCTGTGACCACGGACCCTGCAAAGGGTTCGAAACGTCAGGATAAACATTAAATAAGTAATGTGTAAAATAAACGCGAGTAGATCCGTAAAAGTTGTTTCTTTTCAATGTGATAGATATAATCAAAACCACTAGACAAGTTACCGCCCGACAAACACACACACATGTCACATGTCAACCCGCGCAATTAACAAGCAGCGTCAAAATGGACATGTCTATAAAGTCCCGTTGCACGACGGAGTGCCAGCGCCCAACAATTGCAGCTGGCCTGCAAGTGAAACACCGATCCGATCCGAACACCTCGGAGTCTAGTAGGGAATGCCGTTCCCTCCGGAAACTTGCTGATGGTGTTACAATTCCATATGGCTTGTAGAATAGAATAGAATAGAATTTTTTTTATTAACATACACACTTAACAAACATACAACAATAAAGGAAAAAAAACAGATAGAAAAAAAGAACAAGAAAGAGTAATAAAAAATAAAATTGGTAGGTAGTGTGTGAAGTTAAAGGGCCTTGTCTCAGCATAAGCTGCTGTGTCATTCATGGATATTCAGAATGACACAGAAGCGCTGTTATTCTGACAGGACCTGAATATCTAAGGTACTAGTGACAACTGACAAGACAAATAAAAGAAATTAAAAACAAAAAAAAATAAATACAATAATTGAAAACCATACCAAAGTAGAAAAGAAAAAACACAAACAAATGAACATGAATATGAATTAAAAAATGCAGACAAAAAACAAATTAAATATATTTGTTTGTGGTACTTTTAAGTTTCTCGCCGCCCCCAAAAGTCCGGTGACATTGTAAAAGTCGTTTGAGGCCAAGCAAACTCTCTCTAAAAACCGACAAAGCGTTTCTATTCGCTCAAAACTCCGGGAATGCCCCCGGCCCCGGTGACGTCTTAAGACAAAGTAGATAACTCCTTAGTCGGTGAGATTTCTGTGTGAATAGCGGTTTCACCTGCATTCTTATCGTTTTTTACCACCAGTTGAGATGGAGGTCAAGCATAGTGGCATAAAAAATATCAAAAGTGGACTCCCAGTAAAGTGTAATAGGCGTTATGAACAAGTCGACTGGACAAGTTACTGTCCGACAAACACAACATGTCAAACCGAGCAACTAACAAGCAACGTCCAAAGGGACACGCCTATTAAAGTCCCGTTGTGCGACGCAGTGCCAGCGCCCAACAGTTGCAGTCGGCTTGCAAGTGAAACTCGGGCGAAGTCACGTATCCCGGAACACCGACAAAGCGTTTTTATTCGCTCAAAACTCCGGGAATAAAATTACATCGCGCCCCGGTGACGTCACAGTTTTATTTCACCGCCCCAGAAGTTACGGCGCAAATTCCGTGTAATAGTCTGTTTTGTGATGCTGCTCTGTTTTCCAACTCGCCTTTTTTCACCCGTTTGATGAGACTCGTTTTAAGTGGAACTGTTTGCTTAACATTTTGTCGTGTTGTGGAATGTGGATTTTTGTGCGGTCTGTTATAATTATTGTTTTGTTTCAGAGGTTTTTTTTAAAAGAGAATTTGCTCTTTTCAGGGTCACCGTACTTTTTTGGAGTCGCTGAGAAACCTGAAGGGTTCCTCAAGCAGTGTGATCGAAACACTGACAGAGGGAGTGGCATCACACAAGCGTTTTCTCTTTCCCTCTAGATTCTCAGATAGGTTCAGAGATCGGCGTTTCAGAGGTAGGTAGCGAAGCGTATTACTGAAAACTTAAGTGTGTATCATCATCATCATCATCATCATCATCATCATCATCATCATCAGCTCATTTTATATCCCCACTGCTGGGGCGCGAGTCTTCCCTATGGATAAGTGTGTATACGTCGCTTTAATGGTAACGATGTGGTGAAAAGATTCTTAAAAAACTTTAGGTACTGGTAGGTATTTGATGAAGTTTTGGCGGTTTAACAATAAATAAATAATTAATCCTATAATTTACATAGAGATTTAAGTTTTGTTTTTAAAATTCAGAATTATCGATACAAGTTAAATATTTTACGGGGTATAAGCGCTCTCCTAGGCATACATTTTTAAGTACCTGGCGTTGCAACCAAGTTGCACCGGCGCGGCCGTGGTCAAGGGCTGATTCAATCCTTTTATAAATTCAAACTTAGTGAAGTTACTATCAAAAGCTCCTTAATATTTCCATGCCCCGTAACAAAGTAAAATTTGTTTGAAGCAAATTGTACGAAAGTGCATTTGCGGCCATTGTGTGCCTCGTTCCCCTGTGCAGTTACGTGGTTCTCATTTGGCATCAGTTACAATTAGCTTTGGACGTTTTGATTTAACTACTTTTATTAATTTAATAATTAAACAAACTAGCAGTACCTAATACTAGGCTCCACAAAGTAAATAATTCATTTAGAGGCCTGTGTGTACGTTTTTACAATAAAGTTCCAAGTAATATCCAAAAACTAGATATTAATAAATTTAAAATCGCTATTAAAGAAAAGCTTTATAAAAAAGCTTATTATAAAGTGTCTGATTACATTGAAGACAAAACAGCATGGGTTTAAAATGCTCCAATCTATTTCTAATCCAATATATTGTTAAGGTTTTTTAAACTTGTATAACTTGGTAACGTAACGGCATATAATTTTGTAAATGTCGTTACATAATGAATTAAAGCTGTGGAGTTTCTTGCGCCCATTCTTCTCCACAGCTAAAAATAGACGTCCTGAATGGGTGGTAGGTAAAAAAATTATGGACGATTCAAAAGCACTTTTCTAAAGTTTATTTGAATAAAGATTATTTGACTTTGACTTTGACTTTGACTATTGTTTTACTCAGTTTTAGTTGGTGGTAGAGCTTGTTTGTCCGCCTGGCTATCACCATCTTATCTAAACATGTCGCTATAACATCAATGTTTGTACTGTTGTGTTCCGGCAGCTAGAGATAAGATAGCAAGCGCCTCAGTAAATGCGGTAACAACAATGCTTTTAATTTTCGCATGGCTATCCACAAGACTACAGAGCGTCATGTTTCAAAGAATTTTAATTTATCATTCGTTTTTTTTTTTTTTTTTACCCTCTACCTACTTCGACCGCCAACCCGCCTGCCAAGCGTGGCGATTACGGCAAATACCCCTCATATCCTTGGGGGAGGCCTTTGTCCAGCAGTGGACGTCTTTTGGCTGAGATGATGATGATGATGATTCGTTATTTCTGATAAATATTCTTTCACTTTCTTATACTAAAAATCCAAATCGCCTTTCATAAGCCTGTAAAAATGTTAGGCAGCATTCACACCAAACGTTTGTTGACTACCATTGAGCAGGTCTACTGTAAGCCCCACCAGTAGTCAGACTGCATGTCATTTACAGTATGCAGATGATACGCTATATAGCGTATAATTTGCCTTTATGGAAATAAAATAATTTGCACGACTTATGTCTAAAAAGAAAAACGTCTAAAAATACGAATGTCCAAAGGCATGTCCATGTGATAAAATTATTCAACTGTACAAAAAATGTCCAATGATAATATTGCCCAAATATAAAAATTACCATAATGAATATAGTCCAACTATAAAAATGTCCTATAATAAAATTGTCCAAACTTAAAAATTACTAGTAATATTATTGCCCAAGCCTAAATATATGGATAATACAGGTACAGGTACAGTTACAGGTACAGAAATTTTTTTTTGGAGAGAGTTTGCTGATTGGCTCAAACGGCATTTTCAGCTTCACCGGGCTTGTGAGAAACTTAAAGGACTCCTCAAACCGTGTGAAACGAATCACCTTCGGAGCTTTTCTAAAGGGAACGGCATCACGCATAGTGCGTGTCCCCGTGCCCTACTAGATTGTCCGAGGGGTTCGGATCGGATCGGGGGTAGGTACAGACGTCTGCACATCAACCTCTTCAAAACTGTCAGATTTCTTCAATAAATTTTCAACCATATCCCTTATAATATAAAGTTCAAAGTATGTTGAGGAAAGGAGATCATTCGGGCTCCATATATTTTTGGACCCGTTCTGAAAGTGCCGGCCATAGTACTTACGCATTGTTAGAACTAGCCATTGTAATAGTTAATATAGCACAAAAATTGTAGGATTGCTCTGAGCCAAGTTATACAAGTTCGATGATTCATCATTTTCATTCATTTTTTTCCCTTTTTTTTCGTATCAACTTCAAAGCGGTCGCTTGACGCTTCACAATGACAATTGCTTCGGATCATTAGTTCTAACAATATCTATCATTATTTTATGTTTTCCAGCACTTTCAGGAATCAATAAGTATAAGAAAATGATGAATCTTCGAACTTGTATAACTTGGCTCAGAGCAATCCTACAACTTTTGTGCCATATTAACTATTACTCCTGTGGGCCGCTGGTATAAATAAACCCCACAAGTGTTCTTTTCTATGGACTGTATTAAAAAATAACGTGCTGCAACGGTGACAATGGCTCACACACACAATAGTCAAAGGAAGTGACGACATTACGTCGCCGTGTTACCAATACAAAAATCTTACTGTTTAGTGGCTAAACCCAAAATCCAATCAATCAAATTGGCTCCAAATGGCTAGTTCTAACATTACGTACCATTTTTTTTTGTCAGCCGGCACTTTCAGAAAAGGCCCAAAAAAAATGATGTCCTTTGACAGCTTGTGGTACCTAGTCCGATGTGCAGGCGTGTGTACGCTCACACATTGTGCGTTCGCCGAACGGCAGTGTCTATTCTCGAATTAGTCCATCGTTGCTTACGATCCGATACGCTGTTACGTTCAGCTGCGTAGTTAATCATCGTTCGTGACGCGTAATGGCATAGTACAATTATTATCGGCTGCCAAAAGTCATCTACGCGTAGGTAACACGTACAGTCAGCTCAGACTGACCGTAACAGTTTTTCTATGAACACTTTGTAAGGCTCGTATACATGACTGTCTATATGTTCGGTGTAATCGCGGCCTTTTTGTTAGAACATGATCTCTTCTTTATATTTATTTAAGGTTCTTCTTCTTCGTATCGTGTCAACGTTATCGACATCATCACATTCTTCCTGACCAGAGAGCTGCCACGTCAGCAGCTCTCTGATCAGCCTCAATTAAATCGCCCATAGTGCAAGAAGTGTGTATTGTTATTGCTGATCGCTCCATCAACTACATTTTTCTTTATCCTCAATTGGGTGCGCCTGATATGTAGATCTCAGATTTGTTACAAATACAAAAAAAAAATTGAAAAATCGTTTTTCTTAAAATAATAATAACTATATTTCACTCTTAAATAGTTTAAAAATACAAATCACCTTATGCAATATTTAATCAATTATTATTATTATTATATCAGCCATAGCTGTCCCACTCCTGGGCAAACGCCTCCCCACACTTTTTCCAAACCTTCCGGTCCCCTGCAACATCACGCCATTTCTTCATGAACCTATCAAGGTCGTCCCTCCATCTACGTCTTGGTCTACTTGGTCACCTTTTAAAATAAAAAACAATTACTTAAACAATTACTTCTATAAAAACTAGATTTGCTTATAACTTTTTTTTATAGAGACTTTTTAAAACTTATTTCAAAAAACAACGCATCTTGCGACGCACTTCTAAGATCTCGTTGAAAAACGTATCGAGAAAAGCTTTCTCCCACAAGCGAAGCCATACAAAACGCCAGTGTTGCCAACACAAAATAGACTGTGGTGAAACTAACTCAGTTTCTGGGGAGCCGACGATGGGAGAACAATTGACGAGATTAAGTTCGGGGGACGTGACACGCCGCGCGCTTTCACAAAGGAAAACCTTTTTTCGCTTCATTTTAAGAAGTTTTACTACGTTTGACGTCAATGTAGTTTCACACACTTTAATCATGTGGACAAAGTAGTAAATGACGACATTGTTTGAGTAATGACGATTTGAATCAGAAATATCATCAGTGTCAGTCAACATGTCAGTTTACCGCATTGATTGAAAGTTCTTACGTTAAAACTGCATAATACTGTCAACCTGGGAACCATGCAACCATTATAAAGTCTGGTGACCATGAGCCGCCTGAGGCAATCAAAAAAATTGCCACTATAATGCGATTTGGATTTTCTTTTTTTTGAGTTATTCAATGGCAGCTTGACCGGCTCAGGCTTGGCGTGTTTTCACGAACTCTGCCTTCTAATAACTACTAAAACTTAGGCTTAACTTGCTTTCAAAAACACAAAGTTAAAATGAGATTTTTTTGTGATCCGGGTACCGACTACGCCTAATGTAGCTTTACTCTCATAATCGTTTAAAGAACCATTAGTAGTGATACCAACCGTAAAAAACCCGATTAAGAAACACAAATACAAAAAAAACATCGAACAAAATCACTTCATCAAAGAATTTGTCAATACATCGATCTCGGATCAAGACAACACGTCTCGAACAGATGCACTCGTAAACGCGACTCGGCTCATTGATATTGATGCTTACAGGCGAGGCCGCGTTCTGAGACCAATCTCTTATTCCCAAATCCATACATTATTATTGACGTGTGCCGCAATCACTGCCGAGCCTGATATATTGAGTGGAGAATGAGCACGTGAGGTGGAACATCTAGTGGGAGAGCTATATACGGATGCCTATTGTGTGCGGTAGCGCTATTGGAACTGTTGCTTTTATTTAGAGTATCTTGAGTGTGTCATGCTCTCTTTACTGTCTCTGCGGTGGTGGCATGTGCGTCGGGTCGTTACGTTCCCTAAAATATGGTTGAGCGAAGCGATGGCTGATTCATATGTCATGCTCGTGAACGGGTGCCGCCTGTGGAGGCTGGTCTGCTCTTGCATACTTATCTTATTTTTAGTATTATTAATTATAGTTTGACTTTGTTTTACCTAAACAATTTTTGACTTTTTACTAGAGTACTGTAGTGGTGCTGTATGACATTGTGGAAATTGAAACCTTTACATAATTATCTGATGTAAATTTGTTAACTTACATTTTTTATTTTGTTTTTTTACATGTTGTAATTGTCTTATATATATTTTTTGTGTTTATTTGTAATGGAAAGTGTTCTGCTATGATAGGGCATTTTCCAATATTTTTGACGCTGTAAGGGAGAAAAGAGCTGGACACTTGCTGAGTTTCTTGCCGGTTCTTCTCAGTACAAGATCTCCCGCCCAGAGTAGATTTACGAACCGATGGCATAATGACATTCACAAGAGCTACTTGTAGCCTAAACTGAATAAATGATTTTGAATTTTGAATTTTGAATTTGAATTTTGAGGGCTAACAGTGTACTTAGGTTGTCTGTTAGAGGCATCAGCATTTTTTTTTATTACTCTATTTTGTGTTTTGAACTGTCTTTGTTGTTCTGTTGCCTTTAAGACATTTGAAAGGCTATGAAAGTTTATGTTAAACGCCTCTCTTTTACTCTACTCTACTTCTCTTGAGACAACTTATAAAGAGAGAAAATTACATGATCTATATAACTCGTACCTTGCTGATACATTTAAGATTTCAGAATCATAGGTTTCTTTTAACTTTATATAAAATTTGTCATATCTGTCAATTTTCTAATCTTTTTTACCTATTACAAATAATACATTGTATCTTTTGCTTAAAATATCCTAAAAGTGTAAGCCTGCAGATTTCCGTTACAAATACATATATCCAATACACATTATAGTTCGCCAATCTTCTCAATGTATTAAATGTACTAAATGTATGAAGGTACCTACATTTAATATATATGTAATGTATTAAATGTAGGTACCTTCTAATGCACTTAAACTATGTATAACTTTTTAACTGTCACTCACATTTATTAGAGTAAATTATTTAAGGGATTCCCTACCATTATGTTTACTGCATAAGCTATGCCACAGAATGTAATTAGAACCCTCGTTCTGACGCAGTCGGGTAAAAAAGTACAAGATATAGAAAAAATCTTTGTTTGGTATAATCACACATACAAATTATAAGATCTAACAGAATTACCGTTTATTTACATAGAAAGACAAGTAAATTAAACAAATTAAAATTAAATTTATAAAAACTATAAACTGTAGTCTATAGCTACTACTAACTATAAATAAAAAAACTGCCCCAAATCATCCCCATTATTATTGTTGGTGGTATGTTTTATTATAGGTATTTATTTTACAGACGATTCCATCAAGAATACGAGTCCGTGTGTTTCCTCAGCAGGTGAACGTGCTTCCAAGTAACGCCGCACCAAATTTGAATTGACGTTTTTTTGCTGATAATAGCGCTATAAATTCTTGGATCGAATGGAGCGTTATTTTTTAAGTCCTCAAGGATGTCTCTTTCGGTTTATCTGAATCTTTCCTTTACAAATTTAGATAGCAGATATGAAATTTAATGAAAGGGATGTAGATTTTTACTGCTCCGAATAAAAGAGGCTTTTGGAATGAAGCGTGAAAAAATCTTGAAGAGCGTTAAACGCGTCGGTTTACGTAATGATCAACGTTATATTTGTGTTGGCATCATTAAAATGTCTCAAATCATTCGACATTTTGTATGCGCTTATTAATGATTTACGTTTATGTCCAACTAGCTGACCCGGCGGACTTCATACCGCTTTGACAGTTTCTATGACAACAAAACAAACAAATAGTTAAATGTTTTACGCGTAAAAGCGTATCAAACAAACAAACAAACATTTTTTTTTGTAATATTAAGTATCTTTCTGTCTTTGATTATACCTACTATTGAGAGTATGTGTACAAAATTTCTTGATGATTGGTTGAATAGTTTACGCGTGAAGCTTCACAAACAACAAATAAACCCACTTTCGCATTTATAATATTAGTTAGGATAACATCTATACAAGCAACCAACTTCAAGTCTCTCCTATTAAGTGAAGTAGCTGCTAGCGTTGAAATTAATGCCATCACAACATAAATCTACTACACGCTAAACTAATCGACCGGAAGGTTGCAAATACAAAAGTCATAGTAAGCCGGATGATGTTAACATCGATAGTTGATCTTATATGAGTGAACCGACCATCAGCTGCTTAAGTAGTGGTGGGTGTGGGGGTGGGAGGTTCCGAAAGTCTTAAAAAAAATATATATTTTAATCTTTACTGCGTTAGCTGACGGTCTTTCCACCGCTACACATGCAGCTGATTGTTGTTTTCGTCCTTTTAATAATTTAAACAATCGTCCAGTTAAATTTCATCCGGCGTACTATAACTTAATTTTACGTATCTATTTTTTTTTCACAACTTCATGCGAGCAGCTGACGAATAGTCCCCCCTCCACGACGCAGCTGACGATTTTTTTTCAGCTCAGTACTGTATCAACTATTTATGAAAAAACGTTCAGCCGTCGTACTATTACTTAATTTTAATTTTTTTACCACTTTCGGAACCTCCCACACCCACACCTATTGCGGGTGCGCCAGCTGACGCTTAGTTCACATATTAGTAATACGAGATCTGTTGAAAAAATGGCAATCGATCGGCGTAAATAAACAACTTAAAATGCAACGCTACCTCCCGGACTATAATCATTTACACGTAACACCTTAATTGCAGCGCATAAATTGTATTTGCAATATAAAAAAATCAATATATCCTACATGTTTTGACATTTCTAAACCAATATAAATTTTTATTACCTTTGATTTTTTTATTGCTATCGCGTAACATCTGTAATTAAGATTGCATTTGGAATGATCTACTACTATATATATTTATAATGTTTACTCATGAATGATTTTGATGTTAATCTTGTTGTTGATGTTAATAAAAATAAATAAATATGCATTATAAGCATTTTAAAATGAGTTTAACTTTTATGATCAACGTCCGCTACGACAAACACAACCAAACGGTGTAGATATATATATAAGCCTATAATATATCTAAGAGTAAAGAGTAACATGTATAAATCATACGCTGTGTTACCATAGACAGATCAGATTTCATTTCTCACATATAAAGCCGTATTAAATATATCTTCGTTGCCATAATACCGTGCCGAACACACATTGTGCCCAGACTGAGCGTCATCCACGACACTTGAGACGTAAAATCCAGGGCTTTAAGATGTGCGATCGAAAATGCAATCTCCCGGTAACTAAAGAGTTTCAAAGAGAACGATCGAGTTTTGCTACATGCGTCTTGGGACACACTGGCTGGAAAACAGTAGTATTTCTTTAACAAAAGGTTATATTGAACTCACATTATAGAACAAAAAGTTGTAATAGAGTAATAATCTATATTTTTTAGAGACAAAAAAAACATTCTAAAGACAAGTTACACTCCATGTATTTTTTTGTATAATTTTAGTATTTAAAAACAAAAAAACGTTATTATGTTATTACGTTATTTATTAATTTTATCTACTTATAATAGGTATAGTATCTATTTTTTATATTATAATTATATCGACTGTTTTGTGGTTCACAGATTTCAACTTAGTTTTCTCGTTTTGTGGTTATTGTTAGTTGTAGTGTATAAGCATCATGTATTATTACTTTTATATAACTTTTTGTTATCAACATAAGCTAATTGTGTACATTTTTATTGGCCTTGGCTGTTTGTACACATTAAAATAGAAAAAAAGATAAACATTGTTATAATTATCATATAATTAATTGCACTAACGAACTATCAAATGGGAAGGGGGGGAGGTTTTCCCCTCTTTACTCTCTTTTCCCCCAAGAGATATTTTTGTATGGAGCTAGATTTCTGTTGTCTAATAAAAAAAGTTAACCCCAAAAAAAAAAAAATTCAAAATTCAAAATCATTTATTCAGTTTAGGCTACAAATAGCTCTTATGAACGTCATTTTAAGCCATCGGTTCGTAAGTCTATCTACTCTGGGCGGGAGATCTTGTACTGAGAAGAACCGGCAAGAAACTCAGCAAGTGTCCAGCTCTTTTCTCCCTTACAGCGTCATAAATATTGGAAAATGCGCTATCATAAAGGACACTTTCCATCACAAATAAAAACACAAAATATAAATCACAACATGTAAAAAAACACAAAAAATTAAAAATAACTAAATAAAATATTTAATTCTGCAAAAACATAATTTACCAGTTTAATTTTTTACAATATCATACAGTACTTGTAAAAGTCAAAAAAACTATAGTTAATAATAATAAAAATAAAACTAATTGTAATGTTCAATGCAACGCTATTTTGTTATCTGCAGGACACTATTTATAAGTAGTATTATGTATATGTTTTTTATTATAGCCAGGCTGTTTTATCTTCTAAATATTCTTTGACTGTATAATAACCTTTTTTAAGTAAAGAAGACTTTACATGTTTTTTAAACTTATCTAAAGGTAAATCTAGTACAGTATTTGGTATTTTATTGTAATAGTGTATACCTTGCCCCAAGAAAGAACCAAGCACCTTCTGTAACCTGAACAGTGGCATTACAAGTTTTGACTTATTTCTAGTATTAAAATTGTGTACATCACTGTGTTTAGCAAATGAATTGATATTACAACGTACAAGAACTATACAATTATAAATAAATTGAGACGCCACTGTCAAGACATCAATTTCTTTAAAATGATTTCTTATAGAAGTTCGTGAACCTAGTCTATAGATTGTTCTTACTGCTCGTTTCTGTAAAATGAATATAGTTTCAATATCAGCCGCTGTTCCCCACAGTAAGAGGCCATACGACATGACACTATGAAAATAACTGAAGTAAACTGTTCTAGCAGTTTCAACGTCTGTTAACTGCCTTATTTTTCCAATGGCATAAGCAGCAGAACTGAGTTTGCCGGCCAATTTCGAAATGTGAGGATTCCATTGAAGTTTTGAGTCAAGGGTTATACCTAAGAAAACTGTTGAGTCTACCAAATCTAATCGATCACCGTTTATTCTTCTATCAGTTGGTTCATTTTTGACATTTGGTAATTTAAAATTAATACATTTTGTTTTTTTAGCATTAAGCTGCAAGTTATTAATAGTAAACCAACTGAGTACATCAGAGAGTGCTTTGTTTACATCGTCGTAATTATTCTTACACCTACTTACATTAAAAATGAGTGAAGTATCATCTGCAAATAATACGATTTCACAGAAGTTCTCTACAAAGAATGGCAAGTCATCAATATAAATCAAAAACAGAAAAGGACCAAGAATGAACCCTTGTGGAACTCCCATTTTTACATGAGAACCAGATGATTTAGTTCCATTAATATCGACAGTTTGTGTTCGAGAGCTAAGATACGACTGAATTAAATTTAGTGCGAAATCTTTGAGACCGTAGTAATTTAGCTTCATCACCAGAGTTTTGTGCTCAACGCAATCGAAAGCCTTGGACAAGTCGCAAAACACTCCAAGGGCGTTTTGAGACTTCTCCCAGGCATCAAATATATGTTTTAATAGAGCAACACCTGCATCAGTAGTAGAACGACCCTTTGTAAATCCATATTGTTTATTATGTAAAAGGTTGTTTATGTTAAAATACGACATCAACTGTTCCAATATAACTTTTTCATAAATTTTGCTTAGAGTTGGTAGTATTGAAATGGGTCGATAGTTACTGGGGTCTTCTTTGTTTCCCGATTTGAACAAAGGTATGACCTTACTAAACTTCATAAGATCGGTAAAGATACCTTTATTCACACAGTTATTAAAAATTTCAGCAAGATATGGTGCAATAGAATGTATAATATTCTTAATTACTTTTATAGAGATGCCCCACAAATCACTTGTGTTTTTCCTTTTTTAGTGATTTTAATGTTTTTATAATATCCATTGAATCAATATATTTGCACAGGTATATTTACAAAAAAATCATCAAAAATATTAGCAATATGTGAATCTGAATTGACTAAGTTTTCGTTTACTTTTAAAGTGAAAGTATTATCCCGTGGTTTAAATTTACCTGTTTCACGGTTTATAATGTCCCAAGTGGCTTTAATTTTATTGTTGGACTTTTTAATTTTTTCTTTAATATAATTAGATTTTGCTACTATACATACTTTCTTAAATATTTTCGAATAATTCTTTACATATTCCGTAAAATTAGAATTTTGGTTATATTGTTTTAGACTATATAAATCATACAATTTATTTCTACTTTTATATATACCAGTCGTGGCCCAGTCACAGAACTTAAGTTTATGAGTAATTTTGATTGTTCTTTGTGTAAACACTTAGTCATATTCAGTCTTTATGAAGTTAAAAAGATTAGTATATAATACATCTGGATCATCTTGTCCAAATGGCAATGCATTAATTTTACACGATATATTATTTTTAAAACGCTCTACTCGCTCCTTTGTAACTGGTTTACAGTTCACTATTTTTGGCTCATCCTTAATATTAAAATCATAGGTCACCTTTAAACCGCAATTCCCCGAAATTCAAATCAACCGATATCGCTGCGTTTCGCGATTGTCTTAAATTTCTAACCTATCACGTGCCCTACAGGAGTAGGGCAGCTAGTATTTCAGTTGTTAAATAAAAATAAATAAATTTGTATTTTCTTACATACATACATAAATCAACAGTAAAATCGTCCTTACAGACTGATGGTAAAAAATAAAAAAATGTCAAGGATGCTTTTATGTAAGTATACTTAAACTACGGCATTCTAAACGTATTTGTGTAGTGTGCTAAAGTCTCGCCAATGTTTGCTAAGGGTTTGAAGTGAAGGCTTCCACATCCCCTTTTTCCTTTTCCGCAAGTCATCTTAGTACCTGTGATCTGTATAGTTATATGACGTGCATGCATTACATACACTATGTTTACACTTACGCAAGACAAAAATTAAAATAATGAAACAATTTAAACACGCTAAAATAAATTAAGCTACTCGTCTGTAAGCCACTAGCAGACTATGAATTGGCATAGACTAGAACAGGATGTAGCAGAAAGTAGTAGTACCAATAAAAATAAAAACGCGCTTGCACAATCTCGTTGAGCAGTCTCCAAATGCCGAAGATGCGTATAGCTATTTAAATAAGTCGCTCGCTGGCCACATGTCTTCTCACACACATGCGTCATTACTTAAGTGAATACATTGCAAATATCGCGATACTCTTAGTATGACCACAGATTACCTAATATATGACAGTGTTTTCGTATCAAACGTTTGAATTGAGCCAACTTGAAATACGATTCCCAATCCCAATACATTGCTAACTACTGGACTGTTAGTAACTGGAGTACTCACCCACATTGAATTGTTAATCCTACTAATATTATAAACGCGAAAGTTTGTTTATTATGTAAGTGACTATATATGACTGTATCAAATAAGAAATAAAATATTCTATAAACACTCAGTTTTTTTTAACTTTCGCTGTTAAACTAAGATATAGTGCTGGGCGAAACCCTCTAATCCTCTATGGAGCACCTCCATTATTAAAATCAAGTCATCACTACCTACATTTGATGGGCTTTTCACCACGCTTATCTTATCTTGGTGGGGCCTACTTAGGTTTCCCTCTCTCAATAACACTTCGATTCATTGGGATATTTTGTGCAACCCCATCCTTTCACTCTACTTGCTCTGTAAAGATAGATGCCACCACCACAAAAATGCGGTCGTTCTAGCTATGTATATCTATATTCATATCATTTAATATTATCTAGTTTGGACCAAACACACTATTATACTAGGATGACTAAAACAATAGCGGTAGCTTGCGACAAAACATGGCAATGTTCGCGTTTTCTGAGCGTGAAAACTATATTTCCCTGTTGGTCCCACCGAGTGAAGTGGCTAAGTTTTCTATTTTTCACAACGCTGACTGCGCACAAATGTTAGTGTCGGAACAGGTAGGTACATTCGAAGAGATCTTCAAATATTCTGTGTAAAGCAACATACATTCCCTCTAAAGTTCTCTGAAAACCTAGTTTGAAAATGGATATTACTTAATGGTTTGATTTAATTTAAAATCTATTCTATTTATTTAGTATTTTCACATTCAAAATAATAAAAGAAAGCCCTTGTCATGCGGCGTCTAAATTTGTCTAATGCAATAACAAATTTTGGTTTTCTGCAACTCGTTCTAAATAGGCCGTAGGCGTGTATGACGAGTCGATGAATTACTCCAATGCGAGGTTATCCATTACTTTGTTTTTCTCTAAATTAAAATCGTTGTATAAAATCAACTGCTAATTGTAAAAAAAAAATATATTGTCTGTAATATTTTTTTTATATTTTATTATTATGTCACATCGACAAACCAAGTGCATAAAGCAACGAATAGACTATTATTGTCTGATTTTTTTATTATTATTATTTATAGTTATCTATTATCCATCAATAAACATCTCATTTTGATACCAACTATTATAATTAAAATGCGATCTTTGGAAACTTCGAATTTATTAAGTGTTTGTACATAAACAGTTTCAATGTCTTAGAAACTTGGAAATGCAACTACGCTAAATGATGCCAAGCTAAGAACTTCGAGCGTTCTACTCAACTGATGGCTGAAAATAGTTTCAACTAGAAACGTCCAACACGTTTAATACTAGAGCAAACCTAAGCTTTAATAACATAAGATTTTGCCTTTTCACCGTAGAATTCTCGGTACGGGCCAATTTATGAAGCGAACATGCATCGTCCTGGGTCTAAGTGTTGTGGTTTTTGATTTCGTTAATACAAGTGGGTCAGCAACTTGAACTGTAGCAACTTAGTTTGATTGTGATCTCTACAATGTATGTTGTGATGTTGTTCTAAGAATATTTATTTATTTGAAACATGATGGATGTATGTATGTATGTAGTAAACAGAGATATTGTAACAAAAGTGTTCTTTGTGACTTATCTGAACATTAAAATAGGTAGAAACATGCTCGACCGATATTTAGTAGTGTACCATCAATAATTAATCAATGCTCAGAAATGAGGAAACAATTGAAGCGATAGACAAAAAGAGGGGAGGGAAAGATTTTTCTGAATAGCTAACATGCATAGCATACTACCCACCTCCTCATCATCATCATCATCATCAGCTCATTTTTATCTCCCTACTGCAGGAGCACGAACCTTCCCTATGGATGGATAGACAGAACGGGCCATAAACCACCACGAGGGCCCAGTGCGGATTGGTAGTTGTTAACGACTGCTAATGCAGCCGGGACCAACGACATTACGTGTCTTCTGAAGCACGGATTGAGATGATAAAGTTTTGGTCATCATCGGATCCCTTTCGCCAAGGCCAATCAACGGAAAGGCTTGATGTTGCTTAACCTCAGCACTCGCAGACCAGGCGCGTTAACCACTACGCTATCGACCTTCTGCCTGCTACTCACTTAACGTTCTTATTTAATAAACTTCCTGCCTAATGGGAAGCAGTCACTGTATCCCATGATCCCATGTACGCTTACATGTACGCTTGCTCTTGCTTACTTATCTTATTTTTATTATTATTATACTCGTATACTTTAACTTTTTTTCTTAGACAATTTTTGACTTATAATAGTACTGTATGACATTGCGAAAATTTAAATTCATACCAAGGGCTCTATTTTTGATTTCTTCGCCCCGAGTCGAGCGCTTGGTTTCTACTGATTTTTGTTCGACATTTGACTTTCCATATTTTTGAATCGCTCGACCGCAACGAGGGCCCTCACCCACTCGTTGCAATCGAGCAACACGAAGCGATTGATAGAATAACCGTCAAAATCAATGCGTTGTCTCAATGTCATGACACTAGATTGTTTGTGTCATTGAAAATTTGAAACTGACAAAATAAGTAAATACAAGCATTTTTCTTGTGTTGTGACATTGATAGTCTTTTCTATTAAAAAGCAAAGGTTTTTTTTAACAGCCAATAGAATCATTGATATTACGTTCCGTTTTCATTGCGGTTGTTACCGGCTTTCTCTAAATTCTGCGTGGAACAGATAACATCCAACATTTCGTAATATGTTGGCAGCACCGGAAACAAACGATTCAAAAATACGGAAAATCGGCGTCATGCGACTTGAGAGACGATTGTGACTTAAATCGCATGCGACAACACAATGTCATACGTGCGATTCAAAAATAGATCCCCAGATGTATTTTTTATAAACTTAGATATTGAAATACTTTATTTTTTTAATTTTGTTGTTTTTTGTGTGTTGATATTTTTTGAGAGTTTATTTGTGATGGAAAGTGTCGTTTTATGATAGGGCATTTTTCTAAATTTTTGTCGCTGCTATAAGGGAGAAAAGAGCTTGACAATTGCTGAGTTTCTTGCCGGTTCATCTTAGTACAAGGTCTCTCGACCAGAGTAGACTTACGAACTGATGGCATAATGACGTTCTTATGAGCTATTTGTAGCCTAAACTGAATAAATGATTTTGAATTCTGAATTTTGAATTTTACAAAACCTATGTTACCCGTGCACGTGGCTGAGCCGAGTATATGTCCTGCAATGTCACTGGAGATGGAGACATGCAGGTGAACCCAGTGGCACAAGAAGGGTGAGTCCCAATGGTCCACGATAATGATCACTCTGTCAGAAACAAAACTAATAAATACCTATTTATTTATTTATTTGGAATATCAAACAACTACAAAGTATATCTTCTACTACAGCTTAAAATATAGAACCTTACTCATTTTGTAACCAACGACGTTATTCATAAAAAAATAATATTACATCTTATACAAATCAGGAAATAATGCGACTTTACTTCTACTTATCTGTTTTCAGTTAAAAAGCGCTCTCAGCGATATGCTGCAAGAGGAAGCCATGAGGGCGATCTGCGTCGCCGAATTCCCGGACTTATTCTCAGTGTTGTATACCACACTGGCGTGTTACATGGAGCCGCCCGCGTACTGGTCCAGTACCCTATATTAAACATAGCAATGCTAAACATTTGTATGGCAGTGGTCACCATCGGCAGTCTTGGTCAGAGTCCAGGCATATGATTAAAACAATATCACTATAAACACTCAATGGCTGCAATAAAAAAGGCCCAGCTCTATTATGCTGTTATTTCCGTAAACTATATCTCGTACGGTCGTATCGACGTAAACACAACGATTTTAATTTCAGATAAAGACTGAGCGTCGCATAAACGGGAATAAAGAGGTTTCATTAAGTTATCGCGTCGTATTTTCTGGTCGTGCGTGGCCCAGATTGCAAGATGGCCGACCATGCTGCGACTAACTAAAATGCTTATGAAGTTGGGGAGTTTTTGTTTTTGTAGTTTTGTTTTTGTTTCTACTTTTTACGTGTATTGAATTAATAATCAAGTTGCAATATTGATTGCCTACATTTGACAAATCGTCATTTAATTCTATTGGTCTACATTTAAAACTTACGTCCTTCAAAAATTAAAAAAAATATATTCAAAATTCAAAATCATTTATACAGTTTAGGCTACAAATAGCTCTTATGAACATCATTATGCCATCGGTTCGTAAGTCTACTCTGGGCGGGAGATCTTGTACTGAGAAGAACCGGCAAGAAACTCAGCAAATGTCCAGCTCTTTTCTTCCTTACAGCGTCAAAAATATTAGAAAGTGCCCTATCATAAGAGGAATTAAAAAAAATCATCAAAAACTTCGGACTCAAAATCTATCTAAGGGCATGGCAGTGCCCCCGCCAAGTCGAGCAAAAAAGCGGCACAGCCGTACACCATCGTTTTCTCGAAACAGTTCAGGCCATTTTCGACCCCCTATAACTTCATTGTAGATAATACTAGAAACCTGAATTTTCAGTTACCAAGCAGGCATTGTATAAACACGGTATATTTCAAATTTCATTCAATTTGAACCAGTGCGATTGCCAAGTCAATATATTTATTTAAAACATAAAAGATTTTTAATATTGATATTGTCACTATAAGATGTTGTTAGGTTAGCTATTTACGTAATAACTTAACACAGAAGATCCCTTACCTAGGAACTGCATAAATTAACTGAATTGGTATTACATGGATCTCACAACTTTTTACGGTAGAAGAACTGAGTTGCGAGGTTTTTTTTGTTTGTTTTTGATGGCTTATTGTTTCAGTTATCTATTACCGACTGAGTTTTAATCCCAGCTAGTCCCATTATGCCATGATGATTGAACAACGACGATTGACCTATTTGCAGAGAAGCCCATAGATCATTTGGCTTGTTTACACAAAGGGTCTTTTCGAACCCACGTTGTAGGGGACTGAAACCGCAACAACGCGATGCACTTTATTGGTTCGCCTGCCCAAGGGTTAATGGATTGATCTACAGTGAAATTAGTTTCACCGGCAACGCTAAAACACGTATTAATATTTTCTTATTATTAAAATATACATTTTAGACTATAGTTAGTAAAAATAAGTATTCTACCTATCTTACATAAATACAACAAGTAAGCCATAGCGTCCTTATATAATAGGACATTGCCCATCTTTTTATGAGATAAACCATCATAGTAGGTATAAAAACCCTAGAACTAAGTAAAAGATCACACATTATAATAAGATATTTGTATGTTTATTCTTCTATCTAAATAAACATTTAAAACATTGTTTTGTCTTTTTTTTAAAACCCCAGGAAATATAAACAAAATTGGCGTAGAGTAATAGAATGGTGCCATGCAGAAATCCAGGCATTACCTAATGTAGTTTTACATAATTGATTTGTGACTTAGCCGCAAATTGAGAGTGATTATATCAGTTTGCGAAAGCTGTCATTAGCTTACAAGTTGTACTCGTATGGTCTAGACTTAGGCTAGACTAGACTAATAATGATGTAAGCTCCCAAAATAAAATAAAAAGAATACTCAGAGTGACTCGAGTAAAATTTTATTACAACGATAAAGATATATTAATTTGTTTGTTCAATTCATTCATAATTAATGCTTCGGCTCGCACCAATGAAATGCAATGCCTTGTTGCGGTCAGTTCTTAACGGCATTGGAATTACCAGATTGGCTCATTTCAATAATAGACTATCCTTGTGTCATTTATAAATTAATAAAAATAAAAAATGCATATAATATAAAATTAAGTAAGAAGTAGCTTCTTGGCGGGAAAGTGAAGCGTCATGTCTGCGGTTTTGTCTTATTTTCCAAAATTTGTGTTATGTCGAAAATTTATGTGAAATAATGGTGGATTATTAACCGTTAAGTGTTCGTGAGTGTGCATAAGTGTTGGCAAATAAAACAAAACAGTGCAACGTCACTTTTCAAATTCTCTCAAGAAGCTCGCGTGAGGACTTAGTAAAGCCCTACATCTTTACTGAGATACTCGAGGGGTTGGGGGGTATATCATTTCTCACTTCCCATTTCTAATATCATTCATCATCCATCATTTATGGAAATATTGTTTATTTATGTATTACTTGTACGAAAAATTACTTTGACACTGGCTAAATGTGCTAATCGCACGAAGCCATCAACTAAAAGGAAAAAAAAAGTAAGAAGTAGCCTAATGCCCATTTTCACCCATTGACCTCTAAGTTTTAGGTGACCCCTAAGCCATTTTAGGTGACGGTTTTGCTCCAACAACTGTCACCTAACATGGCTTAGGGGTCACCTAAAACTTAGGGGTCAATGGTGAAATCAGGCATCAGACTGTCAAAGGCTTTCATTAGAACAAATATTATTAACGGGATTATTACCATGTTTATTGTAATATCGGATACTCAAACACGACAATAAACATGGTAATAATCCCGTTAATAATATTTGTTCTAATGTAAGTGACCATGATAGTTTAAAAAGTTATAAAGGCTTTCATCTATTAAATCAAGTCATCACTACAATTAATGGGCATGCCAACGCTCACAAACCCGGGCTATGCATCAAACTGAGAAACACACTTTGCCCGAACTGGGATTCGAACCTTGAGACCTTCGGGTATCGGGCCTAGCGATTTGCCACTCGGCCACAGAGGCTTTACTGCGTGCATCTTTATATGACCTTTTTTATATTTTACAGGTAAGCACAGTGCCTTGATCTCACCTGATGCTAAGTGAGGATAAGGCTAAAGATGGATGTGCACTTCACCCGGGATTCTCAACTAGTGAGGCACTGGCTATCTTATCTCTAGCTGCCGGAACACAATAATGCTACAAACACTGATGTTATAGCGACATATTTAGATAAGATGGTGGTAGCTAACAAGGCGGACAAGCTCTACCACCAACCCGGTTTGGTTGGTATCCAAAAGTATACAAAAAATATATTATCCCTCGCTTGGAATCTAACCCGGGACCTCTGGGTCTAAGCCGGTGGTATTAACCACTAGACCACAGAGGCGGTTACCTTTATTGTTTTTAACTAATAGGAGTAGTTCACTACTTCAGCGGCCGGCAAAACTAAAAGCCGGCTGCTGCTCGCATGCATTTGACCAGTGCCATAATTTTGATTGATCTCGAAAAAGGTTATCAAAATAATGTTCCGATACAATCCAAGTATGTTTGAGAAATTAAGAATTATTATAGTTAGCAAGCTCTCCCTTATCAAACTACGAATAACATAGTTTACAGCGATCATAACTTATGCTCAATATATGTGTTCACCAAAACACGAAGGAGCCTCAGCGCGCCCCATCCAATGATTTATTCACTCGGCATCCGAGTTTTAAAGTATGCAGGAGTCCTCGGGCCCGGTTATCCCGGTTTTATCCGGTTAATATCTTATACTGGTTCAGTGCAACCGGCTACTTTCACCCGGAGCGTTAAATACTCGGTAATCTCCTTAACATTTTCTTCAGCATTCTAGGAAAGGTAAATGTCTTATTTAAGAGCAGATTTCGGTGTCAATCTGTTGAAAGGGATGTGTTCGGATTACAGCATCAGTCTCAAATAATATTTATGTCATCTTAAAATTCTTTTGATGTTAATATTAAAAGTGCTCAACCAAAGGTTTATAAGCAGGATTGATGCAAACTGCTTTATACAGGTATGATAGACATACCTTCATACTCGACGTTTCCTCTAAATTAAATGGAACGGGAATGTTTGAAAGTGTAAAAAGGGTTTATTGGCAAATGGCAGTGATAAGGTACAAAAGGACCTTGACCTTAACTCGTCTCACCTAATATTAAGTGATAATAAGGGTGAAGGTAGAACGGCGCACTTCACCATGAGTCTTGAACTCAGGAAACCATTAGCGTATCTCCATCTGGTGGAACACAATAATGCTTCTAATATTGTTGTTATAGAGGGCTGAAAACCATTTCCACCACTACTTTAGATAACTCGCTACTTTCCCTAATTCGACACTTGGACTTCCATCGATTCGACTTTCCTGAATTTGGCTAACCAAACCAAGTACAGTCACGAGCATAACACTTAAAACAATGGAATAAGGGTCTAAACTAGTAAAAAATGTATACATATGAATGCTTGTGTCTGTACCACAATTTAAACGATCATAATTAAAAAAAAAAATCTAAATCATTTATTCAGTTTTAGCTACAAACAGCTCTTATGAACGTCGTCATTATGCCATCGGTTCGTAAGTCTATCTACTCTGGGCGGGAGATCTTGTACTGACAATAACCGGCAAGAAACTCAGCAAGTTTCCAGCTCTTTTCTCCCTTACAGCGTCATAATAAATATTGGAAAATGCCCTATCATAAAAGGACACTTTCCATCACAAATAAAAACACAAAATATATATAAATAAAAAATATATATAAATATATATAAATAAAAAAAACAAAAAAAAAACAAAAAAAAATGAAATATTTAAGTTTGCAAAAACATCATTTCAATCAATGTCAATCGCAATTAATCAAATACGGGACTTCGGGATATTAACAACTACGACACAAAAAAAGTTAGAATGCCTACTCTAACGCTTTACAATGATAACTAAAATTACGTTATCATTAAAATAACCACATTAAAACTGCATTTTGACACAAAACGAACTGCAGAGATATACAAGCACGTTCCGCGCACTCCACTGGATAAGCAGTAGTAAATAGGAAGTATTCCAATATTTTTTTTTATAAAACGAGCTGTGTGGCACCGCCTTAAAAAGCTAAGGGAGAAATTTTACAACAAAAGCCGTGGCTGCATGCGCAGTAAATGGATTTCCTGAAATATGAAACCGGTTTTGTTCGAGATCATCTGGCAGTGTGCGACGAGACTTTTTAATACAATGCATTCTGTGAATTACGGGAAGGAAAAGGGGGGAGTCTGGGAAGAGTGCGATTCTGGCTTAATTTGAAATGAGTTTTACTGTTAAGCCATTTGATTTTAACACTGACGCTGTATGGCTGAGAATTTTATAGCATATAGTTTTAATGTAATTATTAAACAACAACGGAAATAAAATGGTTGTAGCTTTGATTACATACACGTCTAATGTCTATATAATTCAAGGGTTGCAACTACATCACATTTTATTATTATTATTATTAATTATTGGAAATCTTTATACCTATATATAAACTAGCTGACCCGGCGGACTTCGTATCGCTTTGACAATTTCTATGTAAACTATACAATCAAATCGTTTCTATGACAACGAAACAAACAAATCGTGGATTTTTTTGTTTTGGAAAAAAAATGTTGGGATGGACCACCCTTATCACTTAGGGGTATGAAAAATAGATTACGACCGATTGTCAGACCTATCGAATTTATATATATAAAATTCTCGTGTCACATGTGAGTTGCCATACTCCTGCGAAACGGTTCGATCGATTTTTATGAAATTTTTTATGTATATTCGGTAGGTCTGACAATCGGTCGTAATCTATTTCTCATACCCCTAAGTGATAAGGGTGGTCTACCCCAAACTTTTTTTTTCCAATACAAAATGTTCCACGATTTGTTTGTTTTGTTGTCATAGAAACGATTTGATTGTATTGTTTACATAGAAACTGTCAAAGCAATACGAAGTCCGCCGGGTCAGCTAGATACATATAAAATCGAAAAATCGATCGAGCTGTTTCGGAGTAGTATAGCAATTCATATGTGACCGATGCAAGCGCAACCCGACTGTATAGCAGTATGAAACGAGGAAGAGGGGTAGTTAGCTCCAGCTACTGAATAGTACGGCAACGTCACCCAATATTTCTGGGAAATACCCACGCTCAAAAATGTCGCGGGTCATATAGACCCATCTGTGCGCTCACCGGGTTAACAAATTAATTAACAATGTTGTCTTTTAGTGTTAAATCAAATTCTACATAATGCACGGTAGTACTATTAGTTATTCTGTGATAATGCGTAATTGTACCCTTTAGAAAAACTATAAATTTTATTAGTTTAAGTAGATGATTAAATATTTAAATTTCATGATTTATTTTTAATATTTTAAATATCCTTCTTGAATAATAGGTAATAATAAAAATTAAAATCACAAGTAAAAAGTGAAAGTGACATTTAAAAAAATACAAAATTTATTTCGTATTTTTTTAACAAATACACATCACAATATTGGTATTTGTGCTTACCATGTAAATTGACAAATACTTCCAAATTCTGTCTCAAGTGTATTATTTTCATTTATATTCAACAGTTTTCAGCGTTTTTGTGCACTCTTAAAGCTATCTCGTTCGTAAAGCGGTCACTTAAAGCAAATTGTGGCATGAAAATGGAAAAGAGCTGAGCATGAGCGAAATAAATGTTTCCAAAAATATGTAAATCACTTATCTTTGGTAGTAGACGAACTCTTGTAGCAAGCAACGCAACGTCGCATTTTCACCGTTTCTGTGGTCTAGTTGTGGTAAGACCCAGGGAGTGCATTCTGTTGTTAGTTTGGCTAATGGTACGGCTTTTATTAAGTCAGCCTGGCAAGATTCCGCCATCTTATATATATAAGTCTCTCACCGTAACAACCATACACATTTCAGTTACACACACAAATACTTTACATTTACTGTACTTTTGATGATTTTACGAGGTAACAACCCATCGATCAAATGTACCTTCGAAGAAAAGACCCGTCGAGAAAGATCCTTCGAAGTAACGAGCCATCGGTGAAGTGTACCGTCGAGGTAGAGACATCGAGGTAACGTCATTCGAACTAGAGTATCAAACTCATGTAAGGAATTTGATACTTTAATTCTAGTATAAGGACCGCCTCGGTAGTCTAGACCAGCGGTCTTACACCCAAAGGTCCCAGGTTAGATTACTAGCGTTCATGATTGTTCTACCATCAACCAAACTGAGCACCAGTATTGTTGGTGATAGGGCTTGTTTGTCCGCCTAGCTAGGCTACCACCATCTTATCGTCGCCATAACATCTAGGTAAGAGCGCTTCCACCATATCGGGCTTATTATCACTTAACATCAAGTCAGATGGTGGATGGTGGTAGCTAGCCAGGCGGACAAGCAAGCCCTACCACCAACCAAACCGAGCACACAAACATGTACGCTAGGAATCGAAAGCCGGTGGTCTAGACCACAGAGGTGGTCAAAATCTTATCTTACATAATTGTTACGGTGACAGTTTCAAACAATGACGGTTGCTAACCAAGCGACCGCTAAACAATTTCCATTAGATTAATCAATCAGCTACATAATTAGCTTTACGATGTCTATTCAGCGTCTCAACTCCCGCTTAGAGGTACATGTCTGACAATTTCATTTTGTACGCATTTTATAGACAAAATAAAGCCTGCTTTACGACGAACGAGTGACAGAGTGGCTGTGAGGGCCTATTTGTTGATTTTAGAGCCTATCATTTGGACATGCCTTCTAAATAGGTCAGGGTTTTGAAGGTTTTATGGCGAAGATAAAAAATAATGTTTCCAAAGTTCACACTGTTAGGGAGTAGGCATGGCTTAACATCTTCAGCTAATAATATAACTAAGATAACTCAATTCAGTATGTGGTAAGGCCCCAGATTCCGTCTTGACAGCTACCACAGACCGAATACCACATCAGCAAAACGGATTCTACATAAAAGAACTCAGGTTTTAATTTCAAGTCCATAACTTTATCAGTAAATACAATTTTGAAAACTGCGTCAAAAAATATGAGAAACTTTTTAAGCCTTGACCTTTACTTAGCCATCTTACACTCTGATCCGAGTCGCTTAAATATTAAATTTTAATTTACATGTACCGCCAGTACTGGGTCCTAAATTATTCCGGTCTGACGTAACGGGATCTCCGGTAAAATGCATAAATTAGGGAGGTGGTCAACCACCAGAGTAATTAAGCTAATTAATCTTCTTGCACACATGTGAGTCATGTGTATACTGTTTAAAGTTTCGCCGCTGGACATTTTTGTTATGACGCAATCAAAGAAGGACAACCAATACAGACACAAATGAATTTTATTTGTTTTTAACCAGTGCCCAAAACAATTAAAATTCTTCTTGTCGCAGATGAGAAATTGATGGTGATAAAAAAGATTTTCCTTCGGAAATTGCTTAAGAGTGAACTACTGATTCTCGTTGGGTCCAGATCCTCGTCATCTAGGGTGACTCCGGACTACAAGATTGTCACAATTTGACGGTACAACTCTAAAAAAATTGTATACAAGATTGAAATTATAAAAAAGTTATATAATTAGATATTATAAATGTGTACTAAATCGTTATTTTAATTTATTTGTATTTGAAATAATTAATGGAATCAGGTGTTACTTTGCGGAAATCCATGGCATACAAAAATGCAATTGAAACAATATGTACTTAGTGTTAATTCCGCTAAATCACTCGTTTATCCAGCTTGGATGCAGTACGCAAGCGCCGCCCTCCCGCACGCAAAATATGCACATGCGGAAGAAACAATGGATGCAAGCAAACATGCACACCAACACCGATACCCGACACGTGTTCCGCCCCTCCACGGGGCATCCTCAAAATTAGAAATGGCAGGTCTTAGCTCATACTAACTAATATTACGACCTCCATAAAAACACGTCATCATCATTATGGCTGATAAACTCCTCCTCCTCCTTCTCCTAACCCACTGCTGGGCATAGGCCTCTCTTTGATTGTGCCATCCGCCTCGATCCTGCGCTACTCTGGGCCACGTGAAATCCACGGTCTTGGTTATATCGACGACCCATCTCGCCGCCACCTCTTACGCGGACCGCTTAAAGCAGCGCCCTATGGGCCCGTCAGTGGTACTGTACCCCGTGGAGGGGTCTACAGTACTGAAAACATTGGACGACACGAAAAGGCATTGAAGACCTCCATAGCCCCCGCCGCCTTAAATATCCAGGTTGACAAAGTTAGGAGGGTTGGTAACGCGGGTGTGGTTGTGCAGACTCGCACTGCTCGTGATTTGGAGCGGTTGAAAGCGGCACTACCAGACACCTTGAGAGCCAACGACGTGAAGGGACGATCACCGCTGGTAGTTATACGGGATCTTGAGGGGAAGGACCCAGACCTGCAAGAAGTCCTAAAGGCGGTCTATGACCAAAATTTCAGGGAGGACCAACAGTGGTCTCTGGAAAAAATAAAGGGCCAGTGTAGACTGGCCTTTAGGAAAAGCAGGCAGGGTTCATCGTACTCAGCAATGGTGTTGGCCTGTTCAAGCGAGCTACGGAAAGCATTGGTAAACAAGGGCCGACTGTACATCGGGTGGGAGGTGTGTCGCGTAGAGGACTTTACGACGGCCATCTGCTGCCCGAAGTGCTCAGCATATGGGCATGGTAGTGGTCGTTGCAGACAGGAGCGCCCAACTTGCTCCCGCTGCGGCGAAATAGGACATACGGGGGAGGATTGCAAGGCGGCAGCGCCGCGATGTGCAACATGCTACAGATTCGGTCATAAAGGCAGCGAGAGTCATACAACGGGGGCCAGGGACTGCCCGGCCCGTGTTCATGCAGAACGACGTATGGTGGACTCGACTGCTTATTAACGAAGCAGACTCAACCTCGCAGCGCCGAAAGTTCAAATATGGCTAAGAAGTGTACAGTCGGTCAAATAAATTTGGCGGGGGCAGAACTTGCCACACTCGAGCTGCCAATAGTCGCAGAGGCTCTGGGCTTGGACGTCGTTCTGGCTCAGGAACATTATCCCATAGCTCAGTCGGACGCCGCGAGCAGGTTTCTGCAGTGCAGCGACAAACCAAGGGCGTGTATATATGTTAGGCGCCAGGACCTCCCATGCGCCTTGCTACAACATCTGTCGACCACACACTGTACAGTGTGTCATGTACTTACCGACCGCGAAGGTGTATACATGGTGTCCGCGTACTTTCAGTACAGCGACGACATAGATGCGCACCTTGAACACCTTGGCATAGTGCTAGACTCCCTGAAAGGGAAGAAGGTGATAATAGGGGTAGACTCGAACGCGCACTCTCCGATGTGGTACTGCGAACCGCGGCAGTATACCGGACGTGGGCCAGACGTCACGCACCGCCGTGAGTTCATGGAGGCGTTTATCCTGGCCCGTGGACTAAAACTTTTGAACCAAGAAAGTCAACCGGCAACTTTTGCCACAGCGAATGGAGCGTCTAACATCGACCTCACACTAACTACAAGAGGCATCCCGGTGACGGGATGGAGAGTGTGGGAAAATGAAATTGAGAGCGACCACCGTCTCATTACGTATGAAGTGGCAAGTCAGGACACTCCGCGCGCACAGCCGCTAGAAGAGCCGATGAGACTTCGGGACTGTGGTGTGGACTGGCCACTCTTCGAGCGCCGGATACATGGGAGGGTGAGTAACATCAGGTGGAATCGCTCCGCCTCGTCTGTCTGTGCTCAATTCACCGCTTTGGTAGGGGGCACCGCAAAGCAGACACTCGGGGTGGCGAAAACTAGGAACTCGGACGGCGGAAATGAATGGTGGACAGCCGATCTCGATCGGCTGCGCTGCGGCAACAACAGACTGCGTAGAGCCTGGCAATCGACTCGAAGGGCCGGGGGGCCTGCCGAAGCCGATGCCAAGGAGCGTTTCCATGCGCATAGGAATATTTACAGGGATTCAATGGAGGAAGCGCAACTATTGCATTTAAGGAAAGTCGCTAGTTCCGGAAACCTGGACCCTTGGGGCCAGGCCTACCGAGTCGCGAGTGGGAGGACACGTCCTCCCCGTAACGTAATCAATGGCACGAGATTCGCCGAAGGACATGCTGAAAGTGTGGATGAGGCCATGCACAGCCTTATGTATGCTCTTTGTCCGGACGACGATTTGTCGAAGGACACGCAGTACCACAGGCAAGTGCGGGTTATGGCCTCGTTGACACCGTCAGGAGTAGATGCGCCGCCTCCAACCGACGACATTATTGCGAGGATAGTCAGGGATCTTCCCAACACTGCCCCGGGTATCGATGGGATTACCGCTCGTATTATTGGACATACATGGGCAGCCGCGTCGGTGGAATTCTCTGAAGTGTTTAGGCGATGTGTTCGTGAGGGGACTTTTCCGGATGTGTGGAAGGACGGCAGGCTGATTGTCCTCCCGAAAGGGAACGGCAAGCCGCTTTCCGACCCAAAAGCATATCGCCCCGTCACCCTGTTGCCGATCCTAGGTAAGATTTTGGAACGCGTAATGTTGAAATGCGCCCCGCAAATAACGGTTAGCTTATTCACTCAACGGTTAGCTGGTTCACTCGAGGCCGGTCGACGGTGTCTGCGCTGAAAACCATTTTCAGTGTAGCCAAGGAGAGCACGTCGAAGTACGTACAGGCTGTGTTCCAAGACATTTCTGGGGCCTTCGACAACGCCTGGTGGCCAATGATCATGCTCAAGGTGAAGCGCGGGGGATGCCGCCTAACATCTATAAGATGTTGGCGGACTACTTCGTGAATCGCCGTGTGGGCCTTTTCGTGGGAAATCGGGTTGTGTGGAAGGCTGCAACGATGGGTTGCCCGCAGGGATCGGTGTTGGGACCGACGCTCTGGAATGTGCTAATGGACGACTTGCTTCGGCTCCCGCTTCCTGGGGGGGTTAGCATAGTGGCGTATACCGACGATGTGACGATCCTTATAGAATCGGCATCCCGGGCGAGCATAGAGACTACAACATCTACTGTCTTAAAGCTCGTTGATGACTGGGGGGTCCGTAATAGACTGGACTTTTCCCCTGCGAAGTCGGTGACTATGACAGTCAGGGGTAAGTTCCAGAGACCACCCATAATCAGGTTCCGTGGGAATTCTATTCGGAGCGTTGCCTCGACCACGGTGCTAGGGGTGGTGGGCGACTCGAGTCTCTCGTTCGCGCAGCATGCGGTGTCGATAGGGGAGAGGGCGGCAAATTGCTTTGGCAAGATGTCGAGAGTTTCGGCTAGCTCTTGGGGAATAAGGTACAAAGCGCTACGCGTGTTGTACCAGGGCACTTACATCGCCACGGTAACGTATGCTGCGGCATGTTGGTACGAGCGGGCGTCCCTTCACGTTGTGCGGAGCGCGCTGTTGCGCACCCAGAGACCCGCCTTGATCCTTCTGACCAAGGCGTATCGCTCGAAGAGCTCTGCTGCCCTGCCAGTTCTGGCGGGGGTGCTGCCGGCCGACCTCGAGGTAATCCGGGCGGGCGGACTAGGTGAGGCGCGTGAGTCCGCGACCAAGGAGGAGCTTCGTGGTGCCAAACTCAGGTTTGCTGAGTCCGCTGCTGCCGCTTTGCAGGAGCGTTGGGACACGTCGGACAAGGGGAGGGAGCTGTATCAGTTCTTCCCGGATGTGAGGGCTCGAATCAAGGCAACTTGGATCGAGCCTGACTATGAAACCTCGCAGCTGTTGTCGGGACATGGGTGTTTTAGGGGTAGGCTTCATCGGATGAAGCTTACCGAGGTGGACAGGTGCTACTGTGGGGAGAACTGCGTGGAGGACGCACACCACGCTCTGTGGGAGTGCACTTTGTACAGTGTGGCACGTAGGATATTATTAGATAATGTGATGGTGCTGGAAGTAGGTCCGGTTTATTACTGTGACCTCGTTGGATCGGAGGCGAACTTCAGGCGGTTTAGAGACTTTGCGCGCGAATGGCACAGGATTCGGAGTGGACTGGAGAGAGAGAGAGGCGGAGAGAGAAGACCGTAGAACGGGAAGAAAAGACGCTGTGAGAAGTAGCCAGTAGTGGTACCACTGTTGGGTGGGCACGGAACGGCTTGGGGGACACCGAAGGCGTTTCTGTGTACGTCCGCCCCAGAATGGGGAGAGGGACCATAGGGACAAAGGACAAAGATAAGCATAATTTGTAGGGAGTGAAGAAGTGCGCGCGGTGGAGTCCATTCCGCGCGCATCTCCCGCGCTTCGGCCTGTATAACCTAAGGGTTGAGTCAGGCCATGGGTGGTTGGTGGGTTTGACCCATCTCGCCGGTGGACGTCCCCTTTTTCTGTAACCGTCTCTTGGCCACCATTCAGTCAGCTTTCTGGTCCACCTGTCGTCACTTCGTCTGACCAAGTGTCCCGCCCAATTCCACTTGAGCCTCAATATCCGCTCGCTGGCATCTTGGACTTTAGTGCGCTTGCGGATTTCGGTGTTGGGGACGTGGTCCAAACATCCATGCCCCTCTGTGCAACACTAATTTTGTGCATAGCTTCCCTAGTCAGGCGCCATGTCTCAGCAGCGTACGTCAGACGATACGTCAGAGGATGTAAGAAAAACATGTACCACAATACAATATTATTTTACTTACTCATGTGGCACAACCACACCACACCGTCGCGACAAAAGGTGGTCAAACTGTGGTTACGTGTGAATAGTGTCGCTGCGGCTACTTGCGGTTGCGGTGTGTTACCTACAAAATGTTTGAAATCAACTATTAATTTTCATAGAAATTAGCGCCCGCCCACGTGTTATGGTTGTGGTTTGGTTGTGGTTGTGGTTGTGGTGGTGGTGGTGGTTGTGGTACGTGTGAAACAAACCTTATTATTTAGCCGTAGTCTCACCCCAGGAGGTGTAGTTTAAAACAAGATTTCCCGATCAGAAATATTTCAAATTATATTATTTATTCAGCTTCAAGTTAGATTATAAGTTGTCGAACTCGGAATTCATGAATGTTTAAGCTACAGATAAAACTGAACTTTTGCAGGCCAAGTTAAACTTCGGGAGCTGCTCAATATAAGTTCTTGAGCAAAAAGAAAAAAAGTCTTTGCCAATGTTTTTTTTTTTATGTTAAAAGGAGGCAAACGAGCAGGCGGGTCACCTGATGGGAAGCAATCACCGCCGCCCATGGACACCCGCAAAACCAAAGTAATCGCGGATGCGTTGCCGACCTTGAGGAAGGAGTTGGATCTTGAGGAGGGAGTAGGAATTGGGAGGGGGGAGGGGTGAGAGATGGCCTCCGGTACTTTTACTGCCTCCGGTACTTTCACTCACTGGACGAAACACAACAGCAACGAGTGCCGTTGTTTCACGCCGATATTCTGTGAGAGGGTGGTATTTCGCCGTTTACGTACATACCTTTTTGGCATTTGAAAATATTGATTTGAATAATTTTCTTGATTCGGATATAGGTTTAATTGAAAAAAAAAACAACTTTACAAGTAGGTATGATATAATTATCAAATTCTTCTTCTTCTTGCAGTGCCTCTCCATAACTGGAGGTTGGCCGTCAGCTCAGCGAACTTCTCCTTTTAAGCGTCAAGCGAAATAGGTCTTCAACCATGGCAATGCTGTCTTCTCGGATGTTTCATAGCCACGATTTTTTCGTCTTCCAGTTCGTCGTTTGCTTTCTTTGCCCATCATTATCAGCTGGAGAAGTTGGTATCTCTCATGCCGCAAGACATGGCCAAGATATCCAACTTTTCTTTTCTTAACGGTCTGCAATAATTCACGACTCTTGCCAATTTATTATATAAGTACCTACGTATATCTAAAATTAAAATATGGTTTGAAAAAACAATAAGTAACTGAAAGGAATTAATAAAATTAAAGGCAATAAAATTATTTTTAATTAAAAAAAATAGATTTATATGTCATCCTTGAGCTTGATTCTGATACTTTAGAAGTTCCAGAATCGTGTGAAACGTCGTCCAGAAAGTGTCCTAATTTTGACTTATAGTGCCTTACAAATAAACAAAAAATAAGGTCCGAATAGATATTCCGTGTTTTGTCTCTTTTACTCTTATTTGAAATGACGTTTACATGACAGGAACAAAACACGGAATAACTATTCGGACCTTATTCTTTGTTTATTTGTAAGGTACAGAGACTATAAAAAATTTGCGTTTAGTGCGAATTTTATCACTACCTCACCTGTAGTTTAAAGAGGATGTGGACTCCCGTTAAGCATGCTTACTTAGAAAGATCCTACTCCAGCCTTGTAGGGATGCAATTTATAACGTTCAGGAATGGCAAAGCAAGCAAGGAGTTCCGCTCCTTAGCTTTCGCATTACAAAAGGGTCAGCAAAGCGCTTCGTGCATATAGTTAGAATATCATCATCATCATCAGCTCATTTTATGTCCTCACTGCTGGGGCACGAGCATTCCCTAAGGAGAACGGGCCATAAACCACCACGCGGGCCCAGTGCGGATTGGAGGTTGCTAACGACAGCTAATGCAGCCGGGACCAACGGCTTTACGTGCCTTCCGAAGCACGAAGGAGCTCGAGATAATAAATTTTTGGTCACCCATCCGATGACCGGCCTATGCAAAAGTTACTTAACCTTAGCAATCGCAGACCGGGTGCGTCAACCACTGCGGCGTCGAGCTCCTCAATAAATAATAGAAATAATGTTTATAAAGTTTAAAATATGAAGCTCGGGAGTAACATAGAATGCGTCGATACACACGTGCGCATCAGACAACTGGCAAATTTCCTCAATAGATTTAATCTTTATGTCTATTACAGACGGAGCGGTGAAATTCGGCGAGACATCCATAAAAATACTGTAACGATGAAAAATGTCGGTCAATAATGCACAGCAAACTGTTTCTTCGGTTCTACGAGTATTTCAAACCACTAAAACAAACATCAAGCTTAGATAGAACGCTCTTTAACCGTTCGAAGTGTATTTTTTAGATCAAGAAAATTACTGCAAAGCTATTACCTCTTTTACTTGCGAGTACGTCTGCACAATTTTGCCCCATAAAATTCAAGTGTGGGTATAAAATTCAAATGGTACGGATAGTGGGCGCACAATAAAAATTCAAAGGCCAATACGAATGCTGAGTTGGACGTTATGAAATTTAACAGTGCTACACAATAAAGAAAAGAAATTTCTCACATTTCGAACTTCAATTCGAAGATTTTGAATATCCTGTGTATCCGGATGTGCCCCAAAGTTAACTTTGAACGCTTAGCATACCGGTTCTGTCATCAGGTTGGATATTGGACAATATCGAGGTTGCAATACGATTAAGAAGCTCTTTAGAATAATATCAAAGTCAATGTCAAAGTCAAATATTTTTTATTCAAATAAACTTTAAAAAAGTGAAATGTTTATATATATATAAAAAAATATTAGACTATATTTATTTTCTTTCTTAAAACTAGATTTTTACAATATTTATAAAAACAATAAAACATTATAAAAACCTAATCCTAGAGTACCGCCAGCAGCGAGGCAGGGCCCAAGCTACCGGTGGTCAGGGCTGCAGAGTGAGGAACCTTCTGACAATACGTGCCGTGTCAAGGAGTACTGCCTTTTGCATCTGACCCTTGACCCAACCTTTCAGCGAGAGCCTGGTGGCCTCTAGGTGTTGATCGAGATTTTTATTTAATTTTTTTTTTTTTTTAAAGTGCTTTTGACCCATTCAGGACGTCTATTTTTTAGCTGTGGAGAAGAATGGGCGCAAGAAACTCCACAGCTTTAATAAAAGTTTACATACTTGTAGTTGAACAGAATAACAGATCTTTAGTTGTAGGTGTCCTCTATTGCATAATTTTATGTAAAAATATACTTATATAAAGATGTTGAGGATTACTTGTCTTTGTCATTTATTTCTTTTTAATGAATGATTTATTTTATTAACGTCATGCTATTAAATCATTATAACAAAATGTCAGAATCGAAAAACAAAGTAAACATCTAGAAGGGTAAAAAATAATTTACCTCAGCACTCACGCTGTTCAATTTTACGAACATAATTGCGGCGAATTACTAACCAACCTTTTCCTTCTTCTTCTTAGGGTGCCTCTCCCAATAGTGAAGGTTGGCAGTCAGCTCTGCATATTTGGTGCTGTCCTTGGCAAGGCAAAAGAGTTCATATTCATAAATTATTTTTTGTTTAAAACACACACCACAATGTACCATATACATTGTGGTGTTATACATAGGTTCGTGAGTCTCACATATTTCAGTGGCACTCGCTATTCCCGTCCTCTACTGAATGTTCCGTAACAACGACTTCTGTGACCAGGTCTTCTCTTTCGTTCGTGAGTCCCACATATTTCAGTGGCACTCGCTATTCCCGTCCTCTACTGAATGTTCCGTAGCAACGACTTCTGTGACCAGGTCTTCTCTTTCGTTCGTCCCACATATTTCAGTGGCACTCGCTATTCCCGTCCTCTACTGAATGTTCCGTAGCAACGACTTCTGTGACCAGGTCTTCTCTTTCGTTCGTGAGTCTCACATATTTCAGTGGCACTCGCTATTCCCGTCCTCTACTGAATGTCCCGTAGCAACGACTTCTGTGGCCAGGTCTTCTCTTTCGTTCGTGAGTCTCACATATTTCAGTGGCACTCGCTATTCCCGTCCTCTACTGAATGTTCCGTAGCAACGACTTCTGTGACCAGGTCTTCTCTTTCGTTCGTGAGTCCCACATATATCAGTAGCACTCGCTATTCCCGTCCTCTACGGAATGTTCCGTTGCAACGACTTCTGTGACCAGATCTTCTCTTTCGTTCGTAAGTCTCACATATTTCAGTGGAACTTGCTATTCTTGTCCTCTACTGAATGTTCCGTAATAACGACTTCTGTGACCAGGTCTTCTCTTTCCAGCTACTTTTCCCATCATGATAAGTTTCAAGAGTTCGTATCTATCGTGCCTAAGACTTTAATTTAAAGTATTTCATAAAACAGTCGAAGTAGTTGTAACTGAAAATACTCTTTCTTAAATCATTTCCAGAACTTATTTCCACCAAAACACAAAAAAAGAAAATCTACAACAACAATTACACTTCGTTTCCTCGAATTGTAATTCTCGTGCCCATAAGTTTATAAACGAAGTCGGTCAACAAATTATACTGAATAAAACCCATTTGTGATATGGAACAAACAGGAAGGGAGCCGCGATCGTTCGATACACAAGTTTTATTAGTTCGACACGCTCCCTATACGTGCTGTGGCGGGACTGTTTATTGTTATAGTATCTGTCGAACTTTCTTTTGATAAAGTCCGATTGAAAGATACGACGAGTTCGATTTAACACACTTTAGCATTTATTATTCATTTTGGAGCTCGATGGAGCAGTAGTTAACGTGCTTGTTCTGCGATTGCTAAATTTAAGCAGTTTTTGCAAAGGCCTGATAGGATAGGTGACCAAAAATTTTTTCATCTCGAGCTCCTCCGTGCTTTGGAAGGCACGTAAAGCCGTTGCGTTGGTACCAACCACTAATGGGCACTGGACCCGCATGGTTTGTGGTCCGTTTTCCTTGTGGTGTTTCAATCATATAGGATACTATATCATAATAGGATACTATATCAGGATACTATATCATATAGGATACTCATATAGGATACTATGTTAATTTTTAGTTAATAAGTCCTAAGACTTTTTATATGTAAGACTAATCTTATGTACCTATTTTTGTGATGGAAAAAAAAACATATTTTTATTTATTATTATTATAATCCATAGGAAAGGCTCATGCCCCGGCAGTGGGGATACAAAATGACCAGGTGATCATGTATGTGTTGCATCGGAATTAATTCACTTTGAAAGCTCTTGAAATACTTGGACGCCCAGGTAACCACACTGCCATAGAACAATTGAATTTTGAAAAAATTGTTAACTATCAAGGTATAGATAACAATTTTAATCTATCTGAAAATAGAAATTCACTGCCTATCTGAAACCGTGTTTCAGTTATCCTAAAAATATCTCTGAATAGTGTTTGAAACCCTCTTTGTTTCCAGCTGTAACGATTTATGCTTTTAGACTGGTTTGAAGCTATTGAAATGGTTTCACCGTGGTTTCAACAACAAAAAGAGGTTAAAACCGTGCTGTGGAACGAGATTGCATTGTTATTTAAAAAAATAAACATTGATTTATTTATTTATTTATTTATCTGGGGACACGGCAGTGCCGCCAAGTCGTTTAAAAAAGCGGCACGGCTGTACCATCCTTTTTTCGAAACAGTTCAGGCCATTTTCGACCCTATACCTTCGCTGTGGAAAAAACTAGAAGCTTGAATTTTCAGTAACCAAGCAGGCATTGTATAAACACGGTATATTTCAATTTTTTCTTTTGTTTTCGGCTTTGCTCACGTGAGTAATATATAGTAGATTGTACAACAAGAGCATAAAACGAGCCATTTTACCCGAGTCGTGCATATAGCCACCCGAGCCGGTACGGCGAGGGTGGATAGTCACGTCGAGGGTAAAATGGGTTTTATACTCGAGTTTTACACTCTGCTTGTCACTTCGAATGCAAGAAAATAAAACAAGCCGCAACACAACAAAAGCTAGTTTTTAGTTTTGTTTGACAAATAATTAGCTTCCTGCTACACAATTTTTCTTATTATTTTTTTTTAATTTTCAACTATGTGTTCGACTATAGTCTGAGCCGTAATGCCAAGTTATTATAAATATTTGCGTTATATTTTTTTTATGTAAATGCACGCGCGTATTAATCGTAAATTTGTATTTAGATAGTAATACATAGATATGTTGAATTAAATTAAGATATAACCTAAGTGTCATAAAAATATATCAATTAAGTTAAGGTGTGTTTAATTGTGTATGTGGCTGTAAAGCCTAATTGCCTTAGTCTTAAAAGAAGAAATTACTTTATGCACAAGAGCATAAAAACACATTTTATGCAGCCTTCTCTCGACATAAATAACAACTTTACGAGCATGAGAAGTGAAAATTATGTTTGTTCTGTTTCTTCCTTCAAACGTGTAGGAATCAGTAAATGCGTGATGTTTTGCGCGCGATTTCCATACAAACTTTCCACCCCTATTTCACCTCTCTAGGGGAGGTTTTTCGAAAAATGCTAAAACACAACCGTCATTCTTCATTTTTGTTGAAAAATCTAAAGATCGATTAAAATATCAATTTTGATAGTTATTAATTTAAAAAAAAAAACCATATTCCCTTTTTTACTAATTTAAAAAAAAAATAACAAAATTCCTGGGAAAATCATTCTTTAATTCTTTACAAGAGCCCAAATACCAATTTTCATGTATTTTACTTCAAAACTGACGGACTTTCGTACAAACTTTCACTCCCTATTTGACCCCCTTACGGTGTGATTTCCGTAAAATCCTTTCTTAGTAGCTGATTACGTCACTCAATTAACCTACAGTCCAAATTTTGTCTAATTAGCTTCAGCGGTTTAGACTCGGCGATGATGAGTCAGTCAGTCAGGACAAGTCATTACATTATTATGTATATAGATTTCATTCAATTTGAACCAGTAGTGGTTTAAGAATTATAACTAGTCAAAGTTTCTTAATTTTGTCACTCACTCACTCACTGACTGACTGACTGACCGATCATCAAAACTCTAAGGCACTCCTAGCAGACATAGAAGCTTTAATTTAGAATACTATTAATGTTCGGTGTATAAATCAAGAAAAAACTAAAATATTTTGCAATTTCGGCAAAACACTAACTGCATAAATAACTTTGTAGTCCTATATAAATATACAGGATTATAAAGTTACATTTGCAGTTAATGAATTAGTGTACCTGTATAATGTATAATATAATGGAATAATAGGTGTAGATAGGTACCTTGATGGTATTGGACAGGAAAAAAAGTATGACTATCTACAAAAAGTAGTGAGATTCCATCAAAACAAACTTGTACAAAAAAAACAATCTCGCAACTCAATAATTCTTCTACCGTAAAATGTTGTGAGATCCATGTTATACCAAGTCACTTAATTTATTCAGTTCCTACTTATGGGACCTTCTGTCTTAGGTTATTACGTAATTAGCTAACCTAACAACATCATAAAGTGACCATATCAATATTAAAAATCTTTTATGTTCTAAATAAACACATTGACTTGGCCATCGCATGAAAACACAATGTATCTCACAAGTAGTACATAATTATATTAAATTAGATTGTTTAATGCGATTGCTAAGTAAATCTATTTATTTTAAACGTAAAAGATATTTAATATTGATATCATTGATATGGTCACTTTATGATGTTGTTAGGTTAGCTAATTACGTAATAACCTAAAACAGAAGGTCCTTTATGTAGGGACTGAATTAATTAACCGACTTGGTATTACATGGATCCCACAACTTTTTACGGTAGAAGAACTGAGTTGCGAGACTGGTTTTTGATGGCTTTATTTATACAGAAAGGCACAATAACGGACATCAGACAGAGAAAACTTACACTAATTACATTTACAAAAAAAAAAATGTATATGCTTGTGCCCAATTTGAATTGTGCACAAGATTTACCAAAATAGTAGACAAAAATAAAAGAAATATTGTTTTTATTAAAATTTTAAAAAAATGTAAGTATAAACTATTCTAATAAAAAAGGACGACGTATCCGACTTATCCGACAATATTTCTACATTTAAGCATTAAACCACCTCTTTTTTACTTTTTTACACAATCTACACGCCTGCAAATCAGACTAGCACAAACTGGTAAACCTCTTCAATAGCCTCTTCAATAATATTATCGCCTCTGTGGTCTAGTGGTTAAGAACACCGGCTTAGTTCCGGCTGGGTTCGATTCCCAGCGGGGGTACATGTTTGTGTACTCGGTTTGGTTGGTGGTAGGGCTTATTCGTCCACCTGGCTAGTTACCACAATCTCATCTAAATAAGTCGCCATAACATCAATGTTTGTAGCATTGTTGTGTTCCGACAGCTGGAGATAAGATAGCCAGTGTCTCACTAGTTGAGGATCCTGGGTAAGGTACGCTTCCATCATTGGCCTTATCATCACATCATATCAGGTGAGATCAAGGCACTGTGCTTACCCGTAAAATATATTTAAAAAAAATAGACTTTAATTTTATGTCTATTGCTTGAATGAACATTTAGTTATGAAATTTTACAGTTCTATACATAATAAAGCTAAAGAGGGTCGAAAGTCTGTACATGGAAGATATTAAAAAAGATTGGCTGGGGATACTTAGAATCGATAACAGAACACGTTCCAACAGTTTTTAGAATTTTTGTCTGTTTATCTGTTTGTCTGTTTATTTGACCGGGCACCACGTGAAAATGGCTGAACGGATTTGAATGAAACTTTTCTTTAAACCGAATATATTTAAATACATACTTATTGTACAAAAGGAACACCCACACCCGAAACAATATAGATAAACAGGTATTTCTAAATTGATCCGACCGGGGATCGAACCCGGGACCTCAGAGATAGCGACACCATGAAAACCGGTGTGCAAGCCGCTCGACCAAGGAGGTCGTCAAACTGTTTAAGGAATCTCTTTATTCAACTCTTATTACATATATTTATTGCATATATTTTAACTTATTACATATGGTATGTAAACTAATTACTTCATTCATATCATCATCATCTCAGCCAAAGACGTCCACTGCTGGACAAAGGCCTCCCCCAAGGATATGAGGGGTATTTGCCGTAATCGCCACGCTTGGCAGGCGGGTTGGCGATCGCAGTAGGTTGAGGGTAACCTCAGAGAGATGCTGCTGCCCATCCTCTGGAATGGTCCCTTAGTCGGCTTTTACGACACCCACAGGAAGAGATGGGGTGGTGCAATTCTTTATCCCCGGCACCACACAGGGATCATTCATATCCATCAACTAAAATCACAACCATTTAGTCCGCCACATTCTTATTAACGTTCATAATTTCAGTTGAAAGCGTCGCTTTGTATGGTCGAGCAATATTATTTGAGTTTCGTCTAACGCTTGTGGTTTAGAGCTATAAATCAACGTGTGTAGGCTGATACTTAAATTTATACAAATGTGCGCTTAATTCGTTATACACGGCACTGTGGAAATGCAAATGTTAAAGGTGTGTTACAAACTTGAGCGGCGATGTATGGTAATAGTGCGATTGCGTCGTCATTTCGATTTTTGTAAAGTACCCCCAGGTCGCTAGCAGAAGGTTGGTGATGAGAAATTTCCCCAAAATTAAAATATAACCGAATAAATGTCGGTACAGTGGGCACAGGGGCGTGTAATGGAACATCAAATACCTCAAAAAACCGCAAATCCCAGACTGGAATGGATGTTAGAAGAAATTAAAATTACGTCACATTTGTCTGTCTGACTTTGTTTATTTTAGGTTTGATATAAAGGCTAAGGCTGTTGTATGTTGTTGGTAAAGGTATGTTGCCTTTATTGAACTTTTATGAACCAATAGGTAATCTAAGCATTTTCATTCCAACAACGGTTGATATTTCGGAACGGGCGTGGCAGCCTGATTGCAAATATGGGTAGGTTCTTGGTGGGAAAGTGAAGAGTCGTGTCTGCGGTTTTGTTTCATTTTCTAACATTTGTGTTATGTCGAATATTAATGTGAAATAATGGTGGATTATTAACCGTTAAGTGTTCGTGAGTGTGCATGACTGTTGGCAAATGAAACAAAACAGTGTAACGTCACTTTTCAAATTCTCTCAAGAAGTCCGCGTGAGGAATTAGTTACCCCACATCTTTACTGAGATACTCAAGGGGTTGGCGGGGTATATCATTTCTCACTTTCCATTTCTATTATCATTCATCATCATCATAAAGGAAGGAAATATTGTTTATTTATGTATTATGTAAGAAAAATTATTTCATTGGTCAAATGCTAGTGAAAAACCATAAAAAAAATTTTGGGTAGGTACAGTCACGAGCATTAACACTGTACACACGTTTGCACATCATACTACCACTAACTGTCATATTTCCTCAATAGACTTTCATCTTTATGTGTATGGGATATGGTTGAATATTTATTGAAGAAATTTGTCAGTTTTGGCATAAGAATAAACAATAACACAGTAGAACCACAGTATTACCACAGTATTACCACAGTATTACCATTTCATACAGTAGGGCATCGCCTTTGACGTGGGGCGATGCCGCCGCCCGCGTAGGTATCTACGCAATCGTTCGCCGATATGCAATGGTTGTCACAAAATTCGAAATCAAATAATCGTTAATATTTTTATTACATAATTATTTATTATCAAGAATAAACTATATACATATTTTCAAATGTAGCACTGCTAAATTAACGTGAAGGTTTATTTTTAGATTTCAATTTTCTATTATCAAAACAATATAATGAATTCGCATTCGGATTGCTTAAAAAATGAAAAAAAAGAAACCAGCCAAAATAAGCTAAATCTTAAATATAAACCCTAAAAAATAGGTGAACATAGAATCAGGTGGTTTCGCATTTCATTTTTTTTCCAGTGCAGGGCGAGGTCGAGGTTTGATGACCTATTAACTTAGCCTCACAAGGCGCATTAGAGTTATGTAGATTGTAAATAGGTAAGTTCATAATGCAAACAAAGTTGTCAGGATTGCGTTGAATGCAATGATTCATTTCTTTTTCACGTAGGTTCGCGTAAGTGCTCTTTTCCAAATTTACCGCAATGTATTTAGATGAAACAATAGTCAAAGTTTCGTCTTTCATAGGCAGTGGTATGACTTGATATATTATGTAATCTTCGTCACTCGCTAGCGGTATATGAATCTCGAACATAAAATGACTGTTGGTAATGCGAGGTCTCACGTAAAGTAACTTGTATAAATCTCTTATGTCGTTTTGCATGTTGTGTACCGGTAACGCCAAATTTTTGGGTAATCTTCCAGATATTCTATCCAGTTGTGTAATCAAAGTGACTGGGGTGAGTAATTGAACATTCATGTGGCCTTTGTAGATGTCGACTAGACTGTCGTAGAGAGTTTCTTGAATTCTCTTTAGGTTCGTAAGAAGTAGGTACGCTGTGAGCGAAGCTGAGCTTAAAAAACTTGTCGCCATAGTTATTTCTATTTCAGACTCGATACTTGCTAATCTCACGTCAGTTTGGTTCATGAAGTCATTGATGACGGTGAATTGCCGATTAATGTTGTTTTCATTCCTTTTCAGAGTCTCGTTTTCCAGCTCGACGATAGAGGTCTGGTTTTTTATGAGTTCAAGGAGATGAGCTTCATTGTTTTGTACAGCTTGTATGTCGGATTGGTATTGGTCTGCAAATCGCTGATCGAGTATTCCAAATAGGTTGTTCGCCACATAACCTACACCATCGATCAATCCACGTTTGTTGCGACCAGAAAGTTGTTTATGCGGGGCCAAAAGAACGTTGTTGTAGTAGTTTAAGGTTTCCATTTCATGGTAAAGTTGTTGAAGTGTCGTTTTGCAGTATCTTGGATCTATTTTTTTGCATATGGTTTGGAGTTCTTGCAGATAGTTTTCCAGCTTTTCAATCCCAGTCCAGTATGTGGTGAGATTATAGTACATTAGCAGCCTCCATTCATCATGAATCAGTTGTACCTTTCCAATGGTGTCATAATATATGGGGCGTTCTCTTCCAAGGTTGATGACGTTAATGTTTTCTTTTGAGTCTTCAATGGTTGAGCCGTTTGATCCCATCATCAGCGCAAATATAGTAAAGAGCGTAGTTATATAGTAAATAAATTATTTTTTCTTGAATGTCTTGAGTTAGGTGTGGTATATGTACAGTTGACCTGGTTACAGTCTATATTTGCAGAATCGCTCGTTTGCTTGCTGTCAATTTTGATCGGTAGTAGTGACAGTTTTGTAATGGGTCGTTTTACAATACCAACTTGGGTTTTTATAGTTGTGACTCGTACGTGATTATCGCTGCCGGGATGAACTTCGATCACTTTACCCATGGCCCACTTTCCTGGGGGTAGATTATTTTCTCTTATTAGAACAATATCACCCTTTTTAATGTTTTCTGTTGGTTTTCTCCATTTACTGCGTGCTTGTAAAGTAGTTAAATAGTCATTAGACCATATTTTCCAGAATCGTTGGTACATGTGTTCTGTAAGTTGCCATCTCTTTCGTAAGTTAAAATATCGATCATCTTCATAAATCGATATTGGTAGCGTCATAGTAGGACTGCCGGTAATAAAGTGACCAGGAGTTAGGTAATGATGAAATTCTTCAGGGTCTTCAGTGAGGGAGCATAGTGGCCTTGAGTTCATACAAGCTTCTATTTTTGACAGTAGTGTAGAAAACTCTTCGTAAGTCATCTTTTGCTCTCCTTGTAGCCATGCCAGCACCACTTTGGAGTCACACCAAGCCCATGTTGTTATGTTGAATCCCTTTAGTGCTTTGTTGACTTTGTCAATTAGCCGTGACAATAATAGTGCACCGCAAAGTTCAAGTCGGGGCATCGACAATTTTTGTGCGAGTGGGGCAACCCTAGTCTTCGCAGTAAGTAGTGTAATAATTGGTTGCCCCGAGTCATTTATTGTTCGTGTGTATATTACGCAAGAGAAGGCCTTTTCACTGGCGTCACAAAAACCGAATAGCTCAATATTGTTATTATGACTTCAGATCCATCTTTTAAGTTTAATCGTTGTTATCTCTGGTAGTTCATTTTTCAATTTTTTCCAATGATTTTGTATGTCCATAGGTAGCGGATCGTCCCATTCTAATTGTTCAATCCATACACGTTGAAAGATAAGTTTCGCTGTTATAGTTATTGGTGACAGCCATCCCATTGGATCATACAGTTGAGATATTTGTGAAAGAAGCGTTCGTTTAGTTAGACTTTTCTTAGAGTTTTCTTTTATTTTCCAGTCAAATGTGAAAGTATCTGAGTTAGAATTCCAGCCTAGTCAAGAGTTTTCATAGAATCTTCCTGTTTAAAATTAAAATTGGATTTCGCAATTTGATCTTTACTAAGTTGGTTTAGTAATTCTGTGTTGTTACTAGACCACTTGCGTAGGTTCATGCCTCCGTTCCGTAATAGTTGTATGAGATCTGATTGTAATATTTTGGCGGTTTCTAGATTGTTATGCCCGCTAATGACATCATCAACGTAACATTCATCGTCAAGTATTTTTGCTGCATCAGGATATTTTTGCCTCTCGTCTATAGCGAGCTGTTTCAGTGTTCGCATCGCTAGCCACGGAGCGCATTTAGTACCGTATGTAACAGTACATAGAGCGTATTCTTGCAACTTTTCGGCAGTGGAGTTGCGCCAAAAAATTTTTTGAAGATCTTGCTGGTCTTCGTCATTCCAGATGCATCTGTACATCTTCTCGATGTCAGCGGTAAAGACGTATCTATAACTCCTCCATTTAAGGATTAGATCTTGAATGTCCTTTTGTAGGTTCGGGCCCTTTTGCATCAAACTATTCAAACTCTTTCCATTCGAATTTTTCTGTGACGCATTGAAAACAACTATTAGTTTTGTTGTTGAAGAGCTTTCCCTTAGTACGCCATGATATGGAAGGAATCATTCATTGTTGTTGCTATGTGACGTAATTTGTGACGGCGGCGTTGGTTTCATATGTTTTAATTGTAGGTACTCCTGCATAAAATCTTTGTACATAAGCGATAGTTTCTCATTTTTTTTCAGACGTTTTTCTAATTGTAAGTATTGCGAAATAGCAGTTGGTTTTGATGTTCCGAGACTTTCTTTGTAGTTGTGACACATGGGCATTTTTACTATATATCTTCTATCGGATCTCCTTTTAGTGGTTTCTTTGTAGTATATCTCGCACTGATCTTCTTGACTGATGTCCGCGGAGCTTAGGGTTATGTCTTCACTCTCCCAGTATCTGGATAAATCAGGTATGTCCACTAGAGTTGCGTGGCAGTGGAAAGTGTTAAGTTTTCCACACAAGATCCACCCCAAGTGAGTGTGCTGGGCAGTAGGCGAGTTTTGGTCCCCTTTCAGGACTCCATCTAGAATGATGTCAGAGTAAACTTCAGCTCCAAGTAGGAGATCGATGTGACTTGAAACGTTATAGTCAGGATCAGCGAGTTTTAGGTTTTGCAGATGCGTCCAATTAACTTTTCCGAAAGTATTGTTTGGAAGTTTGTTCGTGAGCTTTTGTAGGACGAGAGCTTGAGCGTCAAAGTTGTAGTCAGAGTGTATGGCTTTGCAGCTGAGATTCACGCGTCCCCTGCAGCTTCCAGTAGTTGACTCTACTCCAGACACCGTTGCATGCAGTTTTGTTCTATGAAGTCGGAGTTGTTGAGCTGCGTTCTCTGTAATTAAGTTGACTTGCGAACCCTGGTCGAGAAGAGCTCGCATTGTTATGTAAGTGCCGTTCATAGATTTGATCTTCACTTGGACAGTAGCTAAGAGGACTTCGGTATTATTGGAAGCCAAATGGTAAGCGCCCGATTGAGTTGAAGTAGAAGGTTTCGGTTGTATGCTGTTTTCAATTTTTTTTTCAGATAATTCAAAGTTCAATTTATTCATGTTATGTAATAATGTGTGATGCTTTGCATTGCATTCTTTGCATGTTTTAGTTGACGTGCAGTTTGCGTTGCCGTGACTGTAGAGACAGTTTTTGCAAAGTTTGAGTTTTGCTACCGTTCTGTTTCTATGTGCTCTGTCTAGGTCAATAAACTTATCGCATTGCATCAACACATGATTGCCGTCGCATAGCGGGCAGTGTCCATATGACGTATGAAATGTCTTTGAGGCTTCTTTATTGCCTTCTAATAAGGTTTCTTTCTTCGCAAAATTATGTTTGTTGTTAAATGATTTGTAGTTAGTGTTCGTATTTCCATAATAATTCTTGTTCGTTGTTTTGTTATAAGTTTTATTAAGTAATTGCTTGTGAGAGTTCGGATTATCTCTTTGACAGTTCTTGACAGTTTCATAAGCGATAAATTTGGTTTCCAAAAATGTTAAGAACTCTTGCAAGTTAGGTAGTTCACGGTTGTTCTGCATGTCTTTTTTGTATTCGTTAAATGTCACGGAGTCTAATTTTTGTGACATGTAGTGTACGATGATCGGCCCCCAGGTTGATACTTCGGCACCCATATTTGTCAGATCGTTCGAGCTTTCTGTGATGCTGTCATACATTCTCTTTAGATTGTATGCGTTAGGATGCTGAATCACGGGTAGCTGCTGCATAGTGTTCATGAATGATGTAAACTGGAGACGACGATTATCATACCGGTGCGTCAATATCTCCCAGCACGAATCATAGTTATCAGAGTTTATTGACAATTGCTGGACCAGACGTTCTGCTTCACCTTTAAGTTTAGTTTTTAGGTGTTGCATTTTTTGCGACTTCGGTATGTTAGGGTTGTTGTGTATGGTTTCAAGAAAAATATCTTTGAAAGTAATCCACTGAATATAATTTCCGTAAAAATCGGGAATTGTTATGTGAGGCGTCGCTTGTTGGTAATGAACATTTGACCATATTTTGCTGTGTAACGCTTTTCTCACACTGTCATACCTTAGCTCAATATCTTCAAATCGTTGACTGTATTCTTCTTTTAAGTTTTGATCTTTCAGGGCACCTTCAATTTCCCAGTGAATTTTCTCAATACAGTCCCACTTAGTTTTCAAAATAGATAAATAGTCTTCTAATTACCATTTCTCTATTACAAATTCCAAGTTGATCTTAAGCATAGTTCTATTCAAAGACTTGAATCTCGCTTCTTGCTGGCTCATAAGTTCCTTAGTCTTCACATCAGCTGTGTCTTGGAGCATATAACTTAAGTTGACGTCTAAATTTTGTTTCTGTTTTCGTAGAGCTGTTAATAAATCCATCATATGTTGTCTAGTAGTTTCGTACAACTGTTTAGTTTTCCCATAAGTATCTTTCACAAAATAACTGACGGTAGATTTGTCTTCTATAAACTCTAGTTTCGATTCGTGTCGGTCGCTGAATTCTTCCCATAGTTTTTCCAGGCTACACAAACGGTGCTCTAAGTAGCTTTCCGTTTTTCTACTAGCGCTATCTTTTTTGTAGTTAGAACATAGTAACTTGATATTTTCAAATGTAGATACTTGTACAGTTAGATGTTCCATTTCGTTCAGTTAAATTGAAGTTCAGGTAAAAAGATACAAGATTACCTTAGAAGTTAGTTGATGATAAAAGTTTGTTCTGTAGTATGAAGATGACGGTTGCAGGTCTGCAGTCTTCTTCTTTCAAAATTCTGTCACTCGTTGCAGTTCACAGTGAGTTACGTTGAATCACGTAGGTGCTGGACACTTAGCGCACTCCGCTACTGTCACCACGATATTTACACGCCTTCTCAATTGACTTGGTGGAACCCGCTTGTGGGAAGCCAAGTAACCGATTCGGTATCGCAGCTAAAATCGCAAGATGCGGTAAGTGTAAAAGTTCGAAGGACCACAATGTATAGCGCGTTTACGCCGTACAGATGATGAGTTTAAGTTAGTTAAGTTGAAGTAAGTAGTTGTAGTTGTCGTGGAGTGCAAGAGACAAAAAGTCTGAAGAATATTCACTGTTTATTTACGTACACAATAGTAGGTATAAGTGGTTCTCACGCGACGTTAGTAACGCACGGTTGATAAGTTTGCACTCAGTTAATTTCGGTATTTAATAAACAAAATACATGGAGTAGGCATGATTCATTAACCTAAAAAGACAAAATAAACAAAGTATGTACGCGTAATCGTACAATTTTATTCTAGTTTTACAAAATATGAGACTAATAAATTATTATGTTACGTACCTACCTAAATATACACTTATAAATAATAAATTATAGTAAGTACCAAACGAAGTCATTTAAGCAGGTAGTTACTTATAAATGTTTATATAATTTTTAACGCAAATTTTGTTGCGAACAAATTACAAAAACACAAATGTTGAAAAAATTTCCACGAGCAGGGTTTGAACCTGCACCCTTCTGACATACCGGGTCAGGTGCTCTTCCAATTGAGCTATCGTGGTTCTAACCAGCCCGCCGAAATTATTCAACACTATTTACTTTTTACTTTGAAAGCCAAAGGCGCCCATTCAATGTTAACAACTACCGTCATTAACATCCGATCATAATATTTTTACAAATACTAAAGATCAGTTAAGAAGTAGTTTTTTTAGGTAGTTACTTACTTACCCACAAATATAAAATACGTAAAACAGAAATCCTACTAATATTATAAACGCGAAAGTTTTTAAGTATGGATGGATGTTTGTTACTCTTTCACGTAAAAACTACTGAATGGATTTGGATGAAATTTGGCATACAGATAGTTTATAACCTGGATTAACACATTGAATACTTTTATCCCGATATTCCCACGGGAACGGAGACCACGCGGGTGAAACCACGAGCAACCGCTAGTATAATATAAAGTACGGAACGCACAAACAGGAAAACGCGCGTGCGGTGACGCCGGCGGCCATTACAGCCTGACTGAGCATACTGTACTCTCATATCCGGAGCGGGAGTTCCCGTTCTACTGTGTTATTGTTTATTCTTATGGTTTTGGATAGGTTAATGCGCAGGCGTCTGTACATAGATATTATAATGAACTAGTGGCCCGCTCGCGACTTCTTCCGATATGATGGACCCCTATAGCAGCGCCACCTACCGGGTCCAATTGAAAATGTAAACCATTGTCGAATCCACTTGAACACACACAAAAAATTTCATTCATATCGGTCCAGCCGTTTAGAAGGAGTTCAATTACAAACACACGCACAGAAGATTTATTTATAAGACTAGCTGTGCCCCGCGGGTGAAAACCCGCTTTCTATTAGCCATAGCGTGATGTAATATTGCCTATAGCATACCCTAATAAATGGACTATTCAACACAAAAATTTTTTTTCAATTCGAACCAGTAGTTCCTGAGATTAGCGCGTTCAACCAAACAAACAAACAAACTCTTCAGCTATTATATTTTACTAGCTGTGCTCGCGGCTTCGCCCGCGTGGAATAGTGACTTTCGGCAGCAACTTTAATATTTTAGGCTCTTGTTCCCGTTTTTGCAACATTTTTTTCTGATGCTTCGCTCCTATTGGTCGCAGCGTGATGTTATATAGCAGCCTTTCTCAATAAATGGACTATTCAACACAAAAATATTTTTTCAATTCGAACCAGTAGTTCCTGAGATTAGCGCGTTCAAACAAACAAACTCTTCAGCTTTATAATATAATAATATAGAAATATAGATATAGGTTAACGATTGGGGTTTACACCCGCATCTTCTAACATACCGGGTAAGGCGAACTATACTACACTTGTTTATACATCTAAACCGTTCTGATAACTACTGTATACTCTAAGTATCTGTTATTAAAAATCAAAAGCAATTAAGGTATGATTTAAGTAATTTTGTAGATGGTTTAATTTAATTATCGCTATTCTAATGCTTGAAGACCGTATGACATAAGATGTTTAGAATGTAATTCATCAACTTAACGCTCTTCCTCATTCCAACCTGTCCTCTACCGTTCCTAAATTGCAATTTATTTTTCCATATAAATTGTGATATATAAGGTGATTTCGTTATTTCATCTTGATAGAATTTTCTCCTCTGGTTACTAAATTTTCCTTGATACAGCCTTCGGCGCGTGGGGTTATGAAGGGTATAAAATTTATCTAGGAGCGGTTTTACACTATGTCGCCAAAAAAATTGGTTTTTAAGGGTGGGTTGGTAAGAAAGGTCGCACCTAAAAGATTTATGAATTATTTTCGATAAGTTATATAGACTATTACATTTTTTTTGTTCTATGGATTTCAGCAAATAACGCCTGATTCCATTACCAAATTAAGTTATATAAAGCCTAGTACGAATAAAAATATTTTTAATTCTCTGTCTCTATTTTAATTAGTGCGTTAAAGGTTTAAAACTTAATGATATTATTACACTGTAAGTTCTATGTGAACGACAAAAAATTAAATTGCTATTGTGTCTGGGTCCGGCGCGGCTAAAAATGTCTGATTATAATGATGGAATAATTTTATTAATGTAATAATTTTGAATATTATGGTTAAAAATAAATAAATGTAAAAATAAATAAATAAATAATTATATAATTTCAAATTATGTAGGTGTAAAGTCTACAATCTTAACATCATATTTTGACCACATGCTCTGTGTTTAAGAGCAACCGTAAATTGAAATACAAAACAAATTTTATTACGGTTTTGTAGGGTAAAATAAAGTATAGCTACTAGTCTTAAAATATCTGCATTTATAAAGATATAAGTAAATGCTACTTGGTTGCTCAGATAGCGTGCGCTGACCTATATACTCGTAGATGGACATTATGTACATAAATAAAGAAATAAAATAAATAAATTTAAATTTTCCTACACTCACACCAATTATCTAGCCCAAGAGAAGCTTCGTTATGAAACTCGTTATATGGTTACTAGACAACAGATAAACATTCTTGAAATACTTAAATACATACTTATTATACATAGAAAACACCCAGACCCGAGACAATTTAGAAAAACAATAATTTCTAAATTGACCCGACCGGGGATCGAACCCGGGACCTCAGAGATGGCGACACCATAAAAACCGGTGTACAAACCACTCGACCAAGGAGGTCATCAAAACATACATACATACTTGAATATACTCTTTAAAAGTGGTAACACTCGTAGTATGGAAAATAACGTATTGCAATTTTGTAATTAGATAATCTATAAAATAGACAGCCATATAGGTATATCAGGATGTAGTAAAGATTATACAGTTTTTAACAACCCGAATTTTAACTATTTACCATAATTAGGCAGGTATATTAGCCGATTGAAATTACGTATTTGTAGTACATAATATTCTTTACTTACCACCCTACTCACATTACTCGCATAATAACTCTTTACCCAAAATACTTTTTGTAGGTAATTTCTATAAAGTTTTCGTTGTACCAAAATATAACCCAGCTCCCGTAACATACGAACTACACGCGTACAATTTATTAGTTTAATTAAACGTTACAGTTATCGTTACGTATCGCGATTCCGTTTTAATAAGCGGAGCGTGAGAGCGTATTTTATTATCAATGCCCTGTGTTACAGCGGGTTTATTAACACGAATAAAACGCCCAATGTTTGTGCTATTCCATCGATGTAACAAGGTGTACATTAAATGCGTTGTTGTTGGCAATTATTGTTCATTTATTAGGTAGATTGTTAAGTAGATCGACAAATGGTTAAATCATAGTTATGAAAAAGAATGGTTATCATCAATTGAATAATATGCACTGATAAAATCGATGTAAACTAAAATTAAATGTAATTGAAATAAAATAATAGTGTTAATTCCGCTAAATCACTCGTTCATCTAGCTTGGATGTAATAAGCATGCCCCACCCTCCCGCCTGCAAAATATGCATGTGCATGCAGAAGAAACAATGGATGCAAGCGAACATGCACACCAACACCGGTACCCGACACGTGTTTCGCCCCTAATTTTAGTTAGGCGGTACAGTTTAAAATCTATGGTCATGACTTCAAGATATCTTCTTTAATCGTGTGGAAGAAAGTAGTTGCTTTAAACATTGAAAATGGTGAACTGTTGCTATAGAGAAAGATTTTAAAATTTAGATGAATTTATACATTAATGAGGGAGGTGAACGTTGCTCGCGTCCGTAGATCTTACCCTAGATACCCTAACCGCACCCCCCGGGTGGTGCTAAACGAGCAGCCACGCCGAGTCACAGGCGGTGGTCAATTAACCTGGTCACCTGTGTACGCAAGAGGCTACTATTAGGCCTAGAGGTATTAAAACCCCTCTGAAAGAGTAGACTCGCCAACATGCAGTGGATAGCACGGCGTTTCATAGCTTTATTCCCTTGTGCACAGTTCAAAGAAGAATGGGCCCTCAGTCCCAAGTCGTCCTGTAAGGCCGGGCTACGGCAGCGGTCGGGATACCTGCAGGACCGAGGGTGCTAAGAATCTCTGGAAGAGATTTTTTTTTAAATTCTTTATAGGCAAGTATTTACCCGCGATCTCGCCTGATATAGATTTTATTATTGAAGTATAGGTATCAGACAAGGAAATATTTCACGTTGCATTCCACATTGCTAAATTCTGAAATCGTAGAGCTTGTTTTTTTCTTTTCAGTTTTTTCTCTTTGTAGATGTTATTTATATGTTAGTCCGGTTTTTACGAGTTTATAATTGTTTTTTTTATAGTTGTTTTAGCAGTTGGGATTTTTGTTTTATTTTAATAATTTGGTTTTTCCAGAAGAAACTACAAAGACTATGGACCTGGAGAAGCTCTGACGGGAAGACGTTTAACCAACATTTCTATTCCAAGTTATATAGCTCAACTATCCCAGAATCACAAGAAAGAGATTCAGACCCTAGAGCTAGGCTAAAAAGACACAGGACCGAAGACCTTCCTGAAATTAGCCAATACGAGATTGGAACTGTCCTTAAGTCCATGAAAAAAACAAACAAATCTGACAAATCTCCCGGGGAAGATAAAATATTAGTCGAGTATCTCAAACAGGGCGGCAGGCCAATATTGCGACAGCTCCAAATCCTCTATAGCAAGGCTTTATTCTAGGGAACCACCCCAGATACGTAGAAGAATGCTATTGTAATATTGCTTCACAAAAAAGGCGAGCAGCTTAGCTCGCCAACTACCGACCAATTTCGCTGCTAGGTCATATTTACAAGCTGTTTACTAAAATTTTAACATTACGTCTTACTAACAGACTTGACTCAGCTCAACCGGTGGAGCAAGCAGGATTTCGTAGCGGATTCTTGACGCTTGATCACATCCACACCGTAAGGCAGGTTATAGAGAAGTGTAACGAGTACATCTAGCCTCTCGTAGTCGCTTCCGTCGATTACGAGAAAGCTTTTGATAACGTTGAACATTGGGCTATGTTACACTCCTTGAAGAGAAGCCTTGTAGATACGAGTTAGGTGGACCTTCTGCGAGCGATCTACAATAAGGCTACATTGCAAGTGAAGCTGCACGAATTAACAGGGTATATCCCTGTGAGGAGAGGCGTCAGGCAGGACGACACCATACTCGTATCTCCCAAGTTATTTACCTCCTGTCTGGAAGACATATTTAAGCTCCTCGACTGGGCCGATAGGGGTATAAATATAAGCAGCGAACGTCTTACCCACCTCCGCTTCGCCAACGACATTATTGTTTTCGCAAAAACTGCTGACGAACTCCAGAGTATGAAGGAAGATCTTTACTTAGTCTCAATAAATGTTGGTCTGCGTATGAACGTAGGAAAAATCAAAATCGTGAGCAAGGATCCCACCGTCGACAGCATCATGGTGAACGGTACAAGATTGAGCGGGTTGACGAATATGTCTACTTGGGGATACTAATTTCACTTGGGAAGGACGGACAGTCTAAAGAAATTCAACGCCTCATTGGACTCAGTAGGAGGGCGTTCGGTAAGCGGCCCGAAATTTGCAAGTGTAAGGATGACCTTCTCTCTAAAACAAAGGGCATACGAGGAATGTATCCAGCCAGTCATGGTATACGGGGCAGAAACTTGGAACTTTACACAATATGAAGTCCAAAAGCTCCAAATAGCCAAAAGAAAAATGGAACGGGCCATGTTAGGTATCATTCTAAACAACAAAATAAAAAACTCGGTAATCCGGAGTCGTACTAAACTTACTGACGTGGAGCGTTTCATAGTGCAAATAAAGTGGCGACGAGCGGGTCACGTAAGCCGCAAAAGCGATGGCCGGTGGAGTATGAAGGTGCTGGACTGGAAATCATGGACCGGCACCAGAAGCGTTGGCCGCCCGAAGGCTAGATGGGCGGATGACATCACAAAGGTCACGGAATAGGCTAAAGAAGAAGATACATTATTTATTGTTTTATAAAGTTTACGCGATCACTTCACATTAAAATGAAACAACAACTTATAAACAGCATAATTAGTTATGAGATGACCAACACCTCAGTCTTTCTGCGACCACGGACCCTGCAAAGTCCGAAACGTCAAGATAAAATTTTACAAGAAAAAATCAACCAGCCTCAGGAAGCTCGAGTGGGAATCGAACCCTAGACCTTTGGTTAGCCGGTCCAATGCTCTGACCGCTGAGCTACTGAGGCCCCAGCTAGCGATGTTACGTCACTGTGAAGTTACCACCCTCACAGTCGAAAGAACACTTTTAACAATCAGGTTCGATTCCCAGTCGAGTCTCCTGAAACTGGTTGATTTTTTCTTGTAAAATTTTATCTTGTAACTATATATAAATAATAATGCAAAAATTCAAAAATAATAAACATAAAAATCATAACATCTTACATTTCTATATTCCAACCACAATTTTGCGCGGCTCCATCCCCGTACCGCTAACAAGTTGCAAACATTTGCGTGACAGCGCAGTGATCCGTTGCAAAAACAAAATCTATCTGCAAACGCTGTTTACTCAACTGCGTAATGTCTAACGAGTTTGAACACATAATGTTTGCTTTGTCTTAAAGTCTTGAAGCCTCGTAAAACGTTCATACGATTTTCAATGAAAATAAATAATTAAAAACTTGAGATGACGTTTTTGCAAAGGCTCAGCCGGGATTTTATAAAGTGTGTCACTAAATGCCACTAAAACCAATTTTATAACACAGTTTAAGAATATGTAGTAATACTGAAGACGTTCCTCAAATTAAAGCACATAATTGCTCCTTTCCCCCAATTAAAGCTGTTTGTGCATGTGTAGCCATAAATAAGGTGGGATCGGCCAAATATCTAGGAGTAATTATAGACCAAAACTTGAACTTTAAAGAACACATTGCCAGTTTAGCTGCAAAAATACGGAAATTTACATTTGTTTTTTGTAATCTTAGAAAATGTTACAAGCAGACAGTTAATGCTGAGTATTTATTAATCCCTATATCAATCTCTTCTTACCTAATGCATCTGCATGAGGCGGTGCAGCCAAAATGTAGGTACCTAAGTGAATTGGAAAAAGCTCAGAGGTTAGTTCTGAAGTCTGATTCAAACCTATTTTATACCCTACAGTTTCTTTGCATAAAGAGTCTGGAATGCTCATTTATGAACCGTGGTACACCCAGTACTACCACAAGTGGTACGACGGTTACTTTTTCGGTTACTTTTTACCGTGGTACAAACAGCAGACTGGTTATACTACGTTTATAACTGTGCTACTATTGACCACAGTCAATGGTACGGTTAGGTGACTGTAATGCAACTGTATTTTTGATCAGTTATTCTCAAGCAACATAAGCTTATAACTGTTAGCGACAGAGACATATCTGCCATTAGAAGGTATAAGCAATATTATTATGCAGTGTGTAAAACAAGATCTTTTAATACTAATTTTGTTACACGCTTCATTTGTTATCAAGGAGGGCGTCTATACAATAAAATAAATAAAATTCTATTTATTAGCTCTAATTGCAAGAGATGTGTAACTGAATGGTTAAACTCCCTGGACCATAACGAAACTGAAGAACTTCTGAATTAATCTACAAACTACAAACTAAGCTTAAATTAAGGCTTAGTTTCAGGTTCCAGTTTAGTTATGTCAGATAACGGTTTTAAACGCAGGTCTCACTTTTACTACTTTTTTGATTTACTCTTGTAAATTACACCTGAAAATTGGATTGATATCACAAAATGACATTTACATTCGATGATTTCATGAGAAAAAAGTATTTGTAGCTTATTTATATTTTGGTCTTACTTACCTACGTACTCAATGTTATTGTTATACTTAATGTTATAGGGTTTTATATTTAAAATCATATTGTCATCCGAATTAACAATATTATTATAGCAAATAAGTTTTTTTTAACCCTCTGCTTCAGTGGTTAGACTATTTTAGACCCAGTGACCCTAGATTTAATTTTCGTATGTAAAATGTAAAATGCCAAAACCTTTTTGGAATAACTTAGTAGAGGGGTGCTATAAGATGAATTTGAAAACTTTCTATGAAGTAATTCTGCAACACGGACAGAGAGAAATGAACGCGGAAGCAACCAACAAATATATAGCGAGCGTGACAAACAACACAATTTTCACGTTGTACACGGAATTTAATAATTTATCGTGGAAATGATAACTGCTTACTTTAGAATTCAATTTTCAGGTTTTGGGGCATAAATTTCCCACGGGTGCAGTGCGTCATACCTATATGCTGTAATGTCACTTGTTAGGGCGAGGGTGAGGTGGGAAGCGGCCAAGGATTTTATGAAATCGTTGTTGTGATTAGAATTCAAGTTGAGAAGAAAAAAAAATGTTTTTGTTAACATTCACGATGTACCTCATTGGTTATTATAATGTCTGTATTTTTTTGTAAATGTGACTGTTTTTTTGTCAGTCACTTACATTATAGATGAGGATTCTGAGTGAAGTGTGATTCCATCATCGACCTTATTTTTGTGATGAGAAGAAGAACAAGCGCTTATTTTTGTAAAAAAAAAAGAAAGTAATTAAAACATTGGGGAAAATTTAAACTACTTAGAGAGGCATGTGTCCAGCATTGGATTAATATAGGCTGATGATGGTAGTGACGATGTTCAAATTTCATCATCATTAAACATCATTCTATATCTATAGAAAATTTTATGGGTACCTATTGATGTTTAAACTATTTCAATCATACGTAATCAGAATACTCTAAAACTAGTCAAACCAATATAACGATGTTATTAAAATACTGCAAGTTACCATCTATCGCCATTTAAAAAGACTAAATTAATGAGAGCTAGTTAAAGTGTCGCCAAAACAATGATTGTATCCGGTGTGGCCTTTAACTTGATATTTTATTAGAGCCTTTGTGTTTCTCTCAATAAATGCAACTGGAGCTACAGCCGTGAAATTACTTTTGCGTTGAGGTACAAGAGACAAGCTTACAAATATTGCATAAATAAACAATAACTTAATCTGTCCAATATCTGCACTAAGATTTTATAAGTGGTTTTTGTATGTAAATTTTGGTTTTCACATTACAAACTAGATGGCGTTGATTGATTCTTTCCTGTATCGCGCTATGGTTTCGTCTTATGTAGTCAAGAATTTGGGTATATTTAATTAGTACAATCTCATACTTATTGTATTTTAAATAAAATAAATTATTGAAGCAATACAGCAAATAATATTATTTGAGTTTTATTCCTCTAAAAGAGTATATCGAGTTGTTGCATTTAAGGACCTCTTTAACAAACTTTCATATTATATTACACATCAAATCAAACTAAACTTAACAATAAGTATGAACTCGTAAATAATAAGACAAAATTGTCGTTAACTCAAGTTAAAGTGGTTTATTGATCAAGTGACAAGTGATTTTATTTAGGATATTTTTAACTATAATAGTCACTCTTACGAACATTAGGGTAATTATTAGCAGGATCCTTACCATAGTTCCTTGGTTTCTCTAAGTGCCTTACAAATAAACAAAGAATAAGGTCCGAATGGTTATTCCGTGTTTTATCTCTTTTACTCTATTATTATTATTATTATATCTTAATTAATGGCTTCGCGTTTAGAATTAAGCCAATTTCAAGTGTATTTAATTATACTATGAAATAATTATTGTACGGTAGATTGAGTTTAAAATGGAGCCTCACAATACGTGTTTTTACACAAAGAACTCGGGTGAAACTCCTTTTACTCTATTTTGAAATGACGTTTACATGACGGAAACAAAACACGGATTAAGTATTCGGACCTTATTCTTTGTAAGGCACTTAGACTTTGATTACTATATTTTATGACTAGAGTACTCGTAACGTACACATTTACATTCCCATTTAATCGCGTACATACCAATATACACTTCACTGCCATATATTATGTAAAGCTGATGACATTCATACAAATTGTATCTTCCCACAAATACTACGTGTAGTCGTATACGTCGTGACGTATGTTTGCACTACACACTTCAATCATCACCTTTAATATGTTCAGCCCCTTCCTTATCATGGGTCCAGCAGAATACCAGAGTTTGGGCATTAGCTACAACATTAAGCTGAGCTGATCAGCCTCTTCAGCTTTTCATGTATTCATTTTTTTTGTATATTTAGTTGTAACTTCTCTGTATTATATTTTAAAAGATATGCCGAACAAATGTTTTTTTACATTTATACTATTTTTTTGTTGTGTAGACCGAAACAACAAAAGTCATGATTAAATGAAAAAAACTTTATCTTGTAACTATATACGAGTATAGCATTGTAAATGTAAAATTCAAAATAATAAAATTATTATATAGCCCTAGTTTGAATGCGTGTTTCGTCACAAGAAAAAAAAGGAATTAAATTGCCTTCAATTTAATTACTTTTTATAATGAATAATCTCGTGTGAGTGAATTCTCTATTTTATTTTATTTTATTGTTTCATAGCTCGGGAAATGACTCCACTCCACCTGATGTTAAGTGGAAATGGAGTCCAGACGCAAGGACAACTGGTGCAGTGAAATTTTCTATAAACCTGACCTTTACGAAAAAGAATAGCGTCTTTCATGTCCAGAGTTGACTTGTGTGACAACGTTATTGTCCGGAGTCTGGCGGACAGTCTTATCCAAACTCCAATGTACCGACGTTGGGTGGAAACCGGAAATATCCGCCCAAAAACAATAATATATTTATTATTATTTTTACTTTTTTATTATATTTTTTTGTATTTGTGATGTTTGTGTATTTTATATTTGATAAGTGTTTATTATTTACAAAAATATGGATCTATGTGTCTGCAATAAAGATATAGGAATTATTATTATTATTATTATTATTATTATTATTCTCTTTATTTATTTTCTTTCTTAAAACTAGATTTTTACAATATTTTGATATAAAAACAATAAAACATTATAAAAACCTAATCCTAGAGTACCGCCAGCAGCGGGGCAGGGCCCAAGCTACCGGTGGTCAGGGCTGCAGAGTGAGGAACCTCCTGACAATACGTGCTGTGTCAAGGAGTACTGCCTTTTGCATCTGACCCTTGACCCAACCTTTCAGCGAGAGCCTCTCTAGGTGTTGATCGAGGCTCTTGACTAAAAGACCGTTTTTGTTTATTATTATTATTATTATTATTTTACTGTTTTTTTTTAGATATTACTCACGGCGCTAAGAATGAGATATCCATTACAAGTCTCTATTGACTCAGACCACCGTATTGTTTGGAGTATCTCGGGAAGCGAAAATTGTTCTTACTTATCCCACTCGTCTCCGGCAGCGTGTTTTTGAAGGCCATTGTTTGAGATCCTGGTAATTATTTAACGTTAAATTTAAATTCTACACTAATACTGTTTGAGTAACTTCCCGTTTGGGAATGTCGCCACTTGCAAATTATATATTCCAAGAAATTAATGTCAGTTTGTACTTAGTAATTAAAGTTTAGTGAATTGTTTCTTACTTGGAATATGATAATTAGATTTTGATAGTCTGTATTGTGTTAGGTACTTCAGCGCTGAACTATTGACTTTGAACACGTTGAGGGCCGATTAACCTGTAAATTTTATTGAAATTTGATTCGTTTAAAGTTAACGCTTAATAATAATATTATGTAGGTTCAATTATAATTTATAATTAAACCTACCTATTGAGTGTTGGAAGATGTAAACAAGATGGCGTTCATATGAGGAGGCCTACACTCAGCAGTGGAAGGCTGAAGAAGAAGATTAAGTGTTACCTAGATTAATTGTATAATTTATTATTTATAAATTATAAATGGTATGTCAAGGGTGGCAAATACGGCAAATACCCCTCATATCCTTGGGGGAGGCCTTTGTCCAGCAGTGGACGTCTTTGGCTGAGATGATGATGATGATGTCAAGGGTTTTTGGGTTCAGGTGCTAGATTATGAAAAATAGTTATTCGTTTATAATACTTGCACATTACTGTTCCTAACGCTTTATCTATCTGCTTATATAGCGATCTGTACAAAGGTATGTAGTGTTTCTAAAAATATAGGCAACTGCCCAAAATCGGACAGCCGCTTTGGTAAGTGTGGTGAATGTAATGATTCACTATGTTTGTCATGATATTTTTAAGATTCTAGTTGCGTTAATAATATAATATTGATATTTATGGGTTTTTAGTAGCTCACAATGTTATTATAATAACTAGTGTAACTAACTAACTTGTGTGCAATAAACAATTTAATTTTGAATTTAAGTATTTCTAAAGCCTTTGAAATGTACATAGTTATATGTATGTACTCGATTGTGTATAATTTAGGTATCCTATATACGCGTACCTACATAGGTTTGTTAATTGAACAGGCTCTTATTAGTGAAAACTGTTAACGCACCATTACTTAATCAGGTCGTTCCACTTGAGACGTAGGGATTCGTAATGAAGCGGTCGATTCAGCTCTCCAAATCTACAATTCATATTCGACTGAACATAATTTCATTAAAGTACGCCTTATTATTTGCAAAAGCCTAACTGAATTAAGATTAACTGTAGATTGAGAAATTTCATTAAAATGTTAATTGCAATGAACTTTAATTTGATCCTTGTATATTTTTATGTAGGTTTATGTACGTTTTAGACGTCATTTAAAAAAAAAAATTTTTTTTTTTTTAGTTAAACGGTTTTATTGAAAATAAAGATAAAAAAATAAAAGATTAAAAAAAAAAATTTTTTTTTAAAACAAGCTTTTATTACTTGTTAAAAAAAGAACTAAAAAGTTAAAAATAAATTTGATGATAAGATTTCATTGCCAACTTCTTTTGGCCTGAATTGGATGATCTGGACAACAATGACATGTAGTTTCAACAAGACGGCGCTGCGTGCCACACAGCTCATGCCTTATTGGATATTCTGCACGAGCGATTTAAGGGCATGGTCATCTCACGTAGAGTTGATGTGAACTGGCCACCGAGATCGTGCGATTTAACCCCGCTAGACTTTTTCTTGTGGGGTTTTCTCAAGTCGCAGGTCTATGCGAATAAGCCACAAACCACAGCGGCCCTCAAAGCCAACATAACCCATGCCATCGGTCAAATTCAGCCTGGTTTATGCGCCAGAGTCATGGAAAATTGGACATTTCGGAAGACATGGCGGACATTTGAACGATGCATGTTATATTCATCACATAATGGCATCGATAGGTCTTTCAAACGAATAAAAAAATTTGATGATATCTCACGCACACTTTGTTTTATTTTAATTTAAAGATAGAAAGAGCTTAATGAAAGACCTTGTACAAGAAAATTAATATTTAAATATTATTTTCACTTCTCATGAAGGCTTCTTCATTTATTATTGATATATTTTTATGAGATTTAGATTATATCTTAATTTAATTACGACATATGTATTACTATATAAATACAAATTTACGATTAATAAGGGCGTGCATTTACGTAAAAAAAAATATAACGCAAATATTTATTTATATTTGGCATTACGGCTCAGACCATAGTTGAAAATTAATTTTAAAAAAAGAAAAATTGTGTTGCGGGAAACTAATTATTCGTCAAACAAAACTAGAACTAGCTAAATTACCCAACTAAATTTTCTTGTATATGCTTAATCCTTATTTTATTTCCTTGCAATCGAAGTGAAAAGCAGAGTGTAAAACTACTACTTGTTTTACAATCTACTATATCTACATACTACGTTTGCTGGTCTTTTATGCCCGCCCGATTATCAAAATGCCCCTACTACACACTACACTACATTCACACGATACGCTAAAAATGCACACCTACTCGCAAAGGCTCAAGATACCAGTCTCGTAGAATAAGGTTACGACGAGCCGGTTCACATGCGCTCTAATACCAGGTACCTGTACCAGGGCGCTTCTCCTCACACCCCTGACCCGGTCAACCCGAGCCGAGGTCCTAGACTTAAGAGTCGCCCACGGGTTGTCCCGATTTGAACCCCTCGTGCGTGAAGCCATTCGGTGTCTCGATCACTCTCGGCTTGAGGAAACCTCGTTGTCCTCAAAAAAGCCCGGTGACGGTGAAAAGACCAATAGTGCAATCAGCAAACATGCTTTTTACCGTTTCTCATTCAATACATGTTTGATTCCAAACGAATTTTTCAGAGCAAAAAAACATAACAAATATTTGATTGCTAGATCAACATTGATGATACTTCCAGCTGGATACATAGCTGTGTACGGCTCTCAATGTTGTGAATTAATTATGTCACTCCATATTTCCTGAATATCTTCAATTGAAATGCCGAGTGCTTTATTGTTGAGTGCACTGCCAGCAAAACCGTGACACGTGACACCATGACACCATTTAATTTTATGCTCTTCAAGCAATATTAAATATAACGTTTGTAAAGCACAACAACAACGATTCATTAAAAATAATTTTATTTTCAAGCACAATATTATTATTGCACAGAAAATCTTATAAATCAAAAGTGTTAAAAATATATTTCGCGAGAGAGTTTGGACTATGCACCAACTGACATGCCAAGCTAATTTTTGTACATTCTTTGAATTGTTCATGTAAGTTTTGAAACTTAGCACGAGGAAGATCGGTTTGAATTTTCAAAAACTACAAAAAATAATTCAATTCAATTGTTTTATTCTTTAAGTGATTCATACGACAAGTAAGGAGTTGAATCTTAAACTGGCTTAAGCGAAAATAACGACAAAATACAACTATTTTGGTAATGTTTTTTTTTTAAATAGACTTGATTTAAAAGTTCATTCTGGAACGTGTTACACGAGCAATAAATCGAATGTCCCACTCAGCCATTTGCCACTAAATTCCAGAAATCTGCCAATGAACTTACTTGGCTAAAACAAATGTCACTGAAATGAAAACGCCGCCATGAATGGAATCCAAGAGATTTATTCCAATGGAACTGTAGACTGAGGATCTGCTACTGACATCTTAAAATCCAGACATTTGGAAATTTTCGTAAGACGCTGCGGATGAAATCTTTGTCTTTTATTCCCTTGTGCTTTATTATCACCGGCTTAGCGGTTATTTTGCTTTACTTTTGTCTGATTTATGTACGTATCTTGTTTCAATTGTGTCTTCTTCACCGTCGTCGCTGTTGTTGTAGCGATAAGACAACTAGACACTGACAGTAGAGGTCCTGGGTCATTGGAAGTGAAATTCATGTGCTTAGGTTGGTTGGTAGCTGTTGAGCTTTTCTAAATTCGCCTGACTAATACGAGATACTTAAAAAGTCACAATTGCTCTATCAAATAATTGAGGCGCACTATTGATAAATTCTTTTTTTTTCAATGTTTCTATCTCAAGCGCCGTAAGAATTTGCATTCAAATTTTGATACACACAAAAGAACCATTACAAAGGAAATCCATTACCATTGTGCAAATTAAAGTATTTCTACATTTTCTAGTAAATAATTCTCTACTTGCTTTACAAACTCCATGCATCAAACATTAATATTTTAATTCCAAGTCTAGTGTTAATAAATAAATTAACCACTTCAAATAAAATAGTTGGTTGGATTTAAGTTTCTCAGCCACTTTGTCAGTTCTAAGTTTTCAATCAAGAGCCCTAAGCTCAAGCTCCAAGACATTAAGGTGTACGAACAGCTCATGCAATCGCAGTTTAATAGATACCGTCCCGGGACAGTATATCAGTATACTGTCCAAGTTGCTTCGTTACAGCATCGTTTACTATATCATTAAGGTAATGGAAGCGATTATGTTAACGACACTTGCAAGATTTGGTCTTTAGACAGTTACTTTGAAACGATCCGCTGGGACGACAATATTGCATTAAGAATACTGGAGTTGCGAATTCTAGAATTGGCCTACGGCATGAAGCTGTAGATATAAAACAGCTACATGCTACGGTCTATTCAAATGAACGTTAGGTGACAATACCTGTCAATGCACAGAAACGTCACGGAGCGCAAGTGTCATCTGACACTTGCGCTCCGTGACGTTTCTCGCTTCAGATATCAACTCTTCCGAAAAAAATATTTGCCAAAAGAAAATTATACGAGCTAGATCAAAACCAAAAATACCATTGTGTATTATGTACCATGTACCATTATATTATATACATAATATAATGATTTAAGACTGAATGATTTAAACCCAGATCTTAATACTCAAAATAAATGGAGAACTTAGGACCGTAGGCATTTCGTCCTCCTATTTCGACATTATTGAAATTATTGATTTGTAACTACGGCGCTAATAAAACTATGATTGTTTAATATCACAGACACGGGCAAAGCAAAATGTTAACATATTACACTAAAAGATTTATGTAATATACATAGTGAACTACAGTCTTCTATTTACAAATATATATGGAACAGCTCAAGTATTTAGGTGACCAGAGTGAACGACTACGACTGCTCAAGCTGTCCGTGTATTTTATTCACTGGTTAATTACTCCAGCAGTGAAAAGCGCGTGAAAGCTAATGTGTAATCGTATTTGCCGTACACTATATTCGTCACTGGGACTCTTATGACGGAGTGCGTTCGCCATGCGGCCACAGAGACCGGAGGAGAAGGCTTGCAAGGGCAGCAACTGCTGCGAGCACGGAGGGCAACCCTCCATTGACTACGACCACTCTGTCAAGAGTGACCGACTAATGCCCGATTTTTCAGTCCTCAGATAAGTTTATTCATTGAATAATTTTGACATAATGACAGATTCTCTTTGGAAAATATGTCACAATGATAATGTTATTCGTGGGATAAAACTTATCTCAGGATTGAAAAATCGGGCCTAAGAAGAATATACTTTCTATCATTAAAGTATGAACGAACAACCTTTGGATCAAATATACATTATTTTAGATCAGCTTTACCTCAATTACAAACGAAAAAATACATTTCTTACTTTTAAAGTTCAGAAGCTAACAGTTACAAGGATAAATGTAAAACAGAAATGGGGCTACGCGAAAACTAACAGAGCGATTATGTAAATTAGGTCCAAAATACAACGAGCAACCGCCCCAGATAAACATGGAAGCTATTATTATAAAAAATGCTTTTGAAATTATGGCTTTTGTGTTGCAGATAAGGAGTTGCAATAAAAATATCCAGTTTCGTTTACAATATTGCAGGATGGTTTGCGCTATGAATATTTTATATGACTTGTTGTAATTGCATGCATTCGTAATAGAATGTTTAAGTATAATTCCTTTTCTTGCTCATTAGTCTTGCTGATAGCGTAAATATAGATATGTGTGTATTTTAAATGGCAATCTTATTCTCGGAGAAGAATACGTTACTCATAGCTTTTACTGTAGTCCGGGGATGCATATTTTTCTAAGAATACGTTACTTGTAGCTGGTTTATACTAAAGGTGATGCATAAATTTCTGAGTCTCATTATCAATTATCTTCATTAAAAACTTTTAACAAAACAAACTAATGATACACCAGCGAAGATTCACATGCTTCTTATAACTTTATACCTACATAAGTTTTTGTCAGTATTGCAAAATTCGCAAAGTAGGTACTATACTGTATATACCAGGTATTGTATCTTTGGTTTCATCAGTATTGGTATTCTGTATTTCATCATCGACTTTTACTGCTGACTCTACTATTAAACCATCGATAGAATAAACATTAAGGTACACCTACACAGCACATATAGTGGGGCATGTCCGCACCGTTTTGTCCCAAACAAAAGTGTGCAAAGCGGAGGTAGCGAGGCTTTTACCGTTTCGATCAAACCGCGTCCCGTGACCGCTTCACGGCTAGTTGGCCGTGAATAACGGCGGGTGGATGTGGCCCGTGGCTGCATGTATCTAGAGTCTCCTTTGACGGTGTTTTTAATGGATCACGTTGAAGGGTAAATAGCGTGGAGTGGGGCACGAATACTGTTGCGTACCTACTCGGTGTTCAGGTAACTACGGAGTCGACTGATTATTGTATCAAGCTTTTAAGCTTGTTAGTTTTGTGTGTTTGCAAAACGGATTTTGGACAGTGTAGCGTCAGCTCGGACTTTGAATCTGGAGAACACACTTGCTGATTCCAGCTGACGCACATTTTTACTAATTATTAGTGAATAAAATGTTGACGTTAGTAAACTGTATTGGCTCTCAGCTGTACTAGTAACTAATCCGGCTGTCTGATTTCATCTACCACGCTAGAAGCCAAATTAAATTAAAACTGAAGTTTAAATATTTTTTTTATATTACCAACTGACCCAGCGTACGAGCGGGTGTACAAGTATATTGAAACGCATAATGTTCTGAAGCCCTAATTGTCACTGGCAAACAACAATACGCCAAATTTTAAACGCACAATATTCACTAATCCTAGAAAGCTTTGTCGCCGAATTTTAACTTCCCAAAAATGGTCTTAACACATTTCACTATCCGTAATGCTTACAGTTACAATATACTAAATTACATTTCACCTTAAAGTGTTACACAAGTGTTGAGTTTCTTGCGCCCATTCTTCTCCACAGCTAAAAAATAATCTTTCTGAATGGGTAGTAGGTAAAAAAATGTTTGGGCGATTCAAAAGATATTTATTTATATTATTATTTATCTGGTTTCCACGGAAGATCAGCGTCGGGTGCCAACCAGGTATCTCGACATTATGCTGAGTGGAGACAGTTTCAACACCATTAGTTCTGAATCTTTTGTCCATGTATTGTTATTAATTTAAGTAAAAATCTATTTCTATTTCTATAAAAGCACTTTTCTAAAGTTTATTTGAATAAAATATTTGACTTTGACTCTGACTTCAATCTAAATATTTTTTATAAAACAAAATAACTTGACAAAAATTACCAAATTATTCAAATAAAACAAAAAACCCGACTGCTAAAACAACCATATAAAAAACAAGTATATACTCGTAAAAACCGGACTAACATAAAAAAATTACTGCAAAGAGAAAAAACTGAAAAGAAAAAAACAAGCTCTTCGATCGATCCCAGAATTCAATTTGAATTTGACAATGCAACGTGAAATATTTCCTTGACCGATACCAGTACTTAAATAATAAAATCTATAATAAATGAGTATCTAAAAATACATTGAATATTGATAGTTGTCGCAGGCGGGGACAATCACCAACCAAAGAGAGTGCGGATTTAATTGAGCTAGCCACGGCCGCTTAGTTGAAATTAAGTTCTGGGATCGTAGAGCTTGTTTTTTTTCTTTTCAGTTTTTTCTCTTTGCAGTTATTTTTTATATTAGTCCGGTTTTTACGAGTATATAATTGTTTTTGAAGTGAAAACTTCTTTAGCGGCGTTGTACACTTTTTTGTAATGGGTAAGAAATGTTAAATTAGCGTCAGGACATGTGACCGTCAGGACACGTGGCCTGATCGAAAATTCCAAAAGAAATAGATATAAGGTTTAACCCTCTAAATTCTAATATGTTGACTTTCATAATTGAGGAAAGCACCGTTCATATTAACCGCTTTGAAACCCTATATGAAGTAGTTAGAACGCTACCACTGCTTCCCAAACTTCACAAAATAGGCGCAATTCACCCATTATCATATCCGCGAGATCGTACCGTCGATTTTACGGCCGATCTACGTTCCGTTCGCATACAGCCACTAAATATCGTCATCTCGCATATCCACAAATATCCGTCGGTATACGTGTGCGAAATGGATAATGGCCTTTTTGCGAACAGTTTGTGTGTTATTACAAATGGTATTAAAGATGTTTTGAATTCATCGGTTATATGCGTGCGATCGTTTACTGTTTTCGCACTTTGATCGTCGTTTGTTCGATAAAATAATGCTCATATTGTGTTTAACACTAAGCCACTAACTCATACTTGCAGATAAGTCTCGTGCCTGGTACATTGTCTTAAAATATTTAACTGTATGAACAAAAGTTAAAAAAATAACACCTATTTTAGCAGCGGAACAGTTCTACTCGCGTTTATTTCATAGATTTTTGTTTTTGATCAAAGAGATCACGATTTGTGAAAATAGGCGAGAAGATCCGTATCAGTGTTTTATTTATTTTTTTGTGTTTGCATTAACTTTAGATAATAATAACTATAGGTAATATTCAAGTAAGTTTAAGACAGCTGTATAGCTGTTGGTAAAATGAAAGATGTTTTAAACAATTTTAAACCGTAAAAAGAATTTAAAATTTCCTCGACCTAAGTAAAACTCCTCTCCTCTTATCGATGTTATTCAATGAATTAACAATTTTTACCCCATGCCAGCAAATTTAAATAAATTAGAAATCAAAAATTCCGCGTCAATCTAACGCTATTCATTCGAAGACACGACAAATTGTGAAGATAAATATAACAATTATACTGACGACATAAAAAATTTTTGCTAAATTTAAAACAATAAAAATGTTCAATGTTCTTATCATGGCTTTATGCTGAGTGGCAACCAATTGGTCGGCAACTAGGTTAATTTTAATTTAATTAAAGTAACTTATTTTAGTGTTAAAATGCTTGATCAATAATTTTTTTTTCTTTTCATCTATGTTTCGCTGACTTAGCTTACAAAATGTTAAATTCATCATATTTTGCCTGCCCTATTTCCAATTTTCTTCTTCCTTTCGCCTCGATCAGCAGTCATCTCAACATATACAAATGTTTTTAGAATTACAATTATCTACTAATTTCTCTATTATCTATAATATCTTATCTATAATAAATACCTAACAAACTACAAAACGTCTATTTTGTATATGAAGTTTAATAACAACAAACAGTTCAATTCTAAAATTCACGGAAAAAAATCTTAAACGCAACATTAAAATAAACATAACTCCGCTATCTCTTGATTTTAAATAGCAAAAAAAACAAAGCAAAGAAAATCTAAATGTGGCACTAAACCGTACCGAAGTAAATAAGAGAAACTATTGTGCATCGCTCTTATTCCAAAGGTGGCGGGGCATTAATTCAATCCAGTGGAGATTTTCCCCGCCCGCAGAGCTTCTTTCACCACTCTTTGAGACTTTAAAGTTTAACGCGACTCGCTTCGAGTAATCTTCTTTTATTGCGATGATTAAACGTGGTGGATTAAAGGTTGCTTGCTTAAACAAGGTACAGATATGAATGGTACGGAGCGGGTTTGGCATCTTTATGTATTAAGAAATCTTTTGCGATTCTGCAGCTACTTGAGAGCATAGGTACATACTCTCACATCGTGAGAAAAAATCTATCTTCATTAGGCCCGCGTGGTGGGTTAGGGCTCAATCAGCTCTTGTTCTATTGTTTGCGTAAGAAAGCTTGAGCCCAACTGAGGGTTAATGGGCTGATGATGATGTAAGTCTGTTGTGACCATGGTACAAGGTCTTCCTTACTTAGGTACCTAATTATCATCATCATCAGCTTATATCAGAGTCAGAGGAGATTATCTGTCCACTGCTGGGCAAAGGCTTGTCCAAGTCTCGGGCACAAGACGTCCCGTGGTTCAACCCTAGTCCTAAGTGCTGTCCGGCCACGACCTTGCCGCTGTGAGTGGCATGTAAGCGCAGGAGCGGAGAATCATCATCATCAGCTCATTTTTTATGTCCCCACTGCTTGGGCACGAGTCTTCCCTATGGATGGATAGGGAAAACAGGCCATAAACCACCACGCGGGCCCAGTGCGGATTGGTAGTTGGTGAGCCAATTCTGTGGCCAGGCTATAACACAAAATGAAAATAAACCTGCATCTTACTTTAATTTGCTTCTTAGGAAATACCTACCTCACGCTACACTCAAAACTAAGACCAAACATGTTATATCAAATGTGACAGCGTCTGCGCTTGCTTTTACGGCTTGAAACTTGATGTGTTTTGGTGCAATTAACCCGAATTGTCCCGAAGACGCGACACCGACGCCCGTAACGCCAAATTTAACGCTGGATGCACCAAGCTGCCAAAGTGTAAGGCGTCTGTCATAATGGTGTTTTGTATGCTGTAATAAAATATATTCCTTTAGTCAGCAAATAACTAAATGTCACTGAAATGTAAACAGTAAGGTAGAATTTGGCTATAGACAGTCACTAAAGCACCAAATAGGTACTAATACTTTTTATATCTAGTCTCAAATGCTAGGTTTTGAGGCTAATAACGAGCTTTTTGTCTTTTCTTGACTAAGATCAATGTATATTTATTATTTAATTTTATTTGCAAAACGTTCTGTATAATAAAATAAAAATCAAATTAATTAATTCATAATGAAAAAATTACTTAGGAAATGTTATCACACTAATATTATAAATGCTAAAGTTTGTGTGTATGTATGTGTGTATATTTGATGCTTCTTCACGCTACAACGGATGGATGGATTTGGATGAAATTCAGCATTCAGATAGTTTATAACCTGGATTAAAACATAGGATACTTTTTATCCCGATATTCCCACGGGAACGGGAACAACCCGGGTGAAACCGCGAGCGCCGCTAGTCAATAATAAAATGCAAAGACACATATTTACTTGGGAATTATGTTTGTATATTATGTAAAATCTACAGTCTCATCATCACTTTGTCATCCACGTGCCCAAGAGAGTAGTTCTTATAAATCTAGGTGCTGTATCGCTACATCAAAGAGATGGTCCATTCGTATCGCCACATATCATTGTGCCCATTTGCTGGGACGACGCGACGGGCCGGGGTGACCCCCGATATAAATCTGGATGGGGTTAACCGGACGTGAGGGTTTCAGCGTTTTGTGCCCGCACCTGGTAAATCTAGGAGGCGAGTGCTGCAATCTATCAGGCCGATTTGTTTGGAGAAATCGTGCACTTTTATCTATTGCTACATTTTTTTACGCTGGCGTTGAAGAATTGAAGCCAACGTCAAGTATAAGCGCGAATTAAGTGTGCAGTGATTGAGGAACCCAAACGGTAAAAATCTCGATAAATCCAAGATACTCTATAAAGAACAACGATTCATCATCCAATTAGAAAGTTACGCGATGCTATGGAATTTAAAAACACATCCAAATTTTAATACATAGATAAGATGGTACGTGTGCGAGACAGAAGAAAACTAATTTCTATTGGGATAAATGATTTTATTTTATTGGTGGCATGAAATGCACGCCTGTTTCTACAGTAATTTTATTGCAACTCTTTTCTTCTTTTTTAATACATATCAAGTTGGTGGGAAAAACCACAGACAATAACACATAAAAACTCCAAGGAGTTTTAATTAAAATTAAATTTGTGTTGGTATGCAACAGTACGAATTTATCACATGTCAGGTTATCAAATCCCTGCCCTAACACGGCGAGACTAAATAGATTATACTTTTTTTGCGTAAAACAGAACAATAATTAAAGATAAACTTGATTGACAGTATGCAAGCTACAATTAATTAGGAGATAAACAATACCTTAGTCTCCATATGAACAATATGAACATACGGGTTGCCTGTCAAGGGTTCGAAACGTCAAAATAAAAATAATAATGAGTAAAATTTCTACCCAAGTTGAGTTGTAGGTGTTTGACTTCAATCGTCAGGTAGATCTGGCCATAATAATTTATATGAAAGAATATTAATTAATTAATTTTTTTATTGCACATGTAGTTACAAACATTAGACATTAGACTTAGAGCTAAAATCTTAGTAATAGGTACATGGACTCTGTTCAATGGGTATTGCAAGTCTGGTAACTTACATAGGTGGGCGCGCTCAGTTATTTAAAAATAAAAAACAAATTATATTACAGTACAAGTACAAGTTTGACTTCTTGGCGGGAAAGTGAAGCGTCATGTCTGCGGTTTTGTTTTATTTTCTAAAATTTGTGTTATATCGAATATTAATGTGAAATAATGGTGGATTATTAACCGTTAAGTGTTTGTGAGTGTGCATAAGTGCTGGCAAATGAAACAAAACAGTGCAACGTTACTTTTCAAATTCCTTCAAGAAGCTCGTGTGAGGATAAGTCCTCACATGTGGGGCTTTACTAAGGTAAAGCCCCACATCTTTACTGAGACACTCGAGGGGTTGGGGGGTATATCATTTCTCACTTTCCATTTCTAGTATCATTTATCATCATCATATAAGGAAATATTGTTTATTTATGTATTACTTGTAAGAAAAATTACTTTGACACTGGCTAAATGTGCTTATCGCACGAAGCCATCAAATAAAAATAAAATAAAAAAAAGTACAAGTTTCTTTGCTATTCTTTATAATATCTATGGATCATGACGTATATATCAAGTGTATTAATTTAACAAAATATGCTATTGCTCTAACAACAACATCGTTAATACTCCGTTTTATGGAAATAAATGACTCCCACAAAATGTACAACATGTGAAAGCGCCCTAAGGTGCATATGTGTAAAGAGTAATTAATTAGGATGTATCTTGTGCTGTACAGCGCAGTCGTGACGAGGATTTTATTTCTATTGAGAGCTGCAACTCACATTCAGTCTGATTCCTAGTTATTAGTTTCTCAGATAAATATAAATTTATTTATCAGATAAATAACATTATTTCACCAAAACTTGTGAGTTATTTCTTGAAAGATATTTTTTATATTTTGAATCAGAGAAATAGATATAAAGTAAATTAGGACAAGCTTTATAGAACAGCGGCTTGCACTTGACATTTAAATATTTTAAGTTTATCCGTTTTTCGAAAATAATGTTAAGCCGTTGGTTACGATTGTTGTAGAAAGACGGTATAAATAAAACCAGTCATATATTGTTTTCTAAAGTTTACGCGAACACTACACATTGAAATGAAACAACTTTTACGGATCTACTCGCGTTTATTTTACACATTACTTATTTAATGTTTATCCTGACGTTTCGAACCCTTTGCAGGGTCCGTGGTCACAGGGAGACTGACAGACAGTACAGATAAACATTAAATAAGTAATGTGTAAAATAAACGCGAGTAGATCCGTAAAAGTTGTTTCATTTCACCAGTCTATATACTATATATATAGTCAATATGGTTTTTTTTACCCAACATGTTATGGCGAAGGTAGGCTAGTGCGTTCGGACTACAATCGTGGACGCTAAGCAGCTTCCGTGGTGACGGATCACCGTGCTACGTGCTACGAATACTACGAAGCTACGACGATCACATGCTTCGGAGGGCAGGTCAATCCGGTGATCCTGGCTGGCTTATCGTTAGATACCAGTAGTGGGTGCCAAATGCCCAGACACATGCTGAGTAAAAAGGCCTTCTCAGTGTCAAGCTAATCATGCAATTACAAAGTTCTTACTTTTATCTTTTATTTATTTAAACATCAGATGCTCAAAACAGATTACAGCTACAAAAATAATCAACATACATGCAAATAAAAGTTAAAGGCTAGGTTGAAACCCTTAATATATATATACTAACACTTACTACGAACAGAAAATAAAATACATAATGTCTTTACAAAATAAGTTAAATTAAATTTTAAATTAATACATTTTACAACTTATAAATTAAAAATAATAACAATTTATCAAACATTTATAAAATTCACAAAATACAGTGAAAAAATTAAACGCCTACCCGACCCAGCCAGGAATCGAACCTGGGTCTTCCGCAATCCGGGCGGCTGCACTGACCGCTATGCTACCGGGAAGGCTAATTTTTTCACTGTATTTTGTGAATTTTATAAATATTTAATTTAGCTTCAGTGCAGCAATTAGCACTTGAAAATAAAAAGTAAAAATTTATCAAACCTTAATAAAAAAATAATTAAAGCTACTTAAATAAAATTTATAATGAAAATATGTAAAAAAAATTTTTTTGTAGGATATCGCCACAATTTATTTTCACTTTACTCTCTCACTTTACCCTTGAATCTTAAGGGTGCGTCGTCCGTAAGTGACAAGTGTCATATGTTTTATTTGAAATGTCGTCGTCCATATTTATTTGATGCCGCGCGGCCATACTAATTTTGTATGGGGAATTTAAGGTGCCTAATAAAAAATAGTTATTTAAATAACCACTTGATGAATCGAAAATGTAGTCTAGCAATTTGTAGTTTATCCATTGATGATTCTTTAGACAAAATCAGAGGTACAACAATTTAGATAAACTATAAGAAATCTACTAAACGCCGTCACTCGTTTTCATGATTGTTGCCCAACTTTAAATGATATTGTAGAAAAAACTATAGCGTATTATGAATTTAAGGTTCTGACAAATTGTAAACACGTTCCCTATGATACTAAATATATATTTTGTTCATTTAAAATAATAGTATTTTCAATTATATCTACTTAACCGTAACTGCATTTTTGTCATTTTTTAGTCGGCGCACCCTTAATATACTACTGTTAAAATGTGACACTAATCTTCGTGATCTTCGAGAGTGTGACATTAAATAAATGACACAAAGTAAATAATTTTTCATAAAATATTTTTAAATTAATTCGTATGTTACCTGTCCATGTGGAAAGCCTCAACTCAGCTGTTTTATATCGATAAAGACGCCAACTACTTCACTCCATCTGATGTTAAGCGGAATGCATCCAGATGTGAAGACGAATAATAAGCAGGATTATGCCGCACTCATTTATACATTACAAATTTAGAATAAGTACAAAAAACAATCCATATTTTATACACTGAGTTAGGGGCTCAGCATTGTTACATAATTTCCACTGAGAGCTTTAGTCTAAATTTAGTTATACATTGTCAACCTCTTAGGATACTTCAGAGACCTTCCAGAAAGGGGTATTTTTGCCATTCATGAGTGTATTTACATGTCTGCTGGGTAGTTGTTTTTATCACATTCCGGATAAAATATCTGTTAGGCTGTGTCAAGTTCTTACACGGTGTGGTTCCAGCATAGTCATAATATTGTTGGGTAATGTAATAAACTTGTTGTTATGTTGAAAAATACCACGTCTAATAACAACATATACTTCCTTTACTTATGCAATAATAATGTGTGCAAATTATTTGTGACCCCATTAATTACGTAAAAAAGTGTTAGTTGTGATTTTAAAGAAACGATATTATTTGTTTAAGTAAAAGAATCAATGAAACAGGAAATTTCCAAAAAAAATAACCAATCTATTAAGATACTTACCTGTTTTAGGTAAGTATGTTTTTAATAAAATATATTAACAATTAAAGGAAAGACAACACACAAATACATACAAAATAGTAATTCACTTCATTCTATCTTAAAGACGTTGCAAACTTATGTCATCTACCTTTGCAGAGGAAAGAAGTAAGAGGATGAGGTTGCACAAAAGATCACGATGGGTCGAAGTACTACTGCGAGATGGAAACCTCAGCAGGCCCAAGATAAGATAAGATACACGTATTACATTTTTTGACAAAACATGCAGTTTTTATTTGTAAATTACTAACACCTCGTTTAACGAACGTTAACTATGGTCACGTTAAATATATAAAATAACTTTACGAATGTTACTAACATAAATGGATTGGGAACAGAAGACCAATCGCCCCCTTAACCATAATTCTCCAAACAGGCGAACCTCACCCAATAAAAGCCGACCGTTCATATTCTTACAAAACGCTTCTTTAGGTGTCTATAAAAGCAATTTACTAGGAACGCTAGAGGTGAATATTGGTTCGTATTCAAACAACCCCGCTGGCCTGCTCAAATGACATCAAGGTACAAAAGAGCTCATTCCACATGCGGCCGACAGCGGAAGCTCTTAGAGTTTTTCAAAGGAGCACACAGGGCTGTACTCATATTGCGGAAGGATTCAAACAGTGCGCCAGTTGTTACGAGTGGGACGTACATTTTTTACTGGACTTTATGTAAAAAATGTTCTTGTAAAATTAAATCTATCTCTATTCGGCACTTATAAACCAGGATTATTATAATATTTAGTTTGTAAGCAATCTATTCAAATAGCAATAGTAGTATAAATAGTAGCAATATATATTATAGTATCGTTCTTATTTCTATATATTAAATACAACAAACAATGACTTGCATTTTTACAGAACATTACACAGGTAATATAGGTACGTAACCATAACATAATATAATATTTGTTTTCACATGACGTTTAAAGTAAGGATACAGAAGTTTCCATGCTACTAAAGGTATTACGCCGTTGTTAACGCCAGATGTTCTCGTAAGACAGTAGGCGTTATAACATAACCCACCGTATCCGCATTAGGCCAACAAGGTTGTCCTAATTTATTGTGTCATTGTTTATTATGGTGGTAGGCGTTAATAGACTGGTGATGATGGTGTTGTAAGGCATTCCAGTGTCATGTCTGCTAGGGGCTCGCGTTGCCCTAAGTCCGTACCTGCGCCAGCACTCAGCTCTTCGTAGGGAGCTCGGTAAACGTGATTTATGGTGCAACTGTCTTCTCGGATTTGTCACGGCGAAAGGTAGTCGTGGCTGAATTAGTGGAATGTCCCGAAAAAACGGGAAGGCGTCTATCAAAATTAAACCAAGCTTTGTTCGTTGTCTTCAGTCAAATTTTACTAGGACACTTCAGTCTTCAACAAGCTTGGTGGATTAACAAAATCTGCGATAGAAATATACGGAGAGCTGGAAAAAGTTTTTAATAGCGAGCTCGTTAGTGGTGAGTTGAAAAAGCAACGTAAGATTCTCACAAGTCACCTAATAAGGTTTAACACATTTTGTGGCATGCCATTTATGAAAATGTGAAAATACCCTTTTTTGTGTAAGGTTTCATGTCGTTTGTGTGGCTAGAGGAAGAAAAAGCTGTTATGCTCTGTCAAGGAATAATGCTGATACCTCAATTATCTGTGAAATAAAATAGTTTAGGAGTGTAACGCAACTGCTTAGTGCAGGTATTCTAGATTCCTTATAACCTATACCTAACTGAAGTTTCGGCTGAGTAGCTCCGGCCGTGTTCACGGGCTTACTCATATAGTTTTTAAAAAGGTACGCTTAGGATACATTATACTGAGCAGTCTGCGCTTAGCTTAATTTTCTAACCTTGCGCTTAACTACTCTAACGAAAATAGTTTGCGCTAAACTTGATTCTCTTATCAACACCTTACGTTTCAGTTTTTTAAGAATAACAAATCATAAATATTCTTATTTAACACCTAAACCCAACAGTGTCGTTTGCCTGTTTATATAATCAAAAATAAGCAAAGCAAATATTTGGATGCGATTCAAAGTAACACCGCCAATATATTACACAAATATGATTCTGTGCGCATACCATAAGTCAGGCCAAATTAGCCAAATACTGCAGCAGATTTTAAGCTGCTTCGAGCCTTGCTATAAATTCAAGTTTTACCAGCTCTATAGAAATAAATTTCGAGGCGGTACTTCGGGTTCTCTACCGAATGTTAAGGGATTAGCTACAGTCATGCAATACTTTTAACGTCAAACAAATATCATTTCAATAAATTAGTATGATTTTATCAAGCATCTGAAATGTTGTGTTATGTAAGTATAAGTAAGCGTAGATAGCAGCGTAGAAAAAAAAATTAACATTATAAGGTCTAGAACAGTTACCGCTTAATTCATAGCTGTCAGAGAGTGCCTTACAAACCTCTTACTTATTGGAAATGAAACAACTTTTACGGATCTTCTCGCATTTATTTTATACATTAGTTTTAATTAATGTTTTCCTGGCGTTTCGAACCCTTTCCAGGGTCCGTGGTCACAGGGAGACTGAGGTGTTGGTCGTCTCATATTTTTTTTGTAGATTATATACCCTCATTTTAACTTAATTGCGTGCGTTTCGTTTTACGCAGAAAGAACTTACAGTATTTTTTGGTTTGGTGTTGGGGCTGGGATTTAATATTTTGTATGATGGGATCCCAGGCTGGTGGTAAATTCCAACCATCTTCTCTCTTACTTATTTATAAAGGCACGGCTACAGGTTACATACTTAACTGACCTCAACCTTGTAATCAACTTACCTCGACCTAAGATACAACTTACCTTGACTTTGTAATCAAATGACCTCACCTTGACCTTAGTAGCGTGTTACCACCTCTGCGGTCTACACTATTTTTTTATTTTATTTTTTTGTGCTATCACCTCCAACATAATCGGAGCCTATTTTTAGTCTATGTTTCTCTTTCATACCAGTTCTCGCTTATATGCCTCTCGTACTTTCATTCTTCATACTACTCTTTCATACATCTTCTTTTATACTTTTGCGGGTGGGATGCCCGTCTATTCTAGGCTTGGGCCTCTATTCTATATACAATTTTTCTTTATTTATTTCTTTTATTTATTGTTGGTCCTCTCTTTTGGGTACAAATAAGGGAACAGAACACGGTTTTTATTTTACAAATTAATCTATACTAATATATAAAGCTGAAGAGTTTGTTTGTTTGTTTGTTTGTTTGTTTGAACGCGCTAATCTCAGGAACTACTGGTTCGAATTGAATAATTCTTTTTGTGTTGGATAGTCCATTTATCGAGGAAGGCTTTAGGCTATATAACATCACGCTGCGACTAATAGGAGCGAAGCATCAGTGAAAAATGTTGCAAAAACGGGAAAAGAGCCTAAAAAATTAAAAATGCTGCCGAAAGTCACTATTCCACGCGGACGAAGTCGCGAGCACAGCTAGTTGAATATAAAGATAAAGAATATAAAATTAGAACAGATACGACATACCCACTTAACCACAAATACTTATAAACACATAGTTACGAACATTGCTGAATTTTATTTTTATTTATTTATAATTTATGTACACACAAACGAATTGAAGAGAGAACAAAGTACGAATAGACAAGTACAAGGGCGCTGCTTATTTCACATTGAAATTTCTTTCAGCATGCCCGTAGAAGGAGAAGATACATAGAAAAGTAGGCAATTTTATATTTTTTATTTAATCATAAATATTTTACAAATAATAAAAGACAAGCTTGACTGCGTCAGTAGTCTTCCAAAACTTAAAAAAGTATGTAACAGATATGAATATGGGATACAGGGACAGATCCCTGGACAGGTTGGCCAGTGTGCAAAATTCAAAATTCAAAATTCAAAATCATTTATTCAGTTTAGGCTACAAGTAGCTCTTGTGAATGTCACTATGCCATCGGTTCGTAAGTCTACTCTGGGCGGGAGATCTTGTACTGAGAAGAACCGGCAAGAAACTCAGCAAGTGTCCAGCTCTTTTCTCCCTTACAGCGTCAAAAATATTGGAAAATGCCCTATCATAGCGGGACACTTTCCATTACAAATAAACACAAAAAATATATATAAGACAACCACAACATGTAAAAAAAACAAAATACAAAAATGTAAGTTAACAAATTTACATCAGATAATTATGTAAATTATGTGTATTAGTGCTTTCGCGTAATGAGTTCCGATTGTGCAGTTTAAATTACTTTCGCATTTTGGGTCACTGGATGGAATGGACCCTTCGATCAATTATGATCTAGATTCCCGATGAGCGCTTGAAGGACGGTACATGACTTTGGTGCCACGGAGCCACAATGACGTTTGTGGCGATGACAGCAAATATCACACTAATATTATAAATGCAAAAGTTTGTATGTATGTCTGTATATTTGTTCCTTCTTCACGCTGCAACGGATAGATGGATTTGGATGAAATTCGGCATACAGATAGTTTATAACCTGGATTAACACATAGGATAGTTTTTATTCTGATATTCCCACGGGAAACACACTATAAATACAATAAAAATGACAATTTAATTTTCCAATACAAAAAGATTTGTTTGTTTTGTTGTCATGGAAACCAAAGAGAATTTAATCACTTGATGGAAACTGTCAAAGCGGTACAAAGTCCGCCGGGTCCACTAGTAATATTATAATTGCGAAAGTTTGTGTGTATGTCTGTATATTTGTTCCTTCTTCACGCTGCAACGGATGGATGGATTTGGATGAAATTCGGCATACAGATAGTTTATAACCTGAATTAGCATATATAATAGTTTTTATCCTGATATTCCCACGGGAATCACACTATAAATATACTAAAAACGACAATTTAATTTTCCAACACAAAATGAGTTGTTTGTTTGTTGTCATGGAAACCAAAGAGAATTTAATCACTTGATGGAAACTGTCAAAGCGGTACGAAGTCCGCCGGGTCCACTAGTATCTTATATACTAACATTTTACAAATTTTAATTTCATATAATTTTCTTATTTAATACAGTCATAAATACAGTTCATTATACAAAAAATAAAATAAAATTACAGTAATGCTAACTAAGTTTAAGGTACAAGGAAACTTAAATTAATTGTTTGCTTGCAGCGCTATAGCTACGGTTATAGGTGAAACAAACTTAACCAGTATCCTTATTCCTACTTACTGCTAAGTTACATACTTTTCTGCAATATTCTGCAAAAGCTTTTGTTTTATACTTGCATGAAATAAATTCGTGTAAATTATCAATTTTTAATACAGTTCCAATTTTTTGCTCCAAACTATACTTATGTATGCTAGTGGAGGGGCAGTCTAAGAGCAAGTGGGGGACGGTCTCTTCGATCTCGGGATCACAGACGCATGAAGGGCTCGCCCTACACTTGAAGCGATTCAAATATTGGGCGAACCCTCCGTGCCCCGTTAGGATCTGAGTTAGTGGACCTGTCGGCTGCAGCTTCATCACTATCTTGTACGCTAATTTAGCATCTGGAAGAACATTTTGGTCACGGAGGCAGCATGTCCCTCGCGATAGCGTTGGCCCCAGCTTTCAATCGTGTTCTCCCGCAAGAGTCTCTTAACATATGAGACTGGGCACGCGTCATAGTCGGGCCTCTTCTTCAACGTCAGTGCGGCCGTCTTGGCCAGTTCGTCGGCCCGCTCATTGCCCGGAAGTCCTGCGTGCGCCTTGATCCAGAACAAAGATACAATTTTGTTCTGGGTGAAGGCCCCTCGCAAATTCTTCCGTGCTTCCACCGCCAGGGGGTGGAGAGAGTGATGGTTGGCGATCGTCTCCAGCGCTGCCCTCGAATCGCTATACACACCATAACTCTCTTCCTTTCCCCGCGCAATTACTTCCGTGGCCTTGCATATCGCTAGAAGTTCCGCCTGGTAGACTGTGCAGTACGCGGACAGACTTAGCTTTAAGGATCGAGTCTCGGTCTCACCTTTCCATATGGAAAGTGCGGCCCCGACCTTCCCCTCAAGCTTGCTGCCGTCGGTGAATATTCGCACCTGCTGCACATTGTACCTGTCCACAAGGTTTTGGTCTTCCAGGCACACGAACTCCAAACCCATATGCGCCGCCGGATGTGGGGCACTGACAAAGTCCACCACACTCTCGGTCTCTCTGCCTCGCAGCGCTTCCAGGGATGACCCTCTTCTTGCCTCATACAGAGCGGCTGCTTCTGTAATCCTGAGGTCGAGAGGCAGTATCCCCGCAAGCACCAGTGCCGAGTGTAGGGAGACTGTGCGGTAGGCTCTGCATAGCTTTTGCGCAAAACCCCTCTGAACCGTGTTGAGCTGTTTTCTAATGCCCAACTTCTTTGCCGCTGGGGCCCATGCTGCCGCAGCATACAAAATTATGGGCTCTATCGCCGCGGTATATATGGACCTAATTATTTCGGGGTCTAGGCCCCAACTAACCTTTGCAGCTTTTGACAGCTGTTTATAAATTCCTATGACTTTCCGGCACTGGTTGGCAATATGCGTGTTGAAAGTTAGCCGGTCGTCTATAGTAAGGTCCAGAATCTTTACCTCCCTTGACATGGATATGTCGATCCCGCCCATGCTCAGCCGTGGTGTGTCATGCTTCAGTTTCCTCGTTAGCAACATAGCACAGGTTTTGTGCGGCGCGAACTTTAGCTTATTACGGACACCCCACTGCTGGACATAGGCGAGAGCGGCATTGGCCTGTCGCTGAATTTCGCTGGCTTTGTCCCCGTGGAAAACTAGTACCACGTCATCTGCAAATGCCTGCACGTAATCTCCCCTCTCATGCAGCCCCTTCAGTAGCGGATCGAGAAGCAGGTTCCAGAGTATTGGACCGCCTATTGACCCTTGCACGCATCCTTTATTGGTGCTTCGCGTGCTTACCTCCCCAGCGTATCTTACCGTGACTTTTCTGCAGCTGAGATAACTGTCAAGTAGCCTCCTGATATTGACCGGACACTGTTCCTCAGCCAGTCGGATTCTGATTGCTGGCCACCACGCGCTGTCGAAGGCCCCCTCTATATCCAATGACACTAGGGTAACCAGCTTTTTCAGCTCAACCATACCTCTGATGTGGTGTATTAGATGATAGAGGGCGTCATCGGTGCTCCTCTGGGGCATGAATCCGTACTGGCGAGTACTAATCCTCGGTACAAGGTGGTATTTGATCCGTGCTACCGACATCTTCTCAAGAACCTTGCCCAGCACCGGCAGTAGCCCGATGGGTCTGTACGCCTTAGGTACTGTGTAGTCATCCTTGCCCTGTTTTCTGAGTACCACCACTGTGGCCTCTTTCCAGCTGTCCGGGAAATGTCCTAATTCTAGGCATTTATTGAATAAGGCAAGCGACTCTTCGATGTTATGCTCCAAGGCTCTGCTGCAAATGTCTGCCGTAAAGCCATCCGCTCCCGGGGCCTTCTTTGGATTAAAACTCCCCATCGCGGTCTTTAGCTCGAGCGAGGTAAACGGAGGATCCAGATGCTCATCATCTGTCCGATAGTTCACTCTCTCTGCCGTTTCTCTGACCCGGCGATGGTCTTCGTTATCATCACTTTCCAGGTCCTCAGGGTAGAAAGTCTCGGCCAGTAAGTTCGCTGATTCTTGGGGTTTTAAATATATACCTTCTGCGGTTTTTAGGGCCAAGTCTTCTTGTCTCCTGGCGGTCGTCTTTAGAACGCGATATATCCCTTCCCATACCCCTTCTCTGTCCTGCTTCTCGCAGAACCCTTTCCAGCTCGTTACACGGGCGTTCTTGGCTTGACACTCATAGTTTTCTTTCTTCTGCAGATATTCTTCAACGACCTTTTCTCTTCGATGTGGCGCAGCGTTTTTAATTCTCCGTTTATATGTGACCATCGTCTTCTTCAGCTTGGTCAACTCCTCATTCCACCAAGGGATGGACAGGGTTTCTGCGCTCTTCTTCGCTGGAATTGCTTTCCTGCAAGCTGAAGTGATCGCTGTCGTGAGCTCTACGATGGTCTTTTCGAGTGAATCTCTGTCACTTAAGGCTTTTATGCTGTTGATATTGATATTGCGTTCTTGTTTTATTTGCACCAGTGCGTCTGTGAATTCAGTCCAGTTGGCTTTTCTCGTATTGTATAGACGCGTCGTTCTTTGGACCTGTAAGCCTTTACTCTTACGGAGTTTTACATCAAAGAGAATGGTGTTGTGGTCGGAGCTTGTTATCCCCTGGTCTACCCTCCAGTTTTCTATAAGCCCCAACAGGTCGTCGGTAATCGCTGTTATGTCTACAAAGCTGGTGAACTCCCTGTTACCTCTCACGGTGTCAAAAGTGGGAGTGTTACCTCTGTTCAATATCTGCAAACCAGACTCTTCCAGGGTCCCGGACATCTCTAATCCCCTGAGGTCTTCTATGGTGCTACCCCACCAGGTACTCTTTGCGTTGCAATCTCCGGCGATCAGCAGTTTTCTTGGGCCCAACTCCTCTACGATCAAGCTCAACCGGTCCAGGTAAGGCCCAATTGGTAGGTCGGGCTCAAAATAAAAGGAAACCGCCGTCATCTCCCAGTCGCAAGTTCGGATCCTCACCACCGCGATGTTGTTGGTCGTGAGTTTCGGGCACAGTGTGACGCTGAGGTCGTTGTCGAATACGACAATAGCAGCCTTCACTGTCCCATCTCCTATCGTTGCGCACTGGTAGACCCGTGCTCCGCGGTAATCCTTCATTCTCCGAATCCCTCCAACGTAGGGTTCCTGGACTAGTGCGAACGCCAATTTGCGTTCGCTGGCTACCACCATAAGCTCAGTCGTTGCCAACTCTTTTCTTTGGAGGTTCGCTTGGGCCACTGCGTATCCTCTGGCGGGGTGATTGCCTGCCCGTGAACGACTTAGGACCACCTTAGCAATAGGCTATTTTGGCTCGCGCCAATGCCTCCCACCTTCTCCGTACTGGGCACTCTGCGTCGAACGCGTTATGCTCAGTTCGATCCATGCCGACGGCCGTGCAATTGCAGCAGTTTGGAGCCGCTCCAGCACTATAGACCGGGCATTTGTCACGTGTGTGGGCTCCCGCACAATGGCTACACTTCAACTCGGTTTCCTTACAAAATCTGCGGCCATGCCCATATCCCAAGCACATCGAGCACTCAACAGTGGGGATTGGTCTTCGACCCTTACTCTTTGCAGGTCGATATGGGCATGTCTTTTGCTTGTTAGCCGCTGGTAGAGTTGCGGGGAAACCCTCAGGACAATGTGTGAGGTGTGTTGGTTCCTCGCTCTCCTTCGGAATCGGAACTCAACCCGGTCTTCTTTCTTATCCAGATCTTGGAAGACGTCTTTGTTCTGATTTCGAAGCGCCTGAATCACCTCTTCGTCTGTAAGCTTCGCCAGTACATCCCGTAGGACGACCAACGGGTCCTGGTTCTTCACCTCTTCGAAGGTGAGGTGGTCCTTTGCGCCCTGAAGCCGTTCCTTAATCTTGTTCCGAGCTTCTTCAGTTCTGCATCCCACTATGATCTTCCTGTCTCTCACCTTCCGAACTTTTTCAACTTTCACCCATCCGTCGGTTGCGTTAACCGCCTTACGTACCCTCTCAAGGACCTCCTCTCCGGTGTCCTGGTCGTTGGTCGAGGATACGACGAGCGAATGCAAGGCCGGCTCTACATGTTTGGTCGGCCCGGATGCTACTCTTGCATAAGTCCTTTCCTGCTCTACCGCTGGCTGTTGTTGCGTGAGCACTTTCTTCTTCAATTGTTCTAGCTCTTGGAAGGTGGAGTCAATTTTTAGGCTTTGTTCTTTGAGCATCTCCAGCACTTTCTTCGTGTCGCTCTTAGAGAAACCTTCGTCGACATCTGTCTCCTTTCTCTTGGCAGCTTCTGGCACCGATGTTGTTGCAGCCGCAGCCTCTTTTACCAGACGGTAAAGGTTGTCCACCGCTTGGGTGACCCCGGCCCTTATGTCTGTCCTCAGATTGCGAGTCTACACTATTTAGTGGGTTGCTAGATAGCTAGGTCTTACTGAGTTCCTTACGATGAAGCAAGAGTCTAACACACATTTGACCCGACCTAGGGAAAACTCATTGCCGAGTATCACCACGTCCGTCGGGAGACGCAGATGGTTATGTGGGTCTCCCGCCCAATTTCCGTGATTTGGGGGAATGGTACTCACTAAAAACCCGAGCACATCCAAGGTGATCCGGGATCCATCGATTGGACATTGTCAATCTCCGTATATTAACTCTGGCAGAACACGAGAGGGTCGAGATCCAACCTGGGAATTCAACCCGGGGCTTTCGGATATACTGCCGAGCACTTTGCCACTCGGCTAATGAGGCGTATAATATACTACAAATAATTGGCTACATGGCACATTTATTTATTTATTTATTTTAAAACTTTTGCAACATATATTACATGGCGGACTTAATGCCTGAGGCATTCTCTACCAGTCAACCATAGGGTGGTGCAGAAATAACAAGGTAGGTGCAATTGGGTGAAGACAACAATTTAGAAATAAAAATAATATATTATAAAACGCACAGTATATACCTACATATATACAATTTATATAAATATACTTATATACACTATTATTACATAAACTACTTTTACAAATATAAAACAAAAATAAACATAAACATATAATACATAATTTATAAATTACGTTATAAATTATATATTATATGTATGTAAGGTCGTTACTGAGATGATTCTGCCAAGGTTTTATCAAAATAGAGCATACGGACTTTCTTTTTAAAAGCGTCACGACTAGTAGCCATCCTGATTTCAAGAGGTAGCGCATTCCACAGCAGAATGGACTGAATATGGAAGGACGAGTGTACAACGCCAGATGTATGGGAAGGACAGAGAAGGAGAAGATTATTAGTAGATCGGAGATTCCTACTATGAGAGGAGCAAAGGTATTGAAAATGAGGAGTGAGATAAGAGGGAGCATTTGGAGAATTAATCAGTGAAAAAAGTGTCGTCAGGGCTCGTACACGCCTCCGCTGGCGAATGGGCAGCCATTTTAGCTCGGCTCTATATTGCGAGATGTGGTCATATTTTTTGAGGTTATAGATGAACCGTATAGTATTGTTGAGCAATCTATCGAGTTTGTCTAACAAGTCAGCATTAAGATCGAAATAACACACGTCACTATAGTCGATCATGGGAAATATTAAAGTTTGCGCAAGCATAACCTTTGTCTTAAATGGTAAAAAGTTCCTCAGGCGATTCAAGGAGCGCAAGGTCCAGGTCACCTTCCGGCCAACATTAGCGACCTGAGAGTACCAACTGAGCGTAGAATCAAGATGCAGGCCAAGATTTTTGACATTCGGGCTAAATGGTATGACCGTTCCGTCGTACACAATTGGCTCAAGAGAGCTAATTCCCACTCTACCCATCAATCGCAAGCTGCCAACGAGTATCGACTGACACTTTGAGGGATTTACGGCCACACCAAATCTACGAGACCAGTCGTTAACCACTTCCAAATCCCGATTCAGTTTTCCAATGGCATCTGAGAGGTCATCTACACGTGCTTGAGTGTAAAGCTGAAGGTCATCGGCGTACAGATGATACGAACACTGAAGGTGGTGAGTGATATTGGGGGTGGTGACGGTTTCATCGCACAATCTGTAGATGCGACGAGAAATTGTTTGTTTTATAGGTTAGGGTTTAAACTTACAGTAACATTTAAAAAAAAAACATATCTGAAAGGCATTGTGACTTTGTTAGGATGCACAGTGCATGCTTTTTTGCTGTGAAGTTATTTCCAATATTGCAACTCAACCTGTCAGAAGAATGTTTGTTCTCGTGTAGTAACATGGACGATTATTTTTAACTGACTACAAAAAAAGGGAGTTTTCAATTTTTTGGAATTGTGTCTCACCATTGTATTCCGATCGTGTGCAATACTGTTAAATCTAGAATTCCAGACTTTTAAAACATGAAGTTCTGTTACTAAATATATTTTATTATAAATACGGCAAAAAACGATTATTTAAGTCTTTGCATAATATTTCATTAAAAAAGCGAAAACATTTTAACCGCCTTTGTGGTCTAGTGATGAAGACCCTTTGTGGTAGGGCTTGTTTGTCCACCTAACTAGCAACCACCATCTTATCTAAATATATTTTTTTTATTTTTGGAGAAAGACTGCTGATTGCCTCAGTCAGCATTTTCAGCTTCACCACCCCGGTGGTTTTAAATATGTCGCCCATCAATATTTATAGCAGTGTTGTATTCCGGCAGCTAGAGATAAGATAGCCAGTGCCTCAATAGTTAAGGATCCCGGGTGAACTGCGCTTCCACCATTGGCCTTATCAGATGTAGGAACTGTGCTTACCTCTAAGTTAAAAAAGCCAACTCTTAAATAAACAAAACAATAAAACCTCTTTAAAAGTTGCATTCTAGTTATCATCTACAAAAAAGTATAGTAATCAGCTCAAAAGCGATATAGTTGTCTAAAATAGAACCTTGGTAGGGGCTGCAACATTCAATTTTCCGTGGCTAGTTGGTGTCTATTAAAACGGTAATTTTACCTATAAATTTTGGTTTCTGTGGCTAATCGCGGCGGTACGTTTAACTCAAAATATGAGATCAATATTAAAATTTGCCGTTCAAAGCCTCTTAAGTAGTTGTGGTGTTGACAGTTTAAATATACAAAAAGCTTCAACAGTTTGGTTTTAATTTTTTACCAACTTTGTAGCTCGACCTATGATCTCGCTCTATCTATTATGATAATTATTATTAAATACCTACATAAAATATTATATGTTAAATAATCAATAAATATATCTAAAAATTAAAGAAGCTTATAAGTAACGCAATAGTATTTTCATACAATTTATAGTTCCGATGTAAAATCATAGATGGCGTGATCAACAATTCTGAATCGTAGTGCGATTTATTATTTATAAATTTGCATAATACTAGTGGTCGCCTAGTAGCCAAAATTCGACCGTAATTTTTATAAAAAGCTGTTTACTATTTCGGCTGAATGATAAAGCAACAACGCTGCACGGATTGCATCCTAAACAACGAAAAATTAAAAAAAGATAGAATGTTAGTTTGGATTGGCATTGACAGATTTCGGCGGCTCCTCTTCCATTTTTGAAATTTTTGAAAAATGTATGAAACAATGTTTATTTAATTTAATATACTTATTTCTTGTGCATAATTAAAAAAAAATAACATTCTGCACTCCTTTTCTATATAAACTATAAGTGAGCGAAATTTTAAACTCCTCCGTCCGCGCATTTTTCGTAAAAAGAGGTACAAAGTTTTTGTTTCACGTATTAATATATAGATAGATAATCCAAATGATTTGTGACAGTTGTTGCTATTTCCATTATATTACACATGACATTTTAAGAAACATCAGACTTTGAACTGTCGCTCTAGACCAGCGGTTTTTACAACCTTAAGTGGCACTTATGTTTTTCTTCATCATCATCGTCATCAGCCTATTAACGTTTCAGTGCTAGACTGAATAAAGGGATGTTCCCTCAATATTTGGAGTGATTTCGCAGTCATCAATAACGTTTCTAGCCTATGCAGTTGTTTTTTACTTAATCTAGTTTGTAGCCTTAACAAAAACCAAAGAAAAAATCGTTATACATTAAGCTTCTAAATAAAACAAACTTGAAAAACTTTGCTAACACTCAATCAACATTCTTAGTTAACTTATAATGAGCTTGAAAACATTTTACACGTCTATGTTAAAATGTGAGCCAAAATAACAGTGAATTTTTTTCCTTGTACAAATTGGTTTACAACTAATAATTTTACAGAATATAGGCAAGTACATCTTATCGAAGACTTTATTGGCCTGATTCGATGTCAATGTTTACGAGGGAGAGCCCAGAGGTCGAAGATCGAAGCCGTAACTTTTTCAATTATCCAAAGAACTGTCAGTAAGAAAAACAAAAGCAATGTCTCTAACAACCTTTAAAGTGGAAGGGTTGGCAGTTCCGTCAAAAGGGCGAAGTTGGAGCAAGTTATTCCAATTCATTTCTAGTTTACATTTCGTTAATAAAGTCTTCACTGAGAATTGGTTTGACAATCAAAGTTTCAACTAAGTTTTGAGTTAATACAGTGGCCATTGTAAGATAGTTTATCTGCTGTACTCTTTTCGATGTAGGTACTTCAGAATATAGCTAAACGTGTTTTGATAAGGACAAAGAGTTATCATCATCAAACTTTAGTGTGAGTGTGCGAATAGTAATAATAATTATAATAATTTATTAAATAAAAAGACAACAATGATCCATAATTAATTGTTAGTAGACTTAAAACTAATTGTTAGTATTAAATTACAAATTACAATTATAGTGTCTCCATGGCAACACCACAGGTAGAATGGACCATAAACCATCACGCAAGCCCAGTGAGGGTTGGTGGATTTAACCAACTGCTGATGCAGCTGGGACCAGCGGCTTTATGTGCCTTCCAAAGCACAGAAAAACTCGAGATGATAAATTTTTGCTCACCCATGCCTGCCTTTAATGCGAATTTATGTTAAAAGCTTAAAGCATCAACTATACCAAACGTTCCCGCCATATTTTAAAAGTAAAAATCAAAGCCAAAAGCGTCCTAATCGCAGCCGATTTCTTTGCATGGAACACCATTTCTATATGAACTCCTTCAGCCTTTCCCTGTCGTTTGACCGGAGGTTTAGTAAGGCTGGTTTCATGCACAAAATGAAGACTCATAACACAAAAGCCTAGATGACATGATTTGATTTATGCCGGCCGCGCCTCCTTTGTGCCTTTGTCAGGGTATCGGATTGTAAACCGAGTAAATTTTGGCTTCTTTAATTTTTACTGAGTTTAGTTGACATTCTACTGAATTCTCCTTTCCTCTCCCGGACTACACGTGCTGGTCTTAGGAATCACCATCATACTGTACAGACATCCAGTACTCGTACCAAAAAATTTAGCAAGTCGTTCCTCTGTAAGACTATTCGGCTTTGGAATTCTTTGCCGGCGCATGTGTTTCCCAGTTCCTATAGTCCCGGGTCTTTTAAGCGGGGCGTGAAACGGCATTTATGTAGGCCGTCATGAATGGGTGCGCTTGTTATCGTGCTTGTTCCACGGTGGGGAGCGCTCTCATTATTTTGGACTGCATCGGCTGCTTACCATCAGGCAGGATGTAGTCACTATGACGTGCCAATATAAAAAAAAAAAAAAAAAATTCGTTGCAGAGTTTATGACAATATACAGAAAATCATCATAAAAACACAAACGGTGATTTAATTAATACTAGTGGTCGCCCAGTGGTCGAAATTCGACCGTAATTTATTAAGGCTGCACGGATTGTATCCTAAGCAATGAAAAATTTAAAAAGATAGAATGTAAGTTTGGATTGCCATTGACAGATTTCGGCCGCTCCTCTGCCATTTTTGAAATTTTTGAAAAGAGTATTGTCAAATACATATGCGTGTGTGTTTTGACACAAAACAAACATTACACACACTACCATGTACAAATACATGGTAGTGTGTGTAATGTTGATTTATTGTATTTTCATGCATAATTTTTAAAAAATATTTACATTCTGTACTTCGTCTCTGTATAAACTATAAGCGTTTCATACTCCTCCGTCCGCGCAATTTTCGTTAAAATGTGTACAAAGTTTTTGCTTCATGTACTAATCTTTAATTATAGTCAAAGGTATAAAAAAAAATATATAGATAAATACATACAAATTTCGCGCCTGGACTCCATTTCCACTTAACGTAAGGTGGAGTGGACTCATTTGCCGAGCTATGTATAAAAATAGTTAGAAAATAAGAATAATGTAAATACGTTATTAATTTTTATTTCAAGTAATTGAGTAGAAATGAATATTTCGATCTGAAAAAGTTTAGGTACTTGTCTATTTTTCCATGCAAGAGCTGTCGCCCGTAAAGCAATTATTTTAATATCAATTATCCATTCTTAATCCAAGGTTTTCTGAATAAATTTCTGTACACACGTTTTCGGTTCTAAATATAGCATTGTGAAAATGTAAGACTTAAATTTGTTTAATGTTAAGGGCTTCATGGTAATTCAGCCCATGTTTAAAAGTTAGGACATGTTTTGATAGTTCATTCATGGACAAGTAGTAACTTAAACCCTTATCAATCAACAGTTCAACTTCATTAACTTATAAGGTAAGTATATTGATATACACGTGCTCTATTAAATCATGTAATTTTATTTGCTCCTTAGAATGGTAACAGGGAAGGGATAGTACCATAATTGACAAAATTGATTTTATGATTATAAGGTAAGTATATTAATACACACGTGCTTTATTAAATTATGTAATTTTATTTGCTCCTTGGAATGGTAACAGAGAAGGGATAGTACCATAATTGGCAAAATTGATTTTATGTTACTCCATTTAGAATATTTCGTCATACATAATTATTCAATTATTTAGGCTTTTGTTTATAAACTTTCGCTTTCACTTATTGGGCTTCACTGGCTGCTTTCCATCAGGCAGGGTAATGCCATTTTGGCGTGCCACAATAAAAAAAAAACTCTTTTAAAGGTGTTCTTAGGTACTTAACGAAGATCAAACACGTCATGATACTTAATATGCTGTTAGCTTATTTCAATTTCATTCCTGAGTTTCTTGCTAGCTCCTCCCGGCTAAAGACTCTCACAAAAATCGGACTAGTGGCATATTTACGTTCTAGTTGAAATTAATTAATTTATTTTAATTTATTGATTAAGGCTTACAAAACAAGTTACAATCTAAGCATGCACTTAATTTGTATTACACTTTTACATTGAACTAAACCGTAACTCTCAAGATGTAGGCACAATAAGATCCAAGTAGGTGTACAAGTATTAAAAATGAGGGTTTATACCGTATTATCATATTCTAGGTTTATACTAGGTTGAAATGAAACAACTTTTACGGATCTACTCGCGTTTATTTTACACATTACTTATTTAATGTTTATCCTGACGTTTCGAACCCTTTACAGGGTCCGTGGTCACAGGGAGACTGAGGTGTTGGTCGTCTCATAATTAGTAGGTAGCTTGTATACCCTCATTTAAATTTAATCAGGTGCGTTCCGTTTTACGCAGAAAGAGCTTACAGTATCTTTTGGTCTGGCAGTATGGTGTCGGGGCTGGGATTTAATATTTTGTATGATGGGATCCCAGGCTGGTGGTAGATTCCAACCATCTTCTCTATTAAAATTAGGATGTTTTTTAATTTCAATAGCCTCGCGTGAGTATTTGTGGTTTATCAAATCTAATGTAATGGTTGGGCCCCTCTAGGGAATGTTCGCATACTGCAGACTTATTTTCGCGCCTATGCTTGACGTCGGCTATATGTTCTACTACTACTTCTATTTTAAATTTGTATAGGTTCTTATCAAAAATGTCTAAAGAAAAATGTCCAGCAATAGTTTCATTGTATAGACGACACAATCTAGTTAACAGGTTATATAATTAGAAATAAATAATAAATAAATAAATAAATTTTCCTACACTCACACCAATTATCTAGCCCAAGAGAAGCTTCGTTATGAAACTCGTTATATGGTTACTAGACAACGGATAAACATACTTAAAATACTTAAATACATACTTATTATACATAGAAAACACCCAGACCCAAGACAATTTAGAAAAATAATAATTTCTAAATTGACCCGACCGGGGATCGAACCCGGGACCTCAGAGATGGCGACACCATGAAAACCGGTGTACAAACCGCTCGACCAAGGAGGTCGTCAATCAATAAATATAATAAATTAGACTAAATTGAAATTAATGAAATGAAATCCTTATTCCTATCTTGCTTGTCAGGTCCTTATCCCTAAATGCTTTGGTAGCTGAGTGACAAAGCTCGGGGCGCCCATACTCAAAGATCTCAGGTTCAATTCCCAGGTCGGGCAAAGTGTGTCTCGGATTTTCCGGTGCATATCTCGAGTTTGTGATCACCACCCGCATTTGGCAAACGTGGTGATTAAGCCATTACCCATTAGTTGTAGTGATGACGTGATAACTGATAACTGGCTGCTCCATGAGCAGGCGCTGGCACTAGCTAATTACAATTACAAATATAAGTAAATAAATATAGAATAATGTAAGTAGATTAAATATTGTAAGTTTATTATAGTATTAATTTATGGCTATGGCAGAATAACAGGGTTTGTGGGTCTCCTGCAAACACTGAGCCATAGACCTTTTTGTCTATGTTTTTTTTTGGCAAATAAATATACTTATTATTATTATTATTATTATTATAATGGAGGCCTTTTGCCAACAGTGGAAGAGTTAATGGGCTATATACTTTATTATTGCAAAAAAGTTTTTAAATTTCCTCGCGGAAGAAGTCGTGGGCAAGCAGTTGGAAGCTAAAGTCAAAGTCAAAGACATTTTTTTTATTCAAATTAACTTAAGAAAAGTGTTTTTGAATCGTCTAAACATTTTTTTTACTTATCACCCATTCAGAACGTCTAACAGTTAGCTGTGAAAAATGGGCACAAGAAACTGAACAGATTTATAAGAAGCAACGACATTTACGAAAAAAAAGTAATTATGTCGACACAGAGTACATATTCATGTCGATACCAGATTTAATTTTATACATTTACAATTGAAAGCTAAGCAAAATATTAAAAATACAATTGAATACATAAAAACAAAACATTTCAAAAATGTTAGCTACAAAATAACATTATTAATTTAGCATTTCAATAAGAGGAAATTTAACTTGTGACTTATTTTTTTTAGGATAGAGGTCGGCAACATAATTATATAAACAAAGGCTCTGAAATTCCATTACCTTCGTAAACATTATTTTGACAGGGTTAATTTTTATAACATTACTAGAAGCCCGCTCGCGACTTCATCCGCTTAAGAGCACCCGTATCCCATGATAACCCCTATTGCAGCGCCACCTACCTGATCCAATTGTAAATTTAAACAATTTTCGAATCCACTTGAACACACACTAAAAATTTCATCAAAATCGGTCCAGCCGTTTAGGAGGAGTTCAATTACAAACACACGCACAGAAGATTTTTATATATAAAGATTGAAAGAGGTATTGGGAGTAATAAACTTAGGGAGTAAAAAATTTCGGGCGTTTATGTTCCAATCGTTAGCAGCTATCGTAATACTGGAATTAAGATGGATCATTATCATCATCATCATCATCAAAAGACGTCCACTGCTGGACAAAGGCCTCCCCCAAGGATATCCACAACGACTACTTTGTGCTGCTTGCATCCAGCGGCTTCCCGCAACATTTACCAGATCGTCGGTCCACCTTGATGGAGGCCTGCCCACACTGCGCTTTCCGTGAATTAAGATGAATGACCTAATTTAATTACAACAAGCTTTAACTTCGTAACGCAAAAGCGATAATATATAGTCTTCTGATGTTATAGTACTTTAAAACTAATTTTCTTTTGTCAAAAGACTACAAAAACGTTTGTAAGCATTTTATACTGACAGTTATATTGTTAAAAAGAAAAACGCTACGACCTCGATATCTTGAAAAAAAGAATATACGACACGATCAAGGTTCATCAAAACGTAATTTGAGTCATCAAGTTTTTGAGAACCTTCTAAAGTTATTATATAACACCTACCCCGGATGGATAAATAGAAAACGAGCTTCGAATTCGAGCGTCTCCTTAACTCACGAACAAAAGTCTAAGCTCATACCTACTATGTTTAGTGCCATAGTTGAACTGACTGTTATCAGGTTGGCTATGGACACATATATTGCATTTCAACTTATGTTACATAATTACAAATTTCTAATTGTTAATTTTAGTAATTCTAGCATAAGAACATTGTTACTTACAATATTAAGGGCTCTGCCCGAAATAAATGAATATCTATATATTAATACGTGAAGCAAAAACTTTGTACCCCTTTTTACGAAAATTGCGTGGACGGAGGAGTATGAAATTTCGCACACTTGTAGTTTATAAAGAGAAGCAGTACATAATGTTAATATTTTTCTAAATTATGCATAAAAAATACATTAAATCAATAAAACAAACATTACACACACTACCATGTATTTGACACACACTCATAAACTCTTTTCAAAAATTTCAAAAATGGAAGAGGAGCGGCCGAAATCTGTCAATGTCAATCCAAACTTACATTTTATCTTTTTAATTTTTCATTGCTTAGGATACAATCCGTGCAGTCTTAATAAAATTTGGGCGACCACTAGTTATTATTATTAGTACTAAGGCCCTTATTACAATAACACACGCTGATCACTGAAACCACGGTAAACAAATGAAAGTGCAGAAGATACTAAATCACTTGAACGTGTCTCACAACACAGACCTGACAAAACACAACAGCCATATTGCAATAGAACAAGAGAAGAAAGAACTACTCAATAACGTATTCGTGTATTGGGAAATAAAATTCCGTCGAATTCGTTTGCTTTGCGGATTGTGATACCCGCAAAGCATTTATAATGCACGTGTCTACGGGGAATCTAGTTTTAGGCACGTTGTACAGCAGTGGTAGAGTAGCGGACGCGCAAGCGATAGCAAGCTTCGAGTAAGCACTTATGTTAAGTGAAGATAAGGCCGAAGATGGTAGCGCACTTCATCCGGAATCCTCAACTATTGAGGCACTTCTACAAACATTGATGTTATAGCGACATATTTAGATAAGATGATGGTAGCTAGCCAGGCGGGCAAACAACCCCTACCGTCAACCAAACCGAGAACACAAACATGTACAGTCAACAGCAGAGGTAACTGATGATTGGTCAAGTTTCAAAATATGAAATCAGTATGAAAATCAAAACGCATATCGAAAAACCTTCGAGTGTCTACTGCAGACTACCTGCAGACTTTGACTGTAGCTATATAGAAAATACCGACTTACACTATCGAAACTTAATTTTGAAATCTAGTAAACATCATCTACTTTTGCTGTTGACTGTACCCCCTGCTGGGAATCAAACCCGAGACCTCTGGGTTTAAGTCGGTGGTCTTAACCACAAACCACAGAGGCGATAAAAACTTTGCCAGTGGTCAGTGGTCGATTTCCTTATCCTTATTTCTTGAAAAGGATATGATGCTTAAAAGATAACACTTCATATTACCGTCAATGTATACAAAATAGGATCAACATAGGATATTATTGGATGTGGTTATCATTTCTATAGTTATATAGTTTGTAAATATCAATAGTGCACTGTGTACCTACATCTGAATTGGAAGAGCAGTCACTCAGATTGAAGAAGGTCATGAGTTTATATCCATTAAAATGCAGTAATTTCTTCCTTGTTCTTAAAAACCATTAAATATGGTGTTATTTTTTTAATTGTAATCCTGCTCGGAGACCTTAACAAAAATCTTAAGAAAGAATAAGTCATTGAGAATAATGGCTGTGATAGAGAAACAAAATTTAATTAAAGAAAATAAGAAAAACCTTTTTCTCACTTTTACGTCGCTTATTTTAACAAAACAAACAATCATAAAATCTTATAAAAAACGCATTATGCAAAATAAAGTAAAATATTCTTTGCGATAACTAAAAAATCTTCTAAAGCTGGTTCTAGAAAGTTCTACAAGAACTTTTATCTCCGTCTAAGGCGTTACGTCACTTAAATATGACACTCAAGAACTCCATCACCAAAACCCCACCCTTACATATAACACAGAGCATCGTGTAAAAGCAATTTCTATCTGCAAGTAATATTATACCGTATGCCTACTAACATTTTACTTCATGTGAGAACAAATTTTATTTGAGCGCAATGGATATTTCAAAATAGTATTATACTTTGGCACCGGCTGTGAGTTCTATCGCAGGTGGCATTGGAGATGCAGCCTGCGACGCGTTGCTTCCGCCACCAGATACTGGATTCTTTGTACTACAGTTTTGAGAGCTCAAGCTGTTTTACTCAGTTAAAAACTTGTTCGTCGTATTGCACATTGGAAATTCTTTCTGCAAAGAAAACTGTCTTAAGATAGTTTGCTTTGCTAAGAAGTATCTTACGTACGTGTGGTGTTTTGTTTTTCGTATAATGATACCGGTAAGCAAACATGCAGTTAGCTTAAAAAAAACTAAAATATAAAATGGTTTATTAAAATGATGCTGATGATAATAATTAAGCTGTTATGTATGTACCTACGTCATCGATACGGAAGTCTACAGAGCTGGAGACTTTTTTCTGAGAGATTCAGCAATAAATCTTAGAAAGAGTATTTTTTCTTCCTTTCTCTTACAGCATTTGAAATATTGAAAAATACACTAATAATGTTTATAAAATAACTTATACGACTTTAGGAAGTTAGCAAAGCTCAGGTTATACCCATGGAGTTACAAGACTTAACAGACGGCGCTGACTGTTTAAATTCGCCTGATAGTTTTCCTCGGTACCCCATAATACCCCATTTATATTGGAATTTAAAAGGTAGTACAAATATGACTTATACCGACTGCGTCATACTATAACAACAGCAAACTTTAAAACCAGTGCAGCAACCCAAAAATTAAATTAAAATATCGTTACAAATTCGTCGTTGGCAAAGCGATCCCGCATTGTTGGTGGGCATAATTTATTTTTGTTGTTTGCACCGCTCGCTCCGAAAACAATGTGCCCACCGTCAGTAATGTGACAGGAAAAAGCTGACTCCAGTCTGTTTGGCCAAATGATAAAGTAAGGTATGCTGTCCGCGTATTAACGTATGGTGAATCGTTAAATTGCAGTCGCTTCCCATTGTCAAGTCAACGGCACAAACAAGGAGACTGCAGAAGAAAAGCTTCGAGCTCGAGCAATGCTGTGTGCATTTTATTTGAGAGAGTTTACTAATTGCTTCTTGGCATTTTCAGCTTTCAGAGGAGCTCGATGGCGCAGTGGTTAACGCGCCAGGTCTGCGAGTGCTGAGGCCAAGCCACTTTCCAAAGTAAATAACGCCGCCGCCGTAATTTGGCCGCCTCTGTGGTCTAGTGGCTAAGACCACCGGTTTAGACCCAGAGGTCCCGGCTTCGATTCCCAGCGGGGGGTACATGTTTGTGTACTCGGTTTGGTTCGTGGTAGGGCTTGTTTGCCCGCCTAGCTAGCTACGACCATCTTATCTAAATATGTCGCCATAACATCAATGTTTGTAGCATTTTTGTGTTCCGGCAGCTAGAGATAAGATAGCCAGTGCCTCACTAGTAAGTAGAGGATCCCGGGTAAAGTGCGCTTCCATCATTGGCCTTATCATCACTTAACATCAGGTGAGATCAAGGCACTGTGCTTACCCGTTAATATAAAAAAATATAAAAAAATAAAACAAAGGCTGGTTATCGGATGGGTGACCAAAAACGTAACATCTCGAGCTCCTCAGTGCTTCGGAAGGTGCGCAAAGCCGTTGGTCCCGGCTGCATTAACAGGCGTTAACAACCACCAATCCGCACTGCGCCCGCGTGGTGGTTTATGGCCTGTTCTCCCTATCCATCCATAGGTAAGGTTCGTGCCCCAGCAGCGGGGACATAAAAATGAGCTGATGATGATGATGATGATGATGATGATGATGATGATGATGATGATGATTTTCAGCTTTGCAGAGCTTTTTGGGGGCGGCGAGAAACTTAAAGGGTTCCTCAAGCCGTGTGAAACGAATCACCTTTAGAGGTTTTCTAGAGGGAACGGCATAGATTCACTAGATTCACCGAGGAGTTCGGATCGGATCGGATTGTGTGCTTTTCTCGAAGACGGTATGTATTAAGCTTGTGGCAACTTAATTTTGTGGCAACGGGCTATGGGATATGTAAATTAAATATTTCAGTGGCGATGGCTTCACCATCACCACTGTGGTCTAATGTAACACTAGTTTCTACCCCACGCCCGATCCTCTAAATGCCACTACACATTTACAAAATACACTAAACATGCACACTTTTAGGCCCAAGACACCGCACTCGTAGAACAAGGGTACGAAGATCTGGTTCACACGCGCTCTATACCAGGTACAGACATGTACCCGGGCGCTTCGCTCCTCCACCACGGCCCGGTCTACCCGAGCCGAGGTCCGAGTCTTTAGAGGCGCCCTCGGGTTATTCCGCTTTCCGATCCGATCCGAACCCTTCGGAGAATTTAGTAGGGCAGGGGGACACGCACTGGTGCGTGATGCCGTTCCCTCTAGAAAATCTCCGAAGGTGATTCGTTTCACACGGCTTGAGGAACCCTTTAAGTTTCTCGCTGCCCCCAAACAAGCCCGGTGAAGCTAAAAATGCCGTCAGAGGCAATCGGCAATCTCTCGTCAAAAAAATAACTAGTTTCTAAGATCCAGCTTGCTTGATGTTCAGCAGAGGACATTACATTGGGCACTGTTTAATGATATTGTTCACCCATCAGGACCCACATTGTATTGTATATGTTGCTTCTCTGCCGCTACCCCTCTTGGCAAATATATTTTTTGTACAATCACAAGCATTAGGCTAAGCGTATGCTGAGACGCAGGCGACGCAGCTCCGCGCAGCGCAGAGCAGAGCAGATTTTGTAATGCCTGGTCGTGCCGAGAGCTGCGTACGCCGAGGTGCAAGCAGTTGCGACGCAGACAGTGTCTGCCCCGCCCTGCGCCTCGTTGTAGTGCCGGCACATATTTCTGCGCGACGCGTACGTGTCGACACATGATTTTTTACCATTTTATTATATTTTTGTAATAATGACAGAACATTTAACAGAACTCTCTCAATAGTACAAATTATCCATTAGTAGAACGCCTGTAAAGTAGCAACAACTCACATTATCAGACTCTGACATTGACATTGACAACTCATGTGTCCGTGCTGTCACTTACCTGCGTCGCAGCATGCGTTCGCGGCCTATGTCTGCCCCAACTGCCTTGCCCTGCAAAATCTGCACTGTGCTGTGCTGCGTCATTTGCGTCTCAGCATACGCTTAGCCTTAAACTTTTACCATACAAGGTCCACAGTTTTCGCTAAAAGTCGTAACTTAATCTTCACGTTCGAATTACAACTCGCCTTAAATATGCTACATTAAGGATGTTGACAACAACAAAAATAATACAGAAATAAATGAAATCACATAACAGGGGCCCGACCGCCTAACCCATCGCTTTGACTTCGTGTGTGGTTTATGACGTCATCTTGTCGTTTCGTGCCGCCTATGAAAACAATATCGAAAGCTATAGCCTTTAGCTTTTGATATTGCTTTCATAAACGGTGCGAGGTGGCAAGATGACGTCATAAACTATACCCGTAGTCAAAGTGATCGGTTAGGTGGTCGGGGGGCAGTTCTTTTAAACATAAAGCTATTTTTTATTTCACTCAAGCATGAATTTCTGTGAACTAATAGTGATGTCATAGTTTGCCATTCCTATACAATTTCTATTGAAAAAAATCGTTTTGACAGTTGCTAAAAAAATTATCTATTGACTAACCAGTTTTTCTTTTCTTTTGTTGATGGCTTCGTGCGATTAGCACATTTAGCCAATGTCAAAGTAACTTTTCTTACAAGTAAAACGTAAATATACAATATTTCCTTCTTGTATAGATGATGATGAATGTTAATAGAAATGAGAAGTGAAAAATGATATTTCCTCCAACCCCTCGAGTATCTCAGTAAAGATGTGGGGCTTTACTAAGTCCTCGGGCAGACTTGTTGAGAGAATTTGAAAATTGAAGTTGCACTGTTTTGTTTCATTTGCCAACACTCATGCGCGCTTACGAACACTTAACGGTTAATAATCCACCATTATTTCACATTAATATTCGACATAACACAAATTTTAGAAAATAAAACAAAACCGCAGGCATGATTCTTCACTTTCCCGCCAAGAAGTCGACTAACCAATCGTGTGGACATATTGGTTGAATACTTTTCCCGTGCACATATTGACGAATTTCTATATTTCTATATTTATGCTTCAGGCTATGTGTACTACATATGCTGTACACGTAGATACAGTCCCGATACAACTTCACTATTTACAAAAATCCTATCACATTTCGACATAAAGCTTTTCCTCTGAAATTTATTAGATTTAAGACAAGTAATCGCGTTAAAAAATTTATCGGTGCAAACGTGATACCTACATAGAATGAATGAATGAAGGAATGAATCAATGATTGAATGAATGTTTGACTGCAACACACACAAGCACACAACAACAACACAAGACAAAATATAAAACAACAACAAAATTACAACTTAAACAAAGATAAATATGGAGAGAACAACAGCATATAGTTTATATGTATACGTGTTTACGTTAGTGATAAATGTCACGCTATCGCACCAAATACTTTTGTTAAAATAGTGGTGCACTATTTTAACTCTTCGTAACTTGTTAGCGTCATAACTTTATCGGCGGCATCACCAGACAGCATGCCTTATCACCCAACGACATGAAACAATGCAGTTCGTTCGATGTTGATTGTATAAAAATGATAAATTAAAATATTACTATTTAAATCAAACTGTTTTGGTTCAGTATAATAATGAAGTCATTGGTGAAATAATTAATGAACCGTACAGTTTTGTACAATGAGGGATACTTAATTTAATATTAAACGGGCTTATAAATTTTGCGTTTTGTTTAATTAACAGTATCGAGTCGCCATATTTGTATTATTGCGTTGACTGTTTTAATTTTGTTAATGGAAATTGATTACCATACTCCATTAGTGTGCAACGACTGAAATGAATCCGGTATCATTGTACCTCGATTTGTGGTGTCGACTTTGGTTTTCTTTGTAACATTTTGTAACATTTACTTTTGTTTATTATAGTTACATGCTATTTTAGTAAAGATCAAATTTTATATTGTGTTTGAACTCTTTTCAGGGCCCTTGGTCAGTTGACCACAGACCCTGAAACTAAGAAGTACTGAGAGGATGTTCATCAACTGTTTGAGTTTAGAGTCAGTTTGGTGCAAAATCTGACATCATCATTCTTTGGCATCAAAGCAATTTGCAGAAACCTAGTGATATAAGGAGTCAGGGAAACAGTCTGTCGTACACCGGACACCGGATTGGTTTGGACTTTTTAATATTCATTTGCTGTCATTTTTCCCTCTCACAGGTCGTCACGTTGCACCTGCATAGTTCTGGTGGTTGGGCGAGTGCCAAGACGAGAAGCCATTGCAAAGGACTTTAATAGTCCGCATAGCTTCGTTACTTATGTATTCATGTTAGCGTTTTATGTGATATCCTTAATGTTTGGGAAGCTTGATGGCGTGGTTTGCGCGTGCTGGTTGCAATCTTGCGAGTGAAGCAACTTTACCTATGCCAAGTCACCAACTATACTCCCTGTGCATCGAAAGTCGAGTGAAGCTGTTGGTCCCGATTCATGTCATTGTTCATGTGAGAAAGCCTGAGCCCAGCTGTGGGTCATTTATAACTTGAGAATGATGATTGTAAGCGTGTAGTGATAATAAAGTAACGCTGGCACGGTTACAGCCACTTTAATGTTATAGCCTAAATAAGCTTAGCAGAAGATGATGTTCAATTAGGGGGAGCAGAGTGTCGCTTTTATATCGTAATAGTAAGTATTTTTTGACTTTAGTCCACTAAGGTTATTTACACTTTTTTCTTTACAAACAAATATTTTTTCAATATATTTGTACTAAAGGCATAATACAAAAGAACTAAAAATATTTTAGAATCTGAATCAGTTCGAAGCATAATGAGCAAATCTTTTTAAAGTTTAATTATATTGACGGCATAAGACTAAAAACTATATTGGAAAATTGATAAATTGAAGGAGCAAAGACCTTTTCAATTACAAATTACATCGAGAAATTCTAGGAAGCCTAAATTAAGCTTTTAAATTCACCCTTCATAGCTAAGCAAAACATAATATTTATTTAAGTCTTCAACTCAATTAGCTATGAATAAGGATATTTTATTTAAAATAGCGAATTTCAAATAATACTTGGTTTTGTTTTAATGTCGGCCATAAAATAAAATCTAGTTTTTAAAATAAACGACTACTAATGTCTACCTCTAGTCACGGACGAATGGCTCCAATGGATCTTCCAATAAATCAGATCAAACGGTCTGTGAAACTAGGCGTATCATTTTCTATGTAATTTATTTGCACCAATATAGACTAATATTGGCTGGCAATGTTATAAGTAATCTTAGTAGGTATATAAATAACAAACTGTGAAAATATTTGTAATAACAATGATGGATAATGCTAATATTTGTTTTAATTATATATGAAGTATTTGCCCAGGAGTGGGAGAGTTATGGCTAACATTATATTAATAATATAAAAAGCCGATCACCATCAATGGTAGGGATGGCTTGATTTTAATGTCCATCATCAGCCTTTGCCCCTTGCCTATAAACTGTCCCACAGGGAGGGACAGTTTATTTTTATTTATTTTTTAAATTAGACAACATCACATACTTTGTTCTGATCCCAAGGTAAGTAGCTAAAGCACTCGTTTTATGGATATCAGAAACAACGACGGTACCGCAACCACCCACCCAACACAATATCGAAAAGTTTGTTTTCGACATTGATCTACCGGGAATCGAAGCCGGGACCTCAGAGTTAGCGCCGTCCAAAGTCCGGCGTGCAAGCCTCTCGGCTACGGAGGTCGTCTGTTATTTAAGCTATACACTTATATATTAAATACATTAAATTTCTAAGATGTTAACTGATATACTATAAAAATATAATATGTTGATCACGGCTGTGGGGGTTTTGATATGAAAATACCAATTAACTTTGAATTATGTATTTTATCGAGAGACGAATTACAATCCAGCCTTAGCTTGCTGTCATAAAATCAATATCCCAAAATATCTTCGATTAAACTCAGGTCACGTCGTGTGACACAGAGCTGCCCGAAGCAAGGAGTCTCAATCACTACAAATACAACAAATAAACAAGTAATATAAATATAGAAAATTCTTTAAAAAAAAAAATTGGAAACATAATTTATTAAACAAAAATATACAATTATCTAGCTTAACATCTAAAAGGTATTGTTTTCTAAAGTTTACGCGAACACTACACATTGAAATGAAACAACTTTTACGGATCTACTCGCGTTTATTTTACACATTACTTGCAGGTAGTAAATGTCATTCCACAAAAGGTAGCCAGAAGTTAGACAATGCTCTAATAGTACTGCATATTCATCAGGCATATCTTGTTCCGCTAGACGTTTTTTGGTAATTTCAATGCAATCCTGAACTGGTAGGCATGTAAATAAGGACTGCACATCAAAACTAACCATAGTTTCATTGTCAGCGAGATGTAGGTCTTTGATATCATTGACAAATTGGTAGGAATCCTTCACATAAGCTGTTGTGTTACCTCTAAGTGGTGAAAGAATCTTAGCTATATGCCGGGCCAGTCGGTAAGTTGGTGAATCAATCTGGCTTACAATAGGGCGTAGCGGAGCCTCGGGTTTGTGAATTTTCGGTAACCCATACAGTTTTGGTGGTTTAGGGCAGGAAGGAATTAAATAGTTAGCATCTAGATTTAACGTTTCGGAGTGTTGTTTGACAAGATCACTAGTTTTCTTAAGTATTTTGTTGGTTTGGTCGCATTTAACGCGTTTGTACGTCTTGTCATCCGATAAAAGTATTGTTATTTTTTCGTTATAATCAGACGTATCCATTACTACCGTAGCTGACCTGACCTGACCTGACGTTATTTTTAACTAAGCAATAACGTCAGGAAGGCTGATGCTGAGGCAATACGTCAAGACATATCGTCTGTCTTGCGCCGGAGCAAGTTGCCGAAATCCAACCTTCCCCGTGATCAATATTTCGCTTTAAAGAACCTGCGAGCTAAGCCTGAATTAACTATCCTTCGTGCTGATAAAGGTAATGCTACGGTAGTAATGGATACGTCTGATTATAACGAAAAATTAAATGCGACCAAACCAACAAAATACTTAAGAAAACTAGTGATCTTGTCAAACAACACTCCGAAACGTTAAATCTAGATGCTAACTATTTAATTCCTTCCTGCCCTAAACCACCAAAACTGTATGGGTTACCGAAAATTCACAAACCCGAGGCTCCGCTACGCCCTATTGTAAGCCAGATTGATTCACCAACTTACCGACTGGCCCGGCATATAGCTAAGATTCTTTCACCACTTAGAGGTAACACAACAGCTTATGTGAAGGATTCCTACCAATTTGTCAACGATATCAAAGACCTACATCTCGCTGACAATGAAACTATGGTTAGTTTTGATGTGCAGTCCTTATTTACATGCCTACCAGTTCAGGATTGCATTGAAATTACCAAAAAACGTCTAGCGGAACAAGATATGCCTGATGAATATGCAGTACTATTAGAGCATTGTCTAACTTCTGGCTACCTTTTGTGGAATGACATTTACTACCTGCAAGTAGAGGGTGTTGCCATGGGTTCCCCTGTTTCGCCCGTCGTCGCCGATATCTTTATGGAAGACTTCGAGGAGAGGGCCCTGAGCACAGCACCGGTAACCCCTAGGTTCTACAAGCGGTACGTAGATGACACTTTCACTATCCTACCAACTCTTTTCAATCTGCTTTTCTAGATCATCTTAACTCCATACATCCAAAAATACAATTTACAATGGAGTTAGAGGCAGATAGTAAGCTAGCTTTCTTGGATATTTTAATTATCAGGATCCGGATCATAGTTTGAGTCACACTGTGTATCGTAAAGTAACCCATACAGATAGGTATCTCAATGGTGATTCTCACCACCATCCTAGACAGTTGCCTACTGTAGGGAAATCTTTGTTTCAGAGAGCACGCGGTATCTGTGACACCCAACACCTGGCTGCTGAGCTTCAGCATGTCAAGCACGTACTACAGGATAATAAACTGAAAGTACCATGGCTTTGTCACAGAAAACGCAATAAACCAACCACAGTCGAGCGCCAACCTGCTGTACTTCCATATATGAAAGGTGTCACTGACAAGATTGGACATATCTTAAAGCGAGCTTCAATCAACACTTACTTCAAGCCGCCGAAGAAGATCAACCAATTTTTACGACCTGTCAAGTGCAACATACCCCTTCAAGATGCAGGCGTGTACAAACTGGACTGCGACTGTGGGCTCTCTTACATCGGGCAAACAAAGAGAAGTATAGGTACCCGTGTTAAAGAACATATAGCCGACGTCAAGCATAGGCGCGAAAATAAGTCTGCAGTATGCGAACATTCCCTAGAGGGGCCCAACCATTACATCAGATTTGATAAACCACAAATACTCGTTAAAGAACAACGATTCATCCCTAGGATGATACGCGAGGCTATTGAAATTAAAAAACATCCTAATTTTAATAGAGAAGATGGTTGGAATCTACCACCAGCCTGGGATCCCATCATACAAAATATTAAATCCCAGCCCCGACACCATACTGCCAGACCAAAAGATACTGTAAGCTCTTTCTGCGTAAAACGGAACGCACCTGATTAAATTTAAATGAGGGTATACAAGCTACCAACTAATTATGAGATGACCAACACCTCAGTCTCCCTGTGACCACGGACCCTGCAAAGGGTTCGAAACGTCAGGATAAACATTAAATAAGTAATGTGTAAAATAAACGCGAGTAAATCCATAAAAGTTGTTTCATTACAATCTAAAAGGTATTAATCTGACAAGCTCAAGATTGTGAAAGTCTATTATTAAATTCCCGGTACTTACCTACTGGTCAATTTAGAATATTGTCATCAGTCAGGGTGCTATTTAACTTTATATTTATTTCTATCATAAAAACACTCCGCATTATTTTCTCCGCTTTTCGTTAAAAATTTGTCACAAAAATATTCGAGATTCGAATTCCGAAAACAGGTTTATATTATAGGTCACGATTAAAAGCTTAAGCACCTTTTAATATCACGTTGCGGAAGTAAAAACAATATCTCAGCACTATAATAATAACGTACAGGAACGTCGGTAACCTAGCAACGGCGCTCTAGGCAAAAAAGCGGGAACTTATAATGGCATCTGGAGTGAAGCCAGCCGTACAAAAAAACAGGACAAGAATGAACGGCGGCTGAATAAAAGGGCCCGTCGATTAAGTTTAATAACATCCACTTTTCTGAATTGGAACATTTTACTTTGGAGATCACATTGTGGACATGTAGAGAAAACCCACATTAGTATGTTAAATTATGTTTGAAATGAAAGGTCTATAATTATTGAAATCCCTTGAAGATTATCTTTGTCTTTAGTAGTAGTATCTTATAGATGCGAGTATCATCTTGCGATGATTGTACTGAAAATTTCGCTAACGAGAAACCTGAAAAAACAGGTCGCATGCAAAGAAAAATTGTTTTCATGTTAATAATAATATGAAATAAATAAATAAATGAAGATTTTTTTTAAGTTGTGTACTCAAACGGTCCCCATTGGGAACAGCTGTCGAAATCACAGTTTAAACAGTAATGTTTATTCGTTAAGCTCGTATTCGTATATTTAACTATACATGCATGCATGAAGACTTCTTCTCTGAATTCTATATACTTACGTCATTTATTTTATTAGGAAACTCAACAGCCTGATTGTAATAATAAACTAATCTATAACACTTAGTCAATAACAGAGTTTCACAACATGGTAAACAATATTCACGACGCGAAGTAACAAAAAGTAATTTTATATAATTAATTTTACTTAGTTTGCAAAAAAAGGTTTTAAATATTTGGTTTGGATGGGCAGTATAATAAATATCATTAAATTAATTAATAATAAAATTAGTAATATTAACTTTGGCTATTATCCATTATTTCTTAAAATCAATTATTAAAAAATATGTAATACATACTGTCTTTACATTACAAGAGGTGCACGGTACAAGTCGGTGGAACCCCGAAAAAACGAAATGGAAAAGTCAGATAATGTCGTGAAGGACCCTCAAAGATGTTGAGTTATAGTGCACTTTGGTGCTCAAGACATTTTTAATTTGTCCGGTACTGGGCACAATGGGCCGTTTTAAAATGCCCAGTGCCAACTTTGTTGGGGCAGAAGAGGAGCTAATCGTAAAAAAGGGAAACTCTTTAGTCCATAAATCTTGTAATGTTTCAATTATCGCGTAAATTCATAACAAAAAGTTCATCTTAGAAATAAATACATTTTGTATTTAAAATTAAAAACACAAGTTACGCAAGATGCGTAACGAATCAATAGAAGTTTGAAAGTGTTGAAAAAGGAACAGAGCCCTCGATAGCTTATTTATTGCATCTGACTTGCCCCCTGACGATGAGCTATTTTAGCAGTATTATAGCATTATAGCAGTATTATTGCAGTTGTGGAAAAGAGACGCGTGTATATTCGCCGCTACACGCGTCTCGTTCTCACAACTGTAATAATACTGCTATAAAAGCTCGTGGTTACCCCCCTGGTATGTCAGCGGGTTGAAATGACTGGAGTTAATATAAAAAATCAGCAAGCTATAATCAAAGAAATTAATGGAGCTTATCGTAACTACTCTACTTAGCATCGATATTACAGACATACCTACATGTTTTAGCGACAGACGACTTGTATACCTGGTGCATATTTACTATAGTTACATTAACTGAGTAGTTAGCGTAAACCTTATTATCAATGTCTTTTAAAAAACGCGAAAGTTTGAAGCGGTTTCCATTCGAGGTTATCCCATTGAAATACAACATGGACTCTTTCAAAAGGGGTGCAAAAAGGTTTTTCGGAGGTCGGCAACACAAATGCAACATCCCTACTTGTTCTGCCCTATTTCTCTAAAACAAAGTTACATTGATTTTTTAAGAGCTGCCCCGGCAGATTTCGTTCTGTCAAAAGTTATTGGCCTGTCGCCCTCTTATAGAAATAAAATGTCATTGAAAGACTTTAGTAATATCTAATGTGATGATATTTTTATTGTAAAGCCTTAATTGACTTCAAATGTTTGACAGCTAGGGACAGAGTGGTTTGTATAGGAAAAGAAAATTGTTGTTTTTACTATTTTCCTCGTATTTTTTACGTTTTTTCTCTCTATTAGAACCTTCCTCAGACTTCATCAAACACAACAAAAAATAAATCAGCCAAATCGGTTCAGCCGTTCTCGAGTTTTGCGATTAGCAACACATTTAGCGATTCATTTTTATTTATATAGATTACTATATTTATGTTATAGAGATTGTTAATCTGTAATAAGGTCAATAAATTCTTCATTGTATCTAAATGTTTTTATCGCCTTTTGGGCTAGTTAATAGCCAGTGATTTTTAACCGCCCAACAGTGGTATCTCGGTCAGCAGCAAAAAGCGTCCTCGAGCACCCGCGACATTAGTCCGGGCGGCATTCAGTGATGAGAGTAATTTGTGCACTCAACTATTTGCTTTAGATACCTAAATCAAATGCAGAAAATGTTAGAAGCTTTTAAGTATATACAACACTATCATTTTTATTTAGTATCTTGCTTTTTATTCGATTTGATTCTTAATATTCATTATATGTTATTCCATGGTCAGTAGCCTAGTCTAGCCTAGTCTAGTCTAGCCTAGTGGTCATGACCGTTATTTCTCGCGTTAGCTGTTGGGCCATTAAGCACCTCCTATTTTATATTATTTTGACTTCATCAAATGCATGTCGGTCGGTAGTTACATCATCAATGTATCAGATCTCTAAGACTGACGTCGTCGTCATTAATCAATGATTTTTTAAGAATTATGACAGCTTTATTTTTATTTTCACGATGCTTAGTAATTTCAGTGTTACTAAAACCGTTCAAACAGGTAACCAGCAATGAAAAGTAATACTGCTAGGCAGCAGAAATAGCTCTTAGGGTTGCTTTCCAATCGGATTCTGGACAGAGCCCTATCTCCAGGCTAGTTCAAGATTATTTTAAATATATTTTACTTAAAATTAGAGTTATAATATGAATGGTCTCACGTGTTTTTCCTCCTTGACATGGGGTCATTGAAACGAGGCGTGAAGAAGTACCTGTGGGCTGGCAGTGTGAGGGTGACTGATGCTGCGTTGTTTTGACACTGCACCAGCTCTTTTCGCGTCGGGAATCCATTTATATTTAACATCAGGTGGAGTGGAATCATTTGCCGTGCTAACTATAAAAAAGGATAAAAAAAGTCCAAAGATATGTAAAGATGTAAGCAAGTCTCTGATATTTTTACTTAAAATAACGTTCTAAATAATAAAACTATTTTCACAGTAATAAAAAGCATTCGTAATACAAACTAATGTTGTCAAAGACAGATACAATTTGTAAAAACACGTTGCAGACGTATCGTTAAAAAAGTACAGACATGATATAACTTAGTCACGCGAATGGTTGACACTGAATATTTATAGAAAAAAATCATAATATCATTTAAAAACCGATCTTATCAAAGCACGAGTATTTTGACCTGACGACCTTACCTCCAAAAAAAAAACTAAAATTATTTAGACGATGAATATTTACCGTTATCGTAGCTTTAACGTAAAGAAACAAGTTTTTATTATTTTTCCTATATTAAAAGTTTATTCAAAGATTTGGCAAAGTCAAACATCAAGTTGTGGGTTGTTATTTAAGTACCTATTAGTATAAATACTCGAAGTTTTTGTATAAAGTATGATAAATGTTGTTTTAATTAGCTTTTATAACTTTCGCAACACCAGTTGTTGGAATACTTAATATATTTTTATTATTTTGCATGTACATAGTAGTTACTTTTAAATATTAGTATTTAAAGAATATTTTGCATTTTAGAATTTCAAAATGAATATTTTTTTAATTTTATAAAGGGTTAAAAAAAATCTACGAGCGGGATTAGATTTGGGCGGGTTGAACAGAGTGAATGCGAGCAGCACAAAACCGGTCGTTGTGGAGATCCTTGGGGGAGGTCAGGAGGAGGGATAATAACCTTATTAATGATTATTGTGAGATTTTATCGTTGATTTTGTAAACTACATTAAATTTATATTAATATTATAAAGCTGAAGAGTTTATTTGTTTGAACGCGCTAATCTCAGGAACTACTGGTTCGAATTGAAAAATTATTTTTGTGTTGGATAGTCCATTTATCGAGGAAGGCTTTAGGCTTTAAAACATCACGCTGCGACCAATAGGAGCGAAGCATCAGTGAAAAATGTTGCAAAAAGGGAACAAGAGCCTAAAAAATTTAAAATGCTGCCGAAAGTCACTAGTCCACGAGGACGAAGTCGCGAGCACAGCTAGTAAATTATAATGTTACTATGAAGCAAATTGTAAAGGCTTTAAAACTTTACAATAAATTGTACGCGAGTAGGTTCGTAAATAGCATTTTTTTAAATAATGCTTTTTAAACTTTTAAAAACAGTATCAAAGCGAGACCCTTATAATAGCATTCTGTTTAAGCCACTAGGTATGACAAAACGGTGAGTTGACGGATTAGTATAATTAGGTAAATATAGTTATATTTTCCTACTCTTGGGGCCATTTAATCAACGCCTAGTTTGAATATTAATGGAGATATTCAAATTTAGTCTTACATTTGGGGGTCTCAAATTGGAAATGTTGAATGGAAGTTTCCACAAACGACATAGACAAATTGAAGGGCCCACAGAAACTTTGGCTAACAATTTAACTCAAAACTTAGTTAACCTTCAGTAATTAAGATTTTGGTTTTGTGAAAATTCATAAATATAAAAATATATTATGCAGCATTAAGTTGTAACTACTAACTTATCAATAAATCGTTTATTTATTTGTTTTGAATAGTTAAAAGAAAATCATGTTCATTAAAACGCAGTTTTCTATGGATATTTTTTTTAAATATTTTATTTATTGTTTACATTTTAAATCTTTTGATTGTGGGTGGCTGTTGTCTCGAAAGGTTATTGCAACTTGCTACCGTGTTTTTTATCACTATCATAGTACCTACCCACCATCCTAGACAGTCCGCTATCGCAGGGAAATCTTTGTTTCAGTAGGCACGTAACATTTGTGCTTTCTGTTGAACGTCAGCATGCTGAGCATGCTAAACAAAACCTACTGCCAAATAACAATCTACAAGTTTGTCACAGACAGCGTAAGAAACCAACGACAGTTGACAAGTGATGGACGAAATCATTACCTACGTAAGATTTGGCAATCCTCAAATGCGTGCTAAAGAACAACGACTCTTTGCTAGAATGAGAAGCGAGGCCAATGACTAGCGATAAATAAAACATAAAAATCACATATTGTTTTTTTAAGTTAACGCGAACACTACACATTGCTATGAAACAACTACACATGGATAAACGATTAATTGGATTTCAGGATAAAATTAAACTAATTCAATGTCAAAAATAATCGCATGTAGATAAGTCAATGTTGTTTCATTGCAGAACATAAACATTTCAGGCCCGCCATGTGATCCCATCATAAAGAATAATATGTAAATCGCAGTCTTAGCATCACACTACGATATCCAAAAGGTACTCAAAACTCATGGCGCATGTGATTTTTTTCGTTAAATACTTAATTATAATAACTTTGTAATAACAAATTTTAATAAATACCTATTCTCTTATATTCCATTATTTCATTCTTGAAAACTTAAATCATTATTTTTCACAAATCGCTAACAGATATTTGCTTTATTTTATCTTAGATTGAAACTAGTAACACTTACGAACAAATGTCTAGAAAGTTTCTGAAAAGAAATAAAACTCTAATCAGTTTTCCAGACGACAAGGCACAAGTTGTTAACATATATGAAAACGGACAAATTCGTGTTTCTTTTGCGTACCTTTCAATCTCCAACTGAAGGATAGTTAAAAAGGTTTGAATAAAGGACAAGATTGATAGGGGCAGGTGTAGGTATTTGGAGATCGAATCTCGCTTGTCAAACAAGTTGGATTATTGTAAATTATTTTAAAAGAAAATATTTTTTATCATTCCTGAAAATGTAAAGCATTTTATTAATTTCACACTACACAAATCTTTGAAAAATACTCAAAACTTCCATTATTAAACATTAACAGAAAACATAAAAATTATGTATCAAATCTTACTTGCTGTTACGTTCGTATACGTTATATTCACAGCACGTCGATTAGACCCAAATTATTTTCCTGTAGTCCAACCTCAGGATGAATAAATCGATGCTTAATCTCCTTTCCCTAAGCTGAATTACATAAACAAATCCGATTCGTCCTTGATAAACCTTGACATCACATGTCGTAGGTTCACGATATCTCAACCAATACGTTTGCTTTAGAGATTGAGTCAATGAACGGTACCAAAGCACTTTTCCGAATACAATAACACTTATTCCCATAGCCGAAGGTTGATGGTCCTGCGAGCCGGATGATCCAAATATTGGTTTCACTACTTGGCGCCCAATAGACTAGATCTCGCCGTTTATACGATACGGGCCGAGCTCGTCACGTACGTTTGAACAAATAGCTAAATTGCCATCTGCAAGAATTTCGCATGCTATTTCTGTCAAGAACAATGTGCCCGCTCTTCTGCAATTTATATATTCCGATAGATTTTTACGACTGTTTGTGGCGTTTAACGTTCATCTGCTTCTCAATAGGTAATAGATTTGTGTTCTATTTGTTTGTTGGAATGATGTCTTTGTTACATAAAAGATTGACGTCAGTGACATTATTTTTGTACAAAATTGAGGAAAAAGGATATTTTAATTGATCTGTATCTTTAATGTTGTAGGTGACAACAATTTTGTTATAATTTTTGTTCAATATAAAAATATATTTTAATCGAGCCGTTAGGGACAGACAATTGGCCACCAGCACTGTGTAAATCAAATAATCAGGGGCATCGACCCACGAAAAGCTACGCAGTTTTCATTCTGCCCACTTTAATATTTTATTACCGCCCTACTTAGCTGCGCAGAAAGTTTTATAATGGTTTTGGAGCCGAGCCAGAGATGAAGTGAACGTTGTATTTTAGTATAGGCTATGATACGAGGAGCCATATCGCTGCAATTCCGAAGGGTTGGGCTTTTTCGAAGCGAGGATGCGATCGCGGTATGATAATGGCGGCATTGAATTATAAAATTGATTGAAGTTTTATTTTAAACGCTATTTGACTGAAAAGGTGGGTAGATTATTGGTTCGATATGATTTAGCAGATGCAAAAGTTATTTATATATAACTCGTTGTTCTATGAAGGTTTTGAAAATCGATTGGTAAAAAGGATACTTTTCACAGATATTTTTGTGCTGTACTGACATTTCGAAAAGTTTTCAATAGCCAGGATTAAAAAGAGAACACTACTGACAAAAAACACGTTAAACTATGCGTCAGAGTTCCGTTACATATTCATTTCGCTTCGCGATAGATGTTTGTGGTGTAGTGCAGTGAGGGTTATTGACTATATTTTTCAGCTAAAAGGAATAAAGATAAGGTAATAGATATATAAAATATATAATAGATATAATGAGGAGCTCGATGGCGCAGTGGTTAACGCGCCCGGTCTGCAATTGCTGAGGTTAAGCAACTTTCGCAAAGGTCGGTCATCGGATGGGTGACCAAAAAATTATCATCTCGAGCTCCTCCGTGCTTCGAAAGGCACGTAAAGCCGTTGGTCCCGGCTGCATTAGCAGTCGTTAAAAACCACCAATCCGAACTGGGCCCGCGTGGTGGTTTATGGCCCGTTCTCCCTATCAATCCATAGGGAAGGCTCGTGCTCCATTAGTGGAGACATAAATGAGCTGATGATGATGATGATGATTATGAAGCTAATAGATTTCTTTGATGAGTTTTGATTGTGAACTGCGAGTTGTACTTTTAGTGCAACGAGAAGTGAGCGAGCTTACAGCTCCGGTAACCTATCATGATATTAGGTAGTGGACTATACGTGTCCACGGGGCAACTCGCTCGAGACACTAGTCTTAAAAGTACCGGATGAAGAATGCGCTTCGGCGCGTCCTGATCTGGCGTTAAGACCTGACGCAGATGGTCCCGTGTGCTTGCGCAAGGATGTCTGACACCTAACTTTATGACCTAACGGTTGGTGTCAGTATAAACTTTAAGTCGTGTGTAGCGGGGCTGTGTTCTAAGTATTGATGTATCTATCTAACTAAATAATAGTTTGCTTGCTTGCTTTACACCTGGTAAGAAGTTAGACAATCAGATATAATCGCCCTCTTTAAAAAAAACAAATACGATCAACAATAGTTAATTCATCATCGTCATCTCAGTCAAAAGACGTCCACTGCTGGACAAAGGCCTCCCCCAAGGATATGAGGGGTATTTGCCGTAATCGCCACGCTTGGCAGGCGGGTTGGCGATCGCAGTAGGGTGAGGGTAACCTCAAAGAGATGCTGCTGCCCATCCTCTGGAATGGTCCCTTAGTCGGCTTTTACGACACCCAAGGGAAGAGAATATGGGGTGGTGCAATTCTTTATCCCCGGCACCACAAACGGCAATAGTTAATTATTTAACTAAAACTATTTACAGATGCTGAAGTTTAAAACCAGGAAATGTTGTAAGTACTAAGAACAAAATGTAAGATAAGATAATAAAAATATGTTTTTTGCATATTTATGTTTATGTTTTTAAGGGAACAAACAATTTACTCTAGACGAGCATGCAATTTTAGTAGTTAGACACTTATATACTGCAATTTACAATTATTCAGTCAAACGTAAAAAAGCTATAGCTTTATAAAGCGAGCTACAGCCTTATCGCAATAATCTCGGTGAGGGTAATCGCATCGGGTAACGTTTCACATTTTTGATTCTCCCGAGGATTTGGGCAAGTCACTTTACCAAAAGCTCGTTGGTACTTCACTAAAGTCCTACTATTCCGTTTCCACAGTGTTTGTGAGTGCGGGCTGAACAAATACGGATTAGGCACAATTTTCATATACAAATAGAGCGAGCGCCGGCGCCTTTTGCAGGCAAACATGCGAACCCCTTTTTTGGAATGCGCTCACGAACGTTTGTATTAATAACATCACGGCCTTTTGTGGGGGGATGGTGCGATTTTTGCAAACTAACCTAGTTTTTGAGAGGCACGTTAATTGTAGTGTCGTTTGCTTGTCTTCTGCATAGACGTTTGTTATATATCTCTAAAGAATAGTTGGTTACATTTTAGTCTATTGGAAAACTATATTAATAATAATAATAATAAGAATGAATAATAGAGGCCTTTTAAGCGCTAAAACTATGCACGACCGCGAGATATCCAACCTTAGAGCCTATTTTATGATGAAGACTGATGTGAAGATGCACCGAGATGTCATAGCGTGTGATAAAGGACTCACTCCTCTTGATCTAGGCAACGAGTCTTGGCAGTCACGAGCAGTATTGAGTGTATCCGATCGGGAGACCGTATGGAAGGGAAAAGAGCTGCACGGACGGTTTTTCAAGACTTTACACGAGCCTCACGTAGACTGAAAAGCCTCTGTGTATTGGCTTCGCTTCGGAGACCTCTTTGGGGAAACGGAAGGATTTATCTGTGCGATACAAGACCAGGTCATCAGGACGAACAACTACCGAAAGTACATCATAAAGGACGGTACAGTGGACATGTGTCGGGCCTGTCGCCGTCCTGGAGAATCACTCCGCCATGTGGTTTCGGGTTGTTCGGCTCTTGCAAACACCGAGTATCTGCACAGGCATAATCAAGCAGCCAAAATCCTCCACCAAGAGCTCGCTCTGAAGTACGGTCTCGTCGATCGCAGCCTGCCCTACTATAAATACTCGCCGGAGACAGTATTAGAGAATGACAGTATCCGGCTCTACTGGGACCGGCCAATCATAACTGACAGGACTGTTCTTGCCAATAAGCCCGATATAGTGCTGATGGACCGGGCGCAATCGAAGGTGTTTTTGGTACTTGGAAGTACTTGGACCTACTACACGAGGTGACTGGAATGTGGGAGGTGACGTCCACTGAAATCATCCCGATTGTCATATCAGCGAACGGGCTAATCCCAGCCACGTTGAGTACGCATCTGAAAAGGCTGGGATTCGGCGGCGGCTGTTCGCTTCCAGCGAAAATGCAAAAAGCGGTGGTACTTGATACCGCGCGCATTGTCCGCCGATTTCTCTCCCTCGTGCCCAGACTCCGGCCGATTGTGCCATTGCCGGACTTAACCGCCATAGGCGAGAGGTATTTAGCTACTACTTAAATAATAATAATAATAATCATTTATTTTTCATCATACAATAGGTTTCTTAACTCTAGAACATATTTGAGTGAAAAACTATGTATGACCTGAAGTGTGAGAATAGGTCACCAGGCCGCCCCCGCAAAAGAATACAATTGTGTTCTTAAGCAAACGTATTTGTAGACCTATTTGAAGTGCTAGCAAGAGTAGTATTGATTATTACATCAAACTTATCAAAAACAACTTATAGAACTAAATACATTTTTAATATTTTAATTGTGTGTGTATGTATGTGTGCTCGTGTGTGTAAAATTACTATTTACTATATTACTATTTCCTTTAATATGTATTATGTAGTGCACTTTGCTTCATCCCTACAAAGAGACAATTATACCATGTGCCATACCAATTACACCACATACGTTAACAATTAATCCTGAATCTATTACCGAATCAATTAAGAGCGAGGTCAACGACGCCACAAGGCTTCGATTTTGTAGCCTAGCTATTTATAGGACCTTGTCTAAATAAATATATAGAGACAGTATTCCCTATTTGAAGTGTCTACTGCAAAATAGAATACGACTTGTATACTTTCGAAAAAAAAACTATTTAGTAAAACTTTTTCATAATACCTATGAAGTCAAACTTTTGTTGGTGTCTTTATGATTCGGTTAGTTACTGTTGTTGTTTGTTCATCATCATCATTTTTTAGGGTTCCGTACCTCAAAAGAAAAAAACGGAACCCTATTAGGGTTCACTTTTCCGTCCGTTTGTCAAGACCCTTTATCTCAAGGACGCGTGGAGGAATCGAGTTGAAATTAAAACCATATACTCAGGTCTGCGGTCCCTTCAAGCTGTGAAGAAATCTAACCTCTAAGTTAACGGAAAAAAAAGATACGGCCGTTTATGTCGCAAAAAACGTATATTTCGACACTCTCAAGGGAATCAAAATTCATAGGGTACTTGCCGTTGACCTAGAACGAAGAAGCAAGTACTACAAGTAGGTACAGGGAAAAGTCTGAAAACTATACATATTTCATTATATCACAAAAAAACAAGGTCTTTATGCAAGGAACGGGATTCCAAATTTTGAAGTAAGTTAACCGTGTCATGTGGGGTATCGTATGAAAGGGCTTCATTTGCACAAGCTTAAACAGATTTTTAATTATTTTTATTATGTATAGTTTTCGATTTATGACGAAGAATGAAAAAGAAATACCATGGAAACTGAACTTCGTGAAAAGTTCGAGACTCGACTCCTGAACTATATGTACTCATAATTTTTTACGGAATCCTCGGTGGGCGAGTCTGACTCGCAATTGTCCGGTTTTTTTTTATAATTGGATAGGCTTACATTTGACTACTATCTCACGTGATGGTAAGTGATGATAGCCTACGATGAAATATGCTTGCCTAGAACATTATCACCATCATTTCCATTTTAAATGCCCAACTGCTGGGGTAGAAGCCTTCCATATGAGTATAAACACCACAGAGAAAATTTACATTGTGTTTAGATAAATAAATGTTTACTACAATCACAAAACTTGTTTAGTTCAAAATCAAACGATAAGATGTTGAAGAAAAATTACACGAGGAAATTCAAATCCGCATTTTTTCTAAGTTGTAATTAATTTGTTCGAGACACCTAATGAAAGTTAGATAACTCTCTTGAAGGTAAACATTTATGCGAATAACACGAAATGCTTTTACTGATTAGGAACCTGTGACTTTCTGCTTATCACTCAGGATTACTTACTACATAAAACATATTGTTTTCTTAAGTTTACGCGAAACACAACACATTGAAATAAAACCACTTTTACGTATCTACTTGCGTTTATTTTACATATTACTTTTAATTGATGTTTATCCTGACGTTTAAGTAATGTGTAAAGTAATCGCGAGTAGATCCGTAAAAGTTGTTTCATTTCAATACATAAAACATACTAATTGTAATCTCTATTTATTCTTCTACATAATAGTTTAAACTTTAAATTTCTCTATTGGAAAAGGCGTCCTAGCTATAATTTAAAACTACTCTTGGAACCTAAATATACAATTTAAAAATTAGACAGCCCAAATTTTTAATTTACTTAAACTAGATGGCGCCACATCATGCATTCTAATTACATAACAGCGTAACTCCATTAAGCCAGCCTATAATCGGTGCTATGCCAAAAATAAATCAAGTCACACTTGTCAGATACGTCCCATAACTAGTAAGTTATGCTGCTATCGCGTGCGTCTGAAATGTAAGATTTATGTAGACGACACTGTGGAAGGGGAAGGTTTGAGTCCTCGATCATATTCATTAGGGATTCGTTAAAAGCAATCGATGCTATGAGCGCGGCGGGTGCGGTTGGGTGACATGCATCAGGAATAGGGGTTGATGGTTCACCCGGTACGTTAATTAATAAGGTTTCGTGAGGTGACACTTTGACAAAACAAAATACATACTTGAAAAAGTGTTTGTTTTTTCACAAGCAGAATTTTTGCTGAAATTTTTCCACGCTTTTCTGAATTGTAATAATTTGTTTGCAACCAAATTTGTATGACAAAAAAATCCTACTACCTATCCTAGTTCATCATCTGCTCATTTTTATGACCCCACTGCTCGGGAACGAGCCTTCCCTATGGATAGGGAGAACGGATCATAAACCACGACGTGGGCCCAGTGCGGATTAGTGGTTGTTAACGACTGCTAAAACAGCCGGGACCAACGACTCTACGTGCCTTCCAAAGCACGGGGGAGATCGGAATGATAAATTTTTGGTCACCCATCCGATGACCGGCCTTTGCGAAAGTTGCTTAACTTAACACTTGCAGACCATCGAGCTCCTATCCTAGTACTACCTACTTATATAAAATGGTAGCGGCGGCAACTATCAATATAATCTTTCAGCTAGCGTTTGAAGGTAGATAAGTATCATTATTAATGTGATATTTTTTTCTTTTTAGGTTTAAATTGAGTGATTAGCTTTAAGATTCTATATGTAGACATGATTAGGATTGCTCATAATGCTCAGTGTCGCAGCTAGCCACTGACAAAGCTAAGTCACTTTTGTTACTCGACTTAAATCTTTTAGGTCCGCCATACTCGAAAAGACACGTGAAAGGAATGACCTCAGCTGCTATCATTTTATTATGAGATGAATTTGCCTGGCCACCTTCAGCCTCATTCTTCGGTTTAATGGGCGAAGAGTAAGTGAGTAGTGTCTAAAGATCTTGTAACCCATCAAACCCTGGTAGTTTTTAGAGGTCGGCATCGCCCAACTGTTTACGCATTCCATACCAAATTCTCCGGGGCTTTTGATTTGTCAAAGAGAAGGGTTGTGAAGATAGTACTCGTGCCATTTGTTAGTATTTTTAAGAAGGTGTGTAGTGTACCAAAAGTGGGTCGTTTAAAAGCTGCTAAAGAAAATTCGGATTAAAGTTTAATGAAAACAAAAAATCTCAAAACTAATGTTTACTAGGTAATTGATTTACTTTCACGGACATAGCGCATGCTATTGTGCCGGAATATCGGATGGTCAAGGACAAGAAAAGAACATGATAATACTACACGATAATGCCCGTTAAAAATAACTTTAATGTCAGTTACTAAACACTTAAAAAGTTATTAAAATCTTAATTACAAATAGTAGACGACCGTAATTACTTTGTCAATAAGTCTTCACTTTTAAATAATTGAAAGCAAACTTTATTCTAATTACTTTAACCTACTTTTTTCTTCGGCGACCCTTCGTCATTAGCCTCTAATTGAGCGCTCCTGCACAGATCTTGTTACTTTTAACTGACTTCTTAAGATACTTTAATAGAAAATAAATTAGACACAGCTGCTTTTGTATTTCGAACATACCTAATAACGAGTTAACATCAACAGCATATAACCGCATCAATGAATGCTATATTCCCTCCTTCTATTTTGAACACATGGAGTCCTGCCCTCCTAGACAAGTGGGAGAACGCTAATAGAATAGAAATTAAATAAAATGATTTTTGTATGGGATTGACATAAACGTCATTTATACGTATCGTTGTATGTCAATCACGAGTGGAACGCTTTTTACGTTTTCGCAAATTTTTCTGAATCTTTTTTATCTTCCTTTCGATAATAAGCATCACTGTCTTCGTCATTCCATCTTTTCGGCATAATTATAGCACAGAGTACCTACCTTAAAGTAAGGCGGCAAAAAACTGTAATAACATACAAAGAGAAAAATATCGTGTCGAATATCGTAGCACTAAAAACGCGAATGAGGTTTGAATTGACAGCCGTTGCGGCGTCAGTTCGGAGTTGCCAGGGGTACGGGAATGAAATATTTCTATTTGATGCTAAAAATACCTTTCTTTTACATTTTAAAATAATCTTTTAACTATAGTGTTAGATTAGCGAGTCGTTACGTGAAACTACAATTGTTCTCTAATCTCAAGGATGAAGCACGAAGTATAATCTATATATTAATACGTGAAGCAAAAACTTTGTACCCCTTTTTACAAAAATTGCGCTGACGGTTGCGGTTTATATAGAGAAGGAGTTCATAATGTTAATATTTTTTTTATCTACACTAATGTTGTAACATTCTACTTATGTTTCCAATACTTGACTTATAATTACTACTACTGTTATAGCGCAGACAACAAAACACTCAATTTAAGCAATTTCACATGATGGTATAATATCCACATCGATATCGTAAAATCTCATTATAACATCAATAAAACGCGACCAATTAACCTGGCGAGCCTTATGTCAAAATCCTCATACAAGTTGTATAAAATTTTGATATTAGGCTGGCTTTTGAAAACAGTTGGGTTATACGTGAAAACTTCGTCGAAACTACTAAACTTACATACACAAAACTCTTTGGTAAGATCTTGTGCCAATTAAATAAAAAAAGAACAGCGCGCGCTCGCTCCTGATTGGCCCTGCGCGCGCAGCTGCGCTCTCATTGGTTAGATTTTAATGGCGGCAAGTTCACTGTGACAATACACGTACGCGTGAATTTAATGTTTCGCAATGTGTTTTGTTTTTAAAATACAAATTAAAAGTTAAAAATGGACAGCGACGATGATATTTGTACGCCTCCGGATATTCTAGAATTGGCAACAAAAGTAACTCACAATCTTTTGCCAGAAAAATCTAGAAAATTATATGAAAAAGAATATAATAACTTTTTGGCATGGAAGATCGAAAAGAAAACTACATAATTTTCTGAAAATGTCATTCTTGTGTATCTCAAAGACCTCTCCGACAAATTCAAGCCATCTTCTATGTGGGCTAAATATTCTATGCTCAAGTCCACACTGAGTATCTACAACAATATTGATATCACGAAGTATTCAAAAGTCATAGCGTTCCTGAAACGCAGTTCAGAATGACACAAGGAAAAAAAGTCCTTGACGTTTACATCAGGTCAAATAAAGATGTTCCTGAAAGATTCACCAGATATTTTGTATCTTTTTGAAAAGGTAAGTGTATTTTAGTTCTGTTATTTAATCTACCTAGTACTTACGTACTACACACGCAAGTTATCTAGACACTCCGTTTAAGCGCTTTGTGTTTTTTTTTTTTTTTATTGGTTATAGGCAGGCATTTGACTACACCTCACCTGATGTTAAGTGACGGTGCGGTCGAGGATGGAACATGCCTGCCTAGAAATAGCCTATTCACTCTAGCCTTGAAGAGGTCCAGATTATACCTTTCAGGGAACACATTCGCAGGCAGCGCGTTCCATTCTCTAGCTGTACGCACTAAGAAAGTTGAACCGAATCGGCTCGTGCGACAAGGTGGCATATCTACAACATAGGGATGGAACTCGCGCCTCGCGCTCCGATAGCGGAAAGTGGATGGTGGGATTAGGCCGTGCAACTCCTTCGCGCACTCCCCGAAATGAATCCTGTAGAAGACCGACAGACGAGCCACCCTACGCCGATGTTCTAGATTTTGCAGCTTGGCGTCTATCAGGGCAGGGTCACCAATGAGTCTCTTAGCTCGTTTTTCAATCGAGTCCAATGCAGCCAGATGGTATTTGGCTGATCCATCCCAAAGGTGGCAGCAGTACTCCATACATGATCGAACTTGTGCTTGATAAAGTTGGAGCAGCTGTTCTGGCGTGAAGTACCGCCTGACCTTAGAGAGAACCCCCAGTTTTTTAGCTGCAGTCTTTGCTTTGGACTCGATGTACTGCCCGAAGTTGAGGTTGGACGAGAGCTCAACACCTAAGAGCTGTAGGCTGTCAGTCATAGCTACAGTCACATTCCGGAAAGTCGGAGCCAGGTGAAATGGGCTCCGCTTAGCTGAGAACAAACAAGCCTGTGTTTTGGCAGCGTTGAATGTGACCAAATTGGCATCGCCCCAATCGGATACTGCTTGGAGGGCTTCGTTCAAGCGGCTAACCATGGCCTCTCGACAAGAGGCGACATCTTGTCTGCCAGCCCCTGCACTCGACATGTATCTATCCGCAACGGTGCTATCGTCTGCGTACCCAAAGGTACCGGGCACAAGCAGGTCGTTTATATGAAGCAGGAATAAGGTTGCGGATAGAACCGATCCCTGAGGCACACCGGCATCGATAGCCTTTTGGTCCGATGAGTAGCCGTCGAGGACAACGCGTATCGATCTTCCCTTCAGGAAATCAGATATCCAAGCGCAAAAGTTAGCAGGAAGACCAAATGATGGGAGCTTGCTTATAAGGCTCGCGTGCCAAACCCTGTCAAAGGCCTTTGTGATATCGAGGGACACCGCAAGGGCCTCTCCGTATTTCTCAATGGCCTCACTCCATAGATGTGTGGCATATATTAGAAGGTCCCCAGTTGAGCGGCCTCGGCGGAATCCATATTGGCGGTCGCTGAGGAGATCGTTACCTTCCAAATGAGCCAGGAGTTTATTATTCAGTGCACGTTCCATTATCTTACAGAGTATGGACGTGACTGAGATGAGTCGATAATTAGCAGGGTCAGCTCGACTGCCTTTTTTGGGCACGGGTTGCACGTTAGCAAGCTTCCATGACTCCGGTACAATGCCTGTTTCAAGTGAGAGGCGGTACAGGCGTGTGAGGGGTGGAGACAACTCGGGAGCACATGAACGCAGAACTATTGCTGGTATGCCATCAGGTCCGTTCGCCTTGTTCACGTCCAGGGTCTGCAGGATTTTTAGGATCTCTTTCTGGTGAATGCGCACTTCTGCCATATAGCAGTCAGCACGAGATGAGATTGGTGGAGTTTTCCCAGCAGAGTCCAGACGCGAATTCTCCGCAAAAAGAGAGACAAATAAATTTGCTTTCTCTTCCGCAGAATGGGCAAGAGAACCGTCAGGCTTCAGCAATGGTGGTAGGGATGGCCGACTGAAATTGGATTCAACCGCTTTTGCCAGGGACCAAAAAACCTTACTACCTGGGGGGTAAGAGGCTAATTTAACCCCGATCCGGCTTATGTGGTTGAATCGCTCGAGCTTCAGCCCATGCGGAATAAGCAGACAATTTCAGCGCCTCAGCACTACGACAGTCAGCATTAAATGAAATGAAATGAAATATATTTAATTTGCGCTTGAGAAAGGTACATTTTTGGTCTTATTCTAGTTTTCTTCTCTTTCTCAGCTGACAATGTAGCATGCAAATAAACCACGGGCGAGCTTTGCCATGTGATGTTACGTCCGAGTACGGTATAAAATACTCCATACCCTGCCGTATCACCGCGGTAACGGCTTCAGCACAGCTCGTCGGATCTCCTGAATTGAAGCAAACCCTCCGCCAAGGGTAGGACGAGAAAAAGTGACGCATTTCATCCCAATCTGCTGACCTGTATCGCCACACCCGTCTTGGGCCACAAGGGCAATTTTCAGGTGGGGAATAAACGGATACAGATTTAACCAGACAATGATCAGAAATACCCAGTGGAGCAGAAACTGTTACTGAGTATCTGTCTGGATCTGTGGTCAGCAGAAGGTCCAAGCAATTGGCAGTGTGCGAGTCGACATCTGGCACTCTCGTCGCACAGTTTACAAGCTGAGTGAGATCTAGTGACAATGCTAATTTACGCACCTCTCTCCCAGCATGGTCGGTCAGCTGGTATGGGAACAGCCACTCTTGATGGTGGGCATTAAAGTCCCCTAGGATGACTAACTGAGCTGATGGATAACGCTCTCGACCCGCATCTGCCGCTTGACTAAGGTGGTCACACAATCGAGTTGTCTCATGGTCTCCACTATGCGAACGGTATACACAGGCATATAGGATTTGTTCATGGCCTGTGTCCACTAGGAGCCACAAGACAGAGAGACTGGACGTTTCAAGGTTCTTGAGACGCTTGATACAGATGTCATCACGAGCATACACACAGACTCCGGCACGAGATATAAACCTGTGCTCCAGAGAATACCCAGGGTAGCTGAGGTACGTCGTGTCAGCTGAACATCTGATCTGCGTCTCAGTAAGGAATAACAGCTGCGGTTTTTCTGTCTCAAGGTGGTGGTGGACAGGTTCGAGATTTGAGTGCAGTCCTCGGATGTTTGAGAGGTGCACTTTGAGTGGGAGGACGTGCAGCCGCTGTTTAACGTTTTTCCTTAATTTCTTTGACATAAATTTTGTTTGGGAGAGTGAATAGGAGGAGAGTGGCAGTTGGGCGAGGAGGCATCCCGCCCATCAGATGTCAATCTCGCCACCGCCGCACGGAAAGGAGCCTGACGCGGAGACCGCGGGGACGCCCGAACCCCCCCAGAATGGCTACCTGGTCCTCCCATCCGGTCGCCAACCGGCAAGGTAGAGCAATCTGGGATTTTTCGTGAGGTGGCGGGGCAGCCTTTGACAGGTGGCTAACCCGCTACTTGGGCCCCCAACTTCCTACGGTCGGCCAGCGGCGGCACCGTGCTTCGGATCCCGCTGCTCTCCGAAGCCAGGCACCCGATGCGGCGGTGACGAGCAGTCATCGGCGATTACACGAGCGCCTCAACTGCCCAGACCCATTCTCCTGGTTGGCTACACCGGACATCGTGGCGGAACACGGCTAAGCCGTTTTGCGACACGGCTTTGTCCGGAGGGTGGTGACCAGCCACGGCCGAAGCCTACCACCGGAATAACTGTTGTCCATTTGGCACTGCCCAGGGGTCACGTGTAGGGTAACTAGAGTCATGAACCCCAAAAACAAAGAGCTTGGGGTTCGCCTACGGACGCGGACAACTTTAACCCCCAAAATGTATAAATGTATAAACCCCAGTGTATAAATTAGGTAGTAGGTACCTACACTTTACTACTTCATAAATCATAGTTTTTGCCTTGGCTATGTACCTCAAGCTTATTATATCGTTTATTGTTACAGGTTGCACTAATCTTCGGCATAATGGGGTCATGTCGTTGTGACGGGCAACTGCTATGCCGTATGTAAAAAATACATGGAACTTCGACCCACCCCCTGTCGAAACCCTGCCTTTTTCTTGAGCTATAGATCGGGGAAGTGCGTCGATCAAAGAACTGGTATTAATAAATTTGGTGCTCTGGGAAAAACTATCGCAAGTTTTTTGAATCTGCCTAATCCAGCGTTGTACACGGGGCATTGCTTCCGGCGCACCTCGGCGACCCTTCTCATAGATAGCGGTGGTGATTTGACCGCACTGAAACGACACGGGGGGTGGAAGTCTTCTACTGTGGCTGAAAGCTACATTGATGAGTCTTTAATGAATAAATTAAAGTCTCAAATACGATCTTGAACCGTATAGAAAACAAGACGAATGAAGTAATTATAAATATTCCAACTCCGTCTACGAGCTCTACTGCTTGCCCCGCGACCGCTACAGCTGCTGGATCAATAATTAACATTAACTTTCAAAATTGTACCATCCAAAATTTGAACAATTATTATAAATAAACTATTGTCAGCTTTTACTCTTGTTGTTTGACTAATTGCATTAGTGAAGATAAAGTAGTGTATGCAACTACATATAACACGGGTATTTAAACACTCGTTACTATTATGAAACTCGCTGCGCTCGTTTCATAAACTCACACTCGTGTTTTAATACCCTTCATTATATAACAGTTGCATAAACTACTATTAAATTATGCATAAAAATACATAAAATCAATAAAACAAACATTACACACACTACCATGTATTTGACACTCACGCATATATTATACTCTTTTCAAAAATGGAAGAGAAATCTGTCAATGCCAATCTAAACTCACATTCTATCTTTTTTCCATTGCTTAGGATACAAACCATGCAGCCTTAATAAAATATTGGTCGACCACTGGGCGACCACTAGTTATGATAAGTCTCAGGTAAGTTCGATTAATCACTAATAAATCATTATAAATAAATTATATTCTATTAGCGTTCTTCCACTTATGTAGGGGGGCTGGTGTGGTCATAGAAAGGTGTGAAGTAGCAACTTGCAGGTCAACAAGGTAAGGAGGGCTAGTTAGGCATAAGTTTTTGTATCTGGACTCCACTTCTGTATTACATCAGTTGGAGCGGAGTCAATTGCTTACTTAAATAAAATAAATAAAAAAATTAAAATCCATTTGTCAAATATACAATACACCCAATTATCCACTTTAAAAGACTCATACCTGCACAAAGACTGTATAAAACACTGCAATAAGAATTGAAAGAAACAAAGGGCCGCCGTTTCCACAATTCCTTACCTGACGTGACCTAATCTAATAATACGTTTACCATTTTTATTTGTGCCCGTGCCTTGCAAGCAATTGCAATTTTCTCTGTGTTATTTATTAGAAGTAATGAAAGCTTGGCGTTTGTATTTATGAAAAAAACACAGGACTGTGGCGCGGTTTGAACTGTCAGCCTCGCTTTGCACGCACGCGCTTTGATTTTTATAAACCATGAATGAAAATTGTAAATGGTGAGATTGTGACTTTCTAGTTGTTGCTTATGCTGAACTTAGCTAGAAAAGTTAAGTCATATAGAAATTATTGCTTAGTATATAGTGATCGCTATTTAGTCGGATTCTGGAGAAAATATTTCTACATGGCTTTATGCGTAGCTTGCATCGTAGCATCGCAGCAGCGATTATATTGAATACACAATACATTTTTAAAATTTTGTGTTCCATTAATAAGAAAAGAGTTTTGACGGGGCTTACCGCAGACTTCTTTTTAGGTCAACTCTTTGGAAAGGCAAGGTAAGGAAGGTATGCCTTGATACCTATATTAAGTTAGTAGTTTGTGTTAAACCCTATCAAATTCTTTGTTTTTTAGGCTTCCGTAGCCAAATGGCAAAAAATGGAACCCTTATGGATGTGGGGCATCAATGGATAGGTCTTCAAAAATAATATTGAGGTTTCTAATATAATTTTTTTCTAAACTGAATATATATAGAATCCAATTTCCAAAGTGGTAAATGTGTGTGCCCCCCCCCCCCCCCCCCCTGTAACTTCTAAAATAAGACAATGATAAAACTAAAAAAAAATATATGATGCACATTACCATGCAAATTTCCACCGAAAATTGGTTTGAACGAGATCTAGTAAGTAGTTTTTTTAATGCGTACGTTTTTTAATACGTCATAAATCGTAAACCGCAAGTTGAAATTTTCACAGATGAAGTATTTCTGTAGCCGCTATAACAACAAATACTAAAACAGAATCAAATAAGTATTTAAATGGGGCTCCCATACAACCGACATGATTTTTTTTGCCATTTTTATAGATAATGGTACGGAACCCTTCGTGCGCGGGTCCGACTCGCACTTGGCCGGTTTTTATTAAAAACTTTTATTTCTAAGTAAGGAAACTAAATTCTCTATTTACAAGTGCGGAAATTCACCTTTTAGTTCACCGGGCTAAGCTATCGGAAATTATCGTGTTCCACAGCCTTCTATTCAGCCACGCTTTGTCACCTTTACCATGAACATTGATTATTTTCCCTTTGAGATTGGCAACAAAGAATATTTTGCAAACACATCTTGTCATTTTATAAATAGACTTGAATACTGTCTTTCATGTTTTAGTATGAACTAACTTTGCCCTGTGTCAATTTTTGTTTGTTATAATAATGAACTTCCCTGTGTGGTGCCGGGGATAAAGAATTGCACCACCCCATCTCAACCCGTGGGTGTCGTAAAAGGCGACTAAGGGACCATTCCAGAGGATGGGCAGCAGCATCTCTCTGAGGTTACTTTCAACCTACTGCGATCGCCAACCCGCCTGTCAAGCGTGGCGATTACGGCATATACCCCCCATCTTGGGGGAGGCCTTTGTCCAGCAGTGGACGTCTTTTGGCTGAGACGACGATGAATAATGAACTATTGTATACAAACATCTTATCGCAAGCCTCAACACTTTAATGATCTCCTAACAATAATTAAAACTTCGATAAGTGTGCTTGTTTGTTTATTTACTCATCCATCGCGTCAAAACATAGCAAGCAATGGATCTGAACCATAAAATAAGTAAGTAACGAAAAAGTTGTAGGGCCAATTAACATTGACTGTTTTTTATCTCGGTCAATTAAGTTTAATGCCGTTTATATTAGGTATACTTGACCCTGATAAAAACAGACAATCGGCCTTGCAACTTTGCATCGCTCTGCTCTGATAGTGCATAAGTGCATATGTACTTTTTTGTCCAACAAACTCGTGCTCGTTCTATGTTAAAAAAATTCCACGAGGGGGTTTCGAACCTTAAAATTCTTTTTTTTTTTGTGACGCTGGAAAATTTCTTTATGAGCTATCGACCCCCCAGGGGTGGGGTGTGTGAGACCTCTACTCAATAAAAACCCAGCGATGTCCTCTCGTCACCTTGGAACCAGCAGACTGGCGATCATCGCGTCTCGTCCTCATCTGAGGAGGACGCATCAAACGCCAGCATGGTGAAGCATGACAAGGTCATAGGAACCCTTTCGGACACTTCCACAACCCCGTCGGTAACTGCTCGCCCTATAGATGGGCGAGCCCCTCTTCCGCCTCTAACTGGGGCGGAAAGCTTAGTAACAATAACATAACCTTAATCAACCAAATCTTTGAACGATGGAGTTTAGACGTGCCTTACAATGAGCTTGTTTTTTTTTCATATTTTTTATTGTCAATTACATGTATATTTTACAATTTACAAAGTAAAAGTAACGTTTCAATGTAGTTTTAACCTAAGGTGAATCTAAAATTTAAAATTACTTACAAGGATGCTTAAATAAACATTAAATTGTTTATTATGCAGTTACATTATATCGCTTATGCGTGTACGAATGTATAATACGAGCACGGGGTATTCGGACAAAAGAGTACGCACCATCGCAACAGCCTCGATACTGCATAGTACTCCATGTCTATTCACCCGGCTGGCTCGGCGGAGAACGCTCGTGATTGGCTCCAGTGCACCGTTCCCGGGTCGAACCGGTTCGAACCGGTTCGAACCGGCAATTATGCCTTAATCAGCTGCGGTATTGTTTGTTTTGTTGCTCTCCGCTATTGTTACCCTATTCTTGTCGGTCCTCTTTCGTTATTTTAGTTTCCGTACGCAACGCATCGCCCGCTGATTGTTTTCTTTGCGATCGCAATTTTTAGTAGGTAAGTGATCTCCGTCATGAATCTGATGGAACGTGTTTCGGTTATATTTTTTGTTTATGAGTGTACAATGAGCTTTTTAAAATATAAACAGACACAAACATATCAATATTACATTTTCCAACAAAGTTTCCTCTTATTAAATTTACATTATCGTTTAATTTAGTCTCTCTATGATCTACGAGTATGTAGGCAATCAAGTTCATGGTAAATAATAAATAAATATTAGAAAACATCACATACATCGTTCTGATCCCAAGGTAAGTGGCTAAAGCACTCGTTTTACGGAAATCAGATACAACGACGGTACCACAACCACAGAGATCCGATACAATATCGAAAAGTTCGTTTACATTGAGCGACCAGGAATCGAACCCAGGACGTCAGAGTTAGCGCCGCCTTAAGACCGGCGTGCAAGCTACTTGGCTATGGAGGTCGTCGTTTTAGTTTATGTATCTACGAATATGTAAGCAAACATATTACAATTATTTGATGCATCAGCATTCTAGGAAACAATACAATATTGTGTCGCCACAAATTAGAATTTTGTACTTCTGAAATGAAAACATACTTGATTGTACAACACACAAAATACATACAGAAGACAATACGAAAAGTAGTTGTCTTATCGCTAAAATGCAGCATCTTTTCTAGGCAACCATGTGTTGCACCGGACAAAAAAGAAATGGGTGGTTAATAGTATTTTCAGTAACAACGCTGTTATACTAACCTAAAACAACTATTCGACCATGAAATGTTTATGTATAATTTTTGACGCAAATTTTGTTGCGAACAAATTACAAAAACTATATAAACATTATAAATATCAATATTTAAAAATTGTGTAAACATTTTATAAATAGCTTGTCTACTTCTTATTGTAAAAATATTATGATCAGATGTTAATGACGGTAGTTGTTGACATTGAATGGGCGCCTTTGGCTTTCTAAGTAAAAAGTAAATAGTGTTGAATAATTTCGGCGGGCTGGTTAGAACCACGACAGCTCAATTGGGAAAGCACCTGACCAGGTATATAAGAAGGGTGCGCGGGTTCAAATCCTGCTCGTGGAAATTTTTTCAACACTTTCGCAAACATACGGAACATACATACAAATAATAACATTTCAAAATCCAATAATGACACAGTATCTGTTTAGCTGAAGCTTTAATTTCGTGGAGTAAAACATTTCGCTAAACACATAAATAGTTTGCGTGCTGTAATTTAATTTGGTGATCACAAATTGTCTAAAAGCGAAATTCCGCTCATGTACCCGACTGACTAATTACAAAATCTTAAGAATTTTATTAGCTTGCAAACTTGAAATTCGGCTGGTATGTTTCTTATAGGGCGTAGACACTTGCTAAGAAAGGAATTTTAAAAATCTTCTTGTCATTACGCGTTCCTAGTGTTCAAGACATATACCTAAAGAGTATATAATAAAATCAAGATGTTCTCTTTATGGTCACATACATTTAAAAAATAAACTTTAATAGTAAAGTAAACTCAATTTGTAAAAGGACATTTTCTAGCATATCTAACAATATAGCTGTGGAGGTATTGATGTTTCATCATCATCATCATCAGCCTACACACGTCCACTGCTGGACATAGGCCTCTCCAAGTGAACGCCACTGAGCACAATCCACGGCTACTCTCATCCAGCTCTTGCCAGCCACCTTGCGAGGATCGTCGTTCTACCTAGTCTGAGGGCGTCCTACACTACGTTTGCCGATACGCGGTCTCCACTCAAGAACTCGTTTATCCATCGGTTATCGGTCCTGCGGCTAATACGGCCGGCCCACTGCCACTTCAGCTTGCTAATCCCGTGGGCTATGTCGACGACTTTGGTTCTCTGTCGGATCATCTCGTTCCGGATCCGGTCCCTCAGAGAAACTCCAAGTATGGCATTGATATTTATATTTATATTTATTTGTATATTTTATAAAATATGTTTTAAAAATAGTTTGGCATGTAACATTAAAATGTATTATTAAAACAATGTGTATGAGCATGCATTTAGGTAGTGTGAGTAGCAGTGTTTTATTTCTATCTTTAGTTTTAGATTAGTTTCATTTTAGTCTGGGCATCTTCGGAAGACCAGTATCGTGGCATTACTAAAGTGCTATGACATATGCCGAGAAGATGCCCTTTCAGTATCATATACTATTTATTATTATTGTTTTATTTATTTGAATGTGTTATTTTGTGACACTGCACAAATGTTTTTATATTATATTCTATTCAACTAACCCTGTATATCGAAAACTTCCTCAAAACGCGGCAGTGCTTTCGTTTGCTTGAGAAACTCGCTTAAACTGTAGTTGATCATACAAATATGATGGGATAAGCGACTACATAACATCAATTAACAAGCAAACAAAGGAACGTCTAGACTCTATCATGTCTAGATTTGATTAATTTAGGTTAGGAGTCACACGAGGCCTCCTTGCTATCCTGAATAGTATTTCGTCATCAGTTGTATCCAGCCCATCATAATTGAATCGGCTGCTAAATAGCCTAGCAATTTGCTTAAGTGCGAGTCAAACCTCGACAGAAATTTGGATGGTACTTGGATACTAAACGCGTCGGGAATTTTGAAATTGAATTTATTTGGTAGGTATTGACAGCAGTGTTTCACTTCAAAGATTTCAATTTTATGTTTATGTTTAAATTGCTAGTGAAGTTCATAGCTTTAAATTTTATTAGTTTAAATTTAGTATCATCCTTAGTTATTCTTGATAAAACAAAATTGTTGTTCTAGTTGTGAAAACCACAGCGCGGGCTCATCAGGCCAGAATAGTGTTACGACCGCTACTCGTTGAAATTCGCCACCAGTAGTAATATCTTTGCACTTGTCTTGCTCAGTAGTTTTTAATAAAAATCTAAAATCTCACCGCTTACACGAAAACCATAGCCAAACATTTTTTTCAATGTTTTATCCAAACCTCCCCAACAGCAACGTATTCTTTCTTATGGGTCACCAATTTGTGGACAAGTTATTACAATTTAAATGTTCAGCAAAAGGAAATAAAAGTTATATTTAAACAGCAATATTTTTACATCAATGAAAAAGTATTTTTAACACTATGTATAATATATACACTTTTTTATATAAATGTGTATGTAGGTTTTACTACAGACTCATTAGTAAAGTTGTTAAGTTAAGTATGATTTATTCACATCATTATATTATCAGCAAAGAAAATATCCACTGGGATTAAGACTTCTCATTTGGACAATATAACTATGTAGCTATTTGTCTACAGATCTTTAGAACTAAAAAATCCAATAGAAACTATGAAACCTAAATCTAAATATATATCTACTAATCTAGGTTATGATGCTATGCTTAAGTTATCCATACTATAACATGCAAATTGATTTTAAAGTTAAACTAGATTATCCATATACCTAGGTAATTATTATTTTTTATATACCTACTAATCTAGATTATATGCTATGCTTTGGTTATCCATATTCATAGCTTTCAAATAACAATAAAATTAACTACTTTTGATATATTTCTAATTAAAATGTCCTCATCAACTTAATATACGGTATTAAACAACAGGCCCAACAAAACATATTGAGGTACTCACAAACTTAACGTCTATCGTAAAATGTGCTGCAAGATTTGTCGCGCAGTAAAATGTTAATAGGCTTTCACTTCAATTACGAAGAGCGAGTTGTTGCCCAAAGATTGGGATATATTTTCGTATACATTTTCCTCATTAGTCAAATGACAAGCAGTTTAAAAGGCAGGATTGAAATCAGGAAGGTTTTTCTTTTGCGTACTAGAGAATGGTGCATTGGCGAAACTTTTCACCCTAATAGGCGAATTCCTACTCCCTCCTCAAGATCCAACTCCTTCCTCAGGGTTGGCAACGCATCTGCGATAACTTTGGTTTTGCTTTCCATCAGGTGACCCGCTTGCTCGTTTGCCTTCTTTTACCATAAAAAAAAATATATATATATAATATTTATTTAACACTTTTTGTACAAACGAAAGTTGTTTTATGTAACAACGAATGTTGAAATTTAATAATAAGGCTCCAAGTCTTTATTAAAAGCTTCAGGACGTTTTTAGTACATCTTTATTGTTAGGTAAAGTAGTAAATAACCTATATACTATCCCAAAGCTGAGCAAAGGCATCCATCTCTAAAATCAAGTCATCGGTCCAATTGATGGGTATTGGCTTAATCACCACGCTTGCCAAATGCGAGTTGGTGATCAAAACCTGGGCTATGCATCGAACAAATCCGAAACATACTTTGCCCGTCCTGGAAACTGAACTTAGGGTATTTGACAGAAAGCTTGGCTACTAAAGCGTTAGGTAAAGGTTATAGGAGTAATATTTGCAGACTGATAGTATTAGTTACATAGCACGCTTAAAACCATTAATTTCACACACAATCTAGTCTAATCCAACCTTAATCTACGTCTAATCGTTATTAAACAGATGGCACCGATGACGTACCGCAATTACAATATGCCGGACACCACTTTATTACTATTCGATAAGCATCGGTAAATACCGGTGGAGATACGCGAACCGGTACCTACTATAATACCGGGGCGCAGAGATATATCCCGGTGTACCACGGACACGCAGGAAGTTGGGAACGATAAATTCGTTGCGAAGTAAAATAAAACCTTTGGCTCGCCGACGTTCCACTGTCTGAACTTATGATATATCGCCCGATGCCGGTTAACATTCGGCGCTGCTATTTTTAACTGTTTTTTTCGTGTATCCTTGTAGATGCCAAAATAGGTAAAATAGTGATGGCAAACGAGCGGAACGAAAGGCTTGAACGAATGGGCTCGTGAAGCTGGAAGATAGGATGTGCTACTATCTCAATTGATACGATGCGTTTTCTCACCTTCAAGTTTTTACTAGTATCTACACAATTCGTGAGAGATAAAAGCTTCCTATACTCTTGAGACAGCCTCGAACCTATGAGATACATTATTAATCGAAACCTTCTTTAAGATTCAAACAATGATCCGTCTAATAGACATCAGTCGTCGCAGCTTTTAAAATCTAAAAAACGAGAGGTTTACAAATTGCTTTCAAAACCATGGGTATAAGTCCCACGTTGTTAACCCAACACCCCCATATTACTACCGATCGTTATAACGATCATAAAATCTATCATCAATTTTTATACTTAAATATTGTACAAAAAACAAATTTTATTTAATGTATATGTAAGACAGGTTGTAAATTAAAAAAAGAACATCAATAAAATTATTGCAATCACAAAAAAAATTAAAAAAACTTACCGTTTTGAACACATTGTGGAAGTTAAATCCGCCAATACAACTTAAAACACAAATTTAATTAGAAATTATAAACAAATGATATTTACGTAAGCGCACAAACAATGTTGAACGATCACCGCGACGATTAATATAAAACAAACCGTAAAATTCCACTTGTAACTATGTTTGAATTGAGGGTACTTTTAATATATTTTTTTGATCTTTACAACGATCGGTCGCTGTAAATGGGTTAAGAGTAATGTTCTGACAAATAAAGATAAGATAGCCAGTTTCAGATTAAAATGCGCTTATATCATAAGATAAGTTAAGGTATAAACCTTATTTTCTTACCATAAGGTGAGATGTAGACGAAACGCTTTCCCAATGTAGGATAAAAAAGAATAATGTCTTAACTTCCTACACTCTACCTCACATCAAATAATAAATTAATTCCAGTGACCTTTTCATCCTTTGTCGACATAATCATTGGCAGCTGTGACAACTCACAGTCTAGTATAATAACTCAATTTTTATCATCAATAACAACAATATTTTAGGATTTCTTGACTGAAGACGTTTTGTATCCACATCTTTAAGTATCATCTATTCTTATAAAAACTCAAGTGCAGTCTCGAATGTTCTATTCAAACATCCATTTCATTTTTTCAACTAACAATAAAATACTTCAGACGTCTCAATTTGCATACAAAACAGCTGACGATCCTGTTCTCTCAAAAAGAGGTTATGATTTCTGCTAAAATACAAGAGCGTCTCAAGGAGACACGAGGAGCTCTCACCAAGCGCACCACTTACACGTATACTGAAATTTTATCATCCAAATCTTACATGCCCCCACATTGGCAGTAATACTTACCCGAGTTAAGTGCTAAGTTATCTCGGAGCCTGGAGGGTGATTCACTAAATCACCAACACTTGAATTAAATAAAGGTAGGATAGTGATGTTTTAAAGACTATAATTATCGATAGTTTTAAATAAAATTATTTTATCGACTAAAACGGCTTCTTTATTTTTTGTGACGACCTTATCGTTCGTTATTGGCAATCGAGTGATTTATTATGGTAGATATTTCATTGACACAAAACGTGGAGTAGATCTATCTTCATCATTAATTTAAGATAATGGTTTAATCGTTTTCTGTTATACTCGTACCAGTTTGATATATGGATTTGTAAAAAAAAAAAACTATAGTATTTATAGTCATGTAGGTAATCAATAATCTTTTAAGTCAAAAAAAGTATAAAATTAATACCATATAATACCATATTATAATAAATTAGTACCATATAGGTAAAGGTGGTTGGTTTTTTAGTTGTGTTTGCTTACTGAAATAGCAGTGTAAAGTAATAAACACAAAACACTGTTAATTTTAAAGTACCCGTATTCATGGATAGTATTACGATGAAGAATGTCTTGTAAATCTTAGTCAGAAATAACACGAAGCGCTTCTTGTATAAGTAAATATTATTGAGTTTCCAATGTAAAATAGGAACATCGATATAACTCAAACAACTTGCTTATATACAACACTACACTTCTCTATAAAAGGGTTCCTTGGTTATACTTAAACAGGGTAATATTAACTCTAGCTAATCAAATTGGGCGAGACTTAAATCGTAGACGTTCTGGGACTAAATTAGTGAAATGTTTCAGAAGAGGCAATGGCGACAAGACGTTACAAGAGTTGTGTTATTCCCAACTATATGTTTTAATTAATTTGTCTCCATTATGGGGGTCCGTTGACCTCACCTCATTTGGATATATTCACTTCGTAAGCTGTAATGTTCGCATTAATTTTAATGGCGTCGTTCCGTATGGTGTTTTAGAGATGTAATTTTGTTTGTTTGGAGAAAGTTGTAGCTATTGATTTCTCAATTTTTAGGTACTTATAAGTATGGATGCACAAAAATTTTGTTTTACATATTATGACGCATAGTCCAGTGATATGAACCTGTTTTACTAATGGGCGAAATCAGTTTGGCGTAAGCGTCTTTAACGTTCGATACATGGTTATGACATTTTGACAATATTCTTATGAATGGCGACATAAGTGTATTGTCAAATGTACGTAGAAACTTTTAATACAAACTTAAAGGACTTGCGTATACGAGTAATAGTCATAGATAATATTGCCTAAAAATCAATATGGGTATTCTCTGTACCTAAAAACTTTGTAATTATGCAATCAGAGGAGCAGATTCATCTCTACACCCAAGTCGACATATAGGACTATACCCCAAAACTTCAAGATAGACCTTGTCTCCATGACTAAACAATCGTTTCCGAAGTTGAAGCTAATCACAAACCCCTACTGAATCCGAAGATTAGACGACTCAAACAGATTAAACTTTAAGTTGTATACCAATTTTCCTTTACTTCCAAGACTATCGCTTATTTAGACGATGACTAGCTCAAAATTTGAGCAGCTCCTAACAGCTCTTAACATGAAAGCAATAAAGTTGTTAATAGATCGATCTAAACGGCTTATAACGCTGGCGTTAAAGCTGAACGTGATCAGAAAACCTACGTATTGCGGTCTTAAAGCTCTTGTGATGTTAGCGGTAAGGTTGATACTCGTAGTCGGTTGAGTTAAATGTGTCTATAGTTTGTGTTTAAGGTTAGTAGTGATCGGGCAGGGATACAGGAGGCTTGCGGGGATCCATGGGGATTACCTCAGAGTCCGTACTCTGGCCAGTTAAATCTTTGACCTGAGAGCTTTACAAACGACTTCAATACGACTTCAATTTGTAAATTGAATTGCACTTTACACATTTTTATAGACATTATAGGGATTTATTGCAAGCAATTTTTTAATACAAAACAATTTCTGTATATATCCTGGTTTGTTCTACTTTAGAGGTGATGATGAGAAGTTGTTAGTGTTGGCTAGATTTCCAAAATTTAGATACGGCCACGATAGCCAAATGGTAGAGCACCTGGCCCAAATAGTCAAAAGTTGCGTGTTCTAGTCCCAATCGTCAAAATTGTTTACATCTCCTCATGGTCATATAGTGTAAATAGCTATTTCATAAATAAATAACAAAAATATTATGACAATATCTTTTGTGAAATCAGATATGATACATACGGTGGGGTGACAAAGTATTATTCTCTGAATGTTAACGCAACATTATTGTAACTTCGTCGTCTGAGCGTCACCGGAACATCGTTATTTCTGCTTTAAAACAAATATTGAATGAAAAATTACGATGAATTTCCTGCAATAATATTGGGGGAAATTGAAACTTCAGCTCTTTGTAAAAAAACACTTAATTTTGCATAGTGTCTGATCTCATTCTCCCATGAACCATCCCTCCTATGAACATTGCTAAGACTTTAAGAGAGAGGAGCTCGATGGCGCAGTGGTTAACGCGCCCGGTCTGCGAGTGCTGAGGTTAAGCAACTTTCGCAAAGGCCGGTCATCAGATGGGTGTCCAAAAATGTACCATCTCGAGCTCCTCCGTGCTTCGGAAAGCACGTAAAGCCGTTGGTCCCGGCTGCATTAGCAGTCGTTAACAACCACCAACCCGCACTGGGCCTGCGTGGTGGTTTATGGCCCGTTCTCCCTATCCATCCATAGGGAAGGCTCGTGCCCCAGCAGTGGGGACATAAAATGAGCTTATGATGATGATGATGATGATGAAAACTTTAAAATGTTAGGATAAAGTTAATGTAAAATAACTGCGAATAGGTAGATCCTTCCATTCGTGTTTCTGTAGGCACCATAAGTCATTGATCCCGGTGGTTGTAAGATCGCCAACTAATGTTTCATTTTAATGTATAATGTTCACGTCCACTTTAGAAAACAAAACATTATTTAGTACCTATTTACCAACCTTCAGATAGGTACCCAGGTACATACTTATTAAAAGTAATCGCATCATTCTTAAATTCAACGCTTTCGCGTCGACTTATGTACAAACCTTTAGATAGGTAACTAGGTACCAACTCAAAGTTAGAAATTCTATTTTGTCTGCAGCGTCAGCAGCAGGCTTGCAGCGACATGGCCGCGACAACACTCCTTTTGAGCAACGACTCGCCGAGCCGTAAGCTAATTGCTAAATTAATGCTGGTACACTAACGCGTGTGCTGAGGTTTCGCAGTTTGTATATTCAGTTGCAAAATTATATCGGAGTAAATCTGAGACTCGTAAGGTAAACAGTTTATTTTCTTTAATTTTTGTTAAATAAATACTAGTAATAAGATAGATAGATAGATAGATAGATAGATAATACTTTTATTGCAACACTATAAAACATAATCATGAACAGAAAAAAAATTAAAAATTACAAAGTTACAATTTGGCGGTCTTATCGCTTTTAAGCGATTTCTTCCAGACAACCAGTCGGATGGAGAGAGCTAATAAACTGTAAGATCAGAGGTGAAACTATTAAAACATACTAGAATAATGTCTATTTTATAAATGAAGCAAAATAATAATAATAATAATGATGATAAATCTATAATCATAATGATGATAATAATAAATATGTATATAAATACCATAATAAATATAAAAATAAACCTACTTATACATAATAGTAGTCTCAGGTAGGAAAGTAGCGGATATGGCAGTATTGCAGCAGGACAGGGTTAATCGGAAAGGTAGAATTTTTTCACAAGCTCTTTAAATGTGTGAATGGATTTTGCACGCCTGATCGCAACTGGAAGCGAATTCCAGAGACGAACAGCTTGGACGGTAAAAGAACAATCATAAAAGGTGGTGCAGTGTGGGGGGGTTTTAAGGCTTAAGTTTTCTGATGACCGTAACGAGCGCGAATCTTGCGAACGAGCGCGTTCTCTCGCTACTAAAATTTTATTGTCCCGCGTCATACTGTTTTATCTTCGTAATTTTTATCATTTTAACATAAAATAGTTTGCTCGTTTTGTGCTGTTTTATTGCTGTCGAGACCTGAAGAAACTACACTTAGGTAGGTACTATTAATACAGTACAGATGCCTGAGGCTGGGCTAGAGGGAGGGGCTAGGAGGGGGGGCTAGAGGCTAATATGCAGCACATCAGTCTGCCCCCCCGATCCTCTAAATGCCACTACACATTTACAGAATACGCTAAACATGCACACTAGTTTAGGCCCAACACACCGTACTCGTAGAACAAGGGTACGAAGAACCGGTTCACACACGCTCTATACCAGGTACAGACATGTACGTGGGCGCTTCTCTCCTCCACCACGGCCCGGTCAACCCGAGCCGAGGTCCGAGCCTTTAGAGGCGCCCTCGGGTTGTTACGCTCCCCGATCCGATCCGAACCCTTCGTAGATTCTAGTAAGGCACGGGGACACGCACTTAAGGCGACGCATCGCTAAACAATAAATCTTATACGGAGCGTTTGCGCCCCGTACCAAAAGAAAACTGTTTTTTTCCTTCAAATTAAAACTACAAATTATTAAAAATAATTGAACTACAATATTGAAGTGTGTGCTAAGACTAATCTACTAAGAAAATTTAGATGCTTAAATCGGTCTGGTTTGCCTGTAAAATGCAAATCTATGTTTTAAAAGAGGTTATACTTTGATATTTTTTCTCTGTTATAAAAGTTGACAAATCGTGTTTCTGCAACTAGCAACATAAAGTCAATTAAATGAAAAATCATGTCATCAAATATCATCTTCATATGTTTTGTAATTGTTGGGAAAACTCAAAATCCCCCGCCACGTAAATTTCCAATGCGTCGCCTAGTGCGTGATGCCGTTCCCACTAGAAATCCTCCGAAGGTGATTCGTTTCATACGGCTTGAGGAACCCTTTAAGTTTCTCGCCGCCCCTAAACAAGCCCGGTGTAGCTGAAAATGCCGTTTCAATGTTCTATAACACATGTTCAATCATAAGCTCTAATTATACGTAAAGTTGAAAGTTTATTAAGGAAAGGACAATGGGCAGATTGGTACACCCCTCCAATAGCAAAGTCAGTTATGTCGTTGGATAGGTCTTTTTAACTGGAACAACATTTACTATGACAGCTTTGTTAAAATGTTTGTCCGTTCTGAGTTATAGGTACTAAGAAGAACGGCGCACCATAGGTACATGTGCGCATATTATATCTATTTTGGTATTTAGCATAATGTAGTTTACAAAAGATTTACTGCACCGGCAATGTTCCTAAATGACGTTATTTTAGATAACACTCTACATTACGTTTTTATATTATTCAAATATAATTAATAAACATTAAATTGTTGTGATAATCAAACAAACAACCAAGTTTTCTCTGTATTCCGACACAAAGTACTTATGTGTTTACGTGGTGTTTACTTTATATTTCAATTGATAATTACGAAATACATATTAAACAACGTTATTGATGTTATTTTCCCGTAGACACTAAGATATTACAATATTAATAGATATCCCTTTTTACCTTATTCATAACACCTTTAACCTCTCCATATATAAAACGGTGTCATGATACCGCGGCAATATCTCAGAACAGACATACATTTCAACAAAGCTGTCATAGTATCTACATGTTGTTCCAGTTAAAAATACCTATCCAACGACATTATGTCTTCGCTATTGAAGGGGTGTACCAGCTTCCATACATTTTTGCCGATTGTCCTTTGACAGTTCCTGGTAGTAGGATGTGCAATTGTGCAGGCGTGACTACATGCTGTGTTTAGCAGTGCATGCTTATATATTTTTTGTACCTATGTGATATTTAAATCTTGTTCGCAATCCTAAAGAAGTAAATAAATATAATATTAAGTATAGCTAAGCACTTATGATTTTTCAATGCAAATAGTCTCTAAGTCGTTGTTACACCTCATTGTAATTGAAATATTGGGTGCTACTAATTAATAATTTTCGTTAAATAGTTGATTAAGTGTGGCAGTATGTAAATAAATATTAATTGAAAAACTAAAACTAATAATTACGAATCGACTAATTGCAATAACGCTTAACGTTGTACAAACATTATCCCAACGTACCAGATGTTTATAATACCATAGGTTTAACATGCTACTGGACCGTTAGAGCAAGCAGATCATAAAGGCAAATTGACTTAAGATTGCACACACAGAGTACGGCGGTACTGATAGCAACACACCTTTAGTAACACTGAAAATAGTAGCATTCCCATATAGAACAACTGTGTCGTAATATTCCTCATGACACGGTCAACCTCTTCAACGGTCTAGTGGTTAAGACCACCGATCCCAAACAAAGAGGTCCCGGGTTCTATTCCTAGCGTGGTGTTTAAGTTTGTGTACTCGGTTTGGTTGGTGGTTTGGTTCTTTGTCCGCCTGGCTAGCTACCACCATATTATCTAAACTAGCTGAGCTTATTTTTATTGAAAAATCTATAGATCGATTAAATTATTCATTTCTATAGTTATTACTTTAAAAACAACGATTCCCCAAAAAAACCTTTTTCCCTTATTTATTCCTTTAAAGAAAAATGAACAAAATTCCTGAGACAAGTCATTCTTTAATTCTATTCAAGAACCCAAATACCAATTTTCATGTATTTTACTTCTAAACTGACGGACTTTCATACAAACTTTCACTCCCTATTTGACCCCCTTAGGGTGTGATTTCCGTAAAATCCTTTCTTAGTGGCTGGTTACGTCACTCAATTAACCTACAGTCCAAATTTTATCTAATTAGCTTTAGCGGTTTAGGCTCGGCGAAGATGAGTCAGTTAGTCAGGACAAGTCATTATATGTAATATATATAGATAAGAGTGCGAAATTTCATACTCCTCCGACCTCGCCATTTTCGTAAAAAAGTTTTTGCTTCACGTATTAATATATAGATTATCTCGGGTCTGAGTGGTTGTGGTACCGTTGCTGTTCCTGATTTCCATAACACAAGTGCTTAAGATACTGTCTTTAGAGTCAGAGCAATGTATGCGATGTTGTCTAATATATATATTTTTAAATATGGCAGTGTTGTGGCAGCTTGAGATAAGATAACCAGTCCCTCAGTAGTTGAAGATTTCGAGTGAAATGCGCTTCCACCTTCGGCTTTATCGTCACGTATGATCAGATGACATGAATGCCAGCCCATTGCTATGGCATATTATTGGAGGAAAAATAAATAAAAAGCTAAAACTTGATACCTAACCTGGTGCCTTAACCTCTAAAAGCAAGGACCACCTCTAGCCTCCCAGCCGTTTGGCTGGAATGCCTTGGATAATGTATTAAGGTACGGGGTACGTTTGCGCGAAGGGTTTCCTCTAAAAAACCTCCGAGGGTCAGACGATCATTACCAGCTTGAGGAACCGTAAAACCTTATGGTGGCACTTCACATGGCTATTTGTATTCGCGTATTTGCCATATTTGACAATTAATTGCCATGTGTTGTAGGGCAATTATTTGCCAAATATGGCAAATACGCGAATACAAATAGCCATGTGAAGTGCCACCATTAGGCGCACTGTGGCCGACAAACAATTGAATTAAAAGTAAAGTAAATATGCGAGTACTATCTCACTGCTGGGCAAATGCCATTCTTGCCGTTTTGTGGCAGTCAACTTGTAATTACTCGCGGCCCAGCGTCCATGTTATTTGATTACACGATAAGCTAAAAGGACCAGCAACAAAGTTCCCAAAAAAATGTCATAATAAGTTGTGTTAGGCCTAATATAGTGTCGTTCGTACCCAAAGCTGTTTGGTCCGATAGCCCGAACAAACACAACTCGGCAGTGGAAATAGCAAACAAGGATATGGAAATTGTGCCGTTCACAGCTTCATTGACACGTGTGAATAAGTAACGAAAGATACGCTCAGGACGACTTCGTCATTTTCTTAAACTTGACACTTTCCTAACTTGTCTCTTTTTTAACTCGGCTCTTTCTTAGTTGGACAAGCCTGTACTCTTCCTTCTCGTTCTTCCCTCTCCTTAATACTTCACGATTTGAGTTGATTTTAATGTATGTCAGATGAACCATACATACTTTTGATGAAAGATTTTATTTTTATTTTGTTTTTTATTAAATTGTATTTTATTTTTTATTTAATTATAACTATTCACGTTGGTTTGAAAGAAGATCGGGCAATAAAGAGAGCACGCATGGGGCGGCCATGCGGGCGTCGGCCGGTTGGACGTACTAGATACTCGTACATACAGCGCTGTAAGAATGAAGCAATAATCTTTTATTGCTTTGCTTTTATCGCTTTGTCTTCAAAGTAAGGAAGATTGGCGTCTTGTTGTGTCTGAAGCCAAGATCCGCCACGGGTCACTGAGTCAGCGGAGTAAGTAAGTAGTACGCTCATTTGGGTTTACTTAAAAACTTTTGGATCTATTGTAAATTCAAATAAACATAATGTTTCTTACACTGCACCTGTTTATCTAGTTATCATATTTACCGACGTTTCGACTCAATCATCATCATCATCTTCACAACCAAAGGACGTCCACTGCTGGACATAGGCCTCCTCCAAGGATCTCCACAATGACCGGTTTTATGTTGCTAGTTTGTTGTTGTTTGTTTTTTGTCCAGCAGTGGACTAGTATAGGCTGATGATGATGATGATGATGATGCTGCTAAAATACAGCGAAAGTCAAAAATCAAATCACTCCTAATACTCAAAAGCGATAATAATAGCGAGCAGAACCTCAACAAAGTTGGTGCAGTGCGTCCGCCAGAAATCACGTTACGTATTCCGAGGGCGACAGAAGTTTATGAAATTAAAAACTGAAACACCGAATCGATGTTGCCGATCGACGGGCAACTTCGCGCGCGACGTATGCTCCAACTTTTTCTATTAAAAAACTTCAACTTTTCACATACGGGGAAGCATGGCGACACATCGACGTTGCTGCGACACGCGGGCAAAGTAATTTTACAGATCATTCAGAATCAATTCATAAGTCACTTTGTAACACATAGGGTAAGGTTGCTACTACTGGACCTCTTAACTTTGAATTAACATAACAGCTCTAATATGATGATTAGAAGAAATGTGATTTAACATTTTTATAAAAATTACATACAAGAATTTACATGTATCGTTTTAGATTTTTTGACGTGACTGAAAAGAAAAAATAGATGAAAGTGAGCTTGCCATGGTTTCTTTCATTGGACCAGCTTCTTTGATTGAACCAGTGAGTTGCTATCATTGAATTTCTTCCAGTGGTCCATTCAACGCAGCCATAAGAATTCAAACAAATAAAAGACTATAATATAATTATCAATTTTTAATTATCTATTCACTCAACGCTTAATTAATAATGGTAACGCTAGAAATATCAATCAGCTATAGCTATTTAAAGCTTTTACAATATTATCAATTGTAATATTATAAATATAATTAGAAATATAACATTAATAATCTTAATCACGAATTCGCAGCACCAAAAATCCCCCAAAAACAGCAAAAAATTAAAACTTAAAAAAAAAGCTTTTGGTACACCATATATCCTGCAAGACGTATGTTCGTTCGCAGCTCACTTACGCAGCCCCGGCGTGGTACCCGTTGACCAACCGCGTCCAACGCGCCCGACTCCAGGCGCAACAAAATATGACCCTAAGAACCATAGTAGGTATCGGGCGTTACGTCAACAATGACGTCATCGCCCGGGATACAGACATTGAGTCGTTGGAGAAGTTCGTGACCGGTCTAGCGCGTCGAATGAACGACCGCGCCGATAACGGTCCGCAAGAACACCTCCAAGACATAGCTCCGTTAATGCACGCCCACCAGACGGACCTAAAAGACCCCTACCGCGGCCGTCGACAGCAACTTACCAACAGAAGCAGCGGTGCCACCTACATCGGCGCCAAGAAGAAGAAATAGCAGAAGAGGACCGTCGATACTGGCGTCCTCGACGACGTCGACGGCGACATCACCATCGTCCACCGCAGCGCCATCATCGCCGGCCCCTGTTTCAGCTGCCCCAGCAACACCAACTCCCCAAAACGCGTATTGTGTCGGCCCTATAGAGCTTCTATCTACTCTATTGCTAATTGCGCTGCTGTCCGCCCTACTATACTCCGTAAGCCGCGGCCCGTTCGCTGGCGCTCACTGGGCCTCGGCCCATGCCGTCTCACCCGGGGGGCTGACCACGCCGAGGGCATCGCAGGGGGAGGAACAGGCGACCAGTACCGCCAAAGAGCTTTGGCTCGCGGCACGGCAGAAAGGAAAAAAAAACAACAAAAAAAAAACAACAACAAAAAAAACACAAAAAACAAAAATAAAAAATAAATGTAACCCTGCCGTGCCACCCAGACAAGACCCGGAGCATTCGATAATGCCTGTGAGGAAAATCCAGGCAATGAGGGCCAAGCCTCGCAGCCCGAACCAGCCCCATAGCAGAGGCTGAAGAAATCAACTGACTGACTGACTGATATAACCTGCTTGCACTATATAAGCAGACTTCTTGTTTACTCAAGGCTTGTAGCGCCAGCTTCATGGTCTCTTCGTTCCATGCATAATATTTGCCACGTTTTGACATGCTGAAATGAGAAATAAACAAAATAAAAATTCTATTTAAGAAGTTGCTATGATTGGACGGATTGGATTGAAGTTGATAATTTTAAGTCTTCACGTTTAGATACAACTAAAATTAATAGGAACTAAATTTACGCAAATAGGTGGTGAAAGCAAAGTATTTTCAATGCCTCATCATCAGCTCTTTTATGTCCCATATAATAGGATAGATAGGATAGGGAGAACAGGCCATAAACCACCACGTGGGCCCAGTGTGGGTTGATAGTTAACGATTGCTAATGCAACTGGGAACAACGGCTTTACGGAGAAGCTCGTGATGATACATTTTGGTCACCCATCCGATGACCGGCCTTTCCGAAATTTACTTAACCTCAGCACTCGCACCAGGCGCGTTAACCAGTGCGCCATCGAGATTCTCCACTTTTCAATGACTCATCATCATCATCATTTCAGCCAAAAGACGTCCACTGCTGGACAAAGGCCTCCCCCTAGGATCTCCACAACGACTGGTTTTGTGCTGCTCGCATCCAGCGGCTTCCCGCGGCCTCCACCAGATCGTCGGTCCACCTTGTTGGAGGCCTACCCACACTGCTTTCCGGTACGCGGTCGCCACTCCAGGACTATCCCGCCCCAGCGGCCATCAGTCCTGCGAGCAATGTGCCCTGCCCACTGCCACTTGAGCTTAGCAACTCTTCAGGCTATGTCGGTTACCTTTGTTCTTCTGCGGATCTCCTCATTTCTGATTCGATCACGCAAAGAAACAAACAATTTTTCAATGCCTAGACTTATGAAAAGAAAATCGCTATCAATACTGTCTGGCCTGTCTCTATTATCTATTATGCTACAATTAAATTCCTTTATCAAAATTATCATGAAAATACAGCTTATGAAGGTATAGAGTATAATTAGCATGTTCTTGTTCTTGGTAGAATGTTCAATTTAATTCTGATAACAAAGAATAAAGTTTTTCTGAAATGTTATTTTTAATTAATCAGTGTAAATCGTTTTGAAACTGAAGCCTGTTTGGACGTCTTCTGTAATCACTTGGCGTACAAAGATCAGAATATTCAACTCTAATGTCAAGTCGGTTCTCCTGTACGGATGCCAGACATGGCTCGTCAAAAACAAAATAACCAGTTGGCTCCAGGTGTTCGTCAACAAGTGTCTGCGACGTATACTGGGGATTGGCCACGAACCATCTCTAATGTAAGGCTGTGGGAGATGACTGAGCAACAACCCATGGACAAGGAGATCCTGACAAGGAAATGGCGCTGGATTGGACATGTGTTGCGGAGACCTGACAACCATCTATCCAGGCAAGGGTTAACGTGGCAAGCGTATGGAAAAAGAAGGCCGCGCCGCCCCCGTACCACCTGGAGGCGATCAGTTGAAAAAGAGGCTGCATCAGCTCATATCGGCTGGAAGGACCTGGAGGTTGCCATCTCTTCTTCGAGCCCTATGTCCCTGATGAGGGATAACAGGATTGCATCATCATCATCATCATCAAATCGTTTTGAAATAGATAGCTAGATCCGAGCATCTCTCCGTTCGGCTACCGAAATTTCATCTGTATTATTAGTCATAATTATTATTCAGAGCATATAAAACCACGCTGCAGTGCAAACGCCTTGTTACTTGAATTAATGATATCAATCAAACATCTGATATGTGTTTAACGATCGGTTAAGGCTTTATCGAGCACGTCATTGACGGTTGTTAAGACCGGCAGTTAAACATATTTAAACAATTTGCTACCGACCACACGAATAATTACAAAAGTAATCTTAATTGCTGAATGTCGTGCTCACAACAATGAACCAACAATAATAACTCTAATTAGTTCAGTTATGAAGAATAACTACATGAATAACCAATGTTAATCTGTTTCCCTCTTCGCAATGTCGTAGTTTTGATGTAAATGGATTCCTAAAAGTAATGTTTTATTTCGTTAGACGGGAAAGCTTTGGGCCTTCGTATACCACTTGCTGGTTTAAGCTCTGATGTTTTAGGAAGACTTTGTTACAAGATCACTTTGACGAATAGGATTTTTATTTACTGAGAATTTTGGATATTAACCTTCCTTTAATTGACGGAACACAAAAATACTGACTTAGATAAATTGGTTATAGCCAGTACGTCCAGGCGTCCTAAGCACGTCCTAACCGAGCCCGACAACCCAATAACAGTTGCGAATGCCCCCCCGCCCGATCCTCCAAATAACAGCACACATTTACAGAATACAGTAAACATGCACACTAATTTAGGCCCAAGACACCGTACTCGTAGAACAAGGGTACGAAGAACCGGTTCACACGCGCTCTACGCCAGGCACAGTCATGTGCCTGGGCGCTCCTCTCCTCCTCCACGGCCCGGTCTACCCGAGCCGAGGTCCGTGCCTTTAGAGGCGCCCTCGGGTGGTTCCGCTCCCCGATCCGATCCGAACCCTTTGGAGACTCTGGGAGGGCACGGGGACGCGCACTTTTAAGTGTGCGATGCCGTACCCCTCTAGAAATCCTCCGAAGGTGATTCGTTTAACAAGGCTTGAGGTACCCTTTACGTACCTCGCCGCCCCTAAAACAACCCCGGTGAAGCTGAAAATGCCCCTCGGCAATCAGCAGTCTCTCTCCAAAAAAAAATAAAAATAGTCAAGCTCTGTCGCTAAAAAAGAGCACAATAATAAATGTTTTCGAAATTTTAAAGTGATAGAGTTTTTTTTTATCACAAATATGTCTTACAATAAGTAAATCGGTTAAAATTTGCTATTATTTTTTTGGGGACAGTTTGCTGATTGCTTCAAACGGCATTTTCAGCTTCACCGGGCTTGTTTGGGGGCGGCGAGAAACTTAAAGAGTTCCTCAAGCCGTGTCAAACGAATCACCTTCGGAGGTTTTCTAGAGGGAACGGCATCACGCACTAGTGTCTGTCCCCGTGCCCTACTAGATTCTCCGATCGGATCGGGGAGCAAAATTTGTTATTGCTGATTAATTGCTGCTTACCAGAAACTCTTCGTTATTCTTTGTCTTTGTGTAATACTAGAGTAGATATTAATAGTAGTTTTAATTTGGTCATCCATCTGATAAACTGTTGAAATAGCTAAAGTCGCAATTTCTCAAGTCTGCAGTCTTAATAAAAAATTAATATTATTAGAACATTAAGACTAGGGGTTCCTTTTTAAATTTTTTGATGGTTAGGTACTTAAGCGAAATATGGCAAAATAAAATGAGAAATAATGCAGCATAATTAAAGGATCTGCTATAAAAGGGCAAAAAAGCCTCGTGACGTTGTGGCTTCATTATTCCTTTCATAATTTATTTGAGTTTCCTCCCATTTTATTTCCCCTTAACGCCCCTGCCGGCGCACATGATAAACAAAACCGGAAATGAGTGCCTGCGCCGCTCTCGCTCGCTTCCGGCCCGAATCACCAGTCGGAAGGTATACCCAGTTCCCGTAATTTCTCGTTACACCTGCCGCCCGTTCAGTATTGACATTAATTTTTCCGCAGGAACCTTTATAGTTTTGTCATGTTTCGTCATTATGTCTTTCTGTTCTTGTTTATTTTATTTTACTAAGTAAAAAATCTACAGCTCTCAAATTAATACAACTAATTGTTACTTATAAGCCATACACACTTATGAGCCTTATCTGCTAAATAATTTACGCGTAGGTTATTAAGTGCTGAAAACTAACTAACTAAGTTGGTTCAAAGTGAGTCTTCCTTGACCCAACGAGAGAGTGAGTCTAAAGATTACAGTAATCCATTATGCTATTATAAATATTTATTAAACTAAAATTAAAAGTAAATTATATCAATTGAATTTATTCGTTGTAATTTCAAGTAGGTATATCTGGCACTTACAAAACTAGTACTAAATTATTCTAAAGACTTTAGCTAAAGTCCCAACAAGTCAATTAATATAGTTTACTTTTATTTTTAGTTTAATAAACATTTGTAATAGCATAATTTTATACTTTTTCCATAATACTCGCTACTACTGACTCTGTTAGTCACACCATATACTTTAAGGTCTCCTCTGAATTTCAGCGAGTTTCAGTGAGGTCTTATTCGTCGTAGCAATAGTGTTAAGGATTGGATTCAGTGTAGAACCTAGGCAAAACTGTGTTACCTCGAATAAATATTTTGACTTTGACTTGTACCTACTGCTTTGAGAGGTCATGTTTAATATAGCTTAGTGTCTGATTAGACACGAGCATTACACCCAGAACCTATTGCTGATGAGAAAATATTTGTTTCAGTGCAAAACAATGTGATTTCGTAATCGTATCATATCGTAAACACATTATACCATTGTTTTAATGTGAAAGGAAAACAAATAGACAAACACTTTCGATTTTATAACAACAGTCCGTATTGTTTATTTTAAAGACGACCTTTTATAGTTTTCCTGTGACAACGGACGTCCGAAACGTCAACATAATATGATAGTATGTAAATTAAATGGCAGTTGGTCCGTACACTTCTGCGGTCTAGTGGCTATGTCACTGGTCATGATTGTGTATTCGGTTTGGTTGGTGGTAGGGCTTGTTTGAACGCCTGGCTAGCTATCGCCATCATATCTAAATATGTCGCCTTAGCATCAATGTTTGTAGTATTGTTGTGGTCCGGCAATTATTTTTTTCCTAAATTTTAAGGTCAAGTTTAACGTTGCGTTTATTTGTATCAATAAAGTAGTTCTATAGGTTCAAAACTTAGATGTACTAAACATATTTTTGGTACGTACATTAATTATAAAAAATTAAACAAAGTTTGTCATTTAATTGTGACTGTTTTAATATGCGTTTCTAAATTATGTAAACAACTATTGTTTTGGGTATCATCATACTAAATCTATGAATGATTAAACATAATCCTTTGGGAGGAGCTCGATGGCGCAGTGGTTAACGCGCCCGGTCTGCGAGTGCTGAGGTTAAGCAACTTTCGCTAAGGCCGGTCATCGGATGGGTGACCAAAAATTTATCATCTCGAGCTCCTCCGTGCTTCGGAAGGCACGTAAAGCCGTTGGTCCCGGCTGCATTAGCAGTCGTTAACAACCACCAATCCGCATTGGGCCCGCGTGGTGGTTTATGGCCCGTTCTCCTTATCCATCCATAGGGAAGGCTCGTGCCCCAGCAGTGGGGACATAAAATGAGCTGATGATGATGATGATGAATCCTTTGGGATCCTTGGGATACCTTGAACAGATTGCAGCAACGCGCTGTACGCATTATCGGCAATGCAAACGTCGCAAATACCTACTCTTGAATCTCTGCAATTGCGTAGAGATGTTACGTCACTTAGCGTGTTACCGCTTATACCATGGCGAGTGCTCTGAAGAGCTCTTTGACCTCATCCCACCTTCTCCCTTCCTCCATAGGAGTACACGTGCTGCTCTCCGGAGTCACCACTTCACTGTCTCAAATATTCCATCGCGCACTAAGAAATTTGGTGACTCGTTTCTTTGTCGCACCTCCAAAAGATGGAATAGACTGCCAGCACACGTTTTCCCTCCTTTCTATAATATCGGGTCCTTTAAACGAGGCGTGAAGAGGCACCTTGTGGGCCGGCAGGGTGAGGGTGACTGATGCTGCGTTGTTTTCACGATGCACCAGTTGTCGTTGCATCTGGAATCCATATTCACTTAACATCAGGTGAAGTGGAGTCATTTGCCGTGCTACGTATAAAAAAAACAATCCAAGGTGCCCAGTGCGAGTTTCATTCGCCATTCGATCACGTTAATGAAAACGAAATATACCTAGATAATACCTATATAATTATATAATATGGAGTTTGGTGGTATGTTATCACAAACATTGTACTGATCCCAAGGTAAGTAGCTAAATCACTCGTTTTATCGAAATCCGAAACAATGACGGTACCACAACCACCCAGACCCGACACAATATCGAAAAGTTTGTTTTCGATATTGACCCGACCGGGAATCGAACTCAAGACCTCAGAGTTAGCGTCGCCCAAAGTCCGGCTTGCAAGCCACTCGGCTACGGAAGTCGTCAATAATAATAATAATTGTATCCATAGTAGCAGATTAAGCATTAAACCTAAAACAATAAAATACAAATGGAACCAAGATGTTCGTTCATTATCTGCCGAACGCAATAATCACCACTCGTCGCACTAACAAAACAATTAATTAAAATGCGGTTTTAATAAAAAACGCAATTCGTTTTCCCAATATGGCTGGTAGGTACCTAATGTCGAGTTTTACCTTCATGAAGTGCTCTCGGGTGTGCTGTAAAAAATACCCCTGAGCGCCCGTTTGCGCTCTCAAATTATCACCTGTAGATTGTAGGTACGTCACCTAAATTTCCTGTTGTCAACTTGTCACGGCAATTTACAAGTACATCACCAGTTCATTCTATGTCCCCACGGCTGGGGCACGAAGGCTTTAAGGTTTTTGGGAAGGCTCCCTATCCCCCTCCCATATCCCGATGGAAACGCCACAGGCAAAACACGTCATAAACCACCACGCAGGCCTAGTGCAGTGCGGTTGTTAACAACTGTTAATGCAGCCGGGACCAACGGCTTTACATGTCTTTTTTATGTTAAAAGGAGGAATACGAGCAGGCGGGTGGGCCACCTGATGGAAAGTAATCACCGCAAAAACAAAGTAATCGCAGATGCGTTGCCGGCCTTGAAAAAAGGAGTTGGATCTTGAGGAGGGAGTAGGTATTGGGAGGTGAGAGATGGGCCTCCGGTACTTTCACTCACCGGACGAAATATAACAGCAACGAGTGCCATTGTTTCACGCCGATATGCTGTGAGAGGGTGATATTACGCCGGGCGAGCCGGCCCATTTCGTGCTGCAACGCAGCGTGCTCTACCACTCAGATAATAGCCGTCTGAAGCACGGAGCTCGTGATGATACATTGTCACCCATCTGACGACTTGCGAAAGCTGTAGACAGAGCGCGTGTACTACAGCTCCTCCTTTGTAAGTAGAAATGGGAATAATCTATAATAATAGTGGTGTGCTGGTGTAGTAGTAAATAGCCTATATGCTGTCCCACTGTTGGGCAAAGGCCTCCATCATTGAAATCAAGTCATCACTACAATTGACTTAATCATCAATCAATTGGGCATTGGCTTAATCACCACGCCTGCCAAATGCGGGTTGGTGATCACAAACCCGGGCTATGCATCGAAAAATCCGAAACACACTTTGTCCGACCTGGGAATTGAAAACGGGACCTTCGGGTATCGGGCCAAGTGCTCTGCCACTTTGCCACCGGGGTGTAATAATAATAATAATAAAATGTAGGTATAATCCATGCGATGTAACTGCGTGTCAGATGCCAGGCTTCCAAAACAAATTAAATGATGACAAGTTGTCGCGTTGTTTCATTACCTTTAGATTAATACCTTATGTTGATTAGCAGTTTAATGTCAATTTGGATATTGTTTGTTGGTTTTGACATACTAATAGGTAGAGTTGATGGTCCGTAGTGGAGGCAGGGAAGTATTAGGTACAGTCAACAGCAAAAATGGTTATGAGGAGAAATTCAATAATAATGAAATTAGAGTTCCAAGTACTTAAAAAACAAAAACTAAGGTTAAAGTAATGTAGTTGCCGACGAAACACAACACAACAGTTTTGTGTAAAGTCATGGAGCGGATTCTAAACAAACAGCTTATCCGCTACCTAAAAGAACACCCCTTAATTCAAGATCGCCAATACGGGTTTCGGCCGAAACGGTCAACGGGTGATCTTCTAGCGTTCGTTACACATCTCTGGGGTGAGGCTATTGATAAGCGTGGCGAGTCGGTGGCTGTTGGCCTTGACATAGCCAAGGCTTTTGACCGGGTCTGGCATAAAGCCCTTCTGTCCAAGCTCCTGGCATACGGTCTGCCTGCTCAGTTCTCCAACTGGGTCGTTAGCTTCCTACATGAGCGTAGAAACCGAGTACTCACAGACGGATGTGCTTCGCGGTTCATGTCAGTGAACGCTGGTGTCCCTCAGGGGTCCGTTCTATCCCCCACGCTGTTCCTTCTGCATATCAATGATATGCTTCCACTTGGAAATAATTATTGATATGCAGATGATAGTACAGTGCACGGTATAACGGTCACCCAGCGGCTGGGCAGGTCGATACTGAAGAGAAGCAAGTAAATCTTGTCATTGAGCTCAATCGAGTGTTGGACCTCATATCTAAATGGGGCCCCAATAACCTTGTTGAGTTCAATGCCAAGAAAACACAGGTGTGCGCGTTCACGGCAAAAAAGTAGCCATTTGCCTTTATATCATTCTGATGTTAAGTGGTGATATGGCGGAAGTGGAAACGCTCTTCACTCTGAGCCCTCAACTACTGAGACACTTACTCCTTTAAGTCTAGCTGCCGGAATACAACAATGCTAATAACATTAACAGTTACTTATGCTAGGTACCAAATTTTCCTCCTGAAATGACGTAGAAATAAAAACTTAAACGTTACTTGCAGACCAAATATACAAAGTGAACATTAATGCATCATGTAAACGCCAAGCGAAATGATACGAACGTCTTACATTTCAAAAGCAAATTAACCGTTGCGTATTACGACTTTTATCAACTCAAATTACTTTCTTTCCATGGGGGAAGGCATGGCATTTATGGCGTTTCCTTCGAGGACTTCGCATTGTTATTTCTGTGGTGGGTCATTAGTCATTCCTGTTTGAATTATAACGCGAAAAATAACGCAGTTTTATCGCACGAAAATGATGAATCAACTTAGTATGCGACAAAAATAAATCATGCCGTGTTCGTTTGCGTTTTTATTTTATTTATTAAAAGATCTTGTGTTGGCCAGTCCACTAAGTATTCGAAAAGAAAATTGAGCTTTCTTTTTTTCGAGTGCGATCGAAAATCTTTATAAAATTTTGGTTATTTATTATTTATTTAGTTTTTAGGAACTCGGTTCTTTTTATAATCTACAATGTATTAACTCTTTCTCATGAAACAAGAACTTAGTTAAAGGTAAATATAATAAATAAACTAATAAATAAACTTTCCTACACTTACACCAATTATCTAGCCCAAGAGAAGCTTCGTTATGAAACTCGTTAAATCGTTACTAGACAACAGATAAACATACTTAAAATACTTAAGTACATACTTATTATACATAGAAAACACCCAGACCCGAGACAATTTAGAAAAACAATAATTTCTAAATTGACCCGACCGGGGATCGAACCCGGGACCTCAGAGATGGCGACACCATGAAAACCGGTGTGCAAACCACTCGACCAAGGAGGTCGTCGATTATTTACATATTATAATTTTACGCAAGTATTGTTGCGAACAAATTACAAATTGAAAAAAGGTGCACAGTTTAGTGCACCTGACCCGGCATGTCATGGAGTGCGGGTTCGAATCCCGCTCGTGGATTTTTTTCAACAATTTGTCTTTTTTCAAATTGAAGGTAAATAGTTGCGGTACCTATGATATCATGCAAATTAACATACCGCTCTTAAAAACATTTAAAGCCATTACTATTCAAATGTAAGTAAACATACAAGAGAGGTTCTAAAGAGTAGTCAAATGATGTAAAGTTCCATCAAAAGTGTAATAAAAAATGTTTCACAGGTACGTTTGCATACAAAAACCTTGGATACACTGGCTGGAGGCAATTCATTTGTCCATCACAGCATCCTTTCAGACTGAGCATTGTACGTGTGCCCATACATTTTGTGGGGAGATTGTACCGCACTGTTTACGTTACAGTAAGGAAACGACCTTTTAAAAGTAGTCGTTTATACAATCTTTTATTTCACTGGTCTATTAAGTGTTTTTTAATACTAGAAGTAAGTCAAAACTTGTAATGCCACTGTTCAGGTTACAGAAGGTGCTTGGTTCTTTCTTGGGGCAAGGTATACACTATTACAATAAAATACCAAATACTGTACTAGATTTACCTTTAGATAAGTTTAAAAAACATGTAAAGTCTTCTTTACTTAAACAAGGTTATTATACAGTCAAAGAATATTTAGAAGATAAAACAGCCTGGCTATAATAAAAAACATATACATAATACTACTTATAAACAGTGTCCTGCAGATAACAAAATAGCGTTGCGTTGATCATTACAATTAGTTTTATTTTTATTATTATATACTAGTACTGTATGATATTGTAAAAACATTAAACTGGTAAATTATGTTTTTGCAGACTTAAATATTTTATTTAGTTATTTTTTATTTTTTGTTTTTTTTACATGTTGTGATTGTCCTTTACATTTTGTGTTTTTATTTGTGATGGAAAGTGTCCTTTTATGATAAGGCATTTTCCAATATTTATGACGCTGTAAGGGTTTCTCCCTTACAGCGTCATATATATTGGAAAATGCCCTGAGCTGGACACTTGCTGAGTATCTTGCTGGTTCTTCTCAGTACAAGATCTCCCGCCCAGAGTAGATAGACTTACGAACCGATGGCATAAAATGACGTTCATAAGAGCTATTTGTAGCCTAAACTGAATAAATGATTTAGAATTTTGAATTTTTTGAATTTTGTTTTACTAAAATTATTATCTTGACATACCATTGTAAAAAAGTAAATAGCATTTTTATCCAACGCAATTCTTGATGAAGCGTAACGCATTCTAACATGTGGGCTTAAAACTAAGGCTTACTTCGAAATAAATATAGAGCGGTGGAGGGCGGTGCATGCGTACTGCATCCAAGCTGGATAAACGAATGATTTAGCGGAAATAACACCACATAATTATTCAATTACATTTTTTTGTACCATGGAGTTTCGCAAAATAACGCCCGATTCCATTAAGTAGAAATATAGAGGTTAAAAGTAAATAAGCTAGTCAGAGTTGAGCTTTGAGCTTGGCAACATTCATTGGAAACGTAAAAGCAATTTATAATAAAATTGGAAAACTGGCAAATCGAAACTAAGGTGTTTGACTTTATTTGTTTGTTAGTTTTTGTTTGTTTGAGAAAGGTAATGTCTCGAACTACCTACATACATACATAATTATACACTCTAGACTTAAAAAAAATCAAAATCAACGTGGACGAAATCGCGAGTCAAATGCTAGAACTCAACTATGTATGAGAAAGAAAAAATGGCAGTTGGCATCCGAATTTGCGGTTACTGTAACAAGTACCTACCTAATTATCATCACCAACAGTATTTGAGGAGATTAAGCTTTTATATAAACGCTGGACCAAAACGGCTTTTCTATTTTTATTTAATCATATTTTTTTTTTATATTTGCGGGTAAGCACATTGCCTTGATCTCACCTGATGATAAGGCCTATTGGTGGAAGTGAACTTCACCCGGATCCTCAACTAATGAGGCACTGGCTATCTTATCTCTAGCTGCCGGAGCACAACATTGATGTTATGGCGACATATTTAGATAAGATGGTGGTAGCTATCCAGGCGGGCAAACAAGCCCTACCACCAACTAAACCGGGTAAACAAACATGTACCCCCGCTGGGAATCGAACCCGGGACCTCTGGGTCTAAACCGGTGGTCTTAACCACTATTCCACAGAGGCGGTTACATATATAACTGGACCTGGTTTCTTTACTCAATTTTAATTAAAATAAAAAGTGCACAAAAACAACCCGAGTCAGCTGATTTCAATCAGGAAGTGTTAACATTTCGGTTACCAACAAAATCACGAGTCAACAAAAAAGGATTACTGACTAAAAAATCTCTGAGAAAAGGTCTTTTAAATGAATTATTTTGCGTCGTCTCCAGCATTCGCCTAACATGCGGGACACAATGCTCGCGAATGAAAGGACGGTGGCGGCGGCGGCGGCGAGGAGTGAATGAGTCGCCTCAGGCACGTCTGCTGCGCGCTACCTCTGCCATAGTATAGAGAAAATAGAAGGTTGGCACTTAACTCTTACACATTGATATGAGTGAGACTTGCACTTAATTCGTCTCTTTTGCGTTAGACTAAGGGTGTGGTCAGTTAGCCTAGAAATATTACTGTAATATTCTTTGAAACAATCATTTGAAAGGTCAAGAGTCATGCCATAGTTATTTCAAGGAGTTACTGAATTGTCTGCCTCCCAATGAATCCGGATATTTTGTAAGGTCTCAAATACTGTTAGAAATCTCCAAAACCAAAATAATATTCTTATTTATTCTACTCCGAGGGTGTTAACCATTAGTGGTTTATTTTTTGTCAACTTTAGTTAGACAATAAAAATGCACTGCAGAGTTGCGTTGATTCGTCCTGTAGGCAGATTAGAGGGTTATTTAATTTAAAGTTAACATTTCGATCGCGGATAATTTCAAAAATATGCACACACATCATACATAGATCTCTATGTAACTTCTTAAAAAATAATACACAGATATTATAATAGTAAAAATCGACCCACATTTGAGAATAAATCAAAATCCATCAATCATTGTATTTAATAAAGGACGGATCTATTGCATCGTATACCAACGCCAAACCTAATTCTGAAGCCATCGAGCGAGGCTGCCGCAGTTAATTTATGACCGCCACATAACTCCTGGTTATCAATCAAGCTTCTCTCAGTGCGAGCTTTCGATTTGGTGTCAATCGATTTTCGATAGCTGATTAAAGACCCTTGTTTAGGTCTTATCTCTTTTTCAGGCACGGATTTTTTACGGTTAAATACATTTTTTTCTTTAAAGAATTTACGAAATCCACTTACAGAGAAAATGCAGAAGTTAGATATAAATTAAACAATAGCACCGACTAGCTTTTCAAAAAAGGGAAGTAGATTAACAAAAAAATTGTTAAATCTTTGAGCGGGGATACTAGGGTGCACAGTGCGCAATAATAAGATACGTTCTTAGGCAGTATGTTATATTATACATATACAATGTTATTTTCAGTTTATACGAAACCTGAAAACTGTTTGTTCAGAATCAGTAATAGAATCGATTTCTATATTTTTTATACCATGTTACATTTTGACCAAATAATATTTCCAAAATCTCAAATAAAGTATACCCTACTAAAAACACAACGGGACAGCACAAAAAGCTTGTAACTTCGTGCGTTTTCAAGATATTATTATAATTTTTTTTGTACTGATTCTTTAAATGAAAATATTTGATCCATGTTATAAACAAAAAATAAGGTTGTATAACTATTATGCATCTTATATTTATTTTGAATTATTTTGCTATGTCAATAAAACAGTAGGTAGAAAACAAATCTACTGAGCTGATATAAGATTATATTATCTATTCCATCTCGGAACCCTACTTTGTAGGTATATGGCAAATTTGGCGTCGGGTCACTAATAGCGAGTATACTCAAAATTGGTGATTTATATGCTTGTTTTGTCTACCCTTTTTGGAAGAAAGACGAGACCATATGTATGTATGTATTACACTTAAACTCAGACCCACAATGGGCCGGCGTGGTGGGTTGAGACCCGATTTTCCCATCTTCACACAACGAGTCACAAATTATTATTCCATTGATCAGATAAACGATACAAAGCCTAATTGTAATGCCCTCGTATCAGGATCGTGGCTAATTTACGAGCTTCACGTAGCTCCTGTAGTCTTGGGATATCAATCAAGCTTCCTGTCGTTGAGGGTAGGATTTGCAGTCGATCGATTCATGATATCCAGTTAATGACTCTAGTGTTTTGGTTTGTTTAACATAATATTAAGAGTAGAGTGCTCTATTTCGTTTACAAAGTCCAACCAACGCTAATTAAGGTTTTTATTTTAAAATATGAATAATAGTACATTCATAATAGTAATTATTATTATTCTTAATTTGCACTCACAATGCAATTACAAGCTTTTACAAAATAAAATAGTTTGTTAACGTAACATTAAACATCTAAATTCAAGAGTCTATATTTAAAATAACATACAAGATTTTTTCTTAATTTTATATTTATATTGTGATTATCTGAATTAAACACTGCAGTTGTATTATACAAGTAATTCTAATAAACGTTTATTACATTTTTATTATTGGTGAAAATGAAGTATATGTTATCCTGTAACTGATTCATCCTTCCTTATACGACGCCAGATTGATACGAATAGTTATTTCATTTTACCATTGTCTTATATTTTCGCAATAATTTATCAAACTACTATCCATTAGCCGACATAACCTATCAAATATATAACTCAAAGCCGCATTCGCGATGATATAGTACGAAGATTTATTTTATGAGCGCCATTTGATTTGGCAGGCTTATCAATCGGTTGGTTGTGTGTTAGAATCTTAACAGTCACTTATCAATGGATTGTAAATGGCTGTAGCCAGGCTAAATATTGCGGAGCCAAATAAAATCGTATATTAATGTTGTTATAGAGAGAGATAACTTACTGCTTTTAATGTCATCTGTGGTACTACTATAGACAAAGGCTCACTTGCTTCGAATATAACATGTTTTGGAAGAATAGACTTTACAAAAACTTGATTTTATGTTTTTTTTCTTTTTTTATATTGAAACGTCATAGTGACCACAACCTGCCTGATGATAAGCAGCCGATGCCGTCCAAGATAATGAGAGCGCTCCTCAACATGGAACAAGCACGGTAACAAGCGTCATGACGGCCTGCTTAAATGCCGTTTCACGCCCCGCTTGAAAGACTCGGAACTATAGGAACTGGGAAACACATGCACCGGCAAAGAATTCCAAAGCCCAATGGTCTTACAGAGAAACGACTTGCCAAATTTTTTGGCACGAGTACTGATTGTCTGTACAATATGATGGTGGTTCCTAAGACCAGCACGTGCAGTCCGGGAGAGGAAAGGAGAGGGCGGGATTAGATCAAAAAGTTCTTCAGAACACTCTCCGTAGTAATTCCGGTAGTTGACACCGAGAGAAGCAATGTCTCTACGCAGCTGTAGGTCCTCAAGAGAGGCTGTAACCTCAGCATTTCCAATAATGCGTACCGCTCGCCTTTGCACTCTATCAAGTGCATCGAGGAGGTTATTAGCGGAGCCGTCCCATAGATGGGGACAATACTCCATACTCAATCGCACCTGAGTCTTGTACAGCAAACAGCGCTGCTAGGGAGTGAAAAACCGCCGTAGCATTTTGGATTCAGTTCCTGGCCGATGTCCATGCCGAGAATGCCTCAGCATTCTCGGCATGGACATCGAAATGGGTAACGGAGAGTTCTGAAGAGAGGGAGGAGTAAGGAAGGGATTTACCTTGGACGAGAATGCACAACCTGAGTTTTGCTGGCATTAAACTCGACCAGGTTTTTAAATCCCCACTTAGAGACACGATCGAAACTCAGGTTCAGTTTAACAACTAGTTCTTGCCTTTTCACCACGACATCGGCTTGTTTTGCCGCAGAATGTCCCAAGTACCGCTCATGCACAGTACTGTCATCCGCATAACAATGAATATTGGTCCAAGGACATTGATATGCAGAAGAAATAGAGTAGGTAAGAGCACAGAACCCTGCGGCACTCCGGCATTGACTTTATAGAACGCGGAGGAACTACCCTCACAAAGGACACGAATCCTCCGCTCTTCTAGAAAGTCTGAAACCCAGGCGCACAAACGGGGCAACACACCGAAGGCCGGCAACTTTGAAAAAAGGAAACGATGCCACACTCTATCGAAAGCTCTGGCGATATCAACTGCCAGAAATTCACCTCGTCATGTAAACATTAACTTGCCATAGAAACAAATTGAGGAAGGAATCTCGTTTCAAAGTTAAAAATTTTCATTGTCAATACTTCATTACTCGTATAACATCAATATGTGTATCGTTCACTTTCGTTATTTGTTGTGATTCCTTTGTAATGGTATCAAATAAAAATATTTTATTATCTTAATAATTAAAGTTGTGAAAAAACATCAGTGCATAATGTGTATTCACTACAAGGTCATGATCTTGATTGAAACTAGCAATAATTCGCAGGCGGCTACGCTTGCGTGATTTTAGGTGTCTGCACAAAAAAAATGGCTGCCATATGTTGGTCTATTGTCCTTTTTAAGTTTTTTCGATCTGAAACTTAACTTTCAATGCTATTTGAGATTAATCCAGGCTAGTTCCTTTTACGTTGTCCAATAAAGAAGAATAATGAAGACGCATGCTTCTTTCTATGGCAATTATTCGAAGACAGAGTACCGATCTAACATACTGGCAATATCGCGAAACTTAACCTATTACCACATGAGTAAGTATATTAGATAATATACTTACTCATGTGCTATTACTACCAACCTAAGAATACTTCATTACACAATAAAGTATGTCGGCGACAGCACACTGGCCGCTTATTTTGTTTATGGTAGTTTGACATAATGTCTTATTTATGATTATTTACATATAATTTTACGCAAATATATAAATAAAAAATTTAAAGAAAAAGACCTTTTTAAAAACTATATTTAATTACTTACTTGTTATTGGGTCATCCATCTAATTAAAGACAGAATCCACATTTATAACAAACGGAACGAACGAACGAACAAACTTTTTTCCCGAGTTCCTATGGCCATCTTCCAGCTCCATCATCAAACCCTGGTTACCATCTAGCATCAAAGTACTCGTCAAGACGAATCATACGAGCTCAAACTCGATGGGGTTATGTCGTTTTATTACTGAGTTCCTATGGCCATCTTCCAGCTCCATCATCAGATCCTGGTTACCATCTAGCACCAAAGTACTCGTCAAGACGAATCACACGAGCTGAAACTCGATGGGGTTGTGTCGTTTAACAACCGTGTTCCTATGGCCACCTTCCGGTTCAGCTTCATGTCATAATAATTTTGCATTGTCATCCGATTTACACATGCATACACAATTTCAGCTCAATCAGTAATCAGGAAGTGGATCAAAACTTGCAAGATTTGATTAGAGACAAACAAACTAAATAAAAGCTTGAATTAAAAGCTTGTAAAAATCCAAGAGCGGGATTCAAACCCGCACCCCATGACATGCCGAGTCAGGTGCACTACCAACTATGCTATCGTGGCTCTATTTTTTCTATTTTTTTCAAATTATAATGTCTTATTATTTTTTTGTTATTTTTATGTTTTACTTTTACATTCTGTCACATATTAAGTAATGGTAGGTATTCTGTATCTTTCTGTAAATATTATTTTATTTGCTTTCTATATTTTATTCCTCAAAACGGCATTCTATTTTACCAACATCGCCAACAAAGTCCTTTGTTTTAAGGACATCATCAACGGGATTCTTTCTATATCGAGCTATCGTTTTGTATGCTCATAAATATCTACCTTGTGCAGTAATATCAGTAAGTATATCCGTCGAATAATTAAATGAAAGTATTAATTACTCTAAACAATTTTATTTATTACTAGTGGACCCGGCGGACTTCGCATAGCTTTGACAGTTTCCATCAAGTGATTAAATTCTCTTTGGTTTCCATGACAACAAAAGAAACAAATCATTTTGTATTGGAAAATGAAATTGTCGTTTTTAGTATATTTATAGTGTGATTCCCGTGGGAATATCGGGATAATAACTATGTGTATAATCCTATGTGTTGATCCAGGCTATAATCAATAAACTATCTGTATGCCGAATTTCATCCAAATCCATCCATCCGTTGCTGCGTGAAGAAACAACAAATAAAACATACACACAAACTTTCGCATTTATAATATTAGTGTGATTAGCCCTCACTGACCCACTGGGCTGGTCAGTATTAATAAACCCATTAATTAATTTGGTTTAGAACAGACAACAAAATAAAATTGTGCTAGTCATTTTCAATGTATGTCATAATCATAAATATATCTTAAAAAAACGTCCACCCGTCTCCATCGCAAGCTTGCACAAAATCATCACAGGCTCTCAAACTCTAAGCACCCGCCAATAGCTATCCAATTCCCTTTAACCGCCATTGACAGCGGCAGCCATTGCTGTGAGCGCAAACAACGCTTTGGACGAGCAAGCAAATCCTCTCGCGATGAGAGCCGAAAAATTTAAACGTATTCCGTTCAAAAATGCTGTACCAGTGAGGTGAGGAAACGGGGTTTGATAAATATTGAGAATCGTGTTGTGAATTTCCTTTTGTTTGACGCTTTTAGTTACGAAGCGTGCAATTTTTATTCGGTAATTTGAATAGTCTTTTTAGAAAATATGTTTTGTTATTTCGTTATTTGGTAATCTGACTAGTCTTTTTGAAAATTATTTTGTAGTTCCATTCTTTTGTTAAGATAACATGTTGAATCAATATGTTTTTAAACATCAAAAAAAAAATTAATGAACTGGAGACCACTAAATCTAAGACTCTAAGACTGACGACGGGTCCAACCACCATACCCGGTTTTAAAACCAATTTAAATGTTGTTAAAAGTAGTCTCCTCCATTCTCTCAAATCTTTCCACGAAGAGGTCAATAAGTTTTTAATGCAGTAACGATACACCACCTTTCGCGCTTCATGAACACATCATGACTGATAAGTCTGATCAATGTATCATAATTTACCTAGAGTTAGCGTAAAGGTACGACGGAATATATTTTGATTTTTTTCTAAGATGGCAAACAATTACCTACCACCGAGATGATTTAAGGAATTTAGCAGATATAGTTGGCTGCTGTACGAATTTCTACCACCATGCTGCAACTAAATCTAATGATGAATTCAGTATATAAAAGTTAAATTTTATTTTGTAGAAAGTTCTTTTTCTGCGTTTTCTTACCCTTTTAAGGCGAAGGACGACCCTCCAATAAGTCTGCGTCGTTTGCTATTTAACTAGTTTGAATATCGATAACGTGGGTATCCGTCAAAGGGTCCGCTAAGTGACGTCATTAATTTCGTTTCGCTAAAGGCACTCGGACCTGCCTGCCTTTCGAGATGGCTGAAAGTAAATCAATTGGAGTTATTAAATTATACTAAATTATATTAATGTCTAAGTCTAGTCAATGCTACGTTTATTTAACTCTTTTCTCGTAAAACTTTCCGATATTATCATCATCAGCTAAAATTAGTCACTGCAGCACATAGGCTTTTCCGCGTGCACGCCACTGAGCACGATCCGCAGCTACATCCAGCTCTTGCCAGCCACCTCGAAAATATCACCGCTCCACCTAGTCTGAGGGCATCTGCAGGCAAACTGCAGGTGCTCATGACCATGAGCTCGATGGGGCAGCGGCTTTAGCGTTCGGTAGCGATCTAGCAACATGGGTTGCCAAATCAAAGTACATCTGACTCCTCTTTATACCTAATATGATGAACATTTGTAAGAACAGACGAGACAAGAGATTACCTAATCCTCCATGTTTTATTATTCATATTCATATCTTTTATTGCACTCCATAAGTTACAAAGATGTTAAAAATATAAGTAGGCACATTTATGGACCCTGTAGCACGGCAAGTAGGAGAGGCGAAGAGTCACCTTATGCTCGTATTCACAATTATTTATTTTTTAGTTTATTATATTTATATATATCATGTATAGATAAATCTATATATTTAGCTTATACATAAATTAACTAATTTAATATGATAAAAATATTATTTGAGGTTTTTATCATCTAAAAATTATTAAATATTAAAATAAGTACTGATGATGCTATTGATGAAGTGCCAATGAAGCTATCTAAGGTTGATAGATTATACAACATTAATCATATCAAAAACGGGTGTTTTCAAAAATTCTTTAATAAAATTATTAAGGTAATATTTAAAAACCCTAAAAAAATACACATTTATACAGCTTTCGGACCCATTCCGGCAATAAAATTTCTGGTCAAGACAGCTGGTCCGCCCATGCCCCGTATTATTGTAAGGGTTACTGCAAACTCGGCATCACGAATCGTATTACAAAATATTTTTTTACTATGACCATAGGTGGAGTTCGATAGCCCGATCTTTCCATGTACTATTTGTTGCTGGTGCTATCAACAAGAGGAAGCTCAGTTTACTTGCTCAGTTCTATCTTCCTTATTTAATTGTTTAAATACTTTGAACATTCTTGACACACCTTTCATTCACTTACTTGAAATAATAATAAAGGTCAAAACACAATTTTTCTTTTCAAAATAAACTCTATCAAGTGGTTTTTGAACGTCAATTCAAAGGCATGACTTCGTTAACCATATAGTGGAGACCTTGTACCGAGAAGAAGCCGCAAGAAACTCGGCAAGGGCTGTTTCTTTCTCCGGTACTTAGTGGTACAATTAAATATGTATTTAAATTAAATTACTTAAGTGTAACATAAAAGTCCTAGATGTGTACGTTTTTTATTATGGACCCTCTTCGGCGTCAGTTTCCCTGACACAACCTTACTAAAACACAGTATAATAATATACAAAAACAAAAATTGCAGTAGCTACCATGCTAGAAGTTGAAAATGTTAATTTGACCATTTACCTTTTCAGCGTCCCCACATTCCATACCGCCTTGCCGTATCTTTTTGTAAAAAAAACACACAAGTATCACTAAAGCGTGCTAAACGCGCTACTCCAAAACGCTCAGTTCACAAGGGCCCTAACCTCGGCGTGACGTGTGGAAAACTTAAATTTTCGGCGACACTTAATTTAGGAGCCGACGTTGTACGTGATATCTAAGTGTTGCGGTAAATTATTCATGTTGAAAATGGCTATTTTAATAAGGGCACGCCTTGAAATAAAACTCGTTATGGGTAAAGTCAAAGTAAAAATAACCTATTCCCACTGCTGGGCAAAGGCCTCCATCATGGAAATCGAGTCATCGCTACAATTAATGAGTATTGGCTTAATCACCACGCTTGCCAAATGCGGGTTGGTGATCACAAACCCGGGATATGCATTGAAAAATCCGAAACTCACTTTGCCCGACCCGGGAATGGAACCTGAACCTTCGGGTATCGGGCTGAGCGTTTTGCCACTCGGCCACCGAGGCGTTTCGTTAGGGTAATAGGAATATTCTTAGAAGGAGATTCCTGTTGGCTGCCTTTGGCCTTTACAACGTAACCGGACGATTTGCGGGCGGCGTAAAAAGGGTTCCTCGAGCCGTGTTATCGAAACATCCTCAGAGAGATCCTGAAGGGGATAGCATCATTCAAGCGTGTCCCTGCCCATAACTACATTCTCCGAAGTTTTTGGATCGGTCAGTACAAACAGATCTACTTGTGTTTATTTTACATATTATATTAGTCTGCTCTAGCGTACTTGTCTTATTTATATTATTATTAACTATAGTTTAACTTTGTTTTTTCTTAGACAGGTATTGACTTTTACTAGTACTGTATGACATTGTAAAAATTAAACTGGTAAATGATGTTTTTGCAAATTTAAATTATTTATTTATTTATTTTTTCTTTTTTTGTGTTTTTTTACATGTTGTGAATGTCCTTTATATTTTGTGTTTTTATTTGTGATGGAAAGTGTCCTTTTATGGATAGGGCATTTTCCAATATTTATGACGCTGTGGGAGAAAAGAGCTGGACACTTGCTGAGTTTCTTGCCGGTTCTTGTCAGTACAAGATCTCCCACCCAGAGTAGATAGACTTACGAACCGATCGTATAATGACGTTCATAAGAGCTATTTGTAGCCTAAACTGAATAAATGTTTTTGAATTTTGAGTTCTATACGTCTCAGAGGTGGCTAGGATTTTGGAAAGCATGACTATTTTGTTATCCTTCAAAGATTAAGTTATTTACTTCACTACACTTTATTACAAACTGAGGTCAGAGTGCCTAGTGCAAGTTCTATTTATATTTCAATTCTTTCGATCACGTTAACGAAAAAGAAAATTTTAATGTTATTGAAGCATCATAATACAGTGACTTATTAATACGAGAAAAGTTAATATAATTTTCCATACAAAACCGGGTTTGCGCGTAAAATAAAACTCGCTCTATGCACACTGGTTAAGATTAGACTCATATTTCTACACTAGCTGTGCTCGCGACTTCGTCCGCGTGGAATAGTGACTTTCGGCAGCATTTTTAATTTTTTAGGCTCTTTTCCCGTTTTTGCAACATTTTTCACTGATGCTTCGCTCTTATTGGTCGCAGCGTGATGTTATATAGCCTAAAGCCTTCCTCGATAAATGGACTATCCAACACAAAAAGAATTATTCAATTCGAACCAGTAGTTCCTGAGATTAGCGCGTTCAAACAAACAAACAAACAAACAAACAAACAAACTCTTCAGCTTTATAATATTAGTATAGATAACGACATTGAAAAGCTTTTAAATAATAATGAATTTAAAAAGAATCTACTATCAAAATCAAGTGACATATTTCAGTTTTCGCATAGAAAAAGAGATGGCTATCGCATTCTCTCATGTTAATCAGTTCACTGAAAAAGATTTTATACTGATTCCAACTTTACGAGCACACAATGGAACGCTCACAAATGAAGAGAGACTCTCAAATGGAATAGTCTTGTACAGTTGTTTCTTTCGATTTTTCTAACACTTCCCTTGGCTCTAAGACGCTTGCGCTGCGCTATAAATAAATGATTTGAACTTATTAAGGGCGTAGGATAGTGGTAACTTACATAAATGAACGCAATATCGGCTGAAGTGGGAAGTAAAAGCTCATTAATTTGATTTACTAGCAACAACATTGAATACAGGTTTGATTTAACGTTTATAAAATACAAGACAAAATTTTACTAGAAATAAATCAACCAGCCCCAAGAAACTCGAGTGGAAATTGAACCCACGACCTTGGTATAACCTGACCGTTGAGCTACCGAGGCCTCGAAGACAAAATTTTAGCTTGTAACTATATATTATGCATTGTAAATAAAATACTAAAAAAAAAGTAAAAACACCTTTAAAAAGCAAGAAATAATACATATTGAAATCATATTATTAATTACCTAGATACGCATATCAGTTTTAAAGAAGGTCTACTGAAGTCGGGTGGTTGGTGGTCGGCTGGGGACAATTTTGTTTCATTTAAACTTTTATAGTTGTTCCATTATCTCCACTTTTTTATTGTAAAGCTACACCCGACTTCAATTGACCTTCTTTAAAACTTATATGCGAATCTAGGTAATTAATAATATGATTTCAATGTGTATTATTTCTTGCTTTTTAGAGCTGTTTTTACTTTTTTTAGTTGTTTGTTTTTTTAAAAAGTCGGTTTTTTTCAAATATATTTTATTTTACGATTTCTAGTGATATAGTGGATATACCTAACAAGGATGCTTCTCGGATGAGGAAACGATGACCTAGTAGGTAGTGGTATTCCTAAGTAAAATATTGAACCGTATGAAGTAAGCCAAACAAAAGGTAACTGCTGTAAATCGTTGAGGAATTTCCTCGACTGTCTATGGTCGCCATCATCAGACCTGTAATGGCGCTTATAACCCATAAAGTTGAGTTAAAGTTATAAAGTTCTCATAGGTAGTTGCTATAAATCGTTAAGAACTTCCCTCGACTGTCTCTCGGTTCCATCACCAGATCGACTCCAGACCATCATAAAATAGTAGTGCTTTAAAATACTTATGAAAAAAATTAAAAAAACGCACTAGTCGCCACTACGATATTCGAAGGTTCCCCTCGATTTCTCTGGGATGCCATAATCAGATCCTGGTTTCCTTATTATGGTACCGCCTTTGGGATACCTCCTTTTTAACAAAAAAAGAATCATCAAAATCGGTTCATAAACGATGAAGTTATCCGCGAACAGACATAAAAAATAAATATCGGTAATACGGTCGAACTCGGAAACCTCTTCCTTTTTTGAAGTCGGTTAAAAATAATAAAAATGTTCATAAAATAGTGTCGAATATCATATATTTTAAAAATGTACTTTAGTCTTTCATAAAAACGTCTATAAATAATTTTTTCTTCAGGAGGTACATTCGGTCGTACTTAGAACTCGGTTTAATTTAGCTCTCGGTCTTACGAGGTTAAGAGCAGTTGCCCAGATTGCGAAAGGTTAGGATCTATTCCCACCGGACGCAATTCAACTTTTTTCAAGTGCCATTTAACTTTTAAAAATTGACATACAATTGTTAACAGAAGAAATATATAGGTTCTAATAATAATTAATTCTAAAAAATACTCCCAGTGGGGAGACCACAGGTCCTTGAAGAAATACTAAACATCAAAATAAAATAATATGAATCAATGTGTAAAATAAACCCGAGTACATCCGTAAAAGAGTAAATTATTAACGGGATTCTTACCATGTTTATTATTTGTAAAATATTAGTAAAGTAATAGTAGTAAACAGTCTATAACTGTCCCACAGCTGGGCAAAGGCCTCCATCATTGAAATCAAGTCATCACTACAATTCTGCCGTCATAAGGAAAAAGGGCACAACTCAATTTTTTTTTAAATTTGAGTTAGATACATATTTGGAATCAGGAGAAAAAGGCCTATCTTTTCAAACCCGTTTTTCTTCTGATTTGAAAAATGTTAGATGTGCCTTTTTTAATTATGACGGCAGAATTATTAATGGGTAATGGCTTAATCACCACGCTTCTTGCCAAATGCGGGTTGGTGATCACAAACCCGGGCTATGCATCGAAAAATCTGAAATACATTTTGCCCGACCTGGGAATTGAACCCGAGGCCTTCGGGATGAACCCGGTGAAATATTATTATATGTTATGTAGATAGATCCGTAAAAGTTATTTTATTGGAATGTTTTGCGTTCGCGTAAACTTTAGAAATACAATACCTTAATAATATAAATAATAATATTGTTATATTTATATTATTAATTTATATATTATTATATTGTATACCTAAATATTGCCTTTACCTTATATTATTATTATTATAATTTAGTTTAATATTACTTGCACCCATTTTTATTTTCTCAATTTTATAATTTTTCGCCCAAGTTTGCCTGGAAGAGATTGCTTGTTAGCAATAAGGCCGCCTATTTTGTACAATTTTTTTTTCATTAATTTGTCTGTATCTGTATTTTTTGTGTGCAAATAAAGTTTATTATTATTATTATCTCTTTATTTCTTTTTTTTTCTTAGCCTAGGTTTGTTATAATATTAATATAAAAGTAAAATACAAAAGCACATACAAAACATAAAAATATTAAATTTTATTATTATTATTATTGTAAACACCTATGCACAATCGTTATAACTGAATAAACCATTTGCCACTTATCACAGCTTACAACAGACACTTAGCACCAAAACCACCAAGTGGAAGAAACATTAGCAACAAATTCTTATCAAGGAACTATACAATCCACAATCGTCAGATAAAAAGGTCCAAGGTTCGACGGATCCGGCAATCCGTCATTGTCGGGCAAACCGCGCTGAGAAAAACTTCCTAATGACTTCCGCTGGGTTTTTGCGGCCGCCAGTGGTCCCGATAAATGAACTAGGCTACATGTTGTGCTATTAGGTTTCCTAGAAATGGATTTTTAACGGTACAATCGTAATCAAATTATAGTTAATGTGTTTGATAAAGTCTTTGAAGAGATGCGAATCTAACGTTTTGGTATTACTGACTGAAACCAGCACGAATACAATACAACGTGTGACGGAAACGTGTAGTAAAAATGAAAAGATCCAAAGTATATCCGATCTAGATCTTGTATGTAATGTTACTAAGACATAATAATTATTAACTTTAATTTGTCATGCTATTGTAAATTAAACATTTACTGGTGGTACCGTACCGGTGGCGGTGGACCGTTATTTTTATAAAAAGCTGTTTAATATTTTATTAAGGCTGCACGGTATCCTAAGCAATGAAAATTTAAAAAATATAGAATGTGAGGTTGGATTGGCATTGACAGATTTCGGCCGTTCCTTTTCCATTTATGAAATTTTTGAAAAATGTATGAGACAATGTTTATTTAATTTAATGTATTTTTTATGCATAGTTCTAAAAAAATATTAGCATTCTGCACTCCATGTCTATATAAAATATAAGTGAGCGAAATCTCATACTCCTTCGTCCGCGAAATTTTCGTAAAAAGGGGTACAAAGTTTTTGCTTCACGTATTTAATATATAGATATAAAATATAATTAGAAAATAAAAAATAAAAACATGTTGATGACTGGTTCCTGTCAAAAAAAGTGTTTCCTTCACTTATTAATATATATATATCTTAATTATAGACATAAATTTCTAGTTAAATTTAATTACAATCAATATACATGCAAAAATTTACCTATTACCATAGAATAAGGATGCTATTACTGTACCACCACATGCTTATATCATAAATCTATGAAAACCATCTGCTTCTGAAAAGAAGCTTCTCCTTATCCATTGACAGCTCCGCTCATGTGATTTCAAACGTCTATGTTCTGACGTTCAGCCTTGCAGCACGAGTAACAAAGAAAATGACGACATACAAATAATAATTACACAAAAAAAATACCTACTTATTATTGTTGGATAAAAAAACAAGAGCAAAATTGTTAAGTGGCAAGCGTCGCGTGATTGGAGTGTTTCGTTATTTTCAAGAATCACACTTGTCGATACGTTCATACAATTCGAAATTGTCATAACGACCCAGCAGGTATAACAACCTTTTTAACTCTTGCCGAAGTGTCATTATTTTTGCATTGAGAACCGACACTTTTTGTGTGAACACTTTAAAAGGCTGCATAAGAGTTTTATTATAGTCGCTGTATTTGTTATTTTGCTTGCTTTAAGTATTGATGTTTGTTGCGACGTTCATTTAACTAATATTGTAACAATTCATGTATACTTATGGAGAGCAATAAATGATTGAATTGAATTGAATTGAGTTCTGAACTTTGTAGAACAAATTATAAGGACTTTGTTCAAATGCTGACTAATTCTACTTTGATAAGTTGAGTACTGACATATTGTTAAATGTTAATTCTAATTTGAAATTGTATTAACCGAGTTAATTTAGATAGTGTCGGTAGTAATCTAGTGGTAAACCACCGGTTACTCAGACGGGTTTCGGGTTCAATACTCAGCAGGGGTAATATTGAACTCAGCTTAGGTTTAAGTCCATTTTCATGACAAAAACATTAGTAGCACTCAAAATAAATAAAAAAACATTCAAAATTTAAAATCATTTATTCAGTTTAGGCTACAAATAGCTCTTATGAACGTCATTATGCCATCGGTTTGTAAGTCTATTCTGGGCGGGAGATCTTGTACTGAAAAGAACCGGCAAGAAACTCAGCAAGTGTCCAGCTCTTTTCTCCCTTACAGCGTCAAAAATATTGGAAAGTGCCCTATCATAAAAGGACACTTCCCATCACAAATAAACACACAAAAAAATAAAATAAAGGACAATCACAACACACAAAATAAAAAAAATATAAGTTTGCAAAAATTACATCAAGTAGGTACCAATTTCAATTTTCACAATATCATACAGTACTAATATAAGTCGAAAATTGCATTGTAAGTAGACAGTAAGATTTATGTGTCCAGTTTCTTTTCCGAATCTAGACGATTCCGGGTGGAAATAAAAAGCAGATAATGTAACACACTTTGAAACCTGTATAAACCTAATAATTTTAGGATATGTATTAGCAATTGGTACCTACTAAGAAGAACATGGTTACTGTCGCCGCACTGTCCTAGTGGTTGTGGCTGAAAATCAGGGTTTTGTTCCCAGGCCGATGTACCACTGAGCTACGACCGTTTTGCACTGCTGCAACACACACATGCCTCATATTTAGGCTTATTTTTTGATTTTTTATTTTTTGATTTTTTTTTGCTTATGTCCGTTGTATATAATGTGTGTCTGTGGTTTTTTGGAATAAATGTAATCAGCATCAGCTCATTTTATTTCCCCACTGCTGGGACACGAGCCTTCCCTTATGGTGGATAGAGAGATCAGGTCAACAACCACAAGGGCCCAATAGTGCAGCCGGGACCAACGGCTTTACATGCCGTCCAAAGCACGGATGTCAAATTTTCGGTCACTCATCTGAAAACCGGCCTTTGCGAAAGTTGCTTAACCTTAGAACTCGCGGACCGTGCGCGTTAACCAACAACGTCATTGAACTCTTCAAACTTAACTAAAATACACCAACCAATTTAAAATCTTGCAAATGATAACGGAAACTTAAAGCATTATAACGGTGGTATAAATAAGCCAATCAGTAACTGTTCTGCCACAGTTTCTCCGTTAGCCTTTAAAGTGTCGCTGCGCTAATAGTGCAGAAACTCCGTATAATGGAGCTGTCACTTCCAATTCCATAACAGTCGCCGTCGCGTTCGAGACATTTTATTTTACCCTCCGATCGGGGCGGGCGGACGGGTATTAGCAACTTTCCCGCTAAAATGCATTGAGGCTTATTTAAAACGTTTATGTGACTAGTTTTAATAATATAAATAATTAAGAGTTATATGTGATATTACATATAATTAAAAGGGTATTATCATAATTTTAGTTATTTAGAAATTAAATTAATAATGTTTTATTCACATGTTTCAACTATACCGAATTTTTTTCCTAATGTTTGAGAGGTCATTTCCCAATCATTTGAATTGATTTCATTGATGGAGGCCTTTGCCCAGTAGTGGGACAACCTATAAACTATTTGCTTTACTTATACCTACCTATTTAACAATCATAGATGATTTCACATCAGTATAACGCTGCTATAATGGATACGTATTGTATACCTACCTCCTAAATAAAAAAAAACTAATGGTACACACGGCGGCAGATCAACCTACCCAAAACTGTCAAATTTCTACAATCAATTTTGAACTTTATTGTTTGGTTTTATGGATCAATATTCTTTGGAGAAATTTGACAGATTTGGGTAGGTTGATCTGCCGCCGACTGTACATTGCTACCTCATACGTACTCTTTATTTTTTTCACACTTACATATTTTTATCTTTTTCACACAAAAGATAAAGGATAAAGAAGCAGAGATAGGTGATTAAATGTTTTGTCGTAGGTACTTCTTGTGGAAGTTGAAACAAGGTATACCGGCACTTGACATATTATCAAAGGAGGTGTCACCCAAAAAAAGAAACTACCAATAAAGTCGCAACATTTCTATTTTGCCATCTACAAGTTCTTGACGTGGTCGCCATCAAACAAAATGATGTGCTCTCACAATATTATCATCACGTCATATTGAAAGGTCGCCCTTGACAAGGGTCATAATCGGGAAAATACGGAACGCTTCGTCCAAGAAATTTCTAAAAAGCATCTGCATTTTTAAATGATTAAAAATTAACAATTGTAGTTGTTTCATATTTATAAAATTTATAAAAATACATTGAAAAAATTAAACGCCTACCCGACCAACCCAGGAATCGAATCTGGGTCTTCCGCAATCCGGGCGGCTGCACTGACCGCTATGCTACCGGGAAGGCTGACGTAAGCGCTGTATTTTGTCACTGCTTTTTTAATTTTTTGAGTGCTAATAGCGGCACAGTGCGCCGTCTATCCACCGGTCATTGCAACCGATGGCTATGCAGATTCATTTTTGCAGATGAAATACCACATATTTGATAACACAATGCCATAGTAAATTTTACTTTTTATTTTCAAGTGCTAATTGCTGCACTGAAGCTAAATCAAATATTTATAAAATTTATAAAAATACAGTGAAAAAATTAAACGCCTACCCGACCGAGTCAGGAATCGAACCTGGGTCTTCCGCAATCCATATTTAACTTAGCTTCTAAAAGAAATAGTTGTTTCATTAAACAATTAATAAGCGTTGCTGGTCTAGGTATGTAACCAATGTGTCAGTTGCCTAACTTGCCGTGCATGTCATAAAAGCCGACTAAGGGGCAAGGGTTCCAATCAAGATGCTCGCACATCAGGCGGTCGGCTAGCAACCTATCACTGATATTATCCCCACGTCGGAGCCCAACTTTGATTATGCTAAATGTAGCGTCGAGATCACCAACGGTGAGTTTTCTCAAATCTGGTAGCTTTCACTATCTGTCTACTTCTTTTGAGAGAAGGACGTGAGAGCATGTATGTATGTATTAACGAACGCCTTCGACCACCAACATTAGACTAAGAGGTCCCAGCTACGCACTACTTAAAGTTTATGTTGATGTGTTGACACCCCCCACCAACCTTACGGTTATAAAGTTAGGTATCAGACATCCTTACGCAAGTACAAGGGACCATCTACGTCAGATCAGAACACGCCGGTACGCATTCTTCATCCGGTACTTTTAAGACTAGTGTCTCGAGCTAGTATAGTCCACTACCCAATATCCAGATAGGTTACAGGAGCTGTAAGCTTGCTCACTTCTTGTTGCACTAAGAGTACAACTCGCAGATACTACTGCTCGGATCGTCAACTCTAAAGTTGACAACCAAATGGCCTCTTTGGTGACGGAGTTGTAAGCCCACTCACCAACCAAGAGGTCCAGCGGTTCTGGTTTGATTACGTGATTGCGGTTAAATCTGCCGCCAAAGCAAGTATGTTAGCATCATTGTTAATGAGTACGGTGGCACGGTGGTAAACGTGGCTGGACTGCGATTGCTGAAGGGAAGCAACTTTGGCAATGAGCGGTCATCAGACGGGTGTCTAAAAGCCCCGCCCGATCCTCTAAATGCCACTATACATTTACAGAATACACTAAACATGCACACTAGTACCCAAGACCCAAGACACCGTACTCGTGGGACAAGAGTACGTAGAACCGGTTCACACGCGCTCTATACCAGGTACAGACATGTACCTGGGCGCCTCTCTCCTCCTCCACGTCCCGGTCTACCCGAGCCACAGTCCGTGCCTTTAGAGGCGCCCTCGGGTGGTTCCGCTCCCCGGTCCGATCCGAACCCTTCGGAGAATCTAGTAGGGCACAGGAACGCGCACTTTTAAGTGTGCGATGACGTTCCCTCTGGAAAACCTCTGAAGGTGATGCGTTTCAACTCGGCTTGAGGTACCCTTTACGTACCTCACCGCCCCCAAATAAGCCCGGTGACGCTGAAAATGCAGATTGAGGCAATCAGCAATCTCTCAAAAAAAAAAGGTTGTCAAAAATGTATCATCTCTAGCTCCTCCGTGCTTCGGAAGGCACGTAAAGCCATTGGACCCGGCTGCATTAGCAGTCGTTATCAGTTCCAAACACTGTGGTGTTACCATCCATTAGGAGAGTCTCGTGCCCTAAGCAACTGTTACATAATAAGCAGGTGATGAATTGTTATGTTCCGACAGTACCGTATAAAGTACAGTATAAAGTACCTAAAGTAGCTGAGAACCCAGGACCTGGGGATATCGGGCCGAGCACTTTACAACTCCGCCATCGAGACATTAGGCTAAAATAATAAATAATTAAAATAAACATGAGTCGTCTCGTCGATTCATATGAAATGAAACACTCATTTCAATACGTAGTGTTCGTGTGAAGTTCACTAAACAATAGATGTAACTCAGCTGGAATAGATAATGGTATGCTTATAGAAACTGAGTGCGAGTGATATTGATCCCGCCTACTTGCCGATCCAGGTTGGATTTCTGGAAGGTACGAGTAGATAACATATGTTTCGTCCTTGTGCAATGAACACGAATATTAAACCTTAATACATTAACTTGGGTAACAGGTATGTAATATCTCTGTTTGTATATAACTATTTAATATACTTAATATACTTTCCCACTGCTGGGCAAACCATCATTAAAATTAAGTTATCGCTACAATTAATAGGTTTTGGCTTATCAAGCACAATATCAAACAGAACAAAAGGCAGACTTAATGCCAAATGGTTTGGTCTACCTGTCAACCTAAGGGTAACCTAATGTTACCACTTAAACTACTCGTACATTAATGTATTACGATCAATGCTATTAAAATGTTTACCCATATATACATAACCTACCTATCATTAAGCAAAATATTCAAATAGACTACATAAGTAGTACCTACTACATAAAAGTTTAGAAAAGTATCCCTAGTCTTTCATTGTGACGACGAATTCACATGTGAAGATTTTTTTACTCTATTTTACTAAGGAATATTATAATGTTGGGACTCTTACATTTATTGTAATCTTTTTCTAAAGATTCTGCCCCCTAGACAAGTGGCATAACAGTAATTGAATGGAAATCTAATAGAATGGAAATCAAATAGAATGATTATTGTATGGGATTGACATAAGTCAACGATACGTAAGTATATTATGTATTTCATTTCTATTTTCTAAGCGTTATGCAGAATTAATCTAACCGAAACACATTTTTGTTGGATCATTAGTTACCCTACTCATGCTGTTTAACTTTGGACACAGCATAAACATCGCATCGTCCTTGTCTAAAGAAATTTGACGTTGAATAATAATAATGAAAATCGTTGATAGGGTTCCCTCATAAAAAATGAAAATCTGCTCAGTTAGGCCTGTTTCAGTTGCGTCTGACAAATGCCTATCTTATATTTTGTATTAGCAGCCATACGTAACTTGAAAGTGGCAAGCTTTGAGGAAGTAGAATAGCTGGAAGAAGAGTAGAAATTAGGTACAAACACAGTAACTTTAAAAAAAAATATTTATAGGCAAGTATTTGACCGCGATCTCGCCTGACAGTAAGCGATGATGCGGCCTAGGATGGTAGCATACTTGCTAAGATAATGGCTGTTCACCCTTGCCTTGAAATTGTCAAGGTTGTACGTGTCAGGAAACATATCTGCAGGAATGGAGTTCCACTTCTTAGCTGTCCTCATAAAAAATGATGACGCAAAGTGCTTTGTGCGTTATGCGGTATGTTGACAGCATAAGTGTGTGATCTCAGTCCGCGTCTAGTTCCCCGAAGATGAAAAGGAGAAGGTGGTATCAGTTCGTGTAATTCCTTCGCACACTCCCCGAAGTATATGCGATAAAATGCCGAAAGGTTGGCAACCTTGTGTCGATGTTCAAGATTCTGCAGCTTGGATTCGACGAGTTGAGAGTCGCCAATGACCTTCTTAGCGCGCTTCTCAATAGAGTCTAAGGTATCTAGCTGACACTTGGCAAATCCATCCCAGAGGTGCCAGCAGTATTCCATAGAGGATCGGACTTGTGCTTGGTAAAGCTGAAGCAACTGCCCGGTGTGAAATACTGCCTTACCATAGAAATGATGCCAAGTTTTTTGCTGCGGTTTCTCAGGCTACCATCCATTACCTCTTAAAGATAGTTCTTAAAGAACTAATGGATAACCTAGTTCTAGTAGTCTGGGGCTTATTCTCTTCCCCCATGACACGGTCAACCAGAAAAGAGGTCTTAGCCTTAAAAACACTCTCAGGCTTCCTGCCCTGTTTAATACTTCGCGTTAACTCCTCTGAGTTCGATGGCATAGTGGTTAACGCGCCCAGCCTGCGATTGCTAAGGTTAAGCAACTCCCGCAAAGGCCAGTTATCGAATGGGTGGCCAAAAATTTATCATCTCGAGCTTCTTCGTGCATTGGAGGCACGTAAAGCCGTTGTTGGTCCCGGCTGCATTAGCAGTGGTTAACAACCACCAATCTGCACTGGGCCCGCGTGTTTATGGCCCGTTCTCCCTATCCATCTTCAAGGTAGGCTCCGCAAAGCGTTGGCTGGATGATCTCGATGGATTTACAGAGATATGGTGGAAAACCGCCAGTGATTCATAAAAGAAGAAAGTCTTGGAAAAGGTCTCTGTCCAGCTATAGGATGAAATAGGCTTACCAAAAAATATGCAAATTCTAGAGATATTATTTTTTAGAGATTGAACGTTCTGTACCACTCCGTGCTCTGTGGCTTAGCCGCAAGGACCTCGTTATAAGCAGCTAATGCCAGCCGCATTTTGCCGAGTCACGCACGTTGTTGTTCCTCCACATGCATCAAAATTATTAAGCGAATATAAATTTATAATGTCGGTGTGTACGTGAGGAGGTTTTGATGTGCCGCACCACAGAGTACCTATAGAAAGTTTTTTCATTATTATTCTTTGCTTGTAATCTAACCTTGGAGGGTACTTGGTTGTAATAAAGGATCATGCGCTGTTGTTTTACCTCGTTCAACTTGAGAGGTTAAAGTTAATACGATACGAAAAATTTTAATACACATTTTTCTTTGAGTTATATTTACTTAGTCATTGAATAAAAACCTTTGTTGGGTGTGCCAACTAATAACGGAACCATTAAAATAAAAAAAAGAGCATTTATCACGTTTTGATAATAAGAAAACCATGTATTGCATTTCGAAAGGTTACTTCAGTGCTGAGAAACAATATTGGTACTAGTATCATTGATATAGTCTATACTAATGTTATAAAGAGGAAAGCCTTGTATGTATGTATATGTATGTTTGCAACAATAAATCTCAAAAACTACTGGACCGATTTAAAAAATTCTTTCACCATCAGAATGCTACATTAGCGCTGTGTAACATAGGCGCTAGTGATAAATAAATATAAATACGATTTGTTTGTTTTGTTGTCATAGAAACTGTCAAAGCGGTACGCAGTCCGCCGGGTCAGCTAGTAGCTTATATAGGTAAACAGAAAGGTGGACCTAGTACATCTACCTACCAGCAAACTAATCGAGTACGTACCCTTTGCTTGGAATCAAAACTGAGAAAGGCAAACCGGTTGACCACTAATTATCAATGTGGTCAACCGATTATTTTTTTCCTTTTCTAGAGGGGGAGTACTGTGGCGGCCTGCGGTCGCCACATAATTTCTTATCCTCACGTATGGTTAAAGAGTTTGTAAACGCATTCCTAATCGCGTGTAGATCTGATTAAAATAAGACACGGCGTCCTCCCTCCAACATCTACACAGTTTATATTGTATAAATAGTCTTGTAAGGTTTAGGTAATAAGTCAGTCACAATGTAGTCACTGTAAATATACAACATCACATAGAGACGCAGTCGTTATTTACCATCGCCATGGAATCATCCATCACAACCGTCACATACCTCGACAACGGAACCATCATCATCTAAACAAAAACAGCTATGGAGTTGCCGTAATTCTTCGGTTATCATCACCATCAGCCTATATTAGTCCATTGCTGTACAAAGGAATCTTCAAGTGCAGGCCGCCGCCGCCGGCGCCGCGCCGTTGAGCACGATCCGTGCTTACTCTCATCCAGATCCCAATCATGATTAACCTTTAAAGATGATTAAATAAGAGTAAATGAAGTCCCATTTTCATTTCTAACGTCACCAAGCATTTCAAAGTAATTATTAGTTTTCCGTAAAACATTTTCTTTAACACAATCCAGTGCTGATTCGTGGAGGAGCTTTCGAACACGTCCTTCAGTCACAAAACGTAGAAAAATCCGCGCACCGACCGCCTCTGAATAGAGCCCGGTAGAAGCAATAAGCCGAACAAATTAAGTAACAGCGCGTCCGCTTCACTTTTACTACTATCGGTGGCTCTCTTGAAAATCGAAGCATTGTGTCCAGCGAAATGTAAGTTGCGAGAGCCGTAAGATCCACTTGGCTTATAAGGCTGTTGTTTTTCTTCACAGACTAAAGCAATGTACCTAAGCAGGGTAATGTTTTTTTGTTATGTAAGTTTTCGGAAGATACAATTAATCCTAATATTGTATAGTCGCCCATGAGATTGCTATACCGCTTTGGCAAAAACTTAAAAATGGACTTTGTTGTTTTATGATATGCATACAATATAAACATTTACTCTTAAGAAGGTATAACGCAATTTCATGGTCCAGAAGAAAACATGGTAAACAAAACGTTGACAGTTTCCATGACAACAAAACAAACAAATCATTCGTCCGCTTAAGAACACCCGTATCCCATGATGGACCCCTATAGCAGCGCCACCTACCGGATCCAATTGTAAATCTAAACCATTCTCGAATCCACTTGACCCAAACAACAACCAACAACAAACATACAAAAAATTTCATCCAAATCGGTCCAGCCGTTTAGAAGGAGTTCAATTTCATACACATGCACAGAAGATTTATATATACAGTCTGTCCGGACATGAAGTAGCGATATTTTAAATACATAAATAACAACTATTTTAAAACACAAATACTCTCTAGAATTGGGTCCAACCCACTTCCCCCTTAAATGGCAGACATTTTGTTTTTTTGTTGAAATATTCTCTATGTGTGCACTTAGGTCTTATTATTCGGAGGGCAACAATATTATCTACTATCTGCATTATAATATAAGGTGTTCACATTTCCATAACATTTAAAAAAAAAATTAAGTTAAAAAAATACATAAATCACTATGCAAATTAGTAAATTATTGGGAAGTGGGTTGGACCCAATTCTTCTTCAACTATTTTAAAACACAAATACACTCTGTATTTGTGTTTTAAAATAGTTGTGATATAAGTATTTAAAATAACGCTAGTTAATGTCCGGACAGACTGTATAAAGATAAATTGCTTAGCCCTGCAATGTCCCCACATGATCCGAAAATACCAGTCTCCAAAGAAGATTCCTGGGTAATGGGCCATATACGGCGACTTATTAAAAAGAGCATATAAATTAACAATGTTGAGTATGCATTTGTAATGTATGCTCACCATTTGATTACCGACCGATTAGTGACCCGACGCCACATTTAGCATGAACATAGTAGGGTTCCGAGGTGGAATAGAATAATCAGTGATGGGTTGTTAGCCGGTCGCCTGATATGCGAGCATCTTGGAACCCTTGTCCCTAACTCGCCTCTTACGACATGCACAAGTTAAGCAGCTGATACACATTCATTTCACGTGCTAGAACAGCCTGGGCAAAAGAGTTAGTTTAACCTTTTCACCGCCCAACTATCCTGCACGCGATGTCCCGCTGTACGCCAACGTATAAATGTATTTTAATAAAGTTGGTACAAAGAAGAACTTCTATAGAAGTGCTGGCGTGGACGGCACGAAAATCTCGAACTTCTATAGAAGTTGTTGGCGGTAAAAAAGTCCTTTTCACCGCCCAACTATCCTGCACGCGATGTCCCGCTGTACGCCAACGTATAAATGTATTTTAACAAAGTAGGTACAAAGAAGAACTTCTATAGAAGTGCTGGCGTGGACGGCACGAAAATCTCGAACTTCTATAGAAGTTGTTGGCGGTAAAAAGGTTAAGAAAAACAATAAACAAATGGTAGTGTACCGTTCCTTTGATCGAACGCAAACTTTCGGCGTCTAATGTCGGGGGTGCGCTTTAACTTCATTTTATAGCTTCCAGCTCGCATGTTGTCGAAATTAGGGTGTAGTGGAATAACTGAATGTTCCGTTTGCAATAATGGTGTTCCGCTCCGACCGAGTTTCGCTCCGAATACTGGTGCCTTGGGCATTGATAGAAGCGTAGCCATTTGAATTTTCATACTTGATTCGCCGTGCCGATTGCCGTTCGAGTTACACTGAGCCATTGTGTGGACCCAGCGGAATGGTATTTAGTTCGAACATTATTGTAATGCGTCTCACGATGATTCATGAAGTCCTTTTATTTGTACTGGTTAGTAATCAGATAAAAAAAATATTCTTTCATTGAATTTGTATGGGAATATATTACCAATCTGTGACGTCACTATTGTGTTTCATCAATTGAGGCAAATCTCCCATCTAAACTATCTTTTTTTTTATATGTTATGGGTAAGCACAGCCTTCATCTGACTTGATGTTAAGTGATGTTAAAGGCCGAAGGTAGAAGCGCACTTCACCCGGAATCCTCAACTACTGAGGGCACTGGCTATCTTATCTCTAGCTGCCAAAACACAACAATGTTGATGTTAATGGCAACATATTTAAATAAGATGGTCGTAGTTAGCCAGGCGGGCAAACAAGGTCCTTCTACCAACCAAACCGAGTACACAAACATGTACCCCCGCTGGGAATCGAACCCGGGACCTCTGGGTCTAAACCGGTGGTCTTAATCACTAGACAACAGAGGCGGTTAATAATTTGACACTGACATTCAACGTTTCACATGATTTGACATTGGTTTCCTTGTTACATTTTAAAAATGCTTAAATCCTTCTTGGGCAGTTCATCGATAAATTATGATGACTGTGCTGTAAGGGGTATAACCCGGCTTGCTCTGCTGTAAGCTTTTGGCCTGCTTTATTTGTTGCAATACAATGTTGTATTAACGTTGTTTCATAAATGTTAAGGTAAAGAGCTAACACTTAAGACAACTCTTTTAATAGATAGAGTTTGTCACTCTTAACAGAATGTGATAAGAGCTACAAACGGTTAAAAGTGTTAACATTTTTTGTGTTCGTGGCCGTACGAATATTCGAATTGAAACATTTCACCGCCCCAATCAAATGTGTATGCTGTAGTGTCTGCTTCAAACATCAAGTGACATCCAATCTCACCTGTTCTGCCCTCAAACACAAGTTGCTATAAAGTGGCAGGCATTTGAAAGGCTGCCAGAGTGCTAAGTGTGAATATTTACAGCATTCGAACGCGTCAAAGTCGAGAGTTAACTACAATTGGTTTGATATTGAAGCAACGCCATCTAGTGACAAGTAGGTTTTACAATTTCGTAATTAGGTGGTGTTGCTATGATATTATATGAATTAAAATGGGCCGATGGAGCTCGATGCTCAATGGCGAAGTGGTTAACGCGCCCGGCCTGCGAGTGCTGAGGTTAAGTAACTTTCGCTAAGGCCGATCATCGGATGGGTGACCAAAAATGTATCATCTCGAGCTCCTCCGTGCTTCAGAAGGCACGTAAAGCCGTTGGTCAATGTGTAAAATAAACCCCAGTAGAACTATAAAATTTGTTTAAATTCAAAATGGTGGTAGCTAGCCAGGCGTACATCAAACAAGGCTTACCACCTACCAAATCGATTACAAACACGTGCCCCAGATGGGAACCGAACCCGGGACATTTGGGTGTGACACCGGTGTGCGGTGATCTAGCCGCTACCACAGAGGTAGTTAATTGTGATGAAAACTACCCTATTTACCGTTCTGTGAGTTATACCCCAATGAGACCATTATTTCTTCCCTGTGTGGTGCCGGGGATAAAGAATTGCACCACCCCATCTCAACCCGTGGGTGTCGTAAAAGGCGACTAAGGGACCATTCCAGAGGATGGGCAGCAGCATCTCTCTGAGGTTACTTTCAACCTACTGCGATCGCCAACCCGCCTGCCAAGCGTGGCGATTACGGCAAATACCCCCCATCTTGGGGGAGGCCTTTGTCCAGCAGTGGACGTCTTTTGGCTGAGATGATGATGATGATGATGAGACCATTATTTTAGTTTGATATTGCAGTTCGACGTTAGTAAAATCGTAAAACTGAAAACGTAAAGGTTAGTATTATTACTTGTTCACGCTTTTAATATCGTGTTGGGTCATAAAATTATAACGACGGGTTAGTTGAGTTATACGGTAAATTTCTTTCATTCATTATTTTTCTTTTTTATATTGTTATTAAATATTTTAAGAACATAACATCTTATTTTTAATACATAAAGAGAAGCGCTTAACCATCTTCATCCTAGAACGTAAGGCCCTAGGTAAAAACGCACTTACCCAATATTATGTATGAGGCACTGGCTATCATTTATCTAGCTGCCGGAACACAACAATGCTACAAACAATGACGTTACGCGACATAATAATATTAAGATAAGATGGTGGTAGCTGGCCAGGCGGACAAACAACCAAACCGAGTACACCAGAATGTACCCCCCGCTGGGAATTGAACCCGGGACCTCTGCATCTAAACCGGTGGACTATTTGACTTCAGGTAGTTAGTTAGTAAATATAGAATAATAGAGCTTCTTTGTTTAAATATAGATTATTTAGTTATAGCAAAAAAAACTCTTTACACAAATTGTACTTGAAGAAATATTAAACCCTTATATCAAGTGACGCAATCAATCACAGCTCTCCTGTGCCCCGAATTACGCGTCCCTCCAAAGGGCGCGGCCATTTGAAAGCCTCTCTGGCGCTACACAATTAATCGTCTAGTGTTTCCTCCGAATGGGTCCGCTCGAATAAGCCCTTTTATTTCGAGTAGTTTCACACTTCATTCGTCATTAATTCGTTTTTTACTTAGCCTGTGGCCTACTGCTGCAAAAGTCTTTCTAAATTTCTTCCGAAGTTCCCTATTGCTTAAGTAATATAATAGCGTGATCTTCTCTTTTTTTAAATTCTTTATATGCAAGTATGTGTCCGCGATATCGCCTGATAGTAAGCGATGATGCGACCTAGAATATAGCATACTTGGCTAGATACATCTATATTATAGTTGTATCCTGGGTATATTGGAAGTTTATTTAACCAAATAATCAATACGTCAGATAATTAAAAACAAGATAGTACGTAACAGGAAACAGAAAAAAATCTTAATATTTTATTCTAAATAATAATTGCTGTGCCAACGTTACGAAATTGGAAGAATGCCAATTCCATGCATTTTGTCATCCACGTTAGCATCATTCTATCATTCTCATAATAACATTTTCCTACTAGTTTCTGTTTTAAAATGAACGAAGGTAAAATTATAATTTACAATACTAAGATAATCTTAAGATACTGATCAACCTGTGTGAGATGTCCACAGTGGTGAATGATGAATGTTTTATATACCGTACCCAAGGAGCTTCAATACATATTCCCGGCTGGGCTTTACCTTATAATTCCCGGTGACCGGGTCCCCGGAATGTGTCCCGAAAATGAATTAAACAATTAATGACGTCTTTGTAAGGTCTTTTTGACCCTCCTTCTTGTGAGGCTTTCAACGAATTTACTTATTTAACTGTCATTTTGTTACGTACGTATATTTATATACATACGTTCATACCAACTTAGTACTCCAGGTATTCTGTGGGGTGTTGAATTTAACCCTAATTATATTTCGGTTTAGATATAATAACTTCAATATCATCATCAAGCCAAAAGACGTCCACTGCTGGATCGAGGCCTTCCCCATAGATATCCGATTAACGTTGTTGTACAAATGCGTAATTTCCACTTTATCTTATTTCTATTTAATTGTATATTTTTTTAAGTTCAGTGTTAGCTATCTCTGGGTGCTTGCCTAGCTTGGATAGCAAGCTATCTGAATTCAAGAGCTTTACTTTACCCAAGTCTTTCCAAGGGCAACGAAACAGTAAGCATCGTTAAACAAGTCTAAGATATAAAATAACTAGTCTATTTTTGCCGCAACCTTAATATGTAAATCCTGTATTATTAGTGTGTATGTTACGAGCGAAGTCCGCTAGATGAGCAGAGCCAGAGATGCTCTGGCCGGATAGTGTCGACATTGCACAGATCTGTTAAGCAAAGCTGAGTAACAACCATTATAAGAATACATTGTGTCCATCACTTTGAAGTGGATCAACGCTTTTGATAAGCATCAGCTAGTCAATTTGAAATTAACTTAGTCGTATTTGTTAGAGCTTAAATTTTTCTTGTCTACTCGTTCACAACTGTACTTCATATTGTTTGAAAAAGATACAAGTCTGGTGTGTGATATACTTAGCAGCTTAGGAGATTTAAAACAATACTGAAGTGAGGAAACAATATGACACTCGTCAAGGTATTTAATAAAACTGCCTTGAACATTTAAAGTTTATTAACTAACCATATTTATGAAAATGTGATATATTATAAGGATTTACTGAGGGTTTTTTTTACATACCATTTTAATATGACATTTTGAAATAAGCTCAGCCTGCTATTTAACGATGTTGGCGTACTCTGCCCAGCATATATGTGTATAACACTTCCCGGGCTATACTAACTTTGCCCAGCCTGTGGACTCCGCCCGCAACATGTACACAATCTATAAAATACTGTGAGTCATAAACATCTCTCGACAAAGGGTAAAAAAATTCATAAGACCGTTCGCAGAATGTAATGCAATCTGAAAAATATAGTCCTGTTGACATCAAACAATTTTATTGCTTAGAAAAAATGGGGGGGTACATTACAAAACCCGTGGGTACGAGTCAGATGGGGTGAGCCGACGAAACTTTATTACCTGCTATTCAGACCAGCAGAGTGTTAACCAAGGCACAAGCGGTAGCGGATTAAAATGGTTCTTAAATGAGCAGAACTTAAAACATGATTTTTTTAAATAGAATAGAATAAATATTTAACCCTCTATCCATTTCTTCCTAACAGGGAAAACTCATTCATCTCATTTTCTGAGAGACTAATTTTTTGAGAAATGCTTTCAAAAATATGAGCTGGCGATGATAATGATATAACAAATTACTTAGAGTCTAATAGAACACTGTCTAAACTATAATGTTGTGGCATCAACTAGGAGCCCAACTCATCAAATCAAATGCTAAACATAAAATTATTATATTGCTTTAAAAACCTCGCTTTTATTTCTTTGATGCAGAGTCTAATACCCAATCAGCGTGAATGTGTGAACCACAGTTTGTGTATATAGTATACGTGCCTTTGACTTACATTAAAAGAAGCTTGCTGGCGTAGCTCATAAAAGTAGTGACATAGACTTTATATCGAAATTTACTATAGAAACTTCGTGACGTTAAAAAAGTTATAAAACTTTCAGAATTACCAGTGTACGTAGAGATGATGGCCAAATGTAAACTCATTAATTATACGGAAGTGACATTAAACCGTCAGATCATCCTTGCTGAAGAAGAGAGATCCTGACTTCTTTTTTCTGAGTGTTCAACAACACTACAATAGTTGAAACTGCTTATCTAACAACAATTACATCAAACTTGTTTTAAACTTTTTCGAAGAAATTAATTTTAATCACGAGTTTGACACTTGAACCTCATCCGGAAAAGCCCCAAGGCGGTTTCCTGGGAATATGTGTCTCTTCCATGGAATCGTGAGTATTGTCTTAATGCGAAGACGTTTCAAATGAGCGCTGGTTGAGCGTAATGGGTCGTCTGTATTGTTCAAAATACATATTCCACTTGTCAGTGGGAATCAAGATTACGTACGAAGGTATTGTTAACCGGAACTAGTAGTTTCGAAGTTCAATAACGTTTCGGGGCTCCCCTTTGATTAATATTAACAATTAATTACGCCATTGGAAGGTGTATGAGTTATTTTCTGGAACAATGTCCGAGAATTAATTTATGTTGGATTTTCAAACTTGGACGGCTTAAAATGTTATGTATTGTGTCGTGAGGATAATATTACTTATTATCATGAGCCCTTTAAAATTGTTTTATATTCAATAACCGTTCGTATTTTTACATTTCTTTTTTAATATACATTTCTATAATTGTATATAATTTAAATAACGGTAAAAGCTCACATTATATCTTTTGAAACGTGTGTTTCTATGTGTGTTTGATATTTACAATATAGAATTAATAATATAACAATTGTTTTCTAGATTTAAGAAAAAAAGTATTTCGTCAAGTTGGTCACTATAGGATTGCAAGTTAAGTTACAAAATGGTAAATGTTAAAATAAATATAAAGCTATGACACAACAAAGCACATATACTCGAACGTCCATTATCTATTACATATTATAGGTACGTATCTATACATTATATATTATTTTTTTATCCTTATATTTATACCATTTATACTACAAGTATACCTAAATGTTAATTCCAAAAATCCAAACCAAATAAGTAGTCCTGCATACTTCCTAAATAATGCACAGTACATTATTACATCCCCATTTATAAATAACCGTGAACAGAGCAGGGGGAAAACGCTCGTAATTTATTTGGCCAACAATAAACCTCACTAGTTCTAATAAAGAAAACAAAACAATAACCTAAAGGCAGTATTTGCAAAGTAAATCATAAGTCAAGCGGTGCATGAAAGCTGTGTGTACCGGAGCTCCACAGAGTAATGGACGCGCAGACTGGGCTAGAGGAAGGAATTAACATGCATGCAGTCACCACCAAATAATTAAACGTGTTTGCACTTTTAGTGATTCTTAATACAATGGACATAGTGTCTAAAATTTTACTGCACTAATGACTATAAAAAAGAGTTCTACCTGCGGGAGACGTTCTTTTTCAAATGCGATTTTCGGAAAAAGAGTAGTCACAAGATTTTAAAAATATCCGTCCACACAATTTTAAACTTGAACACTTGGACAGTAGTACTATTTAATTTGTGTAAACTGGGTATTAGTGAAATAGCTTCCTTTTCTTCTAACCTAGAAAAGCTCTCGCTTTTGGTTGGAAACTTAACGTCATCCCACAGCAACCTACTTCATGTCATTTTCCCCAAAATAAAAAGGATCGTTATCCTTAACACCATAACAGATGTCATGTTTAAAAAGGCGGTAATCCTTTTTTCTCTACATCTTATACTTGAACGGATTTGCGTATCTACTTTTTAATCTTTGTCCCTGTGGAGGCAAGACTGTGGAATTGGGTCAAGCGTCTCTGAGAAATTAACGATTTACTTACGCCGCCGGTTTTGCCTAACGTTTTAAACAAACCTTTATATAGTAAGAATTTCAAAGGCGAGCGTTTAACGTCTTAATAACTTCACAGTAATGTAGTGTGTTTTCAATGATGCTATACATTCACTTGAAGGTAAGGTAACATACGAATTTTAGCTCTACATTTCTGGCAAAATTGTTTTTTGTTCCAACATTTTGTATTTTTGATTTTTGTAGTGCGGACGAAATCATAACTCTAGTCTGTTATTTTTAATTATCATTTCGCACTGTATTCATTGTACGACAACCTAGTTTTAAAATAATGTTGTTGATGATTCCATGTACAATTGTAAGTAACTTCTTTATTGCGTAAATAAAAAGATAACTTTATATGCAGGTCTTATTGCTAACAAAGAGTATCTCTTAATCCTACTTTTTCAAGTGTACGAGTATACACAAAATATAGTTAGAGTATTAACAAATATCTAGTTAAGTCAGTCAAGACATTGTATATTCTCTTCATAACAATAAGTAGGTAAATATTTTAATTTATCTATAATGTATTATCTACTTATAATCTAGGTATTCGTGGATACTATAAAATCATTTTTCTTTTAGCCAATCTTAACTAATTGCAATAAAGTGTCAAAGTTTAGAAACAAGCCCATTTACTCTTAACTTCCCCAAAACTTTGCCTCCAAACCATTAATTTACAAGACTCGTTATAACGATACATTAAGTTTTGATTTCATTAAGTGCGATCCATAATTAATTGTCCTGACCTGCCGTGAACATGCTCTTATGTAGGCACACGGCAGTGTCAGGCCAAGTCATAGAAAAAATAGCGACATCTGTGTTATAATTTATTTTTAAGTACTTTCTCCATCTTGTTATTCAATTAAAGTCAGTCTTGAAATTAATATAAGCTACCAAGTCCAATAGTCTTAGGGACACGTGCAAAACAATCAAAACATTATCCTATAAAAAAAGCTAGCTTAGCTTCAAAATCTTAATGTTTGATACGCACGTAGTAATTTATTGACTATTTAAACCTAATGTTAGGTTTCTAACTTAACCTTAAAACTTGGTTTAAGTGTAGGTCTTATATCTTTATAGGAGTTTATAAAAAAATCGCATGCATTAACTGTACTCGATGTATCCATTAAATTACAACTCGAACACTTATATAAACTTAATTACTTATCAAACATTTTACTTTATGTAGAAAAATTCAAAAATTGGAATATAAGGCTATAAGTATTTAGTATTCTTAAAGTGCCTTACTTGACCATTAATTGAATATGAATTTCTGCTGACGACGTACATTGGCAAATACGAGGACTTGGCCCTTGACGCTTCGAGATCCTTAAATTATGTCTCCTTATAAATAAATGATTTGTTTAATACCTGGAACCTCTCGTTCGCCCCTTAACTCAGGGTTTTGGCTTGTTGACGAGACACAATTTAAAAATCTTGAGGCAAAATTATCTTTTCAATCTGACAGAGAACTTGTTATGGTTCAAGCAATAATGTACTTTATTTGTTTTTAATAACTAACTTATTTTTCTATCATCATCATTATTATCATCATCTTAGCTAAAAGACGTCCACTGCTCTGCACTGTACTGGACAAAGGCGTCCCCCAAGGATCTCCACAAGGATCGATTTTGTGCTGCTCGCATCCAGCGGTTGCCCGCGACCTTCACCAGATCGTCGATCCACATTTTCTTTTTACAATATTTTTTTTAAATTCTGCCAAAGGTTTGCTTTTAAATAAATATATAAATATCACGCAAACGTTATTGCGAACAAAATTATATTCAGAAATTTACGAGGCAGATTTATAGGTACTCATACGTACCCTCCGGCAATCCAGCCGCCTGACCTGCTGCTGTGGTGTCTTCCCGTCATCCCTTGTCATAAGGTGTGGGTTCAAACTCCGTTAGTGGATGTTTTAACACGTTTTTGTTTATATAGCATTGAATATGCTTTTCACAATGTTAGCATAGTTCTAAGTTCTAGATTCTAATATTAGCATAGTATATCACGACAGGGTTGGGTTAATTTGTATTTAATTCAATGAATATTGTGTAATATTAACATAATTACGTCTGTAATAGTTCTTTGTTTCTGTAAATAACGTGAGTGGCAAATTTTGCCATTTGCCAAAAATATTCGTTTTCGTCAACTTTATGGAATCGTGAATATAATTAAATTCAAAATCATTTATTCAGTTTAGGCTACAAATAGCTCTTATGAACATCATTATGCCATCGGTTCGTAAGTCTACTCTGGGCGGGAGACCTTGTACTGAGAAGAACCGGCAACAAACTCGGCAAGTGTCAAGCTCTTTTCTCCCTTACAGCGTCAAAAATATTGATAAATGCCCTATTATAATAGGACACTTTCCATCACAAATAAAAACACAAAATATAAAGGACAATCACAAAAAAACACAAAACAGACAAAAATAAAGTTTTCAAAAACATCATTTACTAGTATAATTTTTTACAATGTCATACAGTACTAGTATAAATCAAAACCTGTCTGAGAAAAAACAAAGTAAAACTATAGTTAATAATAATAAAAATAAGACAAGTATGCAAGAGCAGACCGGCATTGTAATGAAATTAATAAAAGGTTCGAAACGTCATCATGTAATTCGTTGTAAAAAATGCTTTTGTGAAACTAACTTGTCGAAGAACGCGTAAATACTTCAATTAGTAATAAAAAAAATAATTTAAAAAAATAATAATAATAATTTATTTCAGACCGAGATCCATATAAATGTTGAAGAGAGAGGGCGAACTGACCCCCCCCTGTCGCACCCCGCACTCCAACCTATACGGATCAGACAAAGCATGAGACCATTTTATAAAGTTGGTTTGGTTCCCGTACCAATACTGAAATATCTTCAGCACTGCCGCCGGTACACCCCTGTCCCTCAACTTCTCCCAAAGCACCTCATAAGATACAAGGTCAAATGCCTTAGAGAGATCAAGGAAACAGGCGTATACCGGCGTCTTACGACTGGTGTAGTACTGGACAGTGTGCTTGAGACCCAGAATTGCGCTTTCAGTTGATAGTTTGGGCCAAAACCCAAACTGAGCATCATGTAGATTTAAATATTTTTGTAAGATAGACTCGAGCACACTGTCCAACACTTTTGCTATTGTAGTGGCAAGTGAGATCGGACGGTAGTTTCCACCATCCGAGATATCCCCTGTCCTGTTCTTCACAATCGGTACAACTTTCGTTTTCATTAGGTTATGAGGTAAGTAAGAGTGACTAAGACACATTGTGAAAAACATGGACAGAAGCCTCGGCAAGTGGACCCCCGCATACTTCAAATGCTCAATACTCAGTCCGTCGTGTCCAGGCGACTTGCCTCTCGTCATGGAATCAATAATAGCTCTGACCTGCTTAGCAGTTATGTGTAATAGAGGCTTATCGCATGGACCGGACCCAGTACGGGCTATATCAGGCGGTGGCCCGAGAGGGGAGCGAACTCTAAAACGATCCGTAAAAAGCTGAGCAATATCCTCCGGATCATTCCTGCCATCCACGCTCACAGGAAGGCCAGGCTTAATATTCAGTTTACCAGTGGATTTCCAAAAAGTTTTAAAATCCTTAGCATCTCGCTGTTCAGCTATTTTATCCATCACCAGTTGGTCTTGATTTTTACGACACCACTTTAGGCGGTTCTTAAAAGCCTTACGAGACTCATACATGTCATCATATATTTTGCCTGCAGTGGGTCTATTGTTTAACACCCAGATTTTAAATTTAAGCCTGGCGTTCCTGTGCGAAGTCTGTACATGTTTATTCCAACCGCACAGTGGTTTACCTTTTCTAAGCCTGTCGCTTACACACTGCCGAGTCTGTGCCGCCGGCCGCCCTGGCCATAGTATTAACAATGCTACAATAAAGACCGTCCAAGACGGATCTGTGGTCGGCCCTATCACATGACCCATAACTGCACTCCACAAACTCTGGGGGAAAGTCAATTACGCAAAATGTGTTAATACAGATGTCATGATACATACTTATTTCCTCATCTGTTCTCTCACCCCACAACACAGCATTTGGAGGCGCGTTATGCGTCACTAGTTTTGGCCTTACAGCATATATGTCACACTCTATGTAAATGGGCAGATGGTCCGATACATAAACATCCTCCACTACACCTACATCCACAATAGTCTGCCAAGCCGAGAGAGATACGACACAATGATCCAGCCAGGTTCTACTACCTGTTTTCTCACACACGAAAGTATATGTACCCGAAGAGATTCCAAGCTTTTCTACATCCGCACAAAGCCAAGACTGCTCCTGGCAGAAGTTAAACAGTTCCAAGTAATGTTCGCGTAATCTTTTAACAGTGGGTATTTTGCACTTACAGTTCATTTTTCCTTGGCTGCTGCCGGGGTGGTTTTACCTTACGTCACTATGGTTTCAAACCACCCTAGTTGTCTGGTGGGATAGTATACATACTACCTGTACTACGTATGATTTTTTTTATCTTTTGCGATGCTTCTGTAGCCTAGTGGTCGTACCACCGGTGCACCGATCTGGACTCCGAGATACCAAGTTTTACCAGTGAGATGTAAAGGTTCGACATGATTTGTTTAGTCGTCCTGGCCAGCTAATCACATCTTCCTTGCCAAAGTCTGTATTCATAAGTATTGTGCAATTGTAAGTGTTTCGGTAGAAGTCACCTGAAGTTTCGGCAGAGCACTTTCGCCGTGTAAAATAGAAAAAATAATAAAAGGTAGGTACTGCCTCTTACCCATTAAAGGAAAGGACAGGGACGAGGTCAGTCTCACGTTGTGCACGGGTCAACTTACCCGAGGTCAACCCAGGCTGGCGGTTTTGCGTAACGCATTTACCCTAGTACGTAGGTACCTATAAAAAAGGTTCTTCAGGCTTTTATTCAAGTACATCACCTTTATTTTATATGAAATACAATTCATCATTATATACAGCTATTAAATCATTACTCTTACGTATAACCGAGTGAGAAGTGGCTTTATAATGTATCAAGAGAAACTATAACAAGAGATGAATAAATTTCCTCACAACAAACTGTGCACACATGTTTATCCCTTTGCTCAAAGAAAGATAGCCGGAAAAAAATCAGAAAGGCTATCACAGTGCGATTTGCCGCAGCGTCACAAAAAATAACGTACATAATTTTCGCGACATTTCAATTTGAACCTTATATCTATTGTGGTAAAACACAAACGTCATAATGGGGTTCGAGCGGGGATACGTAACTACGTCGTAAAATAGCGTTCCGTTTGCAGTTGTCCGATGATGGCCGACGATTGCCGAAGATGCCCGAAGCCTCCGAAGTCAGCCGCCTTCTTGCCGGCAGCGGCGAAAGCGGGGAAAACTTTTTGAAATTTTTCATAGCATTTGCTTTACAATTGTGACTTGCAAATTTATTTGGATCGACGGGAACTTTCGGTGTAAAGTTATCCCCTCGAGGAGAAGGGTATAAATGTTAAGTAAATGTAAGTAGGCATTTCATAACGACACTACGTTTCATTATTATCACCTTGAGGCTTACTCACCTTTTGGATGCTTTGATGCATCGATCGGAGCTCGTTGGCGCAGGGTTAAAACGCTGAGGTTAAGCAACTTTCGCAAAGGCCGGTTATCGGATGGGTGACCAAAAATTTATTATTTCGAGCTTCTTCGTGCTTCTAAAGGAAAGTAAAGCCGTCGGTCCCGGCTGCATTAGCAGTCAACACCACTCCGCAATCCTGGGCCCGTGAGTTGGTTTATGGCCCATTCTCCCTATACATCCATAGGGAAGGGTCGTGCCCCAGCAGTGGGAACATAAAATGAGCTGGTGATTACGTGATGATGTGATGCGAGTAAAGTAAATTGCCTTTATATTATCCCATCGCTGGGCAAAGGTGGGTATTGCCTTAATCACCCCGCCCCAGCTATGCACCGAAAAATCCGTATCACACTTTGCCTGATCTTGGAGTTGAACCCGGGACCTTCAGGTATCGGGCCGAGCACTTTGCTACTACGACACCGCGGCATTAAGGCGACGCACCGCTAAACAATTAATCTAATACCATACCATAAGAAAAACTGTTTTTTTTTTCCTTCCAAATAAAACTACAAATTATTAAAAAAAAATGAACTAGCATATTGAAGTGTGTGTTAAAACTAATCTACTAAAAAAATTTCGATGCTTAAATCTATCTGGTTTGCCTGTAAAATGCAAATCATGTCATCAAATATCACTTTCATATGTTTTGTAATTGTCAGGAAAAATCAAAATCCTGGCCACGTAAAGCAATATCATCTTTCGCCTTAAAGCAATATCATCATGTCTTCTTATCGAGAGAAAGTAACGGGATGATTATAAACATCTTGGTAGACACGTTAAATGATATTTTTACCCCCTCCGTGTTTGATTGGCGTTACCATAGTCAAGTCAGTCACTAGCCATAGTGCGTTCTAGTTACGGTTGTATAAGCAAAGTAAAATTGGCAATGCAGGGTCACCTGGTTGGGTAATTCAATTAAAATTATTTTTTATTTAAAACCAACCTTATAATAGGGTTATTATAAGGTGCCAAACCAAATGGTGCCCTATTTTTACCCGACTGCGTCAGAAGGAGGGTTCCTCCTGACGCAGTCGGGTAAAAATAGGGCACCATTTGGTAAGAACACCTTTTTAAAATTGTTGTTTCCTCTTTATAGTTTTTCTTTTTCGTAGTTTATGGCTTCGTGCGGCTAGCACATTTTTGGCCAGTGACAAAGTAATTTTCTTTCAAGTTATATAAATAGACAATATTAATTCACAATTCATATTAATTCCAGTGTTTGACACAAACCAGTGACCGACAATGTTTTCCTTTATTTTTTTTATACTTAGCACGGCAAAAGACTCTATCCATACCACCTGATGTTAAGTGGAAATGGAGTCCAGACGCGAAGACAACTGGTGCAGCGTGAAAATAACGCAGCATCAGTCACCCTCACTCTGCCGGCCTACAAGGTGCTTCTTCACGCCTCGTTTGAAGGACCCCATATCATAGGAAGAAGGGAAAACGTGTGCAAAAAAAAACGTAAAAACAAAACAAACGCATTCAATAAAAATAGGGGGTTAATAATTGATTTTAGTCTTTAGCAACAATCTAATCCGACCACCTGCTTCTTAGCTCTTGAGGAGCTCAATGGCGCAGTGGTTGACGCGCTCGGTCTGCGATTGCTGAAGTTATGCAACTTTCGTAAAGGCCGGTCATTGGATAAGTGACCAAGAATTTGTCATCTCGAGCTCTTCCGAGCTTCGGATGGCACGTTAAGTCGTTGGTCCCGGTTGCATTAGCAGTCGTTTACAACCACCAATCCGCACTGGGCCCGCGTGGTGGTTTATGGCCCGTTCTCCCAATCCATCCAAAAGGAAGGCTCGTGCCCCAGCAGTGGGGACATAAAATGAGCTGATGATGATGATTATGATGATGCTTCTTAGCGCTGTCATCCCGTAAAATCAATGTTTTTGACGACGATATAACTGTATCAAAACCTTGTTTAAAGTTCACGTTCACAGTTGAAGTTCACACTTGTGCCACTATAAGATAGATATTTAAATGCATATTGATATAATTGTAAGAGGGTGCGTTACTACTTATGCGTTATTATTGATAATGAGGAGTTCAATGGCGAAGTGGTTAATGCGCCCGGTCTGCGAGTGCTGAGGTTAAGCAACTTTCGCAAAGCCCGGTCATCGGATAGGTGACCAAAAATTTATCATCTCGAACTCCTATGTGTGAAGCCGTTGGTCCCGGCTGCTTTAGCAGTCGTTAACAACCACCAATTCTTACTGGGCCCGCGTGGTGGTTTATGCTATGTTCTCCCTATTCATTTAAAAGGAAGGCCCCAGCAGTGGGGACATAAAAATGAGCTGAAGATAATACTAATGATAATACAATAATGTAGTCTATCCTCTGTACATAGTCGATTCCCAGCTTGGTTACAATATTGTGCTCGGTTTGGAGAGTGATAAGGCTTGTTTCAAGGTCTGACTAGCTATTATTTCTCAGTATGTCGCCATAACAACGATGTTAGTAGCATTGTTATATTTCCAAAGTTACCTACAGGTGAGATTGTCAGGTCCTCAGTAGCTGAAGGTTCCGAGTAAAGAAAGATATCATGCGGGATGAATGCCAAACTTCTTCGTTGTGGAATATAAAATATGTCTTGTGTCTTTTCGCATATATATATTATTAAAATAGAAAATGCGCTTCTAAATTCGGCCTTACCGTTACTTACTATCAGGTAAGATGAAGATCAAATCGCTTATTTATCGTGGCATGAATATTTGAAGACCATTTTACATATAAGTGTAGGTACACCTTAATATGTTACTTAAGACGAGCTCCGACGAACTGAAAAAAAAGTAACCCATCAAACGGACATAAGACATTCCCAAACGGACAAATAGTAAGGCAATACGCATTCACAATAAGCTAACATTCTCATAAATCTGTAACACAATAACAGAATTAACTACGATTTATCGCCCAGCGACGTTTCGGTGGTACTGTTAACGAGGGCTACGTCACGCCGGCTGCGGGCGTTCGTCAGTGTTCGTCAGCGTTCGTCGCTGTTCGGGGGTGGTCGGGGGCGGTCGGCTCTCATCTCTGTCGCGAGGCTGCGCGGCCAGGCATGCGCAGAAACCCGCGCCCCGTCAAACGCCGTCAGTGAAGCGGCGAAAACCGCCGCACCGCGTTACAGCGCCCGTCCTTCGCGAACATTGAATGCATCATTTGAATATTTGGAACCATGTCGCGGAGCTGAGGCTGACACTGGGTGACGAACAGCAACGACTTTTGTTTGCGAGTGTATTTAAAGGAACGTGAAGTGATTGTGCAGTGCAGTGTATGTTGTGATGTGCGCGAGACTTTGACGATACCGTCGTCGATTGAACACGGATGTTTCTTATGGTAAGTGGAGCTCTTGTGTGGAATATAACCTAAGTCTGTTAAATATGCCGTCTACTTTATATGCGCTGTGCTCGTGTTGGGTTAAGGGCGGTTTAATATTGCCAAGCATCGTACGGTGCACTTAACCTAAATAGTGTGCATGAATAATGACTTTCAATTTGAGGTTGGTCTTCCTAAGAGATGAAAACATTACTGTATTATATACAACAGATATAAAAAGTGATGAAAATTTGTTATGCAAATATTTGGAAAACTAAAACTTATCTTACAGAGTACTTAACCTAAAAAGTGGATACAAAATATGTCTTAAATAAAATTACTAAATTTTTCAAGGCATTCAAAAACATTGCTTCATTATGCACAACTATTTTATGTGGTACAGAAATGAATGAAATAATTTAGAACTAAAGGCACTACCAAAACGGTAATAATCGTCAACGTAATCAAATACTTCAAATAAAGCCTTTAACAGATAAAAACCGAACAACAATTTAGACAAACAGAAATAAAAAGTAGGCCAGGAACATTAGCGTTTTCGCAAAAATAACAAAGAAAATATACCTATTTGTTAAAAAAATAAAGGAAGCTCAATATCGTTAATGGCTGGAGCACAAATCGTTCGTTTGCATGTCAGCGTTGGAACTTACATGACACAGGCCAATCGGCCTAGTTACTGTCTTCCGTTTTATTAACATGTAGCTGAGCGTTGTCTCAGGCGTTGGAATAGAATAGAATTAGCCTTTACAGCAAACAGAAAAGAAGGTTCCAAAAGTATCCGAATAGTAAAATCTATGAAAAACAAAAAAGGTGTTAAATCTCTGCTTATTTTATTGACTTTTGAAGAGCTTAATAGAGCTTGGGGTCTTCGAATTTAATAATGATATAAGCTTTAGACTCTTTAAAACGAAGGTCACAGCACAGCAGCAGAAGGTCCAGGCACCGGTGATCGACAGGAACAATTCATAAACATGTTTTTATTTTTTTTATTTTCTTATTAGATATATTTTATATCTATGTATTAATACGTAAAGCAAAAACTTTGTACCCCTTTTTTACGAAAATTGCGCGGACGGAGGAGTATGAAGTTTGCACACTTATAGTTTATATAGAGAAGGAGTACATAATGTCAATATTTTTTTTAAGTTATACATAAAAATACATTAAATCAATAAAACAAACAATGTACACACTACCATGTATTTGACACACACACGCATAAATACTCTTTTCAAAAATTTCAAAAATGGAAGAGGAGCGGCCGAAATCTGTCAAAGCCTTTTTTCCTTTTTTTCGTTTTACATCACACATGTCAAGGTCGTCAAGTCACTTGTTAATTGTTTATCACGATTACGATTGCTTCGCGGACCACTTGGAACAGTGTTGCCAGATCCAATTTTTTAAAATCCGTAGGTCTACGCTCAAAAATCCGTAGAAGTCCGTAGATTGCCTCTACAAAAATCCGTATATCTACAGACATTTTTTAAAGCTAAACCTGACCATTTAGAGATGGACTGACTTTAAGCCAAGTTCAATGCCGATAAAGAAATTGAAAACAAATATAGGAAAATCGCCAAGACAAAGAAAAAGATAATATTTTAATAGTAGTTTTTAATTTTTATTTAAAATTGTACAACTTTTAAGTTCACATTGACAGTAGTGGTTGTAATATACGAAGGGAAAGGCAATGGTAAAGAGCCATACAGCTAAATCTTAAGAAATCATTACAGACAAAATAACAAAAAACGAAACGCAAGTCGCAGGTCTTCCTTTTTTTGAAGTTAAGTTTCGTTTTACACAAAATTTTATTTAATTTGAATATTTGTACTATTGTTTAGGTCAGGTGGATGAAATCCAAAAAAATCCGTAGATATGCGACTAAAACCCGTATGTCCGTAGACAAGACCTAAAGTCCGTAGATCTACGGACAAATCCGTAGATCTGGCAACGCTGACTTGGAATGCCTCCAGGGACCATCCTATTAATATTATAAACGCGAAAGTTTGTTTGGATGTTTGTTACTATTTCACATGAAAACTACTGAATGGATTTGAATGAAATTCGGCATACACATAGTTTACAACCGGGAATAACACATAGAATACTTTTTATCCAGATATTCCCACGGGAACGGGAACCATGCGGGTGATACCGGGAACCACGCGGGTGAAACCGCGAGCGGCCACTAGTCATCTATAATATAGATGATCTGTTCTAATATTTCTGCAACTTACTTGATGTCGTCAATGTCTCTAAAAAATAGCGCTTCACCATCATCATCATCAGCCTATACACGTGCACTGCTGGACATAGTGAGCAAAGGCCATTCCAAGTGCACGTCACTGAACACGATCCGCGAAAATATGTAGCGCTTATTTATTTTTTTCTCGAGATCACTTATTTATTGAGGCGTAATTTAAAAAACATATACTCAATATGCCACCTTGTATAAAGGTCGTGACACTAAAAAACTTCCCACAAGATACTTATGTCATTATGTGACAAAATAAATATGGAGCTCCCACACTGAATAGAGCTTGTGAACGATATTATAATATATTATATTAGAGATTATAACGAGGGCTTAAATATTTTTGTCATAATATTTTCACCTACGTTTCTTGGAAAAAGTCGTTATGTGCCACATTTGTAAAACATGTTATTCTAACATGTAATAGTCTTACAAATCTAATGCTCTCTCCTCCCCTTTGTTAATCTTGTTCTTGGAGATCTTGTTTTGCCTTCAGATAGTTCTAGTATTTATCAATAACAACATCAGGTCTATCGTGGCTCTAATAAAAAACAATAGATAATATAATTTCTGAGCCACTCGTCTCGCTCGAGAGTACATTACTTTTCTATCGCTCCGTTCTAGTGGTGCTTGACCTGAAACTCGAATAGACCTTTAAGATCGATGTGAAGTCGAGTGAATATTAGACGCACATGTAATGAAATAAGAAAGGGGAGATCAAAACTTTTTTTCGCTTCAACTCGTCTTCGATTCTTGTGAATTTTCGATAAGTTTAAGATTGGCACTTTCCAATATACGAAATAAAATTATTTATAGTAATGCCACTAAAAGGGACAATAACCTACCTAGACATTGTTTTCCACAACTTATATTTGAATTGCTTTTTATAAGCTCTTAACCAGCGGTGTTTCTTAAATGTTTACTTGTATATTTATGCAAATATTTTAGAATTAGGAATTGATTGTTGTTGATAGTGCTGGCAGGAGAGGTGGTGGTGTAGCAATTTATCTCCGGGCAGATATTCCTTATAAAATCATTGACAAATCACCTAGTGTGTTTTCCAGGTCAGCTGAACATCTTGAAATCTCAGTACATCATTCCAATGGGCTCCGGAGAGCTTTTTCCCCCTCAAACGCGATATTATGTACGCAAGAAAAGAATGCCCCGCGTGTCGTGTGTACGCACCGTCGTACACAAGACTTTGCTCAGATTGGTTGATTTACTTTCACTGGTCCAAGTTGCAGTATACAAGTTTTGGTTGTCTGTGAATTTTCTATAGTTCGTATAGAACAAATTAACATCGCTTGTTGGATTCGGACCGAAAAAATATCTTCGAAAAAAAAAGACGTCTCTGATATCTTGACGAAAAAGTAGAGTTTTCGTAGGATTTTTATGTATATTTACTGGAAACATAATATAGATTTTGTACAATGCAATAGTAGCGTGATCCAGTGAAAATAAAATGAAAAGCAAGAAAGATTGTGTTCTTTTTACATACCTAGCTACTACTTTGTGTTGTCTTGTGTCGTAATTTTCTTTATAACTTATTATTAAGGTGATAAAAGTGGTCGTATGCACATCAAATTGTAGATTATTTGATTAGGAACCTCTTTTGATTTACAATTAGACATTCAATAGTAGTAGGTGGAGAGGATCTCTACAGAGAGATTCTTCGCGGGTGGTCCACTTGTAATAATAACAATAGCGGCGGTTGTTTATTTTCGTTCCTGTAAGTGTAAAAACGGTTTTCGCGAGTGAAGTGCTGCTTATCAAGTGTTTCAGTGTTATGAGTTCGGTGCGAACCCCTAGTCTGTCACGACGCCATATTATGGCGTGTCAAATATGATTCGTATCTGTCAAACGCCATATTATGGCATCTTTTTACCGCAGCTATTAAGAGCTCAATTTATGTTGGTTCTACTAATCTATCTCTTTGTAACTTTACTGTAATGAAGAGAGTAGAAGAACGATGCAATGAAAGTCCAGTTTGACTAATTAACATGTATATAATTAACATGGAAATTAATATTCAGTTGCATTCGGAAATGCGATGATTACTGAAAATGATTACCGAGAGACATTAAGAAAATAGAAGCACTGTAATACTTAACTACACTTAACTCAAAAATAAATGATTCTAATTCTTATTCTAAAGTCTTCATCCAATTGTACGAAACTGCGGCAGGCTGCTAGTAAGCGACAATGTTATGTCAAAGGGAGGAGTTATCAGGACGGTAATGGACCAGGCAGCTGTATCGCTTTTAACGCAAATAACTGACACTCCGCATTTCGTTTTATCGGTGAATTGTATTTAACCTCGGCAATTGGGGCAACTTCGTTATGACTCACTTTGGTGGGGCGGGGAATTCCATTTGCTTTCCAAAACATGCTGCCAGTTGCCTTTAACTCGAGATTTGAGAAAACAACCAGTTTGTTTTACCAGTTTAATCGTATGAGCACATGATAGGTTTTCTTGAGTTAGTTCAAGTCAGAGTTGCGAAATCAATTTTTTGTGAAGTTCAACATTCTTTGTTTTGTTGCGGTTTAGATTAAAAATTTCGATTGAATTTCAGTTCAATTGTACTTTTTAGATTGTTTTTTTGTAAATTATTTTATTTTATTGAACTATTCCGTTGTGACTTAAATTAATAACTTCGATTGCTTAAAAAACACTTATAATATCCAATCAAGGTATGTGATTAAATCTTTTTCACAGAAAATAAATATATCCTTGATTTCCTTTTTATTCGGCTGCGTCAGTAGGAAGGTTATGTTTTTCGAGTGTATGTATGTATGTATGTCTATTTCTTTGGCACGCCCTACAGCCCAAAAAGCATGGTGGATTTTAACTTTTGTGGTGTCGTTAGATTTGTTTTGACTGTGGGAGTGACTTAGGCTATAAAAAACCGGAATTTACTTAATAAAAAATAGTAAAAAGTTTGAAATAATACAAATTATTAAAATAAAACAAAAACCCGACTGCTAAAACAACTATACAAAAAACCGTTAAATACTCGTGAAAACCGGACTAACATAAAAAATAACTGCAAAGAAAAAATACTAAAAAGAAAAGAAACAAGCTCTACGATCCCAGAATTCAATTTGAGCAATGTTGAATGCAACGTGAAATATTTCCTTGTCCGATACCTATACTTAAATAATAAAATCTATAATAAATGAGTATTTATAAATACATTGAATATTGATAGTTGTTGCAGACGGGATTCAACCAAGCGGCCGCCGTGACTAGCTCAATTAAATCCGCACTTCCTTCGGTTGGTTTGTGATTGTCCCCGCTTGCGACAACTATCAATATTATATTATATTCAATGTATTTATAAATACTCATTTATTACAGATTTTATTGTTTAAGTATAGGTATCGGACAAGGAAATATTTCAAGTTGCATTCAACATAGCTCAAATTGAATTCTGGGATCGTTCCGGCCGGTTTTTACGAGTATATATTTATAATTATTTTAATTTATAATTGTTTTTTATATAGTTGTTTTAGCAGTCGGGTTTTTTATTGAAAATTGGTTATAATGCTATTGAATAGATACCTACATGAATATTGAATTGAATATTGAATAGGTACATGAAGCGCGAAATCTTGGCGTAATTTATGGATGGGTAGCAGCATTGAAGTTCCATAATCATTTCATAGAAACAGTTAAGAACTGCTTTTACCGGCTGAAAGTCTTGTACCAGGTGCGCAATTATTTGAGTGTGGACTTAAGAATTGAGACTTGTGAATCTTTGATACTCTCCAAGTTCATTTATGCTGACACAATTATAGGAAACTGTATTTATGGTTATACAAAAGGACTAACTCAACGTGTCCAAAAGGCTTGTGCCCGTTACTGCTTTTTCATCCCAAGCAGGGCTCATGTAAATCCTAACCTCAGTCAATCTGGTCTTTTAACGATGGAATCGAGACGTTCTTTTCATTTTGCTTGCTTGCTATTTGATGTTGTGCAGTCGCGTATACCATCATATTTGTATGTCAAGCTACAGTTTTCAGAGCGTAGTGTTAGAATGGCTATCCGTCTAGTTTGCCCTAGGCAACGAGTTTTAGATATTTGGCTACAAAATTTTGAAATAATTTATCACCATCCTTAAGAATTTCCGGTAACGTTCGTACATTTAGAGATAAATACAAACAGCACCTACTAGAATTGCAAAAAATAAAAATAAAATGATAATTTTGTAAAATATTCTTAGTTTGTGGTTGTTTTATTTAAGTACTTAATTTTTATGTATTCTTATCGAATTGTGTTTAATACGTCCGCCCAGGTAACAGGGTCCAGTATGCGTTTTAAAGTATCACCGTCCGTCCACTAGTTCATGCTTACTTCACTTCGTTTAATCTTAAAATGTAAGTAATTAGTTAATTTAGTTATTACTGCGTGTTTGGTTGCGTACTGCTGTGCTCTCATGCTAAGGTGTTCGCGGAAGACCACCGTCAGGTTACTCTTTTAGATGACCTGACATTATGCTGAGTGTACACCTTTTAGTGCCACACTTAAAATTGTATTGTGTTGTGTGTTTTGTTTTATTTTGTATTGTATTATTTTGTATTGTGATAAGTATACAAAATAATACAATGATATTTGTAATAGTTATAGCACTAATAAAATTTTCCTATTTCTATTTCTATAGAACAATGAAACATTCAACAAGATAATTCAAAATTTTACAAATATCAAATTAGTAGATAGAATTCCTAAATATTTTCAACTGTAAATGAATAGCTTTTATAATTATAATCAACCTGCCAACGTTACTTTCATCTAGCAGGATAATAAAAGGCCAAATTGCTTGTTTGTTTGTTATTCACGTCAAAAGTGAGCAACTCAACGAATCCTGCCATATATATGTATAATAAACGAAAACAATATTTTCACTTTACCACACCCACGAACGTTACTTTAATAGCTTTAGGGATCAACTGTCAAATATTAATTAAAAATAACAGATTATACCCGTCCTTGTTGTAAAGTAAAGTAGGTATGGTAACGTATTTATCTTGTTAACCATGCTTGAAAGAAAAAAACATAATAAACATCTGCTACCTAAAAAACCGACCGCCCGCCGGCGCCGCTATGGTCTAGCGATTACACCACTGGTCTACGACTCAGAAGGTCCAAGTTGTATTCCATCGGGAAGGACATATTCAAGTATTTCATCAGGAAAGTGTCCTGCTATGATAGGGCATTTTCCAATATTTTCGACGCTGTAAGGGAGAAAAGAGCTGGACACTTGCTGAGTTTCTTGCCGGTTCTTCTCAGTACAAGATCTCCCGCCCAGGGTAGACTTACGAACCGATGGCATAGTGACATTCACAAGAGCTACTTGTAGCCTAAACTGAATAAATGATTTTGAATTTTTTGAATTTATTTCGGACGGGATACCACCACCTCAGTATGTCGTCAATAACAACAATGTTAATGTTATTCTAGTGTTACGACCGTAAGAGATAAGATAGATTTTTTCAGTAGTTGAGGATTCTGATCGAAGTACGCTTCCATCATAATCCCTATCGCTATTTACTATCAAAAGAGATTAAGTCAAAGCTTTTCTCGAAACAAAATAATGTAAAAAATACGTTATTTTTCAGGCGTTCCTTATAGAAGCTACAAAGGGTTTTAGTACCTTCTTATTTCTAAAGGAAGGTATATATTCCATAAATATCAACACTTTAACGAGCTTCGAAACGTTAAAACAGCAGTGAATTTACATCTTGTAATTTTTAGCAGCGGCGCGGGTTGAAGGCTGCCATGGCTCCGACACTCTCGTTCCAGCTTACCTAACGATAATTATTTTACCCCTTGCTTTGAAATGTAAGTAATAAGAAGTAAATAATAAAATGTTATTAAAACAACCAGCTATATTAACGGGTCTCGGTGGCCGTGTGGCAGAGCGTTCGGCCCGATACCCAAAGGTTCAGGTTCAATTCCCAGGTCGGGCAAAGTGTGTTTCAGATTTTTCGATGCATAGCCCGGGTTTGTGATCACAAACCCGCATTTGGCAAGCGTGGTGATTAAGCTATTACCCATCAATTGTAGCGATAACTTGATTTCAATGGTGGAGGCCTTTGCCCAGCAGTGGGACAGTTATAGGCTGTTCACTTTACTTTACTTTACTATATTAATTATGATATCGACAACTGCAAGGAAAAATATAGTAACAAATTTTTCGGTGATTTTGAGTTAGTCTGTGTGTTTCTGTAATTCAAAATCATATAATTTTGAGTTACAATGTGTTTCCTTACAGGTCGTTTATTTTGTAGTGTCAACCTTAGCTCGCCTTAAAATGTACGATGAGTTACCGGTGATCTTGAGAAACGCAAGGACTATTAACAATTTTAATTGTAAACATTTTGATATTTTGGTACAGTCAACAGCAAAAGTAGATAATGTTTACTAGATTTCAAAATTAAGTTTCGATAGTGTAAGTCAGTACTTTCTATATAACTACAGTCAAAGTCTGCAGGAACTAGTAGACACGCGAAGGTTTTTCGAAATGCGTTTAAAAAGTTTTTATTTTTATACTGATTTCATATTTTGAAACTTGACCAATCATCAGTTACCTTTGCTGTTGACTGTACGTAATGAGCGACAACTTAAAAATAAAAATAATATTTACTATCTGGCCCCTTATACAAGTAGCAAAACCCTAAATAGAATAGAAATGGAATAGAATAGGATAAGATTGACATAATCGAACGATACGTATAATTGACAATGACGAAAGGCTACCCACTTGCTCCGACAGGGTGTTATAACACCCCTAAAAGTATTATATAGATGTACCCTAACGTTATACTTTTAGAGTTTTATTTACAACAACACACAATCACTTGGTCGGACTAATTGGGTTAAACCTTTTATACGTACGTTACATTATGAATAAACGTATCGGATTGACTTAAACCTTAGTATATTCATCTATTCCATTACTATTCCACCAGCGTTATGCCACTTGCTTAGGGAGGCTGGTATCGGATATCTCTAAAATTAACTATAAATGCGTCGAGATACCAACACATTAAATTGTATAAGAATGCCGAGTTAGAAGCTGTTGTACTGGCACGGAATTGCGAGCACTGTTCGAGATAAAATTTAAAAAAATATAAATACTCATGAAAAGCCACTTCAAACATTTTGGTTGCGCAACAAATTTTTCGTGCGATTCATTACGGCAAACCATTCGCCGAGATTTATAAGTACTTCGGCGCCCGCTTCGAGGACTGTACAGATCCCCCCCGGGAGTCCTCTCGCCTGGCGACAATGCCGAATTAATGGTCCCACACCCCTTGTCTAATTCATTGTAAGGATAAAAAACCGGCTAATGTGAGGCTCGATTTGCATCCCAATCCACCATTTTCTTTTTCAGTAATAAGCTGGACCAAGTGCTATTTAATATTTGCGAACCAAGACAGACTAGTCTCAGCCTTAGACCCAGAGGTCCCGGGTTCGATTCCCAGCGAGGGCTAAAAGCTGTGTACTCAGTTTGGTTAGTGGAAGAGCTTGTTTGTCTGCCTGGCTAGCTACCACCGTCTTATCTAAATATGTTGCCATACCTGGTACCCACGGAAGACCAGCGTCGTGGTGCCAATCCGGTACCTCGATATTATGCTGAGTGGGAGCCGTTTCAGGGCCACTATTCACACATACACTTTTCTGTATTTTGCATCAACTTGTTGTTTCTTTGTGTGACAATGAATGTGTGGGTAAGGTTCCACTGGCAAGTAGCTATGGAACGCTTCCTTAGGTTATAAAATAAAGCCTAAGGGGTGGATCACTTATTGAGCTGTAGTTTAACTAATTATTTTTACTAGATGAAATATGATATATGAGTGGACTGTATTTTTTAAGAGGTTTGGTTCAGCTCGGATCCACAACTAAGGTAATTAAGCCTCGTTCAGTAAAAACCTGAGATTAATTAGAAAACACTAAAAAAACATCATGGGCAAGGCACTTGTACCAAGATTTAAGGGAAGGTTATATGGGAAAAAACACTCACTGTTGCTGCAGATGAGATCCAGTTCACCACTCTTCACAATTACCACAATCACAAGCAGGCCTGCTGTATTTAGTGTATCGATATATCCAATTATAAGAATAAAGTGTTTTTGGAAGAAGATTAGCTTGATTTACTTAGATTTTTAAAACACTGTCGCGTAGGCGAGGTCAGCCATTGCAATCTGTTGCACACGGAGCGACGAACCGAGACGTTATTTTGTCAGGAGAGGGTAGGAAGAACCTCATACAAGTGCGTAATATCAAAATATAATTAAAAATGACGGTATGCTAAGTAATTTATGAACGAGACTCAACTATGAATAAATGCTTTTATTATTATTATTATACTCTATATTTATTTTCTTTCTCAAACTAGATTTTTACAATATTTTAATATAAAAACAATAAAACATTATAAAAGCCTAATCCTAGAGTACCGCCAGCAGCGAGGCAGAGCCCAAGCTATCGGTGGTCAGGGCTGCAGAGTGAGGAACCTCCTGATAATACGTGCCGTGTCATGGAGTATTATTATTATTATCTCTTTATTTCTTTTTTTTCTTAGCCTAGGTTTGTTATAATATTAATATAAAAGTAAAATACAAAAGCACATACAAAACATAAAAAATATTATAAAAAACCTAGCCTAGGGTACCGCCGGCAACAGGGCAGGGCTCATGCTGCCGGTGGTTAGGGCTGCAGAGACAGGAACCTTCGGACTATTCGCGCCGTGTCCAAGAGTACCGCCTTCTGTATCTGACCCTTGATCCAACCATTGAGCGAGAGTTTCTTAAGGTGTTGGTCGAGACTCTTCGCTACCAGACCGTTCGCAGACACGACTATCGGCACAATGATTGTCGAGTCAATATCCCACATGGTGGTTACCTCGTGAGCCAAGTCAAGGTACTTGCTGACCTTGTCCTTCTCGGCCTTTACAAGGTTCTCGTCATGTGGGATGGTGACATCGACAAGCACTGCCCGGCGTTGCGATCGATCTATCAGCATGATATCAGGCCTATTAGCTAAAATAGTCCTGTCCGTGATGACAGCTCGATCCCATTAGAGCGTGGCACGGCCGTTTTCGAGAACCGGCGCAGGTGTGTACCTGTAGTACGGCACTTCAAAGTCCACAAGACCGTATGGAAGAGCAAGTTGCTGGTGAATAATCCTAGCTACCAGGTTATGTCTGTGCAAATACTCGCCGTTAGCAAGATGAGAACAACCGGAGATAATGTGCCTGAGTGATTCCCCGGGACGGCGGCATGCCCGACAAATGTCGACCGTACCATCCTTCAGGATATATCTCCGGTAGTTCTTCGTCATGATAACTTCATCCGCAATTGCACAGACAAAACCTTCGGTTTCCCTGAAAAGGTCCCCGAATCGTAGCCAGTTCACCGACGCGAGCATATCTACATCAGGGCCCGTGAGCATCTTGTAGAACCGCCCGTGTAGCTCCTTGCTCCTCCATACCGCCTTGCGGTCCTCTGTGGTCAATACCACTGGCCTGCGCCAGTTCTCATTTGCCAAGGAGAGCGGGGTTAAGCCCCTGTCCATTGCTACCACATCCCGATGCATCCCACAGTCGTTGTTGAGGAAATAGTCCCTAAGATTGCACACCTCGCGGTTGTGGAGGCTTTTGGCATTTAAAAAGCCGCGACCACCACACCTTCGCGGGATGTACAATCTCATAACAGACGAGCGTGGGTGTAGCATCCGGTGTGTGGTGAGCAATGCACGGACCTTGCGATCTAGGGCATCCAGCTCAGTCTGGGTCCACCTTAGTATGCCAAAGGAGTATATGAGTAGAGGCATTACCCAGGCGTTGAAAGCACGCACCTTATTACCCCCTGACAAAAGGCTGTTAAGCACTTTTGTCAAGCGGCAGCAGAAGCGCTCCTTCAACGTCTGTTTAATGCGCCTTTCCTCAAAACCCAAAGACTGTGACATACCAAGGTACTTGTAGGTTTCTGCTTCAGAGATCGACTTGAGGAACATTGTCTCAGAAAGCTGTAAATTTGGTGAATCTACAACTTTCCCCCGCTGCACATGCACGACCGCACATTTATCAACACCGAACTCCATTTTGATGGCACTACTGAAAACATTTTGAGTAGTGTCAACAAATGTTGCTTGTTCGGTGCGAATAGCTTGAGGTCGTCCATATACAGAAGATGAGAAATGACTTCACCCTCTCTCCGAAGCCGGCAACCTAACCCTGAATCCTTCAGCAATGTGCTGAGCGGATTCAGGGCTAGGCAGAACCATAAGGGGCTCAGACTGTCACCCTGGAATATACCTCGCTCGATCCTTATATAGTCCTGCGGCTCAGGGGGGTCATCTCTGCCGCCAGGTTGACGAAGGACTGTGGTCCACTGACGCATACATACGCCTAAGAAGGATCTTAGAGTTGCTTCAATTTTGTACAACTCCAAGATCCTCCTCAGCCATGAATGAGGCACCGAATCATAGGCCTTCTTGTAATCAACCCAAGCGGCCGAGAGGGACCCCCTGCCCCGACGGACCTTTTGGCAAACGGCCATGTCTATGAGGAGGAGCTCTTTAGTACCACGGGACCCAACCCTAGAACCATTTTGAGCAGGAGCCAAGATATTATTCGCAGCAATGTGCGCGTTAATTTTTGCTCTCAAAATGGATGTAAGGAGCTTGTAGATAGTGGGCAAGCACGTGATGGGTCTATAGTTCTTTGGTTCCGTGGTACTACCGGACTTATAGAGCAGGAAGGTTACACCAGTTGTTAAGGAAGGCGGCAGGAAACCATCCTCGAGGGCTTGTTGAAATTGCGCCGCCAATCGTTCGTATGAACACCGCAGCCACTTCCACCAAAAGTTGTGCAATCCGTCCGGTCCTGGACTTTTCCAGTTCGGCGCCCTACGGATGGCACAACTGATGTCGTCGGGGCTGATGGTGATGGCCCCCATTGGCTGGATGGATTCACATTCACGTTCGACGGCGTTCATCCAATCGCCCTCTGTATGCTCGACAGGCACCGACCAAATACTACGCCAAAAATTAACCATTGACGCAGTATCCGGCAGTTGCGCATCGAACACACGAAGATCAGTTCCCTCCCACTTTCTGTATACCTTCCTTTGGTCACTCTGGAAGTTGCGATTCTGCTGGTATCGGTCCACACGTTCCCTGTAGCGGCGAATACGGTTTGCCCATGCATAGACTTTCTGTTTCAGAAAGTCGATCCGCTCTGTGACACAAGCCATGTAATCGCATGGTCTAATACCAGTCCCAGCGAAGGCTTGGCTCACAAAGCGCATGACTCGGGGCCGATGATTGCCCCCCCTGAAGCAGATCAGTTTTGCAATGAGAGTCCTAAATGAGTTGATACGACGCTCGATCCGTACTTGCCAGGCAGGGACACCTCCGACAGTCCTAGGTGCACGGTCAGCGTCCGGAAACTTGACTCGAGCAACACGGCACGCCGTGATGGCCCCGCAATACACGATCGAGTGAGTATCATCTAAACCTACGCTGTCCCGTAAATACGGGGCAAGTAGGTCATTCAGGGCTCCCATTATCGCTAGATTACGTCTATTCATGGGCAAACGTGGTAATCGCGGCTTAGAGTTTTGTGTCGAGCGATACCGCGTAATCGCCTCTTCCAGAGCTCTCCATATTTGCTCTTTGGCTGTGGTACTCACACTCGCATAGTCCTCCTCATCGGGGCTAGGGTCAGCCCGCGGCGCCTCCGATACCAAGTTGGGTGTGGGCATCGTATCTGGCGACGTAGCGGGCGGGACCTGCGTCGAGGCGGAGGTCGCGCGAGCGGAGAGGGCCTCTAGGCGAAGCCGATCAAGTGTCGAGTCATCCAGCCGCCTCAGCCGTTGGATGGCACGCACTTGATTATTATTATACCATCAATGTTTGTAGCATTGTTGTTGTCCGGCAGCTGGAGATGAGATAGTGAGTGCCATCTTCGGTCTTAATGTCACTTACCGTGAGGTGTGATAAAGGCCGAGTACTTTTATCGTCTTCAATTGTATATCTTAGCTTTTAATTGTTTAGACTTCTTCCTTAGACGATGGCTTACTTCTTATGGCGCCCAAGATATTGCAATGCTCTACCTTACCTTCTAAATTATTGCTTACCACGTTTGTTTTCTACAGTTTATAGAAAATCGAAATATTTATAGATAAATATAAAACTTTGACAGAACTTGCAAATGATTTGAAAGGCTAGGAAAAAAAAAATCACATTAATATTATAAATGCGAAAGTTTGTGCGTATGTCTGTATATTTGTTCCTTCTTCACGCTGCAACGGATGGATAGATTTGGATGATATTCGGTATACATATAGTTTATAACCTGGATTTACACATAGGATAGTTTTTATCCTGATATTCGATTTGTTTGTTTTGTTGTCATGGACACCAAAGAGAATTTAATCACTTGATGGAAACTGTCAAAGTGGTACGAAGTCCGCAGGACCACTATAATAAATAAACCGTATCAAGTTGCTTATCGCTAGACAGCGAATAGCATTAACCAGGGGCCCGACCGCCTAACCGATCGCTTTGACTTCGTGTGTGGTTTAAATCAAATCAAATCAAATCAAATCAAAAATCTTTATTTGCGTCATGTGAGTACAATAACAAGATGTATAAATGGTAAAGGTCCTTTCACATTTTACCCTCATTGGATGTGCAAATATACATAATTCAAAAATAATTAATTAAAATAGAAAATTTCATAAAGTTGAATGTCAAAAGTATCAAATTAAAATAGTAATAAAATCAAAAAAATAATTAAATAATGTTAATAATAATTAAAAAAAATCATAACAATAGAAAATAAAAATTAGTACATAATGTTACCTATTAAAACAGATTAAAAACAGTTATCATTAAAGAAATCCTGCGTGGAGTAATAACATTTATCGACTAATAATTCGGTGACTTTTTTCTTGAAATGCAGTTTGTCAAGCTGCTTAATACTGTCTGGCATTTTATTATAAACTAAAGGCGCTAAATGTAGTACGCTTTTCTGAAACAGAGCTGTTTTGCCTGAAGGTACAACTAAATTGTTCTTATATTGAGCTCGTGTGGGGTTTCTGCGTGAGTCTGACGAATTCCTGTAGAGAGATTTATTATCTTTAACAAATAAAGCCATCTCCAAATATAAATACAGGGAAGTGTCAAAAGTTTTAAGGATTTAAAGAGCGGTATACAGCTTTCTCTAAGTCCGAGGCCACCTATTGCCCTAACACATCGTTTTTGCGCTCTAAATATTTGCTCACGATTACTACAATTACCCCAAAAAATTACTTCATATCTTAATACCGATCCTACCAATCCATGATATGCTGACAAAACTGCTTCTCTATTTACTTTTTTGGATAGAGTATGCAAAGCATATGCTGATTTATTAAGTTTTTTGCATAACTCTTCTGACTGTTTTTGCCATGTCAGTTTACTGTCTATGAAAATACCTAGGAACTTTGTAACTTCTGTCTGTTCTAAACTTTCATTACGGTAAACTATATTAATATTATGTGAGTTTCTCGGTCTTTGGGCGAAATGCATAATTTTTGTTTTACTTAAATTAATCATTTAATTATTATCATTTAGCCAATTTATTATGTCCTCTAAAGTTTCATTAATGTCCTGTATATAATTTTTTGTCGTACTATGTTTTATAATAGTGGTACTGTCATCAGCAAATAAAATCATTTGATTATGTACTTCTTTTGGCATGTCATTAATGTAAATTAAAAATAAAAGTGGCCCTAGCACACTACCTTGTGGTACTCCAAACTTTACATATCTAGCGTTTGACACATATTTTTTTTCTATTCGTTTTTTTGGACAGATCCTACATATTTCCGTAACTTGTTTGCGGTTTGTAAGATATGATTCTAAAAGTTTAAGTACATTACCTCTGGTACCATAAGCGCTCAACTTGTCTAGCAGATATGTATGGTTTACACAATCAAATGCTTTGGTCATATCAGTGTATATGGCACAAATAGGATTATTTTTATCCATATCACCTATAATATTTTCAATTAGTTCATATATGGCCATATTAATAGTTATATTTTGACGAAACCCTTTTTGTTCATGGCATAAAATATTAAATGCTTCTAGATATTTGTAAAGTTGCGAATATATGACTTTTTCAAAAATTTTTGAAAATACTGGTACCAGCGCTATGGGACGATAATTTTTCATATTTTCATTGTCATCTTTTTTATGCAAAGGTTTTATGACAGATGTTTTTAATAAGCTTGGGTAAATTCCTTCTGATATGCATAAGTTATTTATGTAAACTAAATGTGGGCAAATGATTTCTGTTACATGTTTCACTAGTTTTGTTGATATGTTATCGTACCCTTCACTTGCTGTATTTTTAAGTGATTTTATTATTTTCATTAGTTGGTCTGAGGACACTGGGTACATAAACATTGAGTTAGGATTATTAATTATTTTATTTTTATGAGTCGCATTTAATTTTTGTATCTGATCTATAAAAAAATCATTAAAACAATTTGCTATTTGTAAAGGGTCGGTAATCAGTAAACCATCTTTTTTTTATTTTATAGATTGGTTCTTTCGGATATAAAATCTTACTTTGATTTATTATTTCCCAGGTAGCTTTCATTTTGTTATCTGCGGTTTTAATTGTATAGTTGTTTTGTGCTTTTTGTGTTAACCGCATAATTTTCTTAAGTCTGCTTGAGTAATTTTTAAATATTGTTTTATTACTTATAGACGGTGAACGCCTATAACACCATAGCAATTTTCTCCTTTTTTTACAACATACTTTTATGCCTTTAGATAGCCATTTACATTTTCTATTTAATCTAATTTTAATAATTTTATATGGGAACGAAAGGTTATATAACAATTTAAAGTTTTCAAAAAAATAACCATATGCTATATTTGGGTTATTTGTTTTATATATTTCAGAGAAATTAAAGCTTGATAAGTGTAATTTAAATTTATTCATGTTTTCTATTGAATAGTCTCGCCGCTTAAGATGCCAAGAGTTGATTATGCAAGATTTTTTAACTGGTAATCTTAGCAGTTGAGCAGTGTGATCTGATAGACCAAAATCAAGTACCTCGCATACGCATCCGCGTTTAAAATTATGAGCAAAGTTATCCAGGCAGGAGTTACTTGTTAACCTTGTAGGTTGCTTTAGTTCTAGAGTAAGATTATAGCTTAACAAAAAATTTTCGGATTCCTGTGCATTATTGTTGCATTTCAAGATGTCGATATTAAAGTCTCCACACAAGATTATCTTTTTATTTGTATTTGTACATACATGACGTAACAAGGCATTCATTTTTTCATAGAATATGTCAAGATTAGTTTGCTTAGGAATTCTATAAATACAGATTACAATTAAATTATGCGTTAACAGTTCTACTCCACAACATTCTATAATACCAGTTATCGATAAGTTAGATATTTTAGGTAGTTCTTTCCACTGATGCCCGTTCTTTATTAATATACACGATCCTCCGCGTTTCTGGTTCTTTCGCGAGTAGTAAGCGGCAAGAGTATAATTTGGTATGTAAAGTAGATCTTCGTGACCCGATATCATGAAGTGCTCCGTAAGACAGATAACTTCCACAAGTTTTCCTTCTGTTTTCAATTCTTCAAGATGGACAATTACTGAGTTAATTTTGTTTATTAATCCAGCTATATTTTGGTGTAATATGTAAAGGTGATCATACGAGAAAAAAATCTGTAGAACTTTCACTATCAGTTGGTTGTGGCGGGTTTTCTCTGTTTTGATACATTTCAATGATCCGTTGTAAATAAGAAAATATATGTTTTATTCCAAAATTATTAATTATTCCTGTAGGTCTTGAGAACATGCCATAATCATATGTTAATATGCGATTTGAGTCTAAAATGTAAGTGTACTCATGATTTTTATTGTCCATACACAGTAAGTTGTTAAATATTTCAACCCTGTGATTATACAAAGTTGCATTGCGATGTATGTAAGTAGGTAGACATATTATTACGTTCGTATTTGTCAATGGTAGTAGTGTCTTTCTCAGGTTTGCAATAATTTCCAAATTATTAGATGTTTTCTTGAAATCGTTTTCACCAATCAAAACCAAGCAAAATACGTTGTAAGTGAAATTCCCAACTTTTTTATCAATGTCCTGTAAAAGTGTAATTGTGTCACAGTCTGTTTTTCTGTAATTACATATTTGAAATGATTCACCAAACGTGCTCTCGGCTAAGGATAATATTTTTTTATTTCTGTTACTGCTTAAAATACAAAGTTTTGGTTTTAACGTTTCCTTTTTTTCCTGAAAGTATGTGATCTTTCAGTACAGGTAGATGTTTTGGTGGGCAATTGACAGTTTCCTCTTTATCTTTTAAACATATTTCCGCACAGCTTAACGGAGACATAATAATTGAAGGTTTTTGGGGCGTCGAAGTTTTTATCCTTTTTTTTATTGGTGTACATATGCTTTCACTTAGCGTCTTTGTTACTTTATTGATTAATTTTTGTTTAAGCGTCATTTCTTCTATTGTTCGCTTTAACTCTGTATTTTCGAGTGATAAAGTATCTACTTCTTGATGTGCAATTTTTAATTCTAATGACAATTTCTCTATTTGTAGCTGCAATTCGTTAACATATTCATTTTTGCTGTGTCCACTTAGATTTGGGAGACTATAAGCCGTGCCGTCCATCGTGTTGTTGGAAGTTATATTATCCGTTTCCATTTCCATTGTTGTTTCTGACTGTGACTTTGCTCTCTGGCGGCGAAACGTTATATTCTCGAAGAAATTCATTGTTGAATAGTTTAGTAATAAAAAACCTTGTGAATCTCAATAAACAAAATTTTTAAAGAAAAATTTTTAAATATTAAAAAGTTTTGACTATAAAAACGTAAACTCTAATCTGGGGTTTGAACTCCGGGTTTCTCAGTTACAACCAGAGGCGCACACCGTTGCACCAATGTTGTATTTACCGACGTGACGAAAATTTGCATTAGCATTCACAGTGTCGTTTGTAAGAAGAGATTAGCTAATGAGCTTTGACAAAAAGTTTGAACACCGACAATAACACCATTTAATCACAGAATACCGTCTTTTTAAAATATATCTGTTTGTTTTTGTAATTAAACTTAGAAAATTGACACTTTCTGTAAAGTTTGCTGGTTAATGTTCAACACTAATCGGTTATATTGTTATTTCACTCTCTTATTTTAAGTATCTACGGTATTTATACTAAGATACACTCAGTTTTCTTCACTGTCCACTTTTATCAACTTAGTCTTAACCAATGTCGTAGAAAACGTTCGCTGTAGTCAATTAAGATATTTACTTTATACTTTGATGATAAACACTGACTTTAATTAACTATTACTATTTTTTTATTAAAATTCTCACGGAGCTTATTCTTGCTTCTTAGCGCCCTTTATGACGTCATCTTGTCGGTTCGTGCCGCCTATGAAAGCAATATCGAAAGCGATAGCCTTTAGCTTTTGATATTGCTTTCAAAGGCGGTGCGAGGTGGCAAGATGACGTCATAAACTATACGCGTAGTCAAAGCAATCGGTTAGGTGGGCGGGGTGGTGGGGGCAGCTCATTTTATGTATCACTGCTGTCGTGTGTTCTGTGCTGCTGTCGCACGAGCCTTCCCTATGGATGAATAGAGAGATGGATTTGGCCCGTTCTCTTTATCTTTATAAACCACCACGCGGACCCAGTATGGATTGGTAATGCAGCCAGGCCGTTAAAAATAAATAATTAAAAATATATTTATTGTCTTGTTTCTTCCAGATAGAAATAATAAATGTATACAGTAGCGTCGCGTCGGTCAGTCAGACACCCTCCTTTGGATTAGGAATAAACCTGATAGGAACGATGGGAAGCCATCGTAAAAAAAAAAATAAAAAAAAAAAAAATACTTTTATTTCAGACCAAATGGTCCATATTCACAATAAAATTAAAAATTATAAATTACATTATATTATTAAAATTACATTATAATTCCATTACATAAATAAAATAAAATAAAGTAGAGTATGTTAGTAACAAACAGACTTACAACTATGTTAGTAACTAAAATTACAAACACAACGCAAAAAAAACAACCCGAAGACTCACTGGCTCACATGTAAAACATGCAATTCAGTGAACCTCCGGAAGACAGCTGCATCCATCCTGTCAGCTATCATCTTCAGGATCGTGTTGCTGCTTCCTCTAACCTTGTCCACTAATGACGATGACTTCCTGCGCATGATGGCAAAAAAATCATCGACATGTGCATCCGCGAACATACCCGACGCACTACAAAAACGAGGAAGCCGCAACAAGGCCCTGAAGGTATTATTATACTGGACTCGTAGGGCACTATACGATTTCAGGGTAAAGCTAGTCCATAAACCACAGGTGTAGAAACTCTGACAGTATGCTTTGAAAAGTGTTATCTTTACTGACGCCGTACACCTCATGAATCTACGAGCCAACATATTACCCCTTATCGACAATGCCCTGCGCTCCCTTTCAATGTCATCCACATCTTTTAAATTTTCAGTAACAATATGACCAAGGTACCTAAATTGAGCAACACGCCTCAGAGGTACATCGTTTAGAAAGATTGGTGGTATATAGGCAGGCTCCTTAATATTACCTTTAAATAATAGAAACTCACTCTTCTTTTCGTTGTACCTCAAGCCATGTCGCTCAGCATAGTCCTTACAGTGGTCCAATAGTTTTCTCAAACCGTTGATCGAAGGGCTCAGCAGCACCATGTCGTCTGCATAACTAATATTATTAACACTTATATTATCAATGCGACATCCTACATTCATGCTACTCAGCTCTTCAATCAATTTATTTACATATAGGTTAAATAATCTGGGTGAAGTCAGTCCACCCTGTCTCACCCCACAGCTTAGAACATATTCATCAGATTGGGAGAACTCCCATTTTACCACATTCTGCTGCTTACTATACCAATGTGAAAAAATTCCAATTACTTCAGGAGATATGCCTACCTCCTTTAGTTTTGACCAGAGAACATTGTATGACACCCGATCAAAAGCCTTCGACAGGTCTAAGAAACACGCATACACCGGTGTTTCTCTCTTGGTATAGTAATCAACAGTATATTTAAGTGATAAAATGGCACTCTCGGTTGACAGGCCCTCCCTGAAACCAAACTGTGAGTCATGCAATGGTATCCGGCTACTTAGGTGAACATCCAGTATTCTATCCAGGACTTTTGCAATGACTGTTGCGAGTGAGATTGGTCTGTAGTTGGATCTATCAGCCAAGTCACCGGATCGGCTCTTTAGCAGAGGGACAACTATAGTTCTCATCAGATCTGCTGGCAGATACGAGTGTCTTATACAAAAAGTAAACAGCATAGCTAGCACTCGGTTTATGTGTGGCCCCGCATGTTTCAAGTGCTCAATACTGAGACCATCATGGCCTGGAGACTTGCCTCTTTTCATATTATTGATGGCCAGCCTCACATCCTTAGCATTAATACTGATAGGCTGCTCCACATGATGGATCTCAGCACTGCGCACTTCAGACAAAGGTAAGCCTGACTCAACTTTAAAATGATCTTTAAATAGATTCGCAATGCTTTTTGGATCACTTATACCTTCCACGTTTACAGGCAACTCAACACTGCCTGCCAACTTTTTAGTGCTTTTCCAAAATTTATCAAAATGTTTATTTTTGTGCTGTGATGCAAGAACATCCATTTTAATTTGTTCTTGATTTTGTAGACAATACTTAAGCTTTGTTTTAAACATCTTACGACTAGAAATCATATTATCATACACAACTCCATTACTAGGTTTTCTACAGAGAACATACATTTGATAATCTAAGCGCGCTTTTTGATGCGCTTCTGATACATGTTTATTCCATCCCAGCACACATTTAAATTTACCAACTTTCCCAGCATTATGAGCACAGCTAGCTACTGAAGCCTGTCTTAGAATAGAAACAATTTTACCATAGATTTTATCTATAGTATTTCTGTCTAATATTGTTACACATATTATCAGCACAACTATGAAATTCACTAGGAAAATCCAAAGATTTTAATTCTTTATGACAAAGTTCAAAATATTTACTTATTTCATGTTCATTTCTAAGCCCCCATCTGACACTATTTGAGTGCTCATACATTAAAGTAGGCTTGGATTTCATTACAAAAAAATTACATTCAAGTTTCAGTGGGTAGTGATCCGACCAATAGACATCATAGAGTATACTTACATCTGTAACAGTATCCCATGCAGCCTGACTAGTTAGACAATGATCAAGCCACCTTTTACTACTGGTAGCAGGACAGGCAAATTTGTGAGTATCTGCTACATCCGCAAGCTTCACTCTGTCGGCACACACCCACTGTTGTTCAGAACAAAAACACATAAGCTCTTTATCAAAAAGCGTTGAGGGATGAGCATTGAAATCACCCAGTATATATACATAGTCCACATTGCACTCTTCTGTTATTGCTATAATATCCGCCAAACATTCCGTAAAAGCCGGCAGGTTCACAGGTTTATTTACTGGTATATAAACACATATAAACAATGCATCGCACTGATCAATGGTTTTGACTTTTATAGCAATAATACGCTCACTTTTACATTTAATTAGAGAAACGCACTGGAAAACACTTTTGCGCCACAGTAAGGCAACACCGCCATATAGACGACCTCTTATTATTCCTTCACCAGGATCCATCCCCGACTTCCCGGTGTAATTGAAGTCCTGGTCGATTTCATTAAGGAAAGGTATGTCCTAAGGTAACAGCCAGTGTTCCTGTAACGCCACAATATCCGCGTCCCTGCACAGTCTTCTCACGCACTCAATACTGCGTCTTATGTTCTTACAGTTGTAGCTTATTATCTTACAAGACTTGTCGTTATTCGCCATACAATCGTTAGGTAGCAATAGTTTATAATTTAATTTAATTTATAATAAATATTTAATAGTTTATTTAATTACTTTATATTATTATTATTTTTTTTTAATTTTATTTATTTATATTTCTTTATTTATTTATTTATCACTCTTGGCGCCGCCGGCTGCATCATGCACCGACAGCTTATTTTTAAGATGCACGTATTTTCTAAATTGCACTCCATCCGGCCAGAAATTATCATTGAGGAACATCTGTAATTTGTGTTTTGGATCAAAAACTTTAAAAGCGTTGTAGGGCCTCTCTTGAAACATGTTGATTTTCTCCAACATTACAGTTATCTGCGCTTTCGACATAATATATTCACAAATATGTTGTGCCGATACCTCCTTATTTACGTTCGATATAAACAGAGGTATTGTGATGTCAGCTGCTTTAAACTGAGAGTGCATGTCTGACACAGCTGTCCCAGTTTTTCCCATAAAACGATTTCGCAAGCGTTTCCTCTGCATTATTTTCCACTCTTCACTAAAATTATCCTTGTTCCATTCTTTTCCTTCCTTCAACACTTCGGCCATTGTTTTGTTTTTTGGCACTTTGTCTTGTCTCTGGTTTAAAGTAAAACCACTGTCAGACGTACATTGCTGCTCTAAATTAGACATACATTGCCGACTCGAAACAGGCGCTGTAGTCTGAAACACCACTGCTGACTCTGTGTGGCATGTTGTTGGCAGCACTGGCGCGGGCGCGACATCCGGCCGACACAATTTGCACTCGTTCTTTCTTCGTACGTGCGAGCAGGATAGCTGCGCCGGTGATGACGGTTGCGAACTGCATTCAAGAAATCCACTCTTGCCGGTATTTGAAACGTTGGATATGAGAATACCTTCCACTTCATTATTGTTAACAGTATGAGATAATCCAATGGGCCCACTATCAAATGAAAAACCACCTCCTCTCTTGCACGTATTTACGTTTGATAAGTGCTGGAAACCTGTCGTACTAGCTGCTTTTATGTTTTCTAGCTCTGTTTGCAATGCCTGAAACTGAGTCACAGTTACGTACTGGTCTTTAATGTTATTTATTTCATTGCGAATATTTATAACATCTTTTAGCAACGTTACTGTGTCTATGTGATCAATCGAGGCAGGCGGAAGCTTCTGCAAATCTCGAGCAACAAAAATCGGCATCAGCTCAGGATCCACTTCTTTGAAAAAACACACTATGTCATCCAAATTCCTTTTACTTTTCCTTGCTTCCTTCTAGATATTAGATTTCGATCCACTTTCACTGATTCAAAAAGTAACAGTTTGGCTTCTTCAATTTCTTTTTCCGAATATGTAGCTTCACACATTTTTTTTAGGCTCACATTGTCCATAACGTTATGTTTAAATTGAATATAAGACAATAACTCACAAATAACAATATTACAACTATTACATTTCACTGTCTGACAGGTAGACATTTTTGCAACTCGAAAAAACACACCCGTACGCACGCGCCGTCCGAGCGGAACTGATCGTAACCAATCAACGGGTATTTATAACTAGCTTTAACTAGCTTAGTTGTTGGGCTTTACGTGCCTTCCATAGCTCGGAGGAGCTAGAGATGATCAATTTTCAGTCACCCATCCGATGACTATCCTTTGCGAAAGTTGCGAATAGCATTATTGACAAAAATAAATAATCTACGAAAAACACTAACAAAAGCCGAGAGTTTATTAGAGACACCAATCGTTATCATATCAAGTTAACGCCGCCGCTGACTTCTGCACCATTAGCTACGTGAAAAGTTTAATAATTTTCCAACATACCCTTTGACGAAGTTATAACGCTGTTGGACAACTTCAAACCAGTCTCACACTTGACCGATCTACACCGAGAGCAATCTAAACAAGTTGCAAACAATCCGAACCACAGTGTGTGTGCAGACGGCACGATAACTTCCGTGTACGCTAACATTTTGTATGTATGTATACTGTTAAACACTGTAAGTGTTACTGTATACATACATATAAACAAAGAATAAGGTCCGAATAGTTATTCCGTGTTTTGTGTCTCTTTTACTCTAATTTGAAATGACGTTTACATGTCAGGAACAAAATACGGAATAACTATTCGGACCTTATTCTTTGTTTATATGTAAGGCACTTAATCTAATATACTTGAGGTTAAAAAAGCATCATATTTATTGTATGATACATCAGGCCTGACCCAAGACGCGAGGAGGGAGGGATCCCAATCGGTTGCCGTCCCAGTTAAATACTAATTCCTAATTTATTACCGCATTACATTATAATAATTTAACTCTATAATAATAAACATAATATAATTTCACGAATAAGGTAAATTAACGTGAATGATGAAATTTATTTAGTTGAATATAATTTTAATAAGCTAACTTAAAGGAAGTTGAAGTAAAAAGTAAGTAAGCATTTCTGGTAATGTGAATGGTATTCTAACCTAATGAGCTTAGTTAACCTAGTGTTAAGAATAATGGAGTGCCTCGCTAGCCGTTCTCACCTTGCCAACCTGCAGGGTGCTTCTTCACACCTTCGATTCGAGGACCCCGTGTTGTAAAAAAGGCGATATACATACACCGAGCACTCGTACAAACCTTCTGATGACAGTATCACCTTTAAACTACTCCAACTTTTTAAAACGTTCCTCAAAATCATTTGATCTTTGCGCCATCGACCTTCTTACAAGAATACTTACTGCGCTGGCTCAGGGACCCGAAGTGGATCTTGGCCTCCGACACGAGATTTCGCCACTCTTCTCTGTCCTCAGCCACTTCTCGCCAGTCCGGCCGTTGGAGGTGGCTAAGATCCTTCTCTTCTTCCTTCTTCTTCTTACAAGAATGCTAAAACAAATTACAATAAAAAAAAGTCTAAAAAAAATTTGATGTCAAAATAAGTTTGTGTACTGTTTGCGTTTTACTACGCCCACGTTGCGATCCATCAATTTCACTCTAATATCAAACTTTGACGCACTCCCCACCCCCGTTTCTTCGGAATGAGTTCTGTAATATGATTTTTCGTCCTTGCTTATAGCCTTTTGGTGTATTCAGGTAGGGAATTTTTGACTGATCACTCCCATTTTGTGCTTAACTTTTGTAAAGTGGAGAAATTTCGGTTGGAAAAAGTTTTTACTACCCACTCTAAAGGTAGCCATAGATTTTGCTCCGGTAAATACGTAACGTTTGAATCGGTAGTCGAACGGTGGCTATTCTCGCTCCGAACACGAGAAATCGCGTGATTCATTTCCCACAGCCACATAAAACTACCATCGTGAACTCTCAATTAAAGTGTGTGTTAATTCTTAATGTGTTAGCGCCTTGTAATTAAAACAAGCAAAATTATGTGAATGAATGAATGAAAAAAAATGCGTTCAATTTTATTTCATAATTAGTCATAATTATTTATTGCATCATGTTGGTATGGTACAGATCTTACAATATTATAAATAGTCCCTTAACATGACTCTGTAAAGGTAACAATTTGGGGTTTTTTTAAATATATTTTTATACAATAAAAGTATTAATTCTAGGGTATTACTAAGTTAACAAAGGCAAAAATAACAAAATCAATAAATAGCAAAATAAACAACAATAGATATGAATAATAATAATTACTTAACCAAAAAATTACTTTAAAGAATAAAAACATTGCTCTATCAAATACTTCTTTATTTTTTTTATTAAACTCTGTTTCTTTTAGTAAAACCAAAAGTACCCATCATGGTGCCTGGTATAAGTTTTATTTGCCATTTGATGACGTTAACGAAAACGAAATTCTGTATGGCATTGAATAAGCGCCTCCTTGTAGAAAAAGAGGCTAGCTAAAATTTTGTCTCACGTAATTCTTACATTTTCGTTAACGCGATCAAAATGGCGATTGAAACTCGTACTAGGTACCCAGTTCTCTAGTAGTCGAGAATTTGAGGCGTAGTGCGCTTGCACCGCATTTATAAATAAAATAAATAAATAAATAAACTTTCCTACACTCACACCAATTATCTAGCCCAAGAGAAGCTTCGTTATGAAACTCGTTAAATGGTTACTAGACAACGGATAAACATACTTAAAATACTTAAATACATACTTATTATACATAGAAAACACCCAGACCCGAGACAATTTAGAAAAACAATAATTTCTAAAATTGACCCGACCGGGAATCGAACCCGGGACCTCAGAGATGGCGACACCATGAAAACCGGTGTACAGACCACTCGACCAAGGAGGTCGTCAAAATTTATTGGCCTTATCATCAGTTACCATCATGTGACAAGGAAAACAACGAAAGTTCTATATACCTATTATCTATCATCAACATATACTAGTCCACTGCTGGACATAGGCTTCTCCTAGATCAAGCCACTGAGCTCGATCCGACTACTCTCATAATTAGTATTTAACATACAAAAAATTTAGTTCACAAAAAAAAAAAATGCGACGGCAATAGATTTACTTTTATTAATATCGTTATTATCAAATGTGGTGTAGTTAAGATGGTAATAGTAAAGAATCGTCTTTATTGTGTAATAATAAAATATATTGTAAAGATTTGATATTGTGTTGCCATATTTCAGGAGATAACACAAATATTATATCCCCTAAATACGTTATTAAACCAAATGTATTACCTAATTATAAAAATTAATTTCACAGCCTTCAGCGCTGTCCACGTGAATAGATTTCAATTGAATTGGAACTTGAATTGTTACATTTAGATTCTTGTTACACTCGCCTGGATTCACCTTTTGAATTTGGCAAATCTTCAAATTGAGACTGTTTAATCTTAACTATCTTACTGATTCGTATATATATTAAAATAGAGTCTCTAATTAATTTAGCTTAGGCTTAGAGAGATAATGATTGGTGTTAAACATTTGACAATCTAAAAAGGGCGTTCGCCTTTTGTTTTACTGTCAATGTCAAAATTGGTTTCTTTTTAATACAATATTTGAATGTGGAGTTCTATGAACGTTTTGACAGTGGAAATTTGAATGGTTTCGTCTGTAATAGGCGGACTATTAATCAAAATTGTGTTACGCCTGAATTTCTTGTAATATTGTATTCATATTTGGGCAAACAATAGGTCGTCTGTTTATTAATCAAATTTATTTTTTCACACTCATTTCTTGTCATGCTGTCTGATTTTGAGGTTGAATTTGAGTTTTAGTGCCTTTTGAAGAGGTTTTTTAAATTGGTTCGTGTTTCTACGTATATGTTCACTTCGTTACGGATTGCCTTTACAGTACGGTGTGAAAACCACGTGACTCTATCCCTGAAGTCCCGGATTTGAATCCCAGGGGTGTATGTACATATTGTGCTTGGTTCAGTTAGCTGTAGAGGTAGTTTTGATTTTGTCTGTCTTCTGGTTGCTAATACACTTTTACTTAAGTCCATAACGTAGCAACCAACTGACTGTGCTCTGACTTGATATAGCTATAGTGTTTTGATGACTGAGGTTTCCGTTTAAAGCCTGCTGTCATCACTTGCTATCAGTTGAGATGAAATCCAAACGTTTTCGAATAGTCAGCAACTAATTTATATATCTCCACTGCTGAAGCAAGAGCCTTCCCTATGGATGGGAACACCACGAAGAGTACGGGCCAAACACCACCACCACGCGGGCCCAGTGCGGATTGGGGTTTTCAACGACTGCTAATGCAGCCAAAACCATACGTCAGTACTTACGTGGCTTTTGAAACATGGAGTATTAGGTACCAATACAACAAACAACAACAACCCGCTATACACTACTTTAAAAAGTTTATACTGACACCCCCTACCAACCTTCCGGTTACAAAGTAGGTGTCAGAATAACCTTGCGCAAGCACAAGGGACCATCTACGTCAGGTCATAACGCCAGATCAGAACACGCCGGTACGCATCCTTCATCCAGTACTTTTAAGACTAGTGTCTCAAGCTAGTCGCCCCGTGGACACGTATAGTCCACTACCTAATATCCAGATAGGTCACCGGAGCTGTAAGCTCGCTCACTTCTCGTTGCACTAAGAGCACAACTCGCAGTGCACCACTGCTTGGGCCGTCAGCTCTAAAGTCGACTACCAAATGTCCTCTTTGGTGGCGGAGTTGTAAGCACACTCACTTCTCGGTACCCATCCAGGCACCTGATCAATTCCAAATTCCTACGCGGCTGATTAAACCGGAGGCCTTTGCATCTAGCGGGCACCTCTACTAGTTCTCCAGACTAGTACCGGAGATGTTGGAGTAACTACTCAGTGAGAACCACCGAGCACCACACCAACTAAGGGTAACTCACGTACCCCGCAGATCTTTTCGCTTCAGGCCCCCACCGGACCGCTATTAGGTACCAATAGTGGAATCTAAATAAGTTTTACTTAAGCGTGCCCTTGCGAACTGTATTTCACACGGACAAAACAGGAAACCTTTGCGTTTTTCGAGCCTTCTTACTATCTTGTCACTTAACATCTCTTTGGTCGTTTAGTAATAAAGAAAATAAAAAAGAAATACACTTACCACTATTAAAATATTGCTTAGAATCGTGATCACTCTTTCTTCTGTACTGGCTGTATAAAAGTATGTTCGTTTTTCTAAAAACTTTGTAGGTATACCTACGTAGTCCACCGAGTTTTTAATTAATCGTTACTAAATTAATTAGGATTACGTATTTACTCAAGCCAACTCATTCAACATTCTAACATGACATAAAGTTGCGATAAACCTCGGTTTTACGACGGTAACGTAGTTTTGATAACTGCTTGAATAATTTATGTTGTAAATTAGGAGATATATCATTGTTACTAACTAAATTTGTGTAAAGTTACTTGTTCATAACATTTTGATTTGCATATGGAATGTAAAATGAGGATGAATTAGGGGGAAGAGTGGGGGAAAAACATTTGACGGTTTCCTTATAAACACTAAGGTTTTCGATCGTTATATTATAATTAGTTATTTTTTGTTAAATACACATAATAACTAATTTAAAAAATACCTAAACTATTATAAGGATACAACGCCTCGGTGACGGAGTGGTATCAATGCAAAGTCTGAAACGCTCCAGAAGTCCTTAGTTCAATTCCCAGGATGGCCAAAGAGTTCTGCAAATTTTTCTATGAATAAAATGGAATTTTGATAACAAATACAAATAAATACAAATACTAATCTCTTTATTGTGAAACGAACCCTCATTAAATAGGTGTGGTGAAATTATAGCTAGAAAAACGGTTTTGGCTCTGCTGTAGGACAAAACATGAACTTAATACTTCTACTACCATAACATCATCTGTTTCTCTTTCTTTCGTACAATATATTATGCCTGATTTTAGCGAACAGTTACGTGAGCATCAAAGTTACACGTCTATTTATTAATTGAGGCACAGTAATATCATGGCTATGATCCCAATAAACTGTGATCAGCAAAGCAACGAACGTGAGCTAATAAGCTGTCTATTACAACATTACAAATCTGCTACTTACTGCCTTGACAAGATAATGTGACGCATACGAGTAGGTGTCAATAACTGCAATTAAGTCAATTATAATCGTGCTTGATTAATTCTGGCACAGTTCTCATATTAAGCAGAGTGAGAGCCTTGATACCTTTCGGTATATACCTACCAAGAAATTTTCATATGAAACAAGTTTTACATACCTACTTGCGTTTATTTTACGCATTAATTTATGATTTCACAGGAAGACTCTCTGTTACCACTGTCCCTGTAAACAGCAGGATAAAATGTGTAAAATAAAAGCGAATAAATCAAAGTTGTTTGCAATGTATATCCAGTGTTCGTGTGATCTTTAGGAAACAAAATGCAACCTTTAATCGTTTTGTAACCAGTAGACCAAAGTTAATAAAATTTTAAAGACTTAAAAAAATACAAGAGTTTGTAAGTTCTACTTGTACTCAAACACACAAGCACAACATTTTAAACCATAACCACATACGACGAACTATATAACAATGATGGGTATCATTGTACCTACTCTATTTTCAGTGAAAGTCAAATCTGAGTTGACTAACGTTCTCTCTTTGAATAACCCCTAACAACAAACAAAGGTAGTTCCTCAAAAAGTCTTTTCTGGACTTTCGAAGCCCAGTCTTTTAGTATTCCTTGGGGATATACAAAGTCGTCTAGTTACTAATGCATAAATGTCTCGATTACATTGTCCATTAATATCAGCCAATACGTGACAGCCATCGATGCAGATATGCTGCACCATTCAATTACAGACATTCTATTACCCCAATGCGGTAATATTAGTCTCGATAACATTGTGCCTTTAATGAGATTATAACTTATGATCAGTGGTCGGAGTAGGTATATTGATTTTAGATACTTGCGTCATGATATCATAACATGGACATGCATTTCTTCCGGAATGTACCGGAGTTTCCAAAAATTTGGTAAATAGAGTAATAAAATAAAAAACCATATGTAAGCAAACAAAATTGTTTATTGTTAATACAAATAATCATTATTACAGTTTTATTAAAAATAATTATTTTTAATCCTCATCGGTTACAAGTTCTACATTTTGATTTTCTGTCCATTCTGATCCATTTGTAAGTGGAAAATGATCGTTCAACATCTGTAGATGTCAATGGAGCGAATTTGAAATAAAGTTTCTGATTATTTGCTACGCTTTTTTCAATACTCTCGCTGTATTCTCTAATTGTATCTAAATCTGGATTTCGTTCCATAACTGATTCTATTTTATTTTTTATATTCTCATTATTGCACTCGTTAAGCGTAGCCCTTACTTGATCAAATACTAAAAGTGAATCAGCTAGAGATAAATTTTGTTTTTGTAACTCTTTTAGGGCTAGTAGTATAATAGAGTAATTTTCTTCAATATATTTTAAATCATTTTCTAAATTTTGTTTTTCCAAAATGTTTTTTGCGTTTCGTATGGCTATAGCATCAGAACTGCTCAAGCAGGATAAAACTTCTTTTATTTTATCTAAATGTTGAGCGTAGTAAGATGCTGCCTGTAACCAAGTACCCCATCTGGTAATGACTGGTTGCGGAGGCAACGGTAAGTCAGGATATTTTTCTTTTAAAATGTTTACCCTACTAGGAGCCTTTAAAAATACTTTTTTAACATTTGATATAAGAATATCAACATCGTTGTATTCTGACCTTATCTGCTCACTTACACGATGAAGAGCGTGCGCCAAACATGTCACATGCTTCATTTCAGGTAAGTAATGTTTTAAATTTCGCCCTGCAGATAGCATGTACGCTACACTGTCAGTGCAAAGCATTAAAATATTGTCAACTTTCGCTTCAAAAGTGTTTTGCCATAAATTTTCTAGACATTGCAGTACAAATTGTGTTATTGTTTGTCCATTTACTGCTGTTAGCATTTTACAAGCAATCAAATAAGGCCGGCCTGCACTATTACTAGGATGCAAAGGTTTTATTAGGAAATTGACTATGTATCGACCAAAAATGTCTGTTGTCTCATCCAGCGATATCCATAGTTTCTCATTTTTATTAGTTTCATAAATCGAATTGATTTTATTCCTATAAAACTTCTCCAAATAAACTTTTCGTAACTGTGATTCGTCAACCACTTTACGATTGGTACAAACGCAACAACAAGTACTGCACATATATTTCTGAAAAAACTCTTTGAACGCTGGATTTTTCATTTGCGACCAAGGAATATTGCATAGAATCAGGAACTTAATGAGGTCGAAGTAAAATTCCTCTTGCGGTCTCTTAAATTTTCCTTGATGTACAGCGCCTTCAATGTGTTTGGTAATGTTGCCTCTATTCACAGCTTTCAAATGACTTTCACACTTTGTACAGTATATAGTGCCACTAGCGTTATCGTAAAGTAGCTCAGGATAGTGCAATAACCACTTTTGCACTGTTTCAGCCTTGACCTTTGCCATATTTATTTATATCTCACCTAAAACAATGATTTAAATTTACAATATATACATACACAACTGTAAAGTCGATAATGAAATTCTGTTTCATATAAAGTGTTTTTTTTAACTGAAGCGGTGATAGCCCTGCGGTGTGCGTACCGGACTCTCATGCGCTGTGATGATTGCTATAAAGTGATTTTTTTACCTGTTTCCAAGTTCTAAAACCTTCTTAAATAGTGAAAATAATTAAAACTTACCCGTACAAAAACAACTTCAAATGGGCCCAATCCAAGAGTAATAAATCGATGTCCGTAGTTATAAGCCAAATTCGTCGTTTTAAGTAGATTTCAGAAGACAGTAAACAAGCCAGGGTCAAGTCAAGATATTCACAACACATAAAATAAGCGCACTCCACGAACCGAAATAAGTGAGTGAGCCACTTGGTCTGGATGTCGGTGCGAGCGCATTGTTTTCGAACAAACAGTCAATGAGTCATCCTGGATACTTGATTCTAATTGGTCAGATGCGTTGAGCATAGAGATAAGAGGACAAAAGACCCTGTTTGCCGGATGTCGTGTGTTGAAATGAATATTATTATTATATCATTTTATACATGCTTAGGCTTTTACTCCAACACTTTTACTACAACAAGGTTTTTACACACCAGTCATTTTTTACTATTAAATTCTGGTCATCTACGCCACTAGCAGCATAGCGTTGAGAGTATTGATACATTTTTAACTAGTTTCATGTAATAATTTCGATGTTTCGGTATTTTTATCATAATAATCCGGAAACTCGGAGGAGTATCCATATTAACATATACGTTTGATGTCAGTGACCTTAATTCAATATACCTACTCCGACCACTGCTTATGATTGACAGATGCAATGTAGGCGTTTAATTTTTTCGCTGTATTTTATAAATTTTATGAATATTTAATTTAGTTTCAGTGCAGGAATTAGCACTTGAAAATAAAAAAGTAAAAAATTTGCAATGCTATCTGTTACCTATGTGTGTACTTTAAATGTTTTTTTTATTAACTGCAGCTTATGTCCAGCAGTAGACGACTTTCGGCATTAACGATGACGATAATGATGATGGGGAGTACGACGTCTTTGACAAGAGTTGTTTTTAGTTACGACATAATTATAGTTTTGTAAACGCAATTTCAAGAGTCATCACAAACCGCCTTGCGCGCCGACTCGACGAATTTCAACCGCCAGAGCAGGCCGGGTTCCGAGGAGGATACGGAACCATAGACTACATCTTCACAGTGCGGCAGATTATACAGAAGACCGAAGAGTATAATCAGCCCCTGTGCTTAGCATTTGTGGACTATGAGAAGGCATTCGACTCTATCGAAACCTGGGCTGTTCTAGAATCCCTGCAACGATGCCAAGTCGATTGGCGATATATCCAAGTGCTGAGGTGTCTGTACAATGCTGCCACCATGGCCGTCCAATTACAGAACCAGCAGACTAAGCATATCCCCTAGCATCGAGGTGTGAGACAAGAGGATGTGATATCCCCCAAATTATTCACAAATGCGTTGGAGGATGTGTTTAAAACACTGGACTAAAAAGGACGTGGCATTAACATCAACGGCGAACACATCTCACACTTGCGATTCGCGGACGACATCGTCATCGTGGTCGAAACGTTGCAGGATTTACGGATCATGCTGAACGGCCTAGCTGATTCTTCGCAACGCGTCGGTCTCCGGATGAACTTGGACAAAACCAAGGTTATGTTCAACGAACATGCCATTCCGGGACCGATTGCAGTACAAGGCGGTGCTCTCGAAGTTGTTAAGGAATATGTCTACCTCGGGCAGAGTTTGCAATTGGGTAGAAACAACTTCGAGAAAGAGGCTAACAGAAGGATACAGCTAGGCTGGGCAGCATATGGGAAATTACGTCGGGTCTTTACGTCGCCTATTCCACAAAGTCTAAAGACGAAAGTCTTCCATCAGTGCGTCCTACCGGTCATGACATACGGAGCTGAAACGTGGACCCTCACGGTTGGGCTGGTTCACAAATTTAAAGTCGCTCAGCGAGCTATGGAAAGGACTATGCTCGGAGTTTCTCAGAAGGACCGACTTCGGAATGAGGTGATCCGACAGAGAATGACGAAGTAATCGACATAGCCCATCGGATCAGCAAGCTGAAGTGGCAGTGGGCCGGTCATATTAGCCGCAGAACCGACAACCGTTGGGGTAAACGAGTTCTCGAGTGGAGACCGCGTATCGGCAAACTTCGGCGAACTTCGCAAGGTGGCTGGCAAGAGTTGGATGAGAGAAGCCACGGATCGTGCTCGGTGGCGTGCACTTGGAGAGGCCTATGTCCAGCAGTGGACTAGTATAGGCTGATGATGATGATGATGAAACGCAATTTTATTTTTACAATTTCAAGTCATACATTTTACTAATAGTACTTTTTTGTTTAATGCAGCTTTTACGATTAATATACTTAACACAGCAGTGGCGTTTCACTAACTAGGTTATCCTATTGAAGAAATTTAATTAAATTGCATTATACTACCACTTTAATAGTTCTACACTACATAGACACAAACTTGATATTCTGTCGCTATTCAAAGCTACAAAGTCTCGAATTAATTTCTAGTTTTACTCCCTTTGAGATGGACTTTAAAATTTGCTTGTGTATCATAAAAACTTGAGACTGCTGCAATAAAATGTTTCTAACAATGTTAGACCTTTGTTTGCTGTATGAAATTGTTCGTTCATTTCAGGGAATATAGATTTCATTATGCTTGACTTTAGAGAGAATACGATATGAGGACTTTGACCTCCTAGTTTGTTTGTTTTTAACAGAATATAACTTTTTAAACTATCATGGTCACTTACATTAGAATAATATTATTAACGGGATTATTACCATGTTTTTTGTTGTGTGTGAGTATCCGATATTTCGGCACAGTTGATTGCACCATGATCACGGATGTACTGAAGTCATTGAGGGTGGGTGATTATGAGCAGACAAATCGATCTATCCTCTTCCTTAGTCGTTTTTTGCGCTCGATACTCGTACCACTGTCTCCTAAGTCACTATTCACTCGAACTTGTTCTCGACACACTACACTGACCGTATCAGATCGTACATCCGTGATCATAGTGCATGCAACTGTGGCGAAATATCGGATACTCAAACACAACAAAAAACATGGTAATAATTCCGTTAATAATATTTATTCTAATTTAACAGAATAGTTGTTAAAGTTAGAAAAAAATACAAATGTTATTAGAGAGCATTTAAGATTGCCGCATTGGAGAATGTAGGTATTGAATCACTCTTTATCATAAATAGCTTGATAGCATAGATTTCATTTTTATATGTTTTCTGTATTCACAATAAAACGTTGTCTTTTGTAAGTTTTATTTTCTGTTACCCCTTTAATGATAACATAAATACTCACCTATTCAATGTCCTTCCAAGAAATGTGAGGTAAATATTTTATGAACCCTGATATTACTAGTAATATACCTATTACCTAATCTAAATAAAGTCTCACATTGAGCAACCTTTAGTCCTTAAATATGTCAATCTATCAATATATTTGAGGACTAAAGGTTAATCTATCAATTTAAGTTCAATAAATCAACCTATCAATCAATATCTGTAATAACTGTAAGTTGCGTAAATTCAAAAGGGATATAAAGATGATAGAAGTGCTCTATGGCGCAGTGGTTAACGCGCCCGGTCTGCGAGTGCTGAGGTTAAGCAAATTTCGCAAAGGTCGGTCATCGGATGGGTGACCAAAAAGACAGACAGACACAATAGAAATTCAACTGTTTGTCTAACATATGGCGTTAACGTTTAAGGTGTACGACGCTAACCGTCTGCCATCGGTGTCGCGTGATGTCCATGATATATTTAAGCATACGCTACCGACGACGTACGCACTGGGTGCCTTTAGTCGAGTTTTGTTTACTATCCGTATTCATTCGAATACGTTTACAAAAACGAAAATTAGTATGGCATTGAAGCAGCGTTTCCTGGCGGCATACGAGAAGAGTTAACATTTTGCCATACGAATTCTCGTTTTTGTTAACGTGATCGAATAGCGAATGAAACTCGTACTTGGCACCCTGGCGGTCGGTCGAGGACTGTATTAGCCTTAATAAGTATTTCAACTGGATGACCTGACTGGATGAGCTGCGGTTCGTGCTCAGCAGGGTGTGCTTGGTGAGGCCTTTGTCCAGCAGTGGACTAGTATAGGCTGAATGTGATGATGAAGTATTTCAATTATTATACTCGTATTTACCTATTCAAAACTGCTGACTACGACGTCTCTCGATTAAAACATGAATACCTTCTGTGCGTCAATGCTGTTATTAGAATTTTCCGAGGGCTGACACTGACACTGACATTTCATTATTTTAGTTAAGCTGAAGAGACAAGGGTTGCCAGTGAATGTTGAAGGTTGTCAACCGCCAGTCTCTAATTCGGTTAAGTGTTTTGTGGCCTGAACGCTCAGTAAGACGCCTATTTCTTTTTAAACGCCTACCAAAAATGAAGGAGGTATTTACTTCAACTGTGTTTTTTTAACTTTTTTTGTGGTGATATTTCGGTGGTCGAGGGTCTTAAGTCAATTCCCAGGTTGGGTAATGTGTGTTTTGAATTTATCGAAATAATGCAAAAATTTGAGACCACTAACCCGTACTAGCGATGACTTTTTTATATTAGAAGGAGGCAAACGAGCAGGCGGGTCACCTGATGGGAAGCAATCACCGCCGCCCATGGACACCCGCAAAACCAGAGGAATCGCAGACGCGTTGCCGGCCTTTAAGGAAGGAATAGGCTCGTTTCTTGAAGATCCCTAAGCCGTATTGGTCCGACTTGATTGACTTGATTTCAGTTTTGGTCTTATTAGATTTTGGTCACACTTTGAAATGTGAATGGTCTTTGACCAGCTGTCGGTCAGTATAGGCTTTTACTTTACTTGGCCTCGTCCAAGAAGACGAGATGCGTTGCGTGGTGCGTTTTGCGTACTGTAACGATCTAAATATAAAACAGATAAGCTGATTACTTATAAAAGTGTTCCCGCAAAAGCGTTGCCACTTTGTTTTGCTAAATAAATTTATTTTCACCATAGGTACGCCGTGTGTAGCTTTCAAATGTTCAAGGTGAATTTCCTTAAATAGAAAGCATTGGAGACATAACGCTTTTAGACACAAACACATGAATTTGTCCTTGGTGGGCGAACTATTTCCATTCAAAGTATTGATTTGTTTGTAATATTAGTTATTATGAACAGAGATGGCGCTGCCTTTGTTCTAATCGCGCTATTCAGATTGTGTTTAAAGAATATTTATTTCTTATTAAAAATCATACCATACATAAATTAATAAATTAACAATTTAATGTGGGTAAGTACTAACTGTCCAGTAGTTAGCAGATGTATTAGGATTGGGAATCGTCTTTCAAGTAGATTCGAGCCAAATTGTGCACTTACATGGGTAGGTTAACACCTTAGAGCAATAAACCAACTTAAAGCTCTAAGGTTAACACACGAAAACACTCATACAAGTAATCTATGGTCATATTAATGGTATTGCGATATTTTTATGTATCAACTTGGTAATGACGCGTATATGAGGAGGCGCGAGGCCAGCGAGCGACTGGTTTCACTTTTCAGATGTTTACGTTGATAATTCGATCCGATCCGAATGCCTTGGAGGATCTAGTAGGGTACAGGCACACGCTTGTGTCATGATGCCTTCCCCTCTAGAAACTGTGTGATGAAAACATCCTCAGAGGGTTTTCTACTCAAGTCGTGTGATCGAAACGTTCTATCACTTGCTTGTGGAACCATCTAAGTTCCTCGCTGCCCACAAAGTCCGGTAACCAAAAAATCATTAATAATCTAAATTATCTGATTAATATAAGTGTGTGTACACCATTCAGAGGAGCTCGATAGCGCAGTGGTTAACGCGCCCGGTTTGCAGATTCTGAGGTTAAGCAACTTTCGCAAAGGCCGGTCATCGGATGGGTGACCAATAATGTATTATCTCGAGATCCTCCGTGCTTCGGAAGGCACGTTAAGCCGTTGGTCCCGGCTGCATTAGCAGTCGTTAACAACCACCAATCCGCACTGGGCCCGCGTGGTGGTTTATGGCTCGTTCTCCCTATCCATCCATGGGGAAGGCTCGTACCCCAGCAGTGGGGACACAAAATGAGCTGATGATGATGTGTACATCAGAGATTAGTCATTACTGGATGAGCATTAAGCAGTCACCCAAACTGCTAAAGGTTGAAGTTCTCATCCAAAGCTTTGTCTTTTGTTTTTCTTTTATTTTCTTAGTTAGGTACTGACTGAACACCAATTACGATGTCTCCCCCGAAATTCTTAACGTAACTGCCAGAAAGGTCATTTGTCACCGTTCACCAGGGCTGCGTAATCACAGGAAAGGCTATGCTATTCGCGGTCCCGCACCGCCAGGGTTGACACCTGTCGTAACTCGTCCGGTTATGTAAATCGGCGCCGGCGATAGAACCGCGCTCTCCACTGGAATTGTTATTATCCCCTTTGGTACGACGCGACGGTACATTCGGTTATGTTATTTCGCTGAACTGTTATGTTATTTCGAGACAACAACTGTTGTGTTGGTGTGAAGTGTAATAGTTTAATAAACAAACAAATAGTTTTAAAGGAGGTCCCTATTTTGGGGTCATAATTACACAAACAAATTAGGTACCAAAAATCCTCTATTTTTGTAGTACCTACTGAAAGAAATATTAGCTTCACTAGCATTGGTTATCAATATTTTTATTTTTATTATTACATTTAAACCATCTCAGTGGAATTGTAGTTTAAATATCTGAACCAGGCCCAGACATTTGAGACAGGTTCAATTCTCGATACATCTCTACATTTTATTGGTTCTTAGTTTTGTTTTGACATACAGCGAGCTGGCTTTGTAACACCCGAGCATTTTCACATATTTATGAAAACAATTTAAAAAAAAAGAAAAATGCTTTATTACTTCCAGAATAACTTAGACTATACTGTATATTGTAAGCAATGTACAGTAGTACTTAATCTTAACAATATTTTTTTATTACGTCTAAAACTTATCTAGAAAGGAACAGGGATCCCAAACTAGGCATTGCCTGTTTCTTGGGCTACCAAAAAATTTATTAAGTAGCAGAATGATTCTTAGTATTATTTTGACGTACTGTAAGCTTGCTTTGCCCGAGAGTGTAAAACCGACATAAGTAAAGACGGAATTTTAAATAAGTGAGTGTATCGACTTCATGATAAATCTGTATGATAAGTGCAGCGTCAGCTAGGAGCTTGCTAAAGTAAGTGAATAGCCTATAATGATCCACTGCTAGACAAATGCTTCCATCATTGAAATCGAGTCATCACTACAATATGATGGGTGTAGTCACCACACCGCAAATGCGGTTTGGTGGATCCCAAACCCGGATTATGCATCGAAAAATCTGAAACACACTTTGATGAGACTTCAGATGAGAGCTTTGCCACTCAGCTACCGAAGTCTTTATGAAAAAAAAAAACAAAAACACAGATGTTGAAAAAAATTCCACAAGCAGGATTTGAACCCGAAAAAAAAAATTTTTTTTTAAATTTTTTTGTGTTTTTGTAATTTATTCGCAACAAAATTTGCGTTAAAAATTATATAAACATCTTTATGAAGAAGCTTATTTATTTGGGTAATTTATATCATTAGTTAATAATTTATATGAGTTTGGGAAGGGCGATGGGCGAGCTATTACAAAACCGGGCTGCCTGTCGCTGGTATGTATGGCAGATTCCATAAGCAAAATAGGTCTATATATTATACTAGTAGCCCGCTCGCGACTTCGTCTGCTTAAGAACACACGTATCCCATGATGGACCCCTATAGCAGCGCCACCTACCGGATCCAATTGTAAATTTAAACCATTCTCGAATCCACTTGAACACACAGAAAATTTCATCCAAATCGGTCTAGCCGTTTAGAAGGAGTTCAATAACATACACACGCACAGAAGATTTTTATACATAAAGATATAACTTTTAAAGGGTTGAAAAATTTCCACGAGCAGGATTTGAACCCACACCCTTCTGATATACCGGGTCAGGTGCTCTCCCAATAGAGCTAACGTGGTTCTAACCAGCCCGCCGAAATTATTCAACACTATTTACTTTTTTACTTTGAAAGCCAAAGGCGCCCATTCAATGTCAACAACTACCGTCATTAACATCCGATCATAATATTTTTACAAATACTTAAGATCAGTTATGAAGTAGGCAAGCTATTTATAAAATGTTTTAGTTTTGTTTATATAATTTTTAACGCAATTTTTTTTGCGAACAAATTACAAAAAAACAAATGTTGAAAAAATTTCCACGAGCAGGATTTGAACCTGCACCTTTCTGGCATACCGGGCCAGGTGCTCTCCCAATTGAGCTATCGTGGTTCTAACGTGGTGGTGGTTGGCTTTTTTTTTCAACATTTATGTTTTTGTAATTTGTTCGCTACAAAATTTGCGTTAAAAATTATATAAACAAAACAAAAAAAAAAATTAAACGGTTGTTCTACATTCGTCTAGTAGTATCTGGTCTCACCCAAAAAAGGAGACGAATTAAGTCACACCTATTTTAATTTAAAATATTACTCATACATAACAAAAAACATGATAATAATCGCGTTCATAATTATTATTCTATATATTGTAATATATAGTCTAATAAGCATGTAGATTTTACTGGGTAATAGAGATTAGTTTTCAATTTTGGTAACTCGATTACAATTACTCTTTGTTCTCGCTTTCTACGTAAACATGATTCATAGAATTGAAACACACGATATTTGTTAAGAGCGTACACCGCACACTAGCGCCGCCAATAAAAAAAAACATATCTAGTAATTAGAGATAGAAAATCAAATTATGCTCAACAAACTAACTAAATGAAGTAATTTAGCATTTTTACGTCACCTAATGAACACCTGACATGTTATGGTTTAGTTAAATACGGCGTTATAGTTAAAAGTGGCCGTAACGTCTTATTTAACTAAACCATAACATGTGAGGTGTTGAATAGGTGACGTAAAAATGCTAAATTACTTCTTTTAAATAGTTTGTTGAGCATAATTTGATTTTCTATCTCTAATTACTAGATATGTTTTTTTTTCATTAGTGGCGCTAGTGTGCGGCGTAAACGCTCTTAAGTTTGTTTTTGCTAATATGTAATTATTTTCTTGTTTTCATTACAATTGTTTTCGAAGAACTCCGAATCGGCGTCGGTATACTCTAAATAAACATATTAATATAATATATCAATGTTAATATAGAATATTAGAATATTATTTTTTTTGTAAAGTAAATACATATTGTTATTAGAACAATGAAAGATACATTTGTACTTTGAAAAGGGTAATATTATGGCCGTATAAAAGATGCGCGTTTTACGCTTTACTTACTTTTGTGAGGATAATCTTCAAACCGTTTTCTGACCTTATTTATATCTTGTATCCGACTCCGTCTGACGTAGGAAGCGAAAATATTACAATCTATTTTAATAATTTAAAGAGGAAACCTTTGTATTTTTGTATGTATGTATGTTTGCAACGAATAAACTCAAAAACTACTGGACCGATTTAAAAAATTCTTTCACCATTATAATGCTACATTAGCGCTGAGTAACATAGGCTATATAAAAATAAATGTCCACCCGTGCGAAGCCGGGACGGGCCGCTAGTATTATGTACACGTTTTAAGAATCATAGGGCAAACGAAGAAGAAAATAATTGTAATTCAGATGGTCAAAGTTCAATATTTTATATATATATTTTTTTTTGATAGAGACTGCTGATTGCCATTGGTCATTTTCAGCTTCACCGGGCTTGTTTGGGGGCGGCGAGAAACTTAAAGGGTTTCTCAAGCCGTGTGAAACGAATCACCTTCGGAGATTTTTTAGAGGGAACGGCATCACGCACTAGTGCGTGTCCCTGTGCCATGAACGAGAAGTGAGCGAGCTTACAGCTCCGGAGACCTATCTGGATATTAGGTAGTGGACTATACGTGTCCACGGGGCAACTAGCTCGCGACACTAATCTTAAAAGTACCGGATGAAGGATGCGTAACCGGCGTGTTCTGATCTGGCGTTATGACCTGACGTAGATGGTCCCTTGCGCTTGCGTAAGGATGTCTGACACATCGGGGTGTCAGTATAAACTTTAAAGTAGTGTGTAGCAGGGTGTCCCCGTGCCCTACTAGATTATCCGTAGGGTCCGGATCGGATCGTCCAGCGTGTCCGTGAGAAGGTCTGTGTGCGTTGCTTGAACGCATCTTCTGCAGTCTCTTTAATTTGCGAATTTGCTCATATCGAATTGTCGAAAATAGCAAATCACAAATTCAAAATAAGAGATAGAATACTTAAATGCATTGTCATGCTGGAGTTTTAAGTAAAGTTTTCTGTGTTAGTCTGTGACGTGTAATGTAGGGTAAACGCCCCAATGAACGGCTTTATCATCGATGTGATAAATCGGAGGTAACTTTTAAAAGCACAGTTAGCAGCTAAAGCAATCCACCAAATTCCTCATCGGTCACACCAAAGTGTAGTGGCGACTGTTCTCTAGGAGTAACGAATGTCCCGCGTATAAAGTTTCAGGAGCGATCGTAAATATCGATTGGCGTCGAATAACGAGCTGCACCTGATTTATAGTTGAATCTGTATTTTATGTATCAATGGCGTTGCTTTCGCACAAATTTATAGAATCGGGATCGCGTTCAAAGATTTTTATCATAACAATTTACGTTTTTTGGGTCTCTCGCCTATTCATCTTGTACATTGTTACAAGCGTTAAAAGCTATTCGTTTATGGAATACCTGTATTTTAAACAATCAGTTAGAACTTTGACTTAAAAAAGTCAATTAAAAATAAACTAGTTACCAATTACACCACCACGGTGGCCGAGTGATAAAAGCTTTCGGCCCCATGCCTCAGGTTTGTTGTCACCATCCCACATTTAGCAAGTAAGCGTGGTGACTACACCCATCATTAAAAGCGATGACTTGATTTTAATAGTGAACGCCTTTACCCAGCTGTAGGGCAGTATTAAATGGATTATTCATATACTAACAAAACAAAAGTTTCTCATAAATTATACAACGTGTAACAGAAAGGTGTGGCGAAAGTGAAAAGATCCAAAGTGTATCTGATCTAGATCTTGTATTTGTTGTTACTAAGACATAAAATAAGTTTGATTTGTCATGCAAATGTATTTACAATTTTACGCAAATATTGTTGCGAACAAATTACAATCAGCTACTCTATTATTTATTAAGTAAGTATAAATATTATAATAAAAAAAATAGAAATATAAACATAATTTTTACAAATAGAAAAGGGACTCCAAATCGCTGCCAAGCGGGAGAGTGCCCAGGACGCTGGCGGCATTGTCTCTCTTCTTAATTACAATTTAAAAATGACAAAATGTTAAAAAAAATCCGCGAGCGGGTTTCGAACCCGCACCCTATGACATGCCGGGTCAGGTGCACTTGCCAACTATGCTATCGTGACTCAATCCAACTCGCCGAAATTAATCAACACTATCTACTTTACTTTATTCGGGTTCGAATCCCGCTCGTGAAATTTTTCCAACACTTTGTCTTTTTCAAATGCAAATGTAAATTAAATTTATAATGGTGACTCTGCATACAAGATCTAGATCGGATACGCACTTTGGATCTTTCATTTTTATTACACCTTTCCACGTTGTATAGATTTTCACATGGTAATAAGGAAATTATATTATAATAAGTATTCGTTATTTTACAATAATGTTAACTGTCTATGTGGGATTAAGTGAGCAAAAAGAGACATATATTGTATGTTGCACTAGACGCAGTGGTAATTATATTTGATTTCTTAACACTCCAAGTTTAATATAAATTACTGTTAATAACATTGTCTTTTTTATTCAAAATAACTTGGGTGAAAAGTTTGTAAGTAGTAAGTAAGAAGCTTATAACTGTCCCACTGCTGGGCAAAGGCCTCTGAAATTCTTGAAATAAAGTCGTCACTACAATGAATGGGTAATGGCTTAATCACCACGGTTGTCAAATTCGGATTGGTGATCACAAACCCGGGCTATGCATCAAAAAATCTGAAACATACTTAGCCCGACCTGGGAATTGAATCCAGGACCTTTGCCACTCGGCCATTGAGGCGCTTCCGGCAGAGCACTTTGAATCGTCCATCCACTTTTTCCCTACTACCTATTCAGGCATACTCCAGGATTCAATACTCCAATATCCGCTAAGATCCAATGGAGTGCCATAGACAGCCCTTTACATACATTCATTTTTATTGATTGTACATAATTTTTCAGAGATTAATTTGTTATCCCAATATTAAATGCATTCCTATAGACTTTATGCCAGTGAAATAGCAAAAGCGGACGCATAAAGTTTCAGGAGACTGATCGTAAATATCGATTGACCCGGGTAACGAGCGCGCGATGATTTATGGTGAAATATGTACTCGCCTTACGGATTCACTGCTGCCAATCCTGCTGCGTGTCAATTAAATACGACCTCTTTAGTATGTTTTCCTTTTACAGTTGTAATAAAATGTTGAATTTGTCTGCAAGCGCTTTTAAACGTTTCTTCGTTTTAAAATTCCTTACAAATTCGACGTTCCTATTAGAAAAAAAACGAGCGAGGCTTACAATAGTCGCATATGACTGTGTAACATTTGACATCTCACCTTAGTAATAAGCAATTTTAACATTATATTCTGAAAAAAATGGGTCAGGTATTACATCATTTTATAACTATAAAATAAATGCAGTAAATACTCATTAGAAGACATTTGATGAAATGACACAATCCTACTAATATTATAAACGCGAAAGTTTGTAAGTATGGATGGATGTTTGTTACTCTTTTACGTAAAAACTACTGAATGGATTTGGATGAAATTCGGCATACAGATAGTTTATAACTTGGATTAACACATAAGATAGTTTTTATCCCGACATTCCCAAGGGAACGGGAAACAGGCGGGAAAAACCGCGAGCGGCCGCTAGTATGTCACATAAAAATATGTCATGTTCATAATATCGATCTTAAATTGATAAAATGGCTTCCCCGACTACCTGTTACACTGTTACACATACTTCCGTCCCATTTCACCAAAGCACTCCCACAAATTGCTTATATAGAAAGCGAGCGGGGAGATGTTACACATCCAAAAGTTACTTTATAACATCATCATCATCACAGCTCAATCTGTGTCGCCACTGCTGGTGCACGAGCCGTCCTATAATTGGAAACACCATAGGGAGAACGGGGCGTAAACCATCACGCGGGCCTAGATCGGAGTGGTGGTGATTTACGACTGCTAATTCTGGTCACCCATCCGATGACTAACCTTCGCAAAAGTTGCTTAACATTAGCTATCGCAGATCAGGTGCGTTAAGCATTGCGCCATCGAGCTCCCCGGTACAAATAACAAAAAAATATTATTACAAGTAACTACCCTACTACAATAAAAAACAACAAGTGGCGCTGCGAGCGGTAACACGGTCGTAGCACGTTAGCGTATTTTAGTGAACAAAAATATTTAAAATCCCTAGTTTGTCGTGAAATGTGTGTCAATCTGTGCTACGGTTTTTAATGCACAAGTGATAGTGTTCGTGTCGCTACTGCAATTGTAGTTATCTCGTAATTAGCATCTAATCAGTTGCTTAATCATTGATATTTTATTGTTGTGTGGGTACTCGTACACAAAGTCAGAGGCTCAGAAGCGTAGATCTGAACCTCACAGATAGATCGAGTGATCTATAGTGACAAGTACCGCCATCTAGCGAAGTCCGGTCGTACCTCGTCCCGCGCCATCTATTTATCGGTGCTCGAACCATCTCGTCAGCCGACAACAATACTATGGCTAAGTGCTCGGCTTGCGGAAAGTTTATCTCCGCGTCCAGTGCCGCTAGTTGTACTACTTGCACTAGTGTGTACCACAAGGGCTGCGTGACATTGCCTGACACCATCGCTGTCCCTAAAGATTGGATATGCCCAGATTGCAAAAAAAAAATTAGGAAGGGCGATAACAGCAGCACCCCAATAAGAAATGTCTGTGGCGGTTTGCCAACCCAGATACCCGCAGCGGGCGCCGCTTCTACTCCACCTAGCGAGGAGTCGGAGATTAGTGAAATGCGCCGAGAGCTTAGGGCCAGCATGGCCGAATTCCGCGAGTTTCTTACGGAATTTCGATCGGCCATGATGAACTTGGAGGAACGCATAGGTGGTTTTGAGCATAGGCTCGAAGCGGTCGAGCTGAAGCAGGCGGAGGCACCGTCTTCGGCGGACGGTGTTATGGAGTTACGCCGAACCGTAGAGGGTCTCAAGGCCGAACTTAACAGCCGGGACCAAGAGATGCTCCTGTCGGACCTGGACATCGGTCATCTGCCAGAAGAAAAGGGAGTCAGTCCTCTTCACACGGTCGCAGTGCTGGCCGCTAAGCTGGGTGTCGCCCTGGACGCGAGGGACATCGTGTTCGCCTCGCGCGTCGGACCGGTGCCGGCGCCGGGCGGTGCGGAGGCGCGCCCCCGCCGCCTGGTGGTGCGGCTGGCGCGCCGCGAGCTGCGCGACGAGCTGCTGCGCGCCGCGCGCGTGCGCCGCAACATCACCGTGGCCGACGTTGGCCTGCCGGGCCCCCCGCGACGCATATATGTTAACGAGCGACTGACGGCGACCAACCGCCGCCTATTCCACAGAGTCCGCGAGGAGTGCCTTAAGCGCCGGTGGAGGTACTCGTGGACCAGGAGAGGACGGCTCTTCGCGCGGCAGGATGACGGAAAGCAGGTGTATAGTTTTCGGTCGGACTCGGACATAGACCGTGTTTTTGATTCGGCACCCGTTTCGTAAGATTGTTGGCCCTGAAATGGTAATATGTTGTTGCTCTTTTGTGGAAAGGGAAAATAAATACACAAGTCTAGACAGAAATATTACATTTATAACAGTAATATCTTATCTATATACAGTTTGCACATCATTAATTAATATTTCATTTAAAACTTTTGTCAGAATGTTTCATTATTTTAATTGCTATCATTTGCACATTGCTTGCCCAATTGTAAACACTTTGTTCTCTTTTATTTTATTTTGTAATATGATACATCTAAATGGCGAATAAACTTTTAAAGATTGGTTTGTATAATGCAGGTTCCCTCGGTACTAATCATGATAATTTTATCGCTACAGTTACTCGATATGACTTAGATGTGCTAGCTATAAACGAAACTTGGCTTAGAGAGGGAGAGGAGGGGCGGGCGCCTGCACTGCCGGGTTACCGACTGCGTCACATTCCGCGTCCGCGTCACGCGCGTGAGCGCGGGGGCGGCGTCGGATTTTACATACGACGCAATGTTAGTGTTCGCACCTGGCCTCACCCGGTTGACCCTTTGCACAAGTTAGTAGAGCAGATGTGGCTCACATTGACCCTTAACGGAAAGAAGCTGATTATTGGCACTGCGTATCGGCCACACTGGATGAATATAGATTTATTCTTCGACGCACTCTCAGACACTATTAGTTCTATTCCCAATTATGATAACCTAGTACTACTTGGCGATTTTAATATTAATTTATTACAAACTCAGGATTTAAATACTACCAAAATTAATACTTTTATATCATGTTTCAAACTTTCTCAGCTGGTGTCTGAGCCAACGCACTTTACTTTGAATAGCCAAACTCTCATAGATGTCGTATGTACCAATTTAAAATGTAAAAAAGTCACCTTGGATCATGTGGGTTCCCTAACTGGTCACTGTCTGGTGGTTTGTGAGTTCAACATTAAGCGTGAAAAAGTTTCTCCTAGAGTTATTAAATACAGACCAAAAAATTGCATTTCTTTAGACAAATTTAATAACGTTTTGCAAAACATAAGATGGGATCTCATATCCAGTTCCGAGTGTGTCAATGACATGGTAGGCGTTTTTAATCAATGCATCATGACTGTGTTTGATCACCATGCACCCGAAAAGTCTGTCATAGTCAGGGATCGCAACCCGCCTTGGATTACAGACACAGTCAAGCATATGATGAAGTTGCGCGATGGGGCTCTGGCAGACTTCCATAGGCGGAAACCAAATAGTAACAATGTATATTACAAAACCTTAAAGTCAATGGTAAATCAAGCCCTATTTCATGAAAAAGCTGCTTATTTTAAACATAGTGACAATAACAAAATTCACAATCCTAAATTACTATGGAAGAATCTTAAAAATACAATTTTGCCCCAGGTGATTGCCCAAAATGATTTGCCTTTGTTTTTTAACAATCCGAATATTATAAATAATTATTTTTTGAATATACCAGGTAGCCCAGATGTTTCGATTTCACAATTAACCTTTTTTGAGTACAATAGATTTTCGGATTCAATTTTTAATTTAAAACCTATTAGTCTAGATCAAATCATTAAAATATTTAACAGTTTAAAATCTAACGCGGTGGGGTGTGATTCAATCAGCCTGGATATGCTCATTAAGACATTCCCACATACTATAGATTGTATCAAAGATATTATAAATTTGTCAATTACTACCCAAACATATCCTGAATTATGGAAACTGGCTATTGTGCTTCCGCTGCCTAAGGTAGCGAACCCGGTAGATTTAAAGGACCTGAGGCCCATTAGTATACTGCCTTGTCTGTCTAAGATCCTAGAGAAGGCTGTTTGCATACAACTAAACAATTACCTTGAGAAGAATAAAATTTTTCCAGAGCTGCAGTCAGGTTTTAGAAAGGGGCGGGGTACCACAACTGCCCTACTAGATGTTACCGACTCTATACTGCATGCGCAAGATCAAGGCATGTGTACTTTGCTGGTCTTATTAGATTTTTCGAGGGCATTTGAATCTTTAAATATAAATCTTCTCATGTCAAAATTGAGCTACTACGGATTTGATTATCTGGCCTTGCGGTGGTTTCATAGTTACCTCAGTAATCGTCGCCAGTATGTTAGACTAAGCCGTAACAATGGTTCTTCTATGGAATCTGAAAAGGTGGCCGTGGGCAGGGGTGTGCCTCAGGGCTCTATTTTGGGTCCAATCCTTTTTATTTTGTACTCAGCGGACATTACAACACAAATCACACACTGCAAGTACCATATTTACGCAGACGACACGCAAATTTATATATCTTTTAAACCAGAGGACCTTGACCAAGCTATAATTAATATTAATGAAGATCTTTCCAAAATCGCTCATTGGTCTGCTCAGAATTGCCTTATTTTAAACTCTTCTAAGACTAAATACATGATCTTCGGGACCAAACATCAGATAGGTAAAATAAACTCTCCAGTGCTTGTCAAACTAAAAGATGATGCTATTGAAAGAGTTTATGAGGCACGTAATTTGGGTCTTAAGATGGACTGCAACCTACGTTTTGAAAATCATATTGGGAGTTCTATCCAAAATTGTTTCTATAAACTAAGGGTATTATATAAGATTAGACGCTATCTAAGTGAAGAGTTGCGTATCCAGCTAGTGGAGTCACTTGTTTTGTCTAGGCTAAATTATATGGATACCGTTTACGGACCTCGTTTACTTGCGAAAACTCAGAAACTTGTACAAAGAGTGCAAAATGCCTGTGCTCGTTTCTGTTTCACTATTCCGTTAAGGGCCCATGTAACTCCTTTCTTGAATAAACACAATATGTTGAAAATGCGCCACCGCCGTAAACTTCATTTGGCTTGTTTAATGTTTAATATTGTAAGGGATCAAGCACCTGCTTATTTATATAATAAGTTGTCTTGGGTTTCGAGTCTTAGGCCTTATGGAGCCCGAAGACATGCTCTGCAGCTGTCTACTCCAAGTCACACATCTACTGCTTTCAGAGGAAGTTTCCGATACGCAGCGACAAAATGCTGGAACAATATTCCTCCACCGATGAGGGACCTGCAAAGTAAAAATAGTTTTAAGAATAAACTGAAATTGTATTTGTCTAGTTTTCAGAGTGCGCAGGAGACTTTATTGTTAGATACAAGCGCATTATAACAGCTCTTACCTTGTTTGTCTGTCCCAAATGCATGTTTCATTTACGATACGAGGCGTCTTGTAATGGCTCCTTAAACTGTTTAGCAATGTGTCGTTATAGAAATAAAAGTAGAAATTATTTGTTGTATAACTGTGTACAATATAGTTCTTCTTCTTAGTTGTTGTATTATATGCATTCTGTTACCCAAATGTGACGTCACTTTTGTTTGTTAGTCTATTAATAATATCCTTTTTATTAATTTTTACAAACCATTTTGTCTGTCTGTCTGTCAATGATTATCATTGTTGTTGTCTTGTTTTTTTATTATTCTTTTTTATTTTTATTGTACCGTTGGATGTAGGGATTTAGGATATACAGCCTATATTTTTAATCTTCTATTTTTGTTTTTATATATATATTTTTTTTATTTTTTTACTTTTTGTGTTACGCTTATGTTGCTATCGCAGCATCACTGAAACCGGTTCCGACGGAAGATCAGCGCTAACCTCAAGGCTAGCATCTTGCTGAGTCGGAACCGTTTTGGGACTCCTGTTTTTTTTTTAAATTTCCACTTTGATCTTTATGTTTAAACTGTTATGTCCTAAATAAATTTATTTTCATTTCATTTTTTTCAAAATATAAAGGTTAAAAGTAATATAAAATAATTGTGTGAAATTTACTAAACATATCAAAAAATCTACAATAAACAAGCTACCAATCACACCAACTACAATAATATGTACCCACGCTAGTAGGTAATTGAACCTAAAATCTCTGGCTCTAAAACCATGGAGTAACTACTAGACTAATAAAACAACTATATAAAAAATTACTACAAAGCGGCCGTGGCTAGCTCAATTAAATCCGCACTCTCTTGTGATTGTCCCCGTCTGCGACAACTATCAATATTTAATGTATACTGAAATATTTCACGTTCAATTCAACATTGCTCAAATTGAATTCTGGGATCTTGAATTCTTAGAGCTTGTTTTTTTCATTTCAGTTTTTTCTCTTTGCAGTGTTTATAAATAGTTGTTTTAGCAGTCGGGTTTTTTGTTTTATTTTAATAAATTGGTTTATTTTAAACTTTTTAGTTTTGTAAAGTAAATAACCAAGCATTTCAAAACCTTACTCTTTTAAATAGCAAAGTCTTAGCGCATACACCAATTGGCGTAAAAACAAAACTCTAGATGTCTAGTACTCTTGACTGATAAGTTCTTTGAGTTTTTTTAAACATGGGAAAAAAATCTGCTAATATTCCCGAATTAGCTAACCCGACCAAAAATTTTTACTTTTTTATATGATTTTTATAGTCTATGTCAATCCTACAGTCAAAACAAATCTAACGACACCTCATATGTTAAAATCCACTATGCCGTTTGGGCTGTAGGGCGTGCCAAAGAAACAGACATACATACATACCTACATACATAGATACACTCGAAAAATATTACCCTCCTTCTGACGCAGTCGGGTAAAAAGGTGGTTATTGTGTAACAAGTAAGGGTATAAACTCGTCGCTTTTCGACAAACTTAACATCTCAAATAGAAAATAACTCACAAAACAAACACAATAAAAAGTTTAATAAAGGAGACTTCTTTTACAAACGTCAACATTAATAACTTAAGCAAGCAATCACGTCACAAAATATATATAACTAATGTACGTTTGACTTTAAAAATATATATTTTCTTTGTACTAAGTTATTATTATTTCTTATGGGGACGTCGCCAGCCGAACGGACGATCCACCCGCGTTGTTGCGGGTCACTTCATCCTTTTCCCCGTTCTCCCTTTTAAGTTTTGTACTAAGTTATACCTTCATTAATATTTTTATGTGAAACTGCGTATTTACTTATTTTATATAGAGCTGGATGAGAGTAGCCGCGGATCGTGCTCAGTGGCGTGCACTTGGAGAGGCCTATGTCCAGCAGTGGACGTGTGTAGGCTGATGATGATGATGATGATGTAGAATAACCATCAAAAGGTTTAAGGTTTAAAGAGTTTATTCTCAAAAAAGACAAATGCCACTTACATGAGAACAAAAATAACACAAACAAAAAGAATAATCTTAAAATGATCACCGAGAACGTACATTTGACAACTTAGTAAATAATTAGTATGTATTATGTGGGTACGTTAAACAAATAAATTTAAGTCTTAAATAGAGCATAGTTTTCAATGACATATTTGGATAGTTTTGACTTGAAACTATTAAATGAGCTGACATCTTTTAAACATGATGGAAGGTTATTGTAAAGTTGTGCCCCCTCAAAAGTGATACTTTTTTTTGCATAGTTAGTACGTGCTTTAGGTAAAACAAGTAAGCTTGGCCGACGAAGACTGCGTTTACTTATTTGAGACTTTTTGGTAAAAGATAAGTTGGTATGGATGGTTTTATCAATAATTTTTCTAATTAAAATACATGTGTTATAAACGTAGAGTTGCTTAATGTTCATTATTTTTGTTTCATTAAAAATTTTGTAAGTTGGTGTTAAATATGGAAAGCGAAAAAGGGTTTTTATTACTTTATTTTGCATTCTCTGAAGTCCCTGCAACTTTGTCTTAGCAGCGCTGCCCCAAACTTCAATTAGATACAGTAAATGTGATTTGACGAGAGAGTTATAAATATTGAAGCGCAATTTATTTGGTATACATTGAGTTATGTTGCGTAGTGAACCAATCAGTGAAGAAAGTTTATTTTTAATATAATCAATTTGCCTGTTCCATGTTAAATAATTATCCATTCTCAATCCAAGGTATTTTTCACATGTTTTTTGTTCTAAAGGGATGTTGTCAATTGTTAGTGGCTCGTGTAATGGAATACTTTTATTTTTCGCCTTGAAAATGATATAGCACGTTTTTGAAATATTTACGGTCAACAAATTATATTGGAACCATTCACACAAGATTTTTAGATCTGCTTGAGCTCGTTTGATGACATCGTGTATATCAGTTCCGAAATAAAAAAGGCAAGTGTCATCCGCATATAAAGTTATATGACCGTGAAGTCCCAATTTTGCTATGTTATTAATATAGATTGAGAACAGAAGTGGTCCCAGTATGGACCCCTGGGGAACACCATACGTAATAGGTAAGGCACTACTTTGGAGATTATTGATTTTTACTACCTGTGACCTATTTGTTAAGTAGGATTTGAATAGCTTTAGAGCGCTGCCTTGAATGCCAATATTTTTAAGCTTTTCCAATAGTAATTTGTGACAGACGGTATCAAAAGCTTTTTTTAGATCGATGAACACGCCCAGTACTATCTTTTTTTTGTCAATGTTATCTCTTATTTTTGTTATCAAATCAATTGTTGCTGCTGTAGTGTTGCTTTTAGATCTAAATCCATACTGTTGTTCGGTTATAAAATTAAAAGAGTTTAGGTAGTGTATCAGGCGACTATATATAATTTTTTCAAAAATTTTTGACATGATTGGGAGCACAGAGATTGGTCGATAGTTACCTGGATCGGTTTTAGGCCCCGATTTATAGATTGGTGTCACTTTTGCGACTTTTAATGTATCAGGAAATTCTCCATCGTTCATTAATTTATTAAAGCACTGCGCCAAATTATCCGAAATTACATTTTGTAGGCATTTAATTACTTTTGTATTAATTTTATCTAAGCCGCTACTTGAGTTTATATCTAGTTTTGAAATGATTTTCATAATTTCATCGGCGCTACATGGAGCTAAATTAGAAAACTCGTGGCCGTTTGTTATTAGTGTTCCGATAACAGAGTTGTTAGAATTATCATGATACATTCTAGGTATTTTATCTGCTAGTATAGACCCTATCGTTGAAAAGTACTCATTGAAAATCCCACAAATCTTGTCTGTGCTAGTTACTAATTCAGAACTGACTAAAAGTTTTGGAGGAGCACAACTTTGTTTTATTTTATTGTAAGTTAAATTGTTTATAAGAGACCACATTTTTTTGGGGTTATTAGTACAATTTGTAAATACTTTATAATAATAAGAATTTTTCGTGTCTTGAATTAATTTAGCTATTGTATTTCTTTTGTGTTTAAAATCATTTTCCAACTTTTTATCTTCTCGGTTGTTTTTGTGCTGCATCCATAGAGAGTTTCTTTGACTGATTCCAGTAATTATATTAGTATTGATCCAATCTTCTTGAGGAGGATTCAATATTTTTCTTCTTAATACTTTATTGTTTTCTATAAGTTGTTTTATTTTGATTTCCAAATCAATGTAGTTATCAGACTCTGTCCCCATTCCTTGTGATTCTATGGAGTCGATTAGTTTCTTGTAGTCTATTGCTTCATAGCTTGAACGTATTTTTTGAGGGGGATTATATTTATTTAATTGCAAGTAAATTTGTCTGTGGTCCGACATTGATGAATTTATATAAGCGAAGTTAAAATGCTCGTCTTTTAAATTAGTGCTGACGTGGTCTAAAATAGATTTCTTTGTGACGGAGTCTCTGGTACAGTGAGTTTTGTTAATTTTGTTCAGTAATTTGTGTCCTGATTCATTAAGTGTTTGCTTGTATTTTTTCAATATTTTGTTCTTAGTTAGCAGGTCTATATTGAAGTCTCCAAAAACTATTGCTCTCTTTCGTTGTTGTAGTTGTGCGTCATATACTTCTAAGAATTTTTCATAATTTGTGTGACCAGGATTGTACACTAATCCGATATCTAGTGCGAATTTCTCTATGTGTAGCCATAGATAGTTATTTCCATCTTCGTATGTTGATTCAGTTAGATTATGTTTTAGGTTATTATGTACATATGCTGATACTCCTCCACCTCTAATATCCGTCCTGTAGTTGTAATAATGCGTGTAGTTAGTTATCTGTAGTTGTAATATTTGATTTTCATTTCGTATCCAGGTTTCTGACACTAAAATAAAGTGCACAGTTGTTGGTATTGACTTTATTATACACTTTAGTTCGTCTAGTTTTCCTTTCTTTCGGATACTTCGAGCGTTTAAATATAAAAATGTCAGACGTGATTTTTTAGTCTGTATTTGTTGGTAATCGTTAACGATTTGATAGGTAATAGTGTCGGGTGAGGTACCATTTATAACTGTTGATTGAAGTTTTTTGGAATTGATTTTACAATACTTGGTATGCCATTGATGTATTTCATAGTTATTTCACTCTCTCCGTTGTTTATTCGTCGTGTCAGTTCGTTTTTTACGCTCTGAAAGTATTTCTGCTGGGCTGGTGTTTGGTCAGAATAAATTTTGATATTAACTGGTAATTTATCTTTGTTACGAAGTAGTAGAAGTGCAGGTTCTGGTTTATCAAAGCAGACTTTGACCCTACGTGTTTTTCCTGGGTTAAACTTGCCGATACGGAAGATCTTATTTGGTTTAGGAATATCTCCACTCACAACAGAGGTTATATTTAAAACATCAGATTCATCTTTAAGAATTCTCTCTTGGGTGTTAGTGGGGTTCTGCTCTGGTATACCAACCATAATGATGTTATTTTCTCTCTTTTTGCGCTCATGAGTTGCTCTCAAGGTTTGTATCATCAACAATTAAAATTTTAAACTATTATAACACCACGTTTTATGTAATTCTACTAAATAATAGATAGATAGATAATAATTTTGAACAAAATTTGAATTTTACTGAAAGGTAGCCGAAATATGTACAACGTAAGCATTATTTGATAGATATTATACGAGTATAATAGATATATAGATAATACTTTTAAAGCAACACTATGAAACACAATTATGAACAATAAATAACCAGATTTAAAACTGATGCTGTTAAAGAAAAAATGCCGCTAAAGAACTGAAACTCCAATGTCACCGTAGATAAATGTGGAATCGAGTGTCATCCCAAAAATGGTAAAAGGTTAATACGCAGGCTCGTAAGAAAAAAACCGTTCACGTGAAATGATATGCCGAGCAAAGCTTATGTCCAGTGATACGTGTGAGTTTACTATTTTACATAGAACCGGATAAGGACACGAATATGCTTACCTAGTACATGCTCGACTTAGCGTCTGAGAATGGTTTCGTTCCAAACGGTTGGTCACAAGGTCTACGCTTGTATCATAAAAACTTGACTCGTATTTTCTTCATTGCATTAATTATTCGTAAAAATATTTTGACTGGCTTCATAGAAGGAGTACGATCTTAATCTAAATATGCAGTAATGTTAAATCTGGTTTAAAATTGATGCTGTAAATTTTTTGTTAAAAAAAAAGCAGATCAGAACCACCCTTTAAACTAGGTGATTTGACGGTAAATAGTTTCAAAATAATTATGATATTTCTTGACCAGTGACCAATTGTATATTTAAAAAAACACAGGCCTAAAACAAGGAAGGGGTTTGTATTTCACTTTTGTTATAAAGTAAAAACACTTCTTATGACGTATTATACAGCGGCTTTTCTATTGCAGCGTTTACGTAAGAGCGGCAACAGTATCCTGAAGATGATTGCTGTCAGACAGGACTGCCCCATTCAAAGATACTGGGTAGAGATTGCAACGGGGCTTAAGAAGTAGTGCATAACATAAATGTGCTAACAACACTAACATAGGATTAAGCCCAATTGTTACTAACATTTACTAATAAGTCTATTTATCAAATTGGTCTGAAATAAAAATTTATTATTATTATTATACTCTTTATTTGTTTTTTTCCTTATAACTAGATTTTTACAATATTTTAATATAAAAACAATAAAACATTATAAAAACCTAATCCTAGAGTACCGCCAGCAGCGAGGCAGGGCCCAAACTACCGGTGGTCAGGGCTGCAGAGTGAGGAACCTCTTTTTACTGTACTGCCTTTTGCATCCGACTCTTGACCCAACCTTTCATATGCTTAAAGCCCTAACAAAGATTTTTTTGTTTTAAGCTGAGACTTGCTAGAACTCTAAGGATCAAGTTTAAGTATTGAAAAAGCAGCTGTAATTAAACTTCACTCTCTCTCATTCAACATTAGCAAATAAAATGTCTCCAAAGTGTTCCACTCGATCTAATACTCTTTTTAGCAACTAATTTCATTTTCTTCCAACAAACTTTTCCCGTCCGCTGTGAAATTGACCGTGTTTGATGTAGTGGCTGTTCACTAAATAACTTCAACTCTTATCTAAACTCACTTTGCACTCTTCAACGGTCAGTAATTGCCTGGGAGAAATGCTTTTTAGCGATAACGCCACCATTTGTACTACTTCTTGTTTAAATCTTGTTTAAATAATATTCTAATTTTAATTCCATTGTCAAGTGGTATAGCGCATGGTTTGAAATCCGGAGGTACGGTTCAATTCCTTGGTTAGTGTGTTACGTATTTTTCGATGCATAGCTCAAATTTGTGGTCATCAACCTGTTATTGGCAAGCTTGGTGATTAAGCCATATCCTATCAATTGCAGCGGTAACTTGATTTTAATGGTGAAGGCCTAAGCCCAGCTGTGGGACAGTATATATATAAGCTGATTATACTAATCTAAATTCACTTTACTTTTACGATATTACGCTGTTATTGTGGAAACGTAGTTCCAAGAAGACATATTTGAGTCACAAGTAGAAGGATGTTTCCGCTCCTTTGTCTGTAACGTAATTATATTTTACATCGATTTTAAATTGTATGACATCTAAATAAAATTCAATTTACAGTGGCATCCGTATTGTCTTCGATAGTTATGAGGTTGTTTAGAAACTTATTGCGTGACAACCACTTTAGTATTAGATGTATTTAAAAGCGTCATTACTATAATTAATGATGCTTTTTATTTAGACTTTTTGTAATGTTTCGGTTTCGATATACCCTGTACTATCGATAATACTGTGATTATGAAAACTACTAGTTTGGATGGTAAACTCCTTCACAATGACATATACATCAAAGAGAATAACAGATACAAAAAGCAACACAAAAAAGGAAAAAAAATACATATTTATGGTCACTTTTAGGAGTACGCTACCCGGGTCTACTAATTATGCACAATCTTATAAAATTGGTGCAATAACAACTGCAAAGAAACATTACGTTGTTGAGCTCTTTCCTAATAATAATGTGCTATCTGATTAGATTACAGTAAAACTGTGTGTAATAAAAACTGCAAAAAGATATTTCATAGCTGACCACGCCAAAACCCTAAGTTCTTCACGGCCTCCGCGGGAGAAATCCGACTGTCATGCAATCCACGTTTACCAAGATAAACCGACCGTAATAGTGCTGTCACGCTTTTATATTGCTCGAGGAAGTACAAGGGACTGTTATTAACCGGCATTGCCCTCTAGAGGTTTACAAAATTACCCCCCATTTCGTCAGGAACTAGCTTTTGTTAGAGAGCCTCTATACTTAAAATAAAGACGTTGGATATGAGCTTTGGTGGTGAAAGAAGTCCTTTATTAAAGGCGTTAGGATTTTTTGTGTGCGTGATATTAATAGTTGTTAATATTTCAAGCTAAATATGAACTATGTTTCTTGTGGTTAGCAGCAAAATTTACGTTTTGCTATTTCGATACCAGTCTCTATACGTTTCGATATAATATAAGTATGCTGTGTCCATTTTAAAGGGTTATAATTAAACATCATAGTTTGCTGTAGGCGTGTGGTGTGACCACGTTTGTTCACCTTAACACTAGCTAGGCTGACAAGTAATATGGGCGATCTTACCCCACAAGGTAATATGCATTTAAACGTCAGAACATACAAACTTCGAAGTTGCAATTTTTTTCTAACTATCGACTTTTCGACCGATTTGCAACGCCCGTGGTCAAAAATTAAAATTAAAATCAAAGTCTTTATTGCTAACTAAGTGTATAAAAGGTGTTACATTTTTAAAGAACTTAATACTTAGTCGCCCTTTTCGGACACGGCAATTTATAGAGAGCTAAGTATTTTTATATACCTAAATCTATGAAGACAATCTTATGTCTAAAAGTTAAAATAAAACAATAACAAAATTAAATTAAATAATTAAATAATAAAGTCACAGGCTGACTGTAAAAGTTTAAGTATGTACCTAAGTAGTATAAGATACTATTACTATGTCACATTTTTTTATAGTTAGCTCGCAGATTACTCCACTCGACTGGATGTTAAGTGGAAATGGAATCCAATAGCGAAGACAACTGGTGCATCGTGAAAACTACGCAGCATCAGTCACCCTCACCTTGCTTGCCCACAAGGTGCCTCTTCACGCCTCGTCTGAAAAACCCAATGTTACAGGAGGGAGGGAAGATGTTTACTGTTTGAAGATTCCATCTTTGGATTCTGTAGCATAAGTGGATTCTACTCATTCAAAACGAATGAAATTGGTGTAATTCTGCTTACGCAAAAGTCAAACCAGTCAACTAGTTATATTCGCATCGGTCACGGAATCGTCTTAGCGGGTACAGCGTATTTCAATTTGCCGTCCATGTTTCACAAAACCAATTACCCTGTTCAGTGAACGTGCCTACTCGTACATGAATCCACCGTTGTTTACAGCGTCTGATGTGATTGTGTGAGAATCGGGAATTATTTCTTGGTGTAAGCGTTACGGCGATAGTTGGTTCCTGAAGCATAGTTCAAGCATAATAAATACTAACAATTCGCACAAGGCCTGCGTGATGGTTGATTTTGTCTACTTTTCAAACATATTTTTCAATTCAGTCGACCTTAGTATTTCCTCTTAAGGCCCGTTCTTCCTTCCGTGGTGTTTACATCTATAGGAAAAGCTCGTGCCCTTGCAGTAGGGTAGTGGATAAAGTAAACTAATGATGACGATGATGATGATGATGATATGACAATAATTACACGTTGCTTCAAACTATTGTGATGGGCATTGTGGAAGGGAGAGGAAAGAGAAGGTGTTGAAGAAGGACAACCGGTAGTAGACCGTCATCACCTCCATAGAGCAACTGTTACGTCTCACTATTGACAAAAGGGAATATACAAATCTGAAACTGACAGCCAACCTTCGAGATTGTAGAGGCACAAGAAATAGCACAAGTTAATAGTAAAAATCTATCTTTTCATAAAAAAGTTTCCGACTGTATATTATTTACAGTAAAATAAATAAGATCGAAATGTTTAAAACATACAGTGAAAAAATTAAATGACTACCCGACCCAGCCAGGAATCGAACCTGGGATATTTAATTCAGCTTCAGTGCAGCAATTAGTACTCAAAAATAATCATAATCATAAATCATAAATCATAATCATAATCATAATAAAAAAGTATAATTTAAATAAAACCTTACAAAAAACGTATCAAGAAAAAATATCCAATTAAATAATTTCATATGTTTTATATGAACTTCAAAGTACATACACGTCATATTATAATGGTTTAAATTGGTGAAAATTGGTTAAGCTCACAGTTATTGGATTCAATGAACTGGCTCTTTCACTCGATTTTCCTCGTACCACGCTCTTTTTCAAAATTACTGTGATAAAATTGTTAATCCGTTATTGGCTGTTTGCATAATTAATAAGTACCGTTTTACGCACTGTAAATTTGTTTAAAAACATTGACACCGCTATTTGCGCGCTTTGGTTGCGATCTTGCAAGTTAAGTCACTTTCGCAATGTCACTTTACCGAATGGGTGACCGAAATAAAATATCTCGAGGTCTGGTAGAAATGCACGGCAAGTCAAATTCATTAACCGCGGTTGCAGTAGCAATCTAGGAACCCATCATCATCAGCCTATACTAGTCCACTGCTGGACAAAAGCTTCTCCAAGTTCACCACTAAGCACGATCCGCGGCTACTCTTATCTAGTGATTCATAATGGGCCAATAATATTTGCCTTAGTATATTATATCTTATCTTATCTTAGTGGGGCCTGCTGAGGTTTCCCTCTCGCAGTAACACTTCGACCCATCGGGATCTTTTGTGCAACCCCATCCTTTCACTCTTCTTCCTCTGTAAAGATGATGCCATAAGTTTGGCAACGTCCAAGTAAGTTCGTAAGAGCGTAGAGTCTTTAAGTCCTCCGGTTTCGTATAGGCTGACCCCAGGAGTCCCATTCTTTTCCTAGCTAGAGAGTCGCAGTCACACAGTAGGTGATGTATTGACTCAGTTTCCTCTCCACATGCCCTACACAAGCTATTTGTTGATAGATGCATTCTGTAAAGCATTTGATTTGTGGCATAGTGCCCTGTCAAGGCACCGATGGTTAATCGGGCTACACTTAGTATATAAGCTGCTATTTTGGTTTATGACCAGATCTTCCAATGTGCTATTAACGTGGGAAGGCAACGTAAAACGTTTGTAGACACATTATGATTGTTTAAAAACTTTTCGTTCTTTACGATCTCTTTATTTTCAAAACAAAAAGAATTTTGTTTAGGTTTTATTTATGCAGTCTTAAACTGTCAAATTTCTTCAATAAATATTGAACCATATGCCTTAGTTATAAAGTTCAAAGTATATTGAAGAAATTTGACAATTTGAGGTAGCGACTGCTGATTGGTGTGTGGAGTGCGAAGTGCCGAGTGGTAATGTTCAAGCGTGTGTACCGAATTTGCCAATACATCTCACCATCCTCATCACAATTTCAAGTAATTAATCTGTAGCCAATTTATAATATAATCCTTCACTCTTGAATACCTGGTCATATTACAAGCTCGTTCCTGGAAATTTGAGTTCAACTAAAAGTATCTACCAACTTTGGTACGTTCCAGATTAAACGTTTAAACTCAAGTATTTATTAAGTAAATTCGAGTTTAAATCTTTGTTGGAGTCAAATATCCAAGAATCTGTATCGATATTCCGGCTGCGAGCGATTAAATCGATTATAAGTATGATTGGGTCTCATTACGCATACAATTTCCTTTACTTTTATCTCCAGAGGGCTCGAATAAGCGCTTGAGAAATTAATTCTTGATTTCTATATTGATATTATTATTTAAGTATTGTATCTGCAGCGGATATCTCTTCGTAGAAATTGTTAATCGTTGGCGCTTTCGATGTTGTAATCTTTATTAATAAAAAACAATTGTGTGCCACATGTATGTCAGAGCATCACTAAAGAATGGCTCGACAGATTGGCTGATTAATTTTTTGTTGTTTGTAATTAATTTTCAGAACAAAGTTTGTATATAATAATAGTTTTAAAAAAGTTTTCGAGCTGGTAAAACCATCACGGGTTTGAGAGCGGACCATCTTTAAAAAATATATAGATCTTATCGAATTATTGTTCGAAAAAAATCCTACAATTGTTTTTGTAATCTGCCAGAGTGTCAGCGTGCTGTCTGTTTTCAGCACTGCAACGGAACAAGCTGAGGCGGTCCTAGTAAACCCTCAAATTTGTATGTATTTTCGTTTTAACTTTTATTGTGGTTTTGATATGTATAGTTTATGATTGTGTTAACGTCAATATTGGATCGTTTTCTTATTTTTAATCAAAGCTACTGTAACTTTTTCCTTCGTGGAATTGTAATCCTGGGCCCTTTGTCCACAGAACTTACTTACCGCAGCGGTGACAAACATCGACTTATAACGGCATAAAATATTCTTTCTAAGATGTCAACAAAGATATTACAATGGAGTAGCATAATAAACATTTCTAGAATGTCGTATGATGACATTGATGGCAGTCGTTAGAACCTACTCTCGATCTGTGCTATTGTAGATATTTGGAATCATTAAACTAAACTAAACTATAACACAAACAAGCTAATAACAGGTCCACAATTCCACATAATTAATTAGAATTAGCTCGTGTGTTGAAGTCTGAGCCCATTTAACTGGGCTTAATAGGAAGATACTTTAAGTACATTATGTGATTATATGTATCAATTCGGCAATGAAGTATGAGAAACGATTAAGATATTATAATATCTACATATTATTATAGGTGTAAAAAAAGTCTACGATACAACGCAAGCATCTTGCCATTCAAAGGGGCAATGCCGCCAGCATTTTGGGCACCTTGCCTCGGACAGGCGAGTTAGTTGAGGTTTTTTATTTATGAATTGTATTGAATATAATGTTAAAAGTAGCATCTTGCCTTTGTCTTTTGTATTGTCTTTTGATCTGTGGTACGATTTTTAATGGCAAAATTACTACTCGTAATTCACTAAAAGGCTTTGTTACAATCCTTTACACATTATTGTTTCATTAACCTCATCGATTGGTAAATTAAACTTGCGTTAAGCATATCTAACATTTTTGGAAAATGTATATGTATAATGTAATGTATAATGTAATATACACTATTATAAAAATACAGCGTACAGTCCTTTATTTGTTTTAATTATAATAACAATCACATTAAGTACCAAAAACCTAAAAACAGAAGTTCATAAGTATCAATAAACTAGAAAACATCAAGTTAACACTGCAATTTACAACCGGCACAAACCTTTGGCAATCAAATCAACTTTTGTCACCAAAAACTTCCTGTTCACAGATAAAAATCAGGGAATCTCTCTCCTTCCCAATCCCGCGTGGACCCAGTTTAGAGTCTCCGACCCCCGCAAAGTGGTCTCCTTAATTCAACCTGCGACGTTTTCCAATCAAGTAGGACGGTGCCATTTCTTAGTAATGTCCAATTCACAAATTAATCTATCCCTCGCTGGGTTGGATCATAAAATATTCCTGAAAGAGATCCCGTAGGATATTGTGAATCAGTGATGGCGTCGAATAGGTGGATATTAAGTATTGATCCTTTATGGATAGTTGCGTTCCGATAAAAACCTTGTTTTATTTATGAGCGTGTTACTTTGAGCTTTCATTTTTGGCAACGTGTTATGAAGGCTTTTTTTTCTATTTCGTTGACTTTATTTAAAAAGTTACTTTATACATTAACTAGCACTTTACCTGTGACTTGTCTACGTGGATTTAAGATTTTAAAAATATTTTTTTTTTTTCAAAATTAAAATAGCATTATTACCCACAAGGTATATAGCATTCCATTATTAAAAGAATTATAATGGAGAACGCTCTGAGGAACTTTTTGATTTGGTTCCCACTTCGTCCTTCTACCATCGCACCGCTCGCCATCAGAACAGGGCACACGCACACTTCCTGGAGCCGCTGTTAACTCGAACGGTTCGCTTCCAGAAGAGCTTCATTCCACGTACCATTAAACTGTGGAATAAGCTGCCATCCGAGATTTCCCATTAGGCTACGACATGGACTCTTTTAAAAGGGGTGTGAAGAGATTTTTCTCAGGTCGGCAACACAAAAGCAACATCTCTGATGTTGCTGATGCCCATGGGCGGCGGTGACCGCTCACCATCAGGCGGCCCGCCTGCTCGTTTGCAATATATATTATATAAAAAAAAAATTGTAAATGGACCGTTAGTTCTAACAAACAAGGTTACGAACGTTACCTCTTTATTAATAGTATAGATAAATAAAAGAGTTTAACCAATACTTAGTACGTTTCAGTTTAAACGATTTTCAGTTTTTTTTTTCCATTTTTGTGACAATATGAATTTAAACGATGGTGACAAAGTTAGCAAACTTTACAGTAGCACGTGGTCAAAGAGTTTCACACTGTTGAACGTCCTAAATAAAGACTGCTTTCACAAGGTATGGAATGTTGTCAAAGTTAAACAATATTTAATTAAAACTGAATACAAAATGAGGGTTGGGTTGTAGTCTAAAGTAACATCACAGCCCAAGACCGAGACAGCGGAGCGCAGTAAATAGATACTGGCAGTAAGTTTCCTATAAATTTTACAGTAGCAAGGATCTCGTTGGCATAACGACTTAAATGTATTTATCAGGCTAGTGAATAATCAAAGTGAGAATAAATAATACGCTTTTGGCTTAAGCAACATCTTAACAATGGTAAATTCTGATTAAGTCATGCACAAATAATTATTCATTCGTATTGTAATTATTTTTATAATAAGATTTTGGAGAAATAATAATAATAATATCTATATTTTCAAACTAATGATCCATGTTGTTAGTAAACTTAAAAGATATGTAACTAGAGAGGCGCTTAAAACAGAAACATAAAATTGGTCATTTGCAATAAAATAAAAGTTTGAATAAAATATTATGATACAATTTTCTAATGCTAGATCAGGATCAGGTTTCTAAAAATTAAATCAACATCGTCATCACTTGCAAATTTTTATGTCCCTACTGCTGGGCCACGAGTAGAGATGTAAAATGACTGAATCTGACCAGTCACGATGGTCAAAAACCGTATTTGACCGGTCATTTATTGTCAAATTAAATCAAATTGACTTAAACATATTAATATTTCTAACTGTTAAGGTGACTAAATATAACTAGTGACAACTATTAAATACGATCAATAGAATGTGTAGCACTTATAATGATTTGGTTAACGAGCCTAGGTTTGCGAACATAGACATAATTTTCGGATTTTTATTGTTATTTGTAAAATTCCATTGTACACGAAACTGGTTTATGTTTTATTTTTAGAACGTTATTTGGAATTTGTTTGGTTTTGTAGCTTCATATGTTTTTTGTAAATGCTGTGTATGCTTGTCATAAATGTTATACATATCTTATTACTACAAACATCTAATTTTAATCAAAACTGTGTGAACATTGTTGGTGTACCTTTCAAAATAAATAAATAAATTTACATTACTGCCAATTCCGCCAACATCGCGACACGATTTCAGTTTATTTAAAAAACAAAATTGTTATTCTGTGTTCTTGGAGGAGTACGTTTCTATGATGTTTATGTCACGTTTCCAAAAAAGTAGTATATTTAAGTATTTATTAGCTAAAGAAAATTCAATTTACTCTTTGTTTACTCATACTGCGGTGGTGCAAGTCGTGACAAGTATTAAGTAAAAAGAATTTGAAACCTAAATCTAGCTAAAAGCTTTTTTTACATTTTTATTTAAAATAAATATTAAAAAACACTAAAGATCATATTGACCATATGACCCTTTTTGACAGTAAATGACCGTTTTTGACCAATTTGACCGTAATTGACAGTCAGTCAAATTCAGTCACTTTGGTCATTTTCATCTCTAGTCACGAGCCTTCCGTGAGGATGAATAGGGAGGATAGACTATAAACCACCAAGCGGTTGGGCCCAGTGCGGATTGGTGGTTGTTAACGCCAGCTAATGCAAATTGAATATTTAACATAAAAAATAAGCAAAAAACTAGCTTGTTCTTATTTATCAGTTGCTGTCGGTAACATCAGCGTATCGAGGTACGTTACTGACTCCATACACTGTGACCAAATCTTCACTAATGGCAGGGGCCGAGCGAGACGCTAAAATAATCGTTCTCGAAATTGGGGCCGAGGCAGGGTGTAAAAAATTACCCCGGCGACGACGACGCTTCGTTTACTTTATATTGGAGTTCAAAGCTGGGTGCTCCATCAGGCCCCCGGAAATTCAACCGGTTCCTACCCAGTAATGAGGGTAGTGCATCACTCACTTGATTCTAAACTCTTGACTTTCGATTGCTAAAGAGGGTAGATTATGTACAGAAAGCAGCGGAAGTTTCTGAGCACTTTGTCTTTCCAACTACAATAATCTGACTGATGCTTGTTGACATCTAGTACATCTGTAATAATAAATGGAACTTAAGTGTTCAGCAACTTACGATGACAAGTGTATCATATGTTTATTTATTTAAACTTTTGCAAGATAAATGCAATACATGGCGGACTTAATGCCTGAGGCATTCTCTACCAGTCAACCATAGGGTGGTGCTGAGATAACATTGGTAGGTTTTCATATTGTATGTATGTATGTGAGTGTAGTGTATGCTCGAGCTGGGATATTGTATTGAATATTATTGAGCGCAGCTCCTATTAAAAAAAGTTTAATTTACTTATTAGTTAACAAACATAAAAATAGCTTTTATCTTAAATCTGGACAAAATGCGTCTTTATCTTAAGCCTTATTACAACTAACGTAAGGTAAGACGATGCTCAAATCCTTTAAGTGGCGTAAAAACACTTTCACTGTCCTAGCGTCGTTCACAAATCCAGCGTCTCAATTTCCCGCATAAATTTGCCTCAACCATTATCGTTTTGATTTACCGCCCCACAAAACTATGAAGTGTCGGCAGCTAAGTGGCCGGCAGCACTGTCCTTACGTCTTTAGCGAACAGGTCCTGCGCTCCTTCAATTACAATTTGCATAGTGAGCCCAGCTTTACACGGCAAATTGCGTAAGTTCGTAAGTCAAACGATGGATCTTAAGACAAACCGCCTCAAAGGATTGAACGCCGCTCTAAACGACTCCGGAGACACAGCATTAGTTAAATCGTATGGAAATCATTCGGTTTATGATTAGACGGTCGACGGTGTCGTAAAGTTTATTGCCAATTTAACTACTACATTCGACAAATAAGTTTGGCTGTAAAAACGGAGTTGGAATTAGATATGGTGTTTGGAGTGATAAGTTTGGGTAGTAACATAAATTATTATGTTGAGCTAGTTTTTAGTGTAGTTAGTTTATCTATACATGATTTTACGTATTTAGTCAGGCACCGTAAAACCAGACACAATAGAAAACCAATTGTAATAGGTTCACATGTGCACTTGCGGGGCGGGGAAGAGTTTGACCTTCACCTTAACAAGTGTTAGGAGACAAAGACTAGAGGTGCAGCTTGTACCCGGAATCTTCACTACCGAGGAACTGACTTGCTGCTCAGAAAAGCATGAAGAATCACTAGGCTCATAAAAGACTCTCGTTAACGATTGTAAGACGTTGGTTTAATATTGTACTTACGTTCACTGTTGTCGAATCCACGTCTTTAAGGACTGAAATTGAAGGCGTAACCTTTAACCCACAGAGACGATAAAGTAGCTATCACACCTTTGATCTAGAATCAAATCATTCAGGTCCATTTAATTAGTATTAAAATGTGATGTCCAACCTATTTTAAAAATTTACAGATAATTCTGTTGAAATAAAAAATGCTTCTTACCCTATACACGATACTTAACCTAGCAGTCAACAAATCACGTAAAATTGCAAACCCAAAATCATCAATCTCCTTTAAATTGTCATAGGTCATAATCACATTCTCAAAGGCGTGTATCAAATTAACGCGATCCCGTCAGCCCGCAAACAAAATGTCACAAACATACGTAACGGTTCGGGAAGGGGCGCGCCAAGAGAAATCAATACCACCCGTGGACCTTGGGATTGTGCCACTGATCCACTTCGTCGGATCAATGCTTCATTTTTAGACATTTGTAAGCATTGAATTTTGAATAGGACGATTTGCATTGTAACCTTGCGGACCCTCGGAAAATTCCTTCGTTGCTTTTTACTCACTGGTTTTACTGCTACTGCGGCTAGTGTATGTGTGTATATTTGTTTATATTAATACATGTCGGCGGCGAGGTGTTTGTAGGTAGGACGGTCGAGCAAACTCAGATTCGTCGATAACACTGTTTATCTTGAATCTTCAAAATAAAATCGCAGTCGTATTCCGTGCAGTCACTTTAATGTTATTTTAACTTTACAATTAAACTATTTAGAAACAGTTGTCCGATGCGAATGGATTTTAGAAACGAAGTGAATTCTGCGCGTGCGTACTTTCCGACCGCTCTCGTTCAAATGTCCTCAGTCCGTTGTCGCGCCAACTGACGTTGACGTTTCGCGTACCATAGAGCATAGGCTGCACAGACCACACTCAAGTATACACTATACTTGTCGTTTCTAAGTGATGCTAGCGCCATGTCTCCGACATACACATAATTTAAAATGTAACGTTGTTAATGTACCTAACAAAAAACCGTAAATACTTAGTGTATACTAAAAAATATTTAAACTAAAAAAACTATTGACTACTAATTGAGATTAAAATTAAACAACGTATAACTTAAGGGTTTGGTAATAATTAAAAACCCAAAATGTATCTGATCTAGATGTATGCAGTATGCAGAGTTACTTAGACATTAACTGTTACCTTGAATTAAACATACATATTAAACATAATGTGTCAAAACCCTGAGGGATTCACGAAGATGGTGATGGTTCCGAGTTCACGTGTTTTATTTTAATGTTCTTCTTCTTCTAGGAAGAATACCATATTCATCATCATCATCATTTCAGCCCGGAAGCACTAACATCTAGGTATAATAGGCCTCCCTTTGACAATCCAACTTAGCAGTTCGGTTGCGAGTGTCATCTACTACCATCCGGCCACCCCGACAATATCGTATGACCATCTGTTCATGTAACTTTACAAAAAAGGTTACATCATTATCATCATCATCATCAACTCAGCCAAAAGACGTCCACTGCTGGACAAAGCTCCCCCAAGGATATCCACCGATTTTGAGCTGCACGCATCCAGCGCTAACTATTACTTATTGAGACGTTATTAGGTTAGCAGACTTGGGTCCCAATAATCTTGTCAATAGACCAAAGAGACTACACAGTCTCTTTTAGATTTTGATATTTGTGTAAATATCTTAATCCTTCACGATAATTACGCCGTATGCTCTATAATCAACCCGCAGATGAAATATAAACAATTAATTAATACATTTTTAATTACATACTGTAGGTACGCGGTAATGTGATCCGGTTAAATATTAATTTGCTTTCAATTGTGTTCATAGGCTTTAAATTAGATATAATTAAAAATTTACAAGTCATTAAATAAATCTTTATGAATTTCACTTTGTTTTTATTTTATTATATTATATGCATTGTTACGTCATAAAGGTTTTATCGATATCATTAATTATTTAATAGTTTTAAGTCAAGCAGAGTTTGCACTGTTTATACTGTGGTCACCTAATGCAGTTTTGATAGTAGAATTAGGTAGGTGAGGTTAGTCAATAGATCATTTTTTTAGCAAATGTCAAATCGATGTTGGTTATGGCAATTGTATGGGAATGGCAAACTATGACGTCACTATTTTGTTCCGTCATTTGAGTGTTCATTAATAACTTTTGAGGTTACACTTAGGTCAAATATAAAATAGGTGAAAATGTTTTAACAGGTTCACAGTCCAAGCCGAATCGTAAGATATGCCCCCAAGTCCAAATAAGTGTTTGGAAAATTGTGTCAGTTTAGTATTGTTCTACCATGTCCACTTTTGTAAACCCTATGAGTCCCACCTCACAAGAAAGTAAAGAAAGTGTACGGGTACGGGTGTACACATATGGGCTGTGGACTGGTGTCTGTGGAACATTAACTTAAATTTTTTGTTCCTGATTACACCATACAACATAACATTGTTACTTACTATCTTAATAGTCTTTCTGAATGAACTTTGATTACTTAGTTAGTAATATATTTTTTTTATTATATACCTGCTTTGACTGTGAATAGTGCTAATACATACATACATATAATCACGCCTCTTTCCCGTAGGGGTAGGCAGAGACCACTTTTTTCCACTTGCTACGATCCATACATACTTAAATGTTTATATAATTTTTAAAGCAAATTTTGTTGCGAACAAATTACAAAAACACAAATGTTGAAAAAATTTCCACGAGCAGGGTTTGAACCTACACCCTTCTGACATACCGGGTCAGGTGCTCTTCCAATTGAGCTATCGTGGTTCTAACCAGCCCGCCGAAATTATTCAACACTATTTACTTTTTACTTTGAAAGCCAAAGGCGCCCATTCAATGTTAACAACTACCGTCATTAACATCCGATCATAATATTTTTACAAATACTAAAGATCAGTTAAGAAGTAGGCAAGCTATTTATAAATGTTTATATAATTTTTAACGCAAATTTTGTTGCGAACAAATTACAAAAACACAAATGTTGAAAAAATTTCCACGAGCAGGGTTTGAACCTGCACCCTTCTGACATACCGGGTCAGGTGCTCTTCCAATTGAGCTATCGTGGTTCTAACCAGCCCGCCGAAATTTATACATATTTGTATACATAACATACTTGTTTCGCTTCGTCCACTTTCATTATTTCCTTCATACATGCTCTTCGGTTTAGGGTACTCTTGACCTGGCCTTTTTCTAAGACGTCCCCGATTTGGTCTAACAGTGCTAATGGTAACTTTGTAAATTATTTATTTTTTGTTCATGTTTATGTTTTTTAGTATTGCATTATATGTACATATTATCAATCTATCTATCTACATTTGTATTTAGAAAGGACCGCAAAAGTCTATACTTATATCTATATATTTACTTACTTAATTAGAATCCTGGCGCTGTAGCCCCAAGTTAGCTTTGGCTTATACAAGTCGATGCCTCAGGCAGGTCCCGGTTCTGTTTTCTACTAGTTCTTAACTGATTCCTACCATTTGTCTACGTGAAGCTAGAGACTACGAGACTAAGTACTCATATTTTGTATACGAGAGCACGTTCGTTGCATTGCAAAAGAAGCTGAACAAGCGAAAATTCCATTCAGGAGTAGCGCAACGCGCTGCGGCTTTTACCAAAAACGTCATTGTGACAATCATTTTGCTGGCGTAAGCCCGAACAATGCACGGTTAATTGCCCTGCCCAAAGTCAACACTGCGGCTCATAAGCACAATATAGTTAAACTTCGGTACCGAAAGTCAATACACGCTCCGCTCGTGTGACTTAATTAAAAACGATTAAGCCGATGTGTCGGCGCCGAGACAGTTTCGGGTCACGTCGTTGTCATTTCCGTACCACGATAAAAGGGCTTAATAACAGTTGTTAGAGCGAACTGTGCATCGGTATTCGACTGACTTTCTATTAGCCGTCGATGACCGTATTTAAGCATGAGTCTATTTAAAACAAAAGTTTAAATTAAAAAGGTAAACCTTAAAAAAGTTTTTGCAACTGTTTGGTGTAATGGCCGCTAATGTAAGGCCTTTCCTACTTTGTGTCACAAATTAAATATTCGAAAACAAACCTATAAAAGTTATGTGGGAGATAATGAGATCGGATAATATGATGATGACATAATATCTATGGAAATGCAAACTGAATGGGAATAAATTAAATTTCATATTGTGGGCGTTAATTAAAAAGCATTAATTTCATATATACTCGTATATATCGTCATGAGCTTCCAAACAGATATGGGTCGGAGCCGACTGATTCTGACGTGTTGGTGACCCAATTCAAACGTGGCGATATTGAAGATATTGTTTCGATTTGATGTCACTTGCAGCTTAGTTAAATGGAACTGGGAAAAAGGCAGTATTGTTTTTATATACGGAATTATTGTCATGCTTTCAAACTTTTCGTTTCGGCATCATAGCGCCAGAAACAAGTTTAATTTACCATTCGAATTAATTCGAATATGTCATTCCTTCCTTCTTATCATTCCTTCCCCTTCCAACTCTTCGGGGTACATCTCTACGCCTGCAGAGCAGTATCAACATGCTCGGTATGATGATACGCTGCAATCTGAACCAAAGGGACTACATCGAAGCCGTGATCAAAACAGCCTCACGAAAACTCGGAATTCTGAACAGAGTGCGGCGATTCTTTACGCCGGACCAGTTGTGCCTTTTGTACAAGACACAGGTACGGTCTTGCGTGGAGTATTGCTCGCACATCTGGGACGGTTCCGCAAAACATCTTCTCGATGCCTTGGACAGATTGCAGCGTCGCGTTCAACGCATTATCGGCAATGCAGAAGTAGAAAATAATATTGAATATCTACAATTGCGTAGAGATGTTGCGTCACTCAGCGTGTTTTACCACTTATACCATGGCGAGTGCTCTAAAGAGCTCTTTGACCTCATCCCACCTTCTCCCTTCCTTCATAGGAGTACACGTGCTGCTCTTCGGAGTCACTGCTTTACTGTCTCAAATATCCCATCGCGCAAAAAGAAATTTGGTGACCCGTTTCTTTGTCGCACCTCCAAAAGATGGAATAGTCTACCAGCACACGTTTTCCCTCCTTCCTATGATATGGGGTCCTTCAAGAGAGGCGTGAAGAAGCAACTCGTGTGGGCCGGCAGAGTGAGGTTAATACTGATGTTACGTTTGTTTCCACGCTGCAACAGTTATCTTCGCGTCTGGACTCCATTTCCACTTTACATCAGGTGGGATGGAGTCATTTGCCGAGCTAACTATAAAAAAAATGTATATGAAAACGAGAATTTTTATAGCATAATTTCAACTCATCCGTTTATCACCGTAAGGGTGCTTTAATGCCATACATACTATCTCATTTCAGTTAACGTTATAAATAGTAAACAGTTCTTACACAAAGCACTCAGGTCAGTAGTAACTCGTAACGTGAAACGTTAGCACCTTAAGGGTGCGCCGTCCATAAGTGACAAGTGTCATATGTTTTATTTGAAATGTCGTCGTCCATATTTATTTGATGCCGCGCGGCCATACTAATTTTGTATGGGGAATTTAAGGTGCTTAATAAAAAATAATTATTTAAATAACCACTTGATGAATCGAAAATGTAGTCTAGCAATTTGTAGTTTATCCATTGATGATTGTTTAGACAAAATCAGAGGTACAATAATTTAGATAAACTGTAAGAAATCTACTAAACGCCGCCACTCGTTTTCATGATTTTTTCCCAACTTTAAATGATATTGTAGAAAAAACTATAGCGTGTTATGAATTTATGGTTCTGACAAATTGTAAACACGTTCCCTATGATACTAAATATATATTTTGTTCATTTAATACGATAGTATTTTCAATTATATCTACTTAACCGTAACTGCATTTTTGGCATTTTTTTGTCGGCGCACCCTTAAGGCGACACTTGGAAAAAACACATCAACTTTCATCGAAAGTTGTAAGTAGAGTATGACAATACCAACGAATCTGAAATTTTGATATAGATAACTTCATGCATTTGTTTCTAAAATCCTTGCTCAAAAACACGATTGTGCAATTTTGACTTGATCGTAATTCTTTATGAAAACACCTCTAAAAATCCTTAATGCTATAATTACAATAAAATTACTTAATCTGTATGTTTTGAAATCACTCTAATATATTGGTAACTTCATTATTCTTAATTTTATTGCTGCATATTTTGATAACTCCAACCAATAACTTATAAAAAAAAATATTTAGATTTTTTTTAGTTTGCGGTTTCAATTGTCGCAGGCGCTACGTGTTTTCGATCTTATGAAAGCATCCGTAAGGTTCAGCCTTTTTGAACATTCTCAAATCGAGGTGGCGTCTTAAGTTACAAACACTTAATAGTGAAGTTGAAAACAAAAAATATTAATTCCAGAACATTATACGTATAAGTGAAGTCACGTAACAGTTCTTTAAAACATTAATCCATTTTTCGCTTGACCTAAGAATGAATTTCTGTAACTTATAAAGTTGTTAAAAAATACTGAATTCAAAATTCAAAAAATTCAAAATTTCAATATTAAACACATTTATTCAGTTTAGGCCACAAATAGCTCTTATGAACGTCATTTTATGCCATCGGTTCGTAAGTCTATCTACTCTGGGCGGGAGATCTTGTACTGAGAAGAACCGGCAAGAAACTCAGCAAGTGTCCAGCTCTTTTCTCCCTTACAGCGTCATAAATATTGGAAAATGCCCTATCATAAAAGGACACTTTCCATCACAAATAAAAACACAAAATGTAAAGGACAATCACAACATGTAAAAAATACACAAAAAAAGAAAAATTAATAAACAAAATATTCAAATTTGCAAAAACATAATTTACCAGTTTAATTTTTTACAATGTCATACAGTACCTACTAGTAAAAGTCAAAACCTGTCTAAGAAAAAACAAAGTTAATTGACCGAACTATACAACATTTGTGACGTCATAGTTTGCCATTCCCATACAATTTCTATTACAAAAAAACGTTTTGGCAGTTGCTCAAAAAACGATCTAATTACTAACCAGTCCACTGCTCAACTCTGATTTATCCACTTATATTCTAAATGCGAAAGTAGAGATGTAGGTAAGTTGTTTGTTCCTTATATTCTAAATGCGAAAGTAGAGATGTAGGTAGGTTTGTTCCTTAGTTACAAGTTAAAATAAAATTGCAAAATAATGGTGCACAATAGTACACGTAGTATACTTTTGCTTTCGGTATTACACTTAACTTATTCTATCCAAGTCTGCACTTTGTGAAAGATACAGTCATCCATAACATCTAAAACACAAGTTTCACCCTCGATAAAATCTTCTTTGCATAAAAACTATCAAATCGCCTATGTTTTAAATTTTAATTAAAACTTTGATCAATGTATGAAAATAGAACCAAATTATTTCATGTTAAATTGTAAATTCCTATATCTTTTAATTAATGATGATACAGTTACACCCTTGCTCACGACACGACCCGGATTATTTATAAAAAAATGATAAAACAAATGTAATTTAGCCGCTTCAATTAATCATCGTTTAAAATATTTCTGCCGCCCAAAAACCATAATGTTACGAAAAATTTATATTTCGTACAAAATTTTAATTGTTCATTGTTTGCGGAATCCATTTTTCATTAACCGCTCTCGAAAAGAGAAGGGCATAACGTTTCAACGTTTATACACGAGCTATTATAACACTGGCATCAACTAATTGAAAAACCAGATAACTGCGAGTTTGAATTGCACCGTTTACGGTTCGGTCTGGTCTACAGAAACACTTACCTGATTTTTATTACAACTTAACAATACGCCCGAGTACATAAGTAGTCAAATCGATATCGGAAGATTTTTGTTTTTATTAATTACGTTTCGATGAAAAAGTGAATATTATGACGCTTTGATAATTTTTATTGTAAATAAAAAAAATCGCTAGATTGCTATTGGGTTATTATTATTTGGTTTTATGAGAAAAACAGATATATATACAAAATATAATACACTGGGCCGCAAAAATTCCGGGTCGCTTATAAAAAGTGTGATAGTTTCTTAATTACATAAAAGAAAATACATAACACGTTTGTAAACTGTATAATTTTATTTAAGTACTAAAAAATACAAAAAAAAAACACTTCAAACTTTTGACTACAAAAATATACAACACAGTTAATTTGCAAAATGAAAGCTTTTCTGTAAATTTAATATCTTGTATTTCCTCCACGAGCCCGTATCGCTTCATTAAGACGATGTGGCATGCTGTAAATCAAATTTCTAATACGGTTTTGGTCTATGTTTGACCATTCTTCTACTAGCGCACTTCTTAACTCACGTAAGTTAGCTGCAGCTGGAGAGCGTTGTTTAACGCATCTCCCGAGCTCGTCCCATAAATGCTCTATGGGATTTAAGTCTGGGCTGCGAGCTGGCCACTCCATGCGGGTGATACCGACGTCTTGAATATACGCGTTGACCAAATGTGCTGTATGTGGTCGCGCATTATCGTCCATAAAAATGGATTTTGCGCCCATATTCACCAAGAAAGGACCAACATGCTCATTTAAAATCTCCTCTTCATATCTGGGAGCTGTCAGAGAACCGTTTTCTAGTCAAAGTCAAAGTCAAAATATTCTTTATTCAAATAAACTTTAGAAAAGTGCTTTTGAATCGTCCATAATTTTTTTACCTACTACCCATTCAGGACGTCTATATTTTACCTGTGGAGAAGAATGGGCGCAAGAAACTCCACAGCTTTAATTCAATATGTAACGACATTTACAAAATTATATGCCGTTACGTTACCAAGTTATACAAGTTTAAAAAAAAAAAATCTTAACAATATTTTGGATTAGAAATAGATTGGAGCATTTTAAACCCATGCTGTTTTGTCTTCAATGTAATCAGACACTTTATAATAAGCTTTTTTATAAAGCTTTTCTTTAATAGCGATTTTAAATTTATTAATATCTAGTTTTTGGATATTACTTGGAACTTTATTGTAAAAACGTACACACAGGCCTCTAAATGAATTATTTACTTTGTGGAGCCTAGTATTAGGTACTGCTAGTTTGTTTTTATTTCTAGTGTTTACATTGTGAATATCACTGTTTTTAGAAAAAGTTTCAATATTTTTATATACATACATTAGGTTCTCGTAAATATATTGTGATGCAACTGTCATTATATTAATATCCTTAAATCTCTCCCTAAGGGAATTACCAGCTTTTAGATTATAAATTGCTCGAATAGCCCGCTTCTGCAGCACAAAGATAGTTTGAATATCGGCAGCATTGCCCCACAGTAAATAAAGAAATAACTAAAGTAAACAAGTCTAGCTGTTTCAATGTCAGTGATCTGACGAATTTTCATTACTGCATAAGCCGCAGAGCTCAGTCTACTCGACAATTTATCTATATGTGGGCCCCACTGTAGCTTTGCATCCAACGTTATGCCTAGAAACACTGTGGTGTCCACAAGGTCCACATTATTATCTTTAATTTTTACACTGGTTTTTACCTCCTTAACGTTGGGTAATACAAATCTTATACATTTGGTTTTTTGTTCATTTAATAGCAAATTGTTAACACTAAACCAATGAACTATCTTTGAGACAGAATTGTTCACATCGTCATCAATCGGCTGTCGTCGTTTCACTTTGAATAAAAGTGAGGTGTCATCTGCAAACAATACTATCTCATGTTTGTCTTTTACAAAGTAAGGCAAGTCGTTAATATAAATTAAAAATAAGAAAGGACCAAGAATTGAACCCTGTGGAACTCCCATTGTAACCACCGATCCCGGAGATCTTTTACCGTTAACATCAACCCTCTGAACCCTATCACTCAAATATGAGATAAGAAGATTCAGTGATGCATCTCTAATTCCATAGTGGTAGAGCTTCCTGACCAGGGTTTCATGTAAAACACAATCAAAGGCCTTGGATAAATCACAAAAAACCCCTACGGCATCGTGTGAATCCTCCCAGGCATTAAATATTTGAAGTAAAAGCTCAACACCAGCGTCAGTAGTCGAGCGACCCCTAGTGAAACCATATTGTCTAGAATGTAAAAGTTTATTTCTATAAAAATGAACTTGAATTTGGTCTAGAATTATCTTTTCAAATATTTTACTAAATGTGGGTAACACAGAAATTGGTCTAAAGTTAGAGGGGTCACATGTGCTACCTGATTTGAATAATGGGATTACTTTACTGTGCTTCATTAGGTCCGGAAAAACACCACAGTCAATGCATTCATTAAATATGCAAGCTAAAACTGGAGCTATTGTCTCAATAACGGATTTAGTGACGTCGATGGAATTACCCCACAGATCAGCAGTCTTCTTTTTATTAAGAGTATTAAAAGTTTTAATTATATCTCTAAAATCAATTTTTTGAAAACTAAAATAGTTTTCACTAGGTTTGACATTTTCCTTTAGAACCGCTTCAGCTACAGTGGGGGAGGAGTCCAAAGCCTTTGTAGTTGAAACTGGAATATCAGTAAAAAACTTCTCAAATGCCGCAGCAACATCAGCATCGGAAGTTAAGGTTTGATTTTCGTAGCTCAATTTGTACTCATTGTTACGACTTTTGACATTTCCAGTTTCACTATTTATAATATTCCATGTCATTTTTATTTTGTTATCACTTAGCTTAATCTTTGAACTCAGGAACTTTGTCTTTGCTAATCGACATACTATTTTAAATAACTTAGAATAATTTTTGACATACAATTTAAAATCTTCACTGGTGTTATAGTTGCGTTCATCATATAGCTCATAAAGTCGCTTTCTACTTTTGTGGATACCAATTGTAGCCCATTCACTAAAAGTAACAGTACCACTAACCGAGATCCTTTTTGGAATAAAAGTTTTATTAAATTCTGTACAATATTTATGAAAGAAATCATTATAAAATTCATTTGGGTTATCATTATACTTTAAAAAACATATATTATCATAAAGATTGTTTTTAAACCGTTCTAGACGACCTGCAGTTTTTGGTATAACAGTGATATTCTGTTTCTTCACTTGCTTACACTGATGTGGAAGGCTGACCATTTGGCCACAATGATCAGAGTCCAGTTTATTAATAATGAGTTTAGACAGTGGTACTAGATCGGTATATATGTTATCAATACAAGTGGCCGAAGTGGCAGTTATTCTAGTTGGCTCCAAAATTAATTATTTAAATTATACGATTGAAATAAATTTTTAATTTTAATAGAACCTGTAGACTTTTCTAACAAATTAATATTAAAATCACCGCAAATAACTATCTTTTTACCTACATTGCGGTTTTTATATAATGCTTCATCCATTACTTTTTCAAAATAATCATACAATGCTGACGGAGGCCTGTATACACTTAATACAACAAGTCGCGCCAGCTCCACACAAGCTATTTCTATTGTTCGCTCAACCGAGAGGCTCACTATGTCTTTTCGTTCCTTTAATTTTAATTTCTTATTAACTATAATTAAGGAGCCACCATGAATTGAATTTACTCGACTGAACGAACTACCTACCAAATGATTATTAAAATTGAACATGAACTGATGATCTTTAAGCCAGTGTTCAGTAATACATAAAATATCAACTTTATTATCGTTCATGAACAATTCAATCTCCAGATCTTTGCCCGTCATCCCTTGAATGTTCTGGTGAACTATATTAATCGAGTGAACATTTTTAATAATTGTAGGTTGGGACGGGCTTTTCTTAGAATTAATTTTACATTTATTTAAAATATTACCAAACATTTTGCAAGAGAATTCCTCTTTTGTCTTATGATTTAATTTAAATTATTGATTGGAATTTCAGTAGAAACACTACTGACATTTATGTCTATTAAACATTGCTCAATAGGAGCAACTTGTTTAGCCAAGTTTTTGGCTGAGATGTGTATAAAATATGATAGCGATGAAGCTATTTGTCGCTTGAAATAAATCTATAATTACTAACTCCGTACGATCCTCTGAAGATATCCCAGCCCAAACCATTATTGATCCTCCACCGAATGGCACCTTTTCCTCAAAACACGCTTGAAGATAACGTTCATTTGGTCGCCTATATACTCTTCGTCTCCCATCGTGTTCGAATAAACAAAATCTTGACTCATCGGAAAACATAACCCTAGACCAATCGTCATCTGCCCATCGGACGTGTTCTCGAGCAAACCGCAACCTGGCAACTCGATATTCTCTGAGCAATTTAGGGCCATTTGCTGGCCTATAAGGCTTTATATCAGCTTCCCGAAGTCGCCGCCGGATCGTGTCAGAGCTTACATTGTTGTGGTGAATTTCTTGAAGGCTATTTCGAACCTGAACAGCCGTGAGATGTCGATTTCTTAACATAGTGCTCACGATGAATCGGTCTTCTCGTGTAGTTGTACACCTTGGCCTGCCATTCCCTGGTCTCCTGATGTTCATGCCGGTCTCTTGAAATCGCTGGAATACTCATTGGACCGTGGATAAAGATACACCTACTGTTCTAGCAGTACTCCGCTGACTCCTTCCTTCTTGTAACATGGTGATAATTCGTGTACATTCTTCAGTAGATAACGGCATGTTGGTGCATGGTTGATGCACAAAATACTGTGACCAGCCAAAAAAACTGTTTATGATGACAGCTCGGTTTGAAACAAAAGCAAGAAAATTTTCTATTCCAAAAATTAGAATTTTGATATTTTTAAAAATCGGAATTTCTTTTTTTGAAGCTGTAACTTGTTCAAATGCAATGCTTTTTTGATATGTATAATAAGCGTCACAAATCTGCCTATAACATATTATTTATACGAAGGATCTATGTAAATAACTTTGGGAGATATCGCGGTTTTTCTAAATGACCCGTTATTTTTGCTGTCCAGTGTACTTCGTACGTAGCAGAGTACCTCTTTATTTTGTTGTTTAAGCGTTATTGTTTTGGCATTCAAGTTAGCTTTCTAGTACTGATACTCCAGACAGCCATGAACAAACTATTAGAATTTTATACGGAATCCTAAAAATAAAAATTGCAACCAATATTTAAAAGTGCCCACTAGCCATGTTAATCTTTAAGATGGTCCTGGCGTAAAGATAAATATGAACGGGCACAGTGTTTTAGCTGTTTTACATCAGAAGAGTGTATGCATATATATGCATTGAAGCAGAGCCTTTTGTAATACTTTCGAGACAATCAAACATCGATGTCTTACAAGTATGGCTGATTATGGAATCTTCACTGCTATTGTATTATCGATTTACTGATTATCCTTAATGAACAATTTGTAGGGCTCGCTGGTGCTTGATAATAAAGCCCCACATATAATTTTTAGTGGACTGTATTTAGGTTATTTATTTTATAAATTTAATACAACAAAAGGCGTCCTAAATCCAGTGGTGCTTACGTGCAACTTACTTCACCACGATCGGTGCACAGTGAATACTTCACTCTATTATGTTTTATACACAATTGAAAGCGAAAATCGCATAACGCCTCCTTGCACTGAGTCGCCAGTAACCTTGGCATCGCTCGTTCGACTCGGAGAGTCTAACGAGCAATGCCAGTAGTGCTACCAGCTTTAAAGCATTGTCCTCTCATTATCTTTGCATTGTGCTGTGGGCAACCAAATAGTATAGTATAGTAGTGCATGTTGAACATATTCTCTCGACTGGAGATAAATAAAATATAATAAATTTCTATACCAGGCTAGATCACCAGATGGATGATCAGTAAATAGTATATCTATCGAGCTTTAAAAGGCGCGTTGAAACCAGTTATTCATACAAACATATGAACCCGCAATAAGACGGCTTGGTAGGTCATGGCATATCTTCTCCATGTGCTATTGGTGACGTGGGAAGGCCTGAGCCCAGCAGTGGGACGTTTTAAACCCTTTGATGTGATCTTCCGTTTTAAAGATTCCAAGTATACACTCTTTCAGCAACCTCACTTCTACAAATTCAGATGTGTGTCTTGGATATTGGAACGAAATTAAATTGGTTCATGGAATTGATTGATCAGCCCATCTTGTGAAGCCTGCGGCGCAGTACACTGATGTTAATAAATTATCTCTTTTGATTTTATTATCACTTAGACATCCAACAGGCACTGTCACGGAGATGGTCAAATCGATAAACCTCCACTGCTCGATAGTAGCGTCAAATCGACGAGTTGATTAACGACGCGCTTGTCATCTGAGCTTTAATCGATTAATCATTAATACTCGATACTGAATTATGGACTATCGGACGGCAAAGAGATTGTACGTATTATGCTCTAATATATAATTGATAAATGTTCTTTTATCGACGGATTTCCATTTTATATAGAACATAGCAATAAAATTAAAATTAATTTAAAAAAAGAAAATGGAGCTTAAATTTATACTTATAAAAAGAGTTTCTAAAGTAAATAATAATAATCTTATTTATATTGTATATCTAATGTAAAGAATGAGAGTGTTTTGGAAGAGCGGAACCTCCTGAAACAGGCATTTTAGAATGCCTAGTAGGATGGTGCAAATCACTGTCTAAAGATAAGTAAGCTTGATAGACTGCAATAAACGATTTTTGATTTTTTTTGATTTTTGAAATAGCCTGTGACTGTCCCACTTCTGGACAAATGCTTCTACTATTATAATCACTCCCAATCCCGAATGAGACACTCTTAAACTTATTGAGATTAAAAATATCTAGAAACTAAAAATTATTAGTAGGTTGGTTCATATGCGAGTGATCATATGCCCATTTTCACCGATGAACCCTAAAGTGACTGGTGGTACCTAAGCCAATTTAGGTGACAGTTTAACTCCGGTAACTGTCAAGGGATTGTCGGTGAAAATGGATATGTACGAGTATACGGATCTTACCTATTCTGTTTTCTAAAGTATACCATATACTGATACGTATTTATTTCACATTTTATTTTTTTTCTAACAATTCAAACTCACTGCATATATAAATAAGAAAAAACACGAGAGAAATGACAATGATTGAGTAACACTGCCTCGTTTAAGTAAAGTTTAATTAGTAAAAATATACTAATAGAGTCATGTTTCGTCATATGCATTAATTAACATCGTTACAGAAGCAGCGGTCACGCGATTTACAGTGATTTAAAAATAGTCGCATGCTTTAATTATGTAAAGCGTATTTTAAGGGTCCCACCATGTCCGAGTGTTGTGGCTGGTCTGTGCATAATAAAATTTGTAAGGATTATGCGGTTTATTTGTATGTAGTTCGTGAATATCGTAATTAACGACCTATGAGTAGTGAGGTACTTTGTGATTTTTTTATAAAAAAAAGCTAACTTGTTTCTTGTATGAATTTTAATGAGATTTTGCTACATTGTGTATAGTTTTGTACAGTTTTTAAACTTTCGCGTACCTTTTTGAAGAAAGTTTTCAACGGGGCTTAACGACATAATTATATAAAAGGTTATGTTTGCTTATGATACTATACCACAGAGCTAACCACAGTGCTTATACTAAGTAGTTTTAATTAAACCACACTAAAAACTATGTTAAAGATATCTCTGTCTGACTGTCTCTGTTGCCTGTCTATCATAAAATGATAAACTCGTAGAAAGTTGATAACGCAGTGAAGTTCCCGTTTAAGTTGCGTTCTCGCAAGTTAAGCAACGTTCTTGATACCGGTTTACCTGATGGTTACCCATATTAAAAATGAATAGCTCCTCCTTTCTATAAATACATCTTTTCTTTTTGTTTTAACGTGTCAAGAAGATTGACGCGCAAAGTTATTATAATACGCCCACGACTTGGTCTGAACACTCGTATCAAGTACCTAGTAATCCCGAAGGTATTTAAAAATCTATTTTTGGTTTAGTTACTTGCCCAAATTTCAAGTTATTTTTTTATGAAAACAGGACATTGACTCACTTGATGTTAGGCAGAAGCTGAGTCCATGTATGAGGAAAGCCAGTGAAGCAGGCTTAAGCTGTCCTCACACCTTACCGACCCGCAAGTTGCACCTTTACACTTCGTTTATAGGACGCCATGCTGTAGGAAGAAGGGTATAAGAGAATACGTGTGCTTAGTTCCTCAGATTCCGTGACTAATAAGACAGTAGAGTAATTATTAACGGGATTCTTACCATGTTTGTTTTTATTTTCTTAACATGGTAAGAATCCCGTTAATAATTACTCTATTGCAAGTGACCATGATAGTTTAAATAGTTATAATAAGACAGTATTTTGTTATTTGGTTTGTTTTTGGTAGGCTGAATTAAATTAGTTGAATATAACAGAATGAGGAGCTGGATGGCGCAGTGGTTAACGCGCCCGGTCTGCGAGTGCTGAGGTTAAGCAACTTTCGCAAAGGCCGGTCATCGGATGGGTGACCAAAACTTTATCATCTCGAGCTTCTCCGTGCTTCAGAAGGCACGTAAAGCCGTTGGTCCCGGCTGCATTAGCAGTCGTTAACAACCACCAATCCGCACTGGGCCCGCGTGGTGAGTTAGGACCCGTTCTCCCTATCCATCCATAGGGAAGGCTGGTGCCCCAGCAGGGGGACATAAAATGAGCTGATGATGATGTTAATGAACAGAATTCCGCTATTTTTAAAATTAATCTTCTGCATATTACTTGGTCTTGTGTTTTTTATGACCCTGGAAACGGAGAGGCCTTTTTTCCAGAATAATGAAAACCTAAGTATTTGTCGGTTGAATTTAGTATTCCGCCCGTAATAAGATATTAAATACCTTTACCGTGCCGTTACCAGTAAGTCGAAAAAATATCGCAGAATATTAAGTTCGAACTTAAGGTTATTTATTTATAGCGCCATTAATAAACTTTACAATATTAAGAAGTTATGTGAATTGTATTTTGTTTTATTATTTTGCAAGATTTTTGTGAAACATTCCAGTCTATTAATAATTAATGGACTGAAATGCTTCAGATAAAAACAGTTTATAACTTTTGTTAAAAGAGTTTTTATTCTCCTTTGCGTAGATAAGTGTTTGTAAAATTGGTAAGTTTTAAACTTGTTGCTTCATTATATTTATTAGTAGCATAATAATTCATAGAAATTCAAGCATCTATCTATCAGTTATAAACGAATAGCTTAGCAGCATCTAAGAGCTAACAATTCACGTAGCACCATCTACGAGTTATCAATTGACGTAGCACCATCTACGAGCTATTAATTAACGTGGCACCATCTACGCACTATCAATGGACGTAGCACCATCTACGAGCTATCAATTGACTTAGCACCATCTACAAACTATTGATTGACGTAGCATCATCTACGAGCTATCAATTGACGTAGCACCATCTACGAGTTGTTAATTTACGTAGCACCATCTACGAGCTATCAATTCACGTAGCTCCATCTACGAGTTATCAATTTGCGCAGCACCATCTACGAGCTATCAATGTGTGTAGTACCATCTACGAGTTATCAATTTACGTAGCACCATCTACGAGTTATCAATTTACGTAGCATCATCTACGAGTTATCATTTGACGTAGCACCATCTACAATTTATCAATGGACGTAGCACCATCTACGAGTTATCAATTTACGTAGCAGCACCTATGAATTATTACTTCTATACTACTATTAATAAAGAGGTAACGATGTTTGATTGTTTGTTTGTTTGTTTGTCGGGGCTAATCTCTGGAACTACTTTTCCAATACCAAACATTCTTTTACTGATATGCCACAACACATGTGATAATGCTACACACCTTGCGGGTAACATAGGCTATGTTTTAGTTTGATAAGGATTAGTCTTCAGCTCGAAATCTTGAAATTTGTAAATCAAGTCGGTTAAATAAGCGCTGATTAACTGCTTCATCGGCGTACGCTGACCAAACGGATGGGTACTAAAAAAATATATTTTTGTTAAACTATTTAGGTATAACAAGAAATATCTCCTTCCCTCAATTTATCTAGACCGATCAAACCTTTAGATTTTTCATTGTCAGACTGTTTCCAAGAAACCCGTTCATTCGTGTTGAAACTTTTATTGCTCCGTTCACAACTTAGTAAAGATTTGTAACTCACCTGCCGCCGCTACCTTGTATCGAAAGCAATTCCGCTAAGGTAGTCATTAAATTGGAATTGCTCATAAAACAGTTGTAATATATCAGTGAGATTCTTTTAGGTGCTATAAAGTTTACAATTGTACCGATTTGAACGTTTAGTGAACACAATACGTGATAAAAATAATTAGGCAGCTACTTTTTTATGATAAACAAGCAGTTCTGCCTGCAGTTGCGGTCACTTGTAAGGTCAATTGTATTATAACCATTTGTTATCTTATATTATTATGTTAGCATATAAACTTCCCAATCAGGGCTTCAACTACTTAACTCTCACTCAACAACTACACAACAACAACAAGCCTATAAACTACCTAAATAAATATCCTAAAATCTTTATAAAACTTCTGTGCGTGTGTATAAAATTGGACTGAACGGCTGAACCGATTTAGATGAAATTTTCTGTGTGTGCTCAAGTGGATTCGAGAGTGGTTAAGATTTACAAATGGACCCGGTAGGTAGTGCTGCTATAGAGGTCCATCATGGGATACGGGTGTTCTTAAGCGGACGAATGATTGGTTTGTTTTGTTGTCATGGAAACTGTCAAAGCGGTACGAAGTCCGCCCGGTCAGCTAGTATTAGATAAAATGGTAATTGATAAAACTAATTTTAAAAAGATTTTACACATAGTAAATAATAAAGAAGGATTAAAGAGAAGAATGTTAAACTAATATGAAAAACACTTTAGCGACTCTAGCAATGCTAGTATCTGTTGTTATACTATTATTTTGCTGTGTTAATAAAATAATGAATAAACTTTCCTACACTCACACCGATTATCTAGCCCAAGAGAAGCTTCGTTATGAAACTCGTTAAATGGTAACTAGACAACGGATAAATATACTTAAATACATACTTATTATACATAGAAAACACCCAGACCCGAGACGATTTTAGAAAAACAATAATTTATAAATTGACCCGACCGGGGATCGAACCCGGGACCTCAGAGATGGCGATACCATGAAAACCGGTGTACAAACCACTCGACCAAGGAGGTCGTCAAGAATAAAATATTTAATATATTAATGAATCAAATATTTGAAACTCTTATTTTAAACTTGTCAGTGCAAGTTCATCCACATTACCATCAGCCTATATTACTCCATTGCTGGACAAAAGCCATTCCAAGCAGTTAAATTGCGTAAAATTCATAATACACTTAACCACAGTCTAGCTTGTAAATAAACCTTCAACACACTACCTGTGCTCTGGAGCGCCGAGCCAAACCACTGGCCTGAAGCCAAGCAATCATTCGTTTCATCAGCGTTCACGTCCAACCCGACACCTACAACTTTCTCTAAATGGCTTGTCATTTGTCTGGCGATGTTAGAAAATGCTCGGTTAGTTTTAAAAGGTAGCTTCCATGTCGTTGTAAATAAACTATAGTAAATAGACCTACGTTGTTGTCGACATTGAATAGGGCTCCTCTGGCTTGCAGAGTAAGAGTTGATGGTGTTGATTAATTTCGGCGAGTTGGTTGGAGTCACGATAGCATAGTTGGTAGAGCACCTGACCCGGCATGTCATGGGGTGCGGGTTCTAATCCCGCTCGAAGATTTTTTTCAACACTGCTTTTTTTCAGACCTTTGATAGTTTACCGCTTATAAGGTCTAGTATTTAAGACCAACTTTTATGGTCTAGTATTTAAGACCTGCTTTCTGAGACACAGGGGTTCCAGATTCGGTTACCAGTGGGAAGTACATGTTTGTGTACTCAGTTGTTGTTGGCGGTAGAGCTTGTTTATTCTACCACCAATATCAATTAATAACATCGGTGTGAAATAGTGGCATTCGTTGCTATTGTGTTTCGTCCGGTGAGTGAAAGTACCGGAGGCCCATCTCTCACCCCTCCCCCCTCCCACTTCCTACTCCCTCCTCAAGATCCAACTCCTTCCTCGAGGCCGGCAACGCATCTGCGATTACTTTGGTTTTGCGGGTGTCCATGGGCGGCGGTGATCATAACAATAATGTTCGTAGCATTCTCTCATTCAGATAGTTTGATATAAGACAGCCCGTTCCTCAGTAGTTAAGGATTAAATTAGGCGACGAACAGTGACACTTGACAAATACATTTTAAACTTTAGTTAAGAGAAACAAAGAAATTTGGCAGTTTTACAAAAACCTAACAGGGCTGGCACGACTGCTGCTTTCACTCCTTATCAATACTAAGGTCTGAGAGGGTCAAAGTACTCTGAAATTCTTTAGGAAAACAAAAAAGGCGGCCGAGCGTTTTTGACTCAACTTGGCAGGCGCCCAGATATCCTTTTCAGTCTTGACAGAAACAAAAGGAGAAAACCTTAATAGTCTGTTTGTAGTGGGTAGGTATCTAATGCCAGTTTCCATATAATAATTAACAATTTTGATAGTTGATTCGAAGACCAGTAATCGTCGCTATTCACTGTTAACTCCTTAACGGGTTTACTATGTAAAAATAATATAATTTTTGAATCCAGTTGATTCAAATATTATATTATTATATTATGTAACAAACTGTCAAATTTTCTCATTAGACTTTGAACTTTATATATATGGCATATGGTTGAACATTTTGACATTTTTAGATAGGTTGATGTGCAATCTTTACAACTGGATTGAAACCATTTTTACGGGAGTGCTCGCGTTTGTTTTACACATTTTTAGTTAAAACTAAACGAAACTAAACGAAACGAAACGTCAAGATAAATCCTGACGTTTCGTCACCCTGTGAGCACAGACCCTGTAAACGAAACAAACGAAAATATAAACAGAAACATCAGAATAAAACTGAAATTCATTTCAATATAAAGAGTTCGCGTAGATTTAGAAAACAATAAAGTTAATAATGTTTTATTTTACACAAATGGTATATTTTCCAGGGACACGGCACCGTTTCAGTTCCTGATAATACCAGTACAACAACACGTTGGCTGCCTTAAATCAAAACACAATAGAAATTCAATTGTCTTGCGCTGTGGTGCCACGTTTCCATCAGAAGTTAATTAAGTTTTTTTTTCTTTTTATCTTATTCCAATGCAACAAGGTCCATTTCAGCTTGCAAGTGTTGTAACTCATAGGCTAACCGTGGTACATATTCAGATACTGCGGGCACAGTTGAATACGGAGCTCGAACCGCAATTTCCTAGACGCACCCATTCTCCGGGCATAGCGGCAATTGTCTGGCAAATAACGTGCTTATTGGAACGGTGATGTATAGAGCGCTTTGCTTTATGACGTCCTCGTATTATTTAAATGTCTTACTTACATTAAGTGAGTAGGTATGGTTAGGGATGAGATGTAATTAGATAAGTAGGAACATTACGTCGACAAATTGTTAGGGACAAATTTGTATTATGATGCATGAGGCTTTGTTAGGAAGACAAGACAAGAAACGCAGGACAGAAAGAAGTTGCTTCTTTTGGTGTCAAAGGTAGAGTTGCCAGGAGTCCAGTTTAAAATAAAATACTTATAAAATATTTTTTATTTGGAATAAAAAAATAGGTTACATTACATAGTGCTCGTCAGTGTCTGCTTTAGTAAATGTGTATATAATTTTTAACGCAAATTTTGTTGCGAACAAAATCTATATCTGCTTTAGTAATAAACTGCAGCGCAGCCACAAACGCCCACCTCTAGGTAAAATTGCGCGTTCCAAAATTTACAGGTTTTTAAGCATATGTCTAACTTACATTAATAATTATGTGTGTGTGTGTGTGTGTGTGTATGTCGGTAGGTATCCATCGAAGCAAGTAAGTAAGAGCCTAAATACTTTTCAATACCCCGTACCAATTTCAATATTCAATATTTTTTAAATCGAATCTTTTTGGTTTGGAATAATATTGTAGTTTTTTATGGTATGTTGAACTGTATGTGTAGGTAATGTTTAAAGCCTCTTAACGCTCGAACTTCAAACTACGCAATTCTGTATTAAAATATAATGTTCATGCATAAAATGGGTTTGTTAATAGTTTCGCCTATCCCGAGTTTATAGCGCCCTTCTAATAACTTTATACCTTATTTTGTGGACATTAGGGAAGGTTATACGTTTATCTAACATTAGAAATTATTTACATCTAACTGTTAGTCCTGAAATACAATAATAGTTGTAGTAAGTAGGCACTCTCGTTAATTTTAAGAGATGTCCAAATCATTTTAGTAATGAACTAATTGAAGAATTTCGAATTATAAAAGAGGCTTTTTTTAAAAAAAAAAAATATTATGGCGTTAATATTCATGCGTATTTAAATTGTTCAACTATACGTCATGTTTATACACACTGTAAGGCTTATAAAAAAACCTAGATATTACAAAAACCTGCTCCTGCCAAAAATCCTGCTCGTGGAATTTTTTTCAACATTTTGTGTTTTTGTAATTTGTTCGCAACAAAATTTGCGTTAAAAATTACATAAACAAAAGAAAAACCTTCTAGATATTACAAAATTGCCTACGTACAACGCAACATTTCAAAACTGTTTTGGCGAAAGAATACACGAAGCAACTAGGTCAGTATTTCCATCAAAGATTCCCTCGTACCTTACTGGAACGACAGAACGATAAATTTAAGAAGCAGCTCTGAATCTTGCACTGCATCGGGGCGTTGCAGTTTTGTTGCCTTTATAAATCGGCCCCGACTCTCATAAGTTCGATTTTACGAGCCAGCGTCATGTTTTATTTGAGTTTGCGAATGTGTTGCCCGAGTTTACATTTGGGGCATTAGCACACTCAATTGTTACACTAAATTGTGACACTAAAGGAGATTGCCACTTTTGTATGGGAAGTTTGGTCCCTGTGGAAAATTCTTGTGCCCTGATGATTTTTGCTTTATATTATAGTCAAAAAATAGTATATTCATAATTAAAAACAATTTTTCATATATTCACCCTGGTTCAAGAGATATCAATTTTTTTCTGTTAAAGAAATTGAGGTTATTAACTGACATTGACATGATAGATACCACCTACAGCCCATCTATCTATTAAACATCACCATTTGGGGATTAAATTAAATATCTCTTATAGGTCCCACTTTATTTATTTATATTTACTTTATTTATAAATCATTTATTTAGATTATTATTCAAATCAGGCACACGATACCACAAAAGGGACCTGCTCCATGGCAATCTCCTTTGTGACACAAAAAGTAATTTTTGTTTTATATCTATGTAGTTTCTGAGATCGATAGTGTGTTTCTCGAGTTAACATTTCGAGCATTCACTCAATTGTTACACTAAATTGTGACACTAAATTTGTGACACAAAAGTAATTTTTGTTCTATAAATATGTAGTTTCTGAGATCGATAGTGTGTTTCTCAAGTTAACATTTCGAGCATTAGCACACTCAATTGTTACACTAAATTGTAACACTAAATTTGTGACACATTGAGTAATTTTTATTCTATAAATATTAGTTTCTAAGATCGACAATGTGTTTCTCGAGTTTACATTTAAGGCATATCACACTGGCATATGGTTGAATATTTGTTGAAGAAATTTGACAGTTTTGGATAGGTTAATGTGCAGGCATCGGTACACTAAATTGTGACACTAAATTTGTAACAAAATGTGTAATTTTTATTCAACAAAATGTGTGTTTTCTGAGTTTATATTTGGGGGCATAAACACTAAATTATGACGCAAAAAGTAATTTTCTATTCAATAAATGTTAGATTTCTTGAAAATCTTGTATCCCTGAAGTGCTATTCGGTGGCTTTAGAAGACAGCATGTACCAACAGCATAAACCATCCAAACTTCTTACAGTGTATGTTTCACCAAACTTTTTTTACTTCTTGAATACAGCAAATTTATTTCCACTCTTTTACTGACAATGTGAAAAATGTTAGTGCTTCTCTTATTTATTTGCATAATGTCTTTCCTTTTGTAATCCTTATATTTGCACATAACATAAAATACCTAGAAGACATTATATATGATTTCCTTTTCTACTTTCCTTTCCATTTATTACGAGGTTTTTTTTTTATTTTGACAAAATGCTTTACAATCACCTTATGGCCTTAAAGATTTTACATAGTTCCTGCGATTTCGTGATTATTTAATGAGCAATTTAGTGATATTTTGTAGTTTGGCTTAATAATACTTGTCAGCAAGATTCGTAAATCACACTGTTGTATAATTTATTTTTGTACTAAAAGTTAATGACCTCAGCCACGAGCGCGAGCGTCTTGCGACAGAGAGTGTGTTTCTTATTCATTGCGCGTTGTACTACGGCAGTCATTGTCAGCGCTGATAGAAAAAACACATTTAACGACAAATCCGCTCGCTAGGTTGGACGACGCCTGATCTTCGATTTTGCAATTTTTAGGGTCTACAATCGTTTCTCAGTCAGAATTAGTCAGGTCGGTTGCAGAAATTTTTCTCATAGTCCAAATGTCCAAGTCATGCCGCTGACAAAGGAATGTACGTTTTCAAAGAGCAGAGTCAGGCCCAGTGGTCGTAGCCAAGCGGTAGGACTGGCCAAAAAGCTTGGTGCTTTGCGGGTCGCCAACACTATCAAATATGAATGTACTGCGTCATGCGCGACTTTGTTGGCGACGAGCACACTAGCATGAATCAATGGAAATGAGCAGTTTTTCATGTTTACGAGGTAATCCGACGCAAGCAATATACTGTAATTGAACATAAGATCTGAAGAGGTGGATGGCGCTGTGGCTAAGGCGGCTGGTCTGCGATTGTTAAGGTAAGTTACTTTCGTAAAGACCCTTTATCGGACGGGTAACCAAAAATATATCACCTCGAGCTCCTCCGTGCTTCGGAAGGCACGTAGAGCTGTCGGTCCCGGCTGCATTAGCAGTCGTTAACAACCACCAAACCGTACTTGGTCCGCGTGGAGGTTTATGGCCCGTACTCCCTATCCATCTATACGATAGGCTCTTGCCCTTGCTTATAAATGAGCTTCATCATCAGCTCATTTATACGTCCCCACTGCTGGGGCACAACCCTTCCCTATGGATGGATAGGGAGAACGGGCCATAAACCACCACGCGGGCCCAGTGCGGGTTGGTGGTTGTTGACAACTGCTAATGCAGCTGGGATCAACTTTACGGCTGATCGGCTTTACATGCCTTCCAAAGCACGGAGGAGCTCGAGATGATAAATTTATTTGGTCACCCATCCGATGACCGGACTTTGCGAAAGTTGCTTAACCTCAGCACTCACAGGACGGGCGCGTTAACCACTGCACCATCGAGCTCCTCAAATCCATAAATGAGCTTATGATGATGAATTAAGATCTGGATGACTAAAAAAGGTAGCGATTACTGAGATTCGAGGCCTTTGGCCAGCTACGCGACACGGGGACAGTGTAAATGTCATATTATTATCTAATAATAATACTACAACATATTTTTAGAAACAAAATTGTAAGTCGTGAACCTCAACTATACAACACACGAGAATCTGTCAGTAAAAAGCGACGTTTCTTGAGGGCTTTTTATGGCAGTCGTTAAACACCCATCAGCCCCCATTATCTTGGCATGGTGAATTAATGGTCGAATCCCTTGATGCGCCTCGTAAGACCCCCGCCTTGCAGCGTAACGTAAATGCGCTGATAAACATTAGCTTAATTATCTAATGTAATTTTTACACGAAACGATGTAAGAGTGAATAACAATATTCACTTCGTTCTTATATATCGCACTACCAATACAATACTGGTGCAAGTCAAAATATACTGATATTTGAAATTGAACTGTACTGTTCTTCAATACGACAAAATTTCCAATGTCAGTATGTTTTGACTTGCACCAGTATTGTATTGGTAGTGCGATATGTAAACTTCTTATATCAACTGCCGGGCTCTTTTCAAATTCAAATCATTTTTATTCAGACAACTGAGATCCAATGTTTTAGTACAATTGCTTAAGACTATGTTAGTAAGTTAATTATGCTGTATTAGGTATAATTATGTAACTTAATTATCTATGTACCTTAAAGGCATAGCACGCGCCCGACGTACTGAGGAACTCTCATCCACTACTTCAGACATCACGCGCATGCAATGTCTCCTCAAAGGTGCATGCAGATCATCTGCCACTGCTTTCAGGTTGCTGTTGTTACTTCCTACCGTCCTTCTTATTAATGAAGCCACTTTTTACGAACTACAGCATGGAAACCGTCCGTTCTGATCTGCGCAAAAATTTTCGTTGTAGGGTCCTAACCCTAACCACTGTGTTTACCCGTAAAATATTTTTAAAAAAAATTAAGCTGTTGCATTAAATTTGTTGTATTAAATTGTTGCAGATGACAGCTATGTCATCTCGAAAAATTTCATTTAAAATCCAAATCTTTGGTTTATTATGGCGACGAAAACTTTGAAGCTATCAAATCAGAGCGAAGCCTACTTCGTGAAGAAAACGAACCGCAATTGAATATGTAGTAGGTACAGATAAATAAAAAGAAACTATTCCTTTTACGTCTCAAATGAAAATATTTGTCTGTGTCTTGCTTGCGAGGCGAGCTTTCACGCTCCAGAAACCGTTCGAATTTAGAAAGCAACGCTTAAGGCGACGCAGCACATGTTTCGCTGCTATTTGGTATTGCACTCTCGGTGACACTCAGTTTTGCACGGCAAATACAACCTTTTCACGCTAAAAATAACTTCAATGTAAAACACAGACATAATAAGGGAGTAATCGTTTTTTTGACGGATTACTGTGACTACGGACCCTATTTATTTTTTATTTATTGCATATCACATTACATTAGACGAGGTGTTAAAAACATAAGCAAAAGTATATATGTGACGCCCTGCTAGGGCACAGCAAATAAGAGTGCTAACTGTTTTAATCTCCTTGCAATGGATTCAAAATATTAGGATGAATACACGCAAATAGATCCCTATGAAGTAAAATGCTTAAAAGGAGGTCTCAACTCTAGTCTATGTAATGTATATATGAAGAAAATTACATCATTTTTCATTTTTTATAAAATGATGGTTTCATTTAAATGTGTAATTTTTTTCGTAAATAGCCTGAATGTATGCTGGTGCTGACACGCTAATATATGTTGATGATGAGGTTTATATTATTATTAAGTTATACGTTGCAAGGGTCACTTGCTTTTTTTCGCACCCCTTAACCTGTCGTTACCGTGACCGCCCGCCGTCGTGATCAGGAATAGCAGGGCGGTAGATGATCTGGATTTATTTATTTATTGCACATGTAGCTACAAACATTAGAAATTAGACTTAGGGCCAAGTCCTCGTCTACCACAGCTATACAAAGGCTTCCATCATAGAAGTCATCGCTACAATCGATGTGTATTGGCTTGATCACTACGCTTGGGGAATACGGGTTGGTGATCACCAACATGGGCTCTGCATCGAAAAATCCTAAAAGCACTTTGCCCGATCTTGTAATAGAACTTAGGACATCCATATCCGTACCCAGCTCTCTCACTCAGCCACCGACTCTTAATAAACATTCGACCGTATTTTAATTATCGTCGTAACTTTTTAAATGACTATGACTTTGTTGTGATGCATTCTAACGTATCTTATAGCTTATTATAAAATTCGTTACTAACACCAATCTGGCACTAGCAACGTAGACCTAGCGTAGTTACATCTCAGGACTCTGGGGTACAATTATACAACTTATAGCACACATATAAAACTACTGGAAAACTTGAGTGTCTCCATGGAATCCGTAACGTGTTTGGAACTATCGAGAAAGCTTACCGATAACGTACTACGACAAAGCCGGGACCTAACATCAGGTACTGCCATGACACCAGAAGAAAATAGCTTTACTGTGGTTAATATCTTAACTTCGCAAGCAAAAGTTCGCCGCCACCGCACCCGAACGTTCCCGAATGTTTTCGCTAATGCGGCACGTTAGGTTTAGATAACTTTACAACTTGGCTCACTTAGATTTTGGGGAACGTTGGTAACGTCGAGCCTTTATCTGAAGTTCATGAGCTCAGATGCCACTGTGTGTTCCTTGTGAATTGAATTGTTTAACTTTGATGTCGGTGACTTGATGTATTTCTTGGCGCTTGACATTGGAAGGGTTCTTACTATGTTGCCTGTTGCTACCAAGTTGGCATAGTAGGTGCCAATCAAACAATACTACATAGTTATTAAGTTATTTTATATACTAACAAATATATTTTTTTTGTGTGTATGTTAGTCTGTAAGGTATTTAATAAATGGGCCGCTCTGTATTTTTACCATCTGTTACATTGTTTGTTGCCTGAAATAAAGATTTATCATTATTTATTATTATTATTATGTGTGTAAGACGTTTCCGAGTTGAAGTTGTAAATTCTATATTTGCTGTTGGGTTTCTAAGTTCAAAATATCATAATATTACTATTAAAAAAAACATAGTATTTGAAAAAGAACATAAAACAATATAATAAGAAAGAATTTGCCTTAAAACGTGATTCAATAGCATTTTGTATCTGTGGTTAATAATATTGTTATTAAAATATATTACAAGAGCTGTATTGCTTTCAATGAAGATGTGAATAAACTTGTGAAATAAATACTTTTTTATCTTTATGAACAGTGAATTATTCAAAGGCTAAATATGAATAATGTATCGCCTATTCGTGTCAAAACACATTTGGATTCTATTTTCTGAATCAGCAATGCGTTAAATATTGAAATAACAATTCTCACACTTTTTTGTCTTTAAGCATTTGGCAGCTTCAAAATAATTTTAAGAGGCACTCCAGATTTGATGAATATATTAAATTCAACTTAACCCCTTTTCGCCCTTGACTAAGCTTGTGTACAAACGATGTCCTCTAGTAGATACAATGAATGACTCTGTATCAAGTTTATTGGTTCTACTGAAGTCCCTAGTGGACCCTACCGGTGCGAAACTAATTTATTTATAAGTAATTAATTATCAGCCCTTTGTCCTTTTTGTTACAATTTGTTTTTGATTAAATTGAGTTTGAACCCAACTAATAATTTATTGCAAAAAGGTTAAATGAGTTATAATTAATGGAATCAGGAACTTTGGAACTTTGCGGAAATCCATGGCATGGCATCCAAAATTTTGTATACTGATCTCCAAACCTTAGTACGAAGGTGGCGCTAAATGATGATGATTATTTCAAGTGCATTTTAGTGTTAATGAATTTATGTTAAAGTTTTGGATTGACTTTGGGCCAAACATCAAAATGCTCTTAGTTAGATTTGGTCAGAACACCAATAAAATACCATTTGTTAAGGCTGCACGGATTGTATCCTAATCAATGAAAAATTAAAAAAGATAGAATGTGAGTTTCGATTGGCATTGACAGATTTCGGCCGCTCCTCTTCCATTTTTGAATTTTTTGAATAGATTATATATACGTGTGTGTCAAAACTGTGTTAAAACTTACTAAGATGTTTGAAACGTTTCAAATTCAAATACTATTGAGAGTCCTGTTCATGTGTATGAAATTTAAAAAAAAACACATTTTTTCCAATGTACCTAAGACCGATGTTGCTATTTGTGTTACATTACAACAAATTAAAGCGTGTCAACTTGAAATCAATTATGACTTTGAAAGAATGTAAATTATATCATGTTTATTTAGGTTTTTATGTATCTAGACTATAGCAATAATATACTTTATTGTGAAACGTAGGTTAGTATTACAAAATTTAAAAATAGATGTTATTATTTCATCTATCTCTCTATCTACACAAAATAGTAAGTGATAAAGTCTATTAGTTTACGTTTCTTTCGAAAGTAAACAGATGATTTCTTTGCGTTGTTACTGAATTATTACTAACACGACAGTCTCTCTCATTGTGACTGGAAGCAAAATCATTTCATTTCAACGAGTAAGCCTTATTTGTTTTGGGTAAGGAGATCATAGCGGGTATATTCTTCTGCGAGGTCGTATGATACGCACAAAGCATTGTTTACGTTAGATTAGCTCGAATTGATACATTCGGAACCTTATCCACCGCTCAGTTAAATGTGTTACAATAGGATCTAAAGGTCTTCCCTCAATAGGAGCATTCGCCTGTAATGTAACATTTCAGTTTCGATTTTGAGTGTTACATTACAATAATCTTGCCTTACTGACTTGAAGAATATCTATTCGCCTGTAATGTAAGAAAATAATACACATTGTATCAAGTTGCGCACTTGTACTGCTCGGTTCTCCACACTTACCAACGTTATGCTCAGATCTGTAACATTACAGGTTGTGCACTGTAATGCTCGGTTCTTCTCACTCACCAACGTAATGCTCAAATTTGTAACATTATAGGTTGCGTACTCTAATGCTCGGTTCTCGTCCCTCACTGATGTAATGCTCGGATTTGTAACGTTATATTACAGACAAACGCTCCTTGTGAAGGAGCACCTTTACGTAAAACGTTACTCGGTGAACCTACATTGGTATAACGGAATTTCCTATCAACGGGAGTGGTTCTGGCTGCTGGTATAGCAATGGAAGTAAGAAATACGCAACAACAGCGTACAAATTAAGAATTATCGCTTTGTAAATTGTATGCTTTCTGTTTTTTGAACAACTTTGTCCATGTTTGCCTTTTTTGTGAGTTTTCAAGCCCTGATAGTTAGTTTTACGTCTACTGTCACAGGCTCTGTAGCAAAACAACTTTTAAATGGAAATGGAAGAACCGATTTAGATTTATTTGAAAGCCGTGTTTGAGGGGGTTATTCATAGTTAGTTTTGAGGAACTTAAAGTAGCTATTGTCAAGATCAGCTCTACCCTAAAAGGGATTTCATGTTAAATTAAAGCAGCTGCAGTTTTGGACGCTTATGTTAATACCTAACACTTATCATCTAACCCTTCCCCCCTCTAACACTTATCAAAACATAATGAAAACTTCTTATTAAAACGACGATTTCTTGATAAGGCATCTACAACGTAAAAAAATAACCCAAGATAGTAAGTTACCTACAATTAAAAATAAAATTAAATAAATTAATAAATAAAGAGCAGTTCGCTTATGTTCGTACTTAATTTGAATATCAAAATTAACCACAGACGTCCTCTCTCGACTTTTGTCCCTTCCACATTTAGGAATAATAAATCTAATAATAGTCTTACTGCCCGTATGTGTAGAGGGTTTAACTTGCTATGGATCACAAATCACTTGATATTTTTAATGGCAACACAAATGTATTCAAATATTCCATCAAGACATTACTGATCGACCCAAATGGCTAATGAGGCAAGATTTAAAAGATTCAAGTCATTTTATGTCATCTCTAGTAAATCTATTATTTACACATGCTAAGCACACATAAACTAGCTGTGTTATCACATTTAGGACAATAGTTTAGTATACAATTTTATTAAACCTATTACGTATTTATAACAATGTTAAGATTAATGTCTGTTGTGTAACCAAATAAAAAAATAAGTATCCTTAACTATACTACATACGAAAGAAATTATAAATGGAAGTCTTATAAAAAAGTTTCTTCAAATAATAACAAAATACAAATATTTTTATTTTCTTTAACAATTTTTGCATTATCTATACGGTTGATTGGAGCCTCTATTTAAGCAAACGTAGCCGGTGTTTGGAGACTCCGCTCTTCCCTTAAAAATAAGTACTAGTAAAAGGCAGTATGTTACCAACATAGATTTTTACATTAACCTTTTATAATTTTAAACTAAAAACTAAAAAGCAAGGCTACATTACATGTGTGTGTGTGTGAGAGAGGGTGTGAGGGTGTGTGTGTGTGAGAGAGGGTGTGAGGGTGTGTGTGTGTGTTCTTCAAACACTTCACCTTCACAATACCGGCACCAGACCTGACGTCTACCAGTAATAAAGATAGCAGCGATTAAAATATTCCCCCCTACAACAAACTGTATCGGTTACATCCTAAGCTTGCGTAATAAATTTCTGCGTCAATTTCACGTCGCCACATACCTATACCAATATAGATATTTTGGACAAAATCCTCCAGGCAGCCTTCAAAAAGTTCCCTGTTCGCGCAAACTCGGTATCAGCCAGTAGCTGCTGTAGGGCGCCATTGTGTCAGCCGACTTATCTCAGAGGCTGGGCGGGCCGACATAAAAGCCAATGACGTTTGCCCCGCATGAGGGTAAGGCGATTTTGTTTTGAACGCTTGGCAAGGGTTATCGTCAGCCGATATTGTAATGGCGCGTATATCCGGGTTTTTCTTTGGAAGATGCGAATAACTTTGAAGAAAACGCCTTGCCAGGGTTTGATGTATCGCAGTGTTACCTAGACGGAAAGTTACGTGTACTATTTAACGTGCTCATTCTGACTAGTGTTGAAAATTACCAAAGTAAATGAATCGGACAGACGGTGATTAACGGTCAAATTGGTCAATCAAATTGGTCAACAGACAGATACGGTCAAAAACAGGATCGCATGAGTCAATTTGACTGAAATTGAAAATAAATGACCGGTCATCGTTTTTGACCATCGTGACCGGTCAGATTCAGTCATTATACATCTCTAGCGATGTCGAAAATAATTTTACAAACAATTGACTGAATCCAAATAGATTATTTTATTCTAAACCGATCGCAATTAATTCTTATTGGCTGATTGTGATCTATAAGTTTAGTTAATTAAGTGATAAAATCAGACTTTAGAAACGATTGTATTCGTAGATGTTTTAAAATAGCAGGCCTAACAGTCGTTTGCCGGTACAGCAGTCAATAACAGAAAAAAAATACGAGAAGTTTACTTTATTGAGTTGAGAATACTTTTATAAAAATGAATTTCATCACAAACGGCTGTGTCTTCGAACCATTATCGGAACTAGGCGTCGTCGCATCGGGCGAACATAAAAAGCAATGACGCCTGTCCTGAACGAAGGTTTTGTTTTAAACTAATCCGAAAGGGTCGTGTTTGATGGAAACGGCGGCATAATACTTTTCTAGGTTATTTTATTAAAACGAATCTAAGTTTATATATTTTATAGAAATTTGATGCTTTACCCGTTTTTATTATTTTTAAGCTGCGACCCTTTTGCATACATTATTTTTTGGCGTTTTAATGATTGTACTCTTAATGTGATTCTGTTTTGATTTTGTTAATTGTTTTCCGGAGTTATGTTGGGTGTCTCTGTAATTGTTATTTTATAATTGTGTGTGTCCAACATAAAACAAAACAAATTTTATCTACTTTGATAGTTATTAAAAGTAATTAATTTATCCATGTTAATGAGTCCTAGTAGTTATTATAAACGAGTATCTATCAAACGAATAGGTAACAAAACGCTTTCAAAACTGTCTCACGTGTGTGTTTCGCATGACCACATAACTCTTGTATATTTATTTTTGTCTTTTGTGTTAGCATTTTGAAAACATTTTTTAAGTTATTATAAATTTATAAATTTATTGATATATATTTTCAGGCAACAAAATTTTACAAACAGGCCAATGGATATATTTACAGCTATAGTTACAGACTAACATATACATAGCAATATAAACAATTTTTATAACTTTAACACAATTATAACTTTGACACACACGTTTGGGTTTATTGCTTAAAGTATAACGCCATATTTGATGGTGTCATTATCACAGTGACCAAGTCCCAAATGTCCTGGTTTTAATTATTATTAGGTCCGGCAAATGTGTTTCGTATATTTCGATGCATAGCTCGAGTCTGTAATCACCAACCCGGGTTTGGCAAGGGTGGTAATTAAGTCAACATCCATCAATTGTATCGATGACTTGATTTCATTGATAGAAGTCTTTGCACATTAGCATGAAGGTTATAACTTTACTGTTTGATGATGTTCGTTGTTTCATAGCAATAATAAAATTAAGCGTTCTCTATATTCAGGTGTTTACTTCGCCTCGCGATTCAGTCTCAATGGATGTTTTAGAGAAGCACAATTAGCGACAGTAGACGTTTCGAATTAGCATTTAGAGGTTGTACAGGGTAATTGCCGTGCAGTGAAATGCAAATCGCGCTTAATAAGATTTGCTTAATGGATGTATTAAATGTAAACGCTGTTGTGGTTTTTAATTGTATCTCAACAAAGTTTGTTTTATATGTGGGTTTTGTTTATATTGCTTTGGTAGTTAATTATGTTCTAATCTTGAATTCTTCGAAGTAATTGAAAACAGCAAAGTTATCGGAGTGCCCGGCAGCGCGGCGAGCAAATTCCTAATGCTAAAGTGTGGTGCCAATTAACAGCTGTTTGTTGAGCATTTAAACATGCAGTGATATCTTCATCGCATTATAGGTGGTATGCCCCCCCTCTCTCCTCTCCTTCTGAATCCCTGCTGAGGCCTTTAGACCCGGACCTGTACAGAGAGGCAGGAGCCAGGGGAGAGCTTCACATCACACAAACATCCTTGTCTCCCCGGACGCGGTGATAGGCGGCAAATCGTTTCCCAATTAGATCCGCCATATTTCTGCGCTATTAGTAATTTCAACGAATTAAATTAATGAACTTTTGTGTAGAAAATAAGTCGCCAACTTGTGTAAAATACATCCTTTTTCGTTTTCGGAGTTGCTTATCTAATCTGTCTGATCTTCCCGTATCAACCATCTATCTTTTTATATTTCCTACCTTATACTGGATTAGTTCAGTCGGTAGCGCGAATGTTTCCCATCAAACATTTATTCAGAATTCACAGGTATTATGAATATTGATTCGTTGCGTGGTGGAAATTTGCAATTCTAAGCAGCTATGCGCCACAGTATTTATACGTTTCAGTGAATGGAACTATACCATTACGATACAATAAAAACGACGTTTGTGACAATTTTATCTGTTTTTTTTAAGGAGTTTAAGTATCAACATGCGATTTATTATAATAAAACAATTAGATAAATAATCCATTTTAAACTGTCTGTCTCAACTTTAATCGGAACCTTCACATGCATTGGCCAATTTGTTTTGTTTGTTTGAGTTATAATAACTTTTACGTGCTTAGACATTTTGTCTATTTTTTTGCTGCTTATTTACATTAAAATAAAATTAAAATACATTGCAATTAACAGGTCGACCGCCGACAGGCCCAGACACAATAGAAATTCAGTTGTTTGTCGGACATATGGCGTTAAAGGCGTTAATAATAATAGTTAATACATTTTTATTCATAGATATTCAAGTCGTAATTAATATATCCACTCAGTAATATCATTCAGACCAAAGAGAACAATTTTCACATTTGCCGGACTATCCCCATATTGTACCCAAATAATTGGCTACACGTTTGTTTGTTTGCGGACCCGCTTACCATAAATATTCACAAAATCCCTATCTCCAGACTTTATGTCCGTTTGCAAGGCGGAGAAGGAAGCTGTTTCTTTGTAGAGGACGTTTACGAGGAAAACTGTTCAGATGTTTATTGGTATGTTTATCTGCATTGGATTTATTGCACCAATAACTCGGTACTATCGAAGGAATATCTAAGTATTGTGTTGGAGCCAGATTTTACTGCTGTTTTAGTTTAACACATTTAGTGGGCGGAACTTCGGGAATTGTCCGCCATAACCACTTTAAAGTTGGAGAATTTCGATATTGTGTCTCTTACAATACCAAATTGAGTTTCTTTACAACTTTTGGAACATAACAGTATTGTGAGAATTCGAGTAACACTGGTTTTTGATCAAACACCACAGCTGTCTGGTTTTGAAAAGTCTCAACTTTAATCGGGAGCTTCGCATGCATTCGCCAATTTGTTTTGTTTGTTTAAGTTATAATAACTATTACGTGCTATTGACACACTTACAGTAGTAGAATGCAAAACGGCATTTTTATTCCTTTTGTGGTTTTAGCATAAACAAGCAAAATACAGTTTAAAAACACTTTTAATAATTGGTCACTCTAAACATTTTTTTGATGGGGTTTTACGCAAAGTGCTCTACGAAATCACTCAAATAATAAAATTGTTATATAGAAAGCGACCCGATCTCACTGTTACGGATCACACTGTAACGACCCTACTTCCGTCCCTTTTCTTTGAAATCACTCCCATAAATTGTTTAAATAGAAGGCGAGCGGAATAATGTTACACATCAAAAAATATCTTGTAACTGTATATAGCACATTCACATGCACATTATGCACATTAGTATTCGAGGCACATCTTTTTATTTATGACGTATCTATGTTGAAATGTAATGCGATAGTTTAAAAGCTTATTATTATGTTAGGTTGGGACATTGTGGGCAAGTGGTCAACCGAATGGTCAACCTGAGCCAAGGTCTAGCCTTTGGAGGTTTGTCATGCTCCCGATCCGATCCAAGCCTCTCTAGTAAGGAACGGGAATACCTACCTACGCATTAATAAGGGATGTCATTTCCTCTAAAAACCTTTGACGGTGTTTCGATCACACGGCTAGAAGAACGCTTTAATAGAAAATTAAAGCGTTCTAAAATTAAGCCGCCCCCAAAAAAGCTAAAAACGCAAAATAAACGCTGAAAATGTTGTCTGAAGCAATCCGCAAACTCTCTCCAAAAAAAAACGTATAACGTCCGATACGTATCCGTATAGCATACTAGTACCTAGATGACCAAGCTTTGCTGGGAATTTTTAATTTTTGGTGTTTTTCTAAAAATGAAACCTAGCTAGATTGATTTATTGCCCCTGAAACCCCCTGCCTACAAAATTTCATAAAAATCGTTGGAGTTGTTTCCGAGATTCAGAAAATTACATTTCTCTATGTTAATACGTGAAGCAAAAACTTTGTACCCCTTCTTTACGAAAATTGCGCGGACGGAGGACTATGAAATTTCACACACATAGTTTATTAGAGAAGGTTATCCGAATGTTATTTTTTTTATTATGCTAAAAATACATTCAATCGTAAATCTAAGAAATCAAACATTACACACTTCAATGTATTTGACACACACGTATAAATACTCTTTTCAAAAATTTCAAAAATGGAAGAGGAGCGGCCGCAATCTGTCAATGCCAATCCAATCACACATTCTATCTTTTTAATTTTTCATTGCTTAGGATACAATCCGTGCAGCCCTAATAAAATAACGGTAGAATTTCGACCACTGGGCGACCACCAGTATACAGGAATTTCTCGTTTAAAGGTATATATTAGAATTAAGCACTACTCCGTTGCGTATTACCAAAACATTTTACTCATTACCATTTTGTACGTGTAAAACTAAACATGTAAACACGAGAAAGGTTTAAACCGTCTACGTAATAATTACGTTAGGTACTTGTATGAAAACCCATTACAAGAAAATAGACTTTGTCCTGATACCTTCCAAACTTGTACAAGCCACAACGCTTAATTACCTGGGAGACAACAAAAGATGACATTAAGGGTATTATAACAAGATGCCACTCGACTTTTGATTGAACGTGTTCTTGTAATGAGCACTGGGCGTTCGTGGCTCGCATAAGGGATTATTACAATGTGCAAAGGCATTATAACATCTAACATCGATGGCTTATCGATAAACGCGCCTTGGTCTGCGATCGCTGAAGTCAAGCAACTCTCGCAAAAGCCGCTGATTGGATTGGTGAACAAAATGTGTCAACTCGAGTTCCTCCGTGCTTCAGAAGACTCGTAAAGCTGTTGGTCCCGGCTGCATTAGCAGTTGTTAACAATCGCTAATCCGCAATAGGCCCGCGTAATGGTTGATGGCCCGTTCTACTTTTGGTGTTACAATCCTCTTTTCTGTGTTCTGTGGTTACAATCCATAGGGAAGGTTCGTGCCCCAGCGCTGGGGTTGGATTACCCACACTTAATTTATACTTATTTATACATTGTGTCTACGTCTTTTAAAAAATATGTAGTTAAGCATTCAGCCCAAATTTGGCCGTGATAAAGGCCGTTAAAGGCAACTTTTTTCTTTTTAAATTATTTTTTCCAATATAGTAAGATTTCATGTGTTTTAATTAAATAAGCTACTTGTACAAACAGTATTTATGGAACGTGACCATAATACCTGGCGTATTACAAGTTTTGATCGAACATATCCGTGTAATGAGAGCTGAAGTTTCGTGACTGAAATACGTGATCTCAGTAACTAGGCATGCGCGATTGTGCCCCAAGTTTCTGTGACGTTAAGACGGAATCGGGCGAGGAACTGGAATACAGATTTAATGCGGCTCAGAGACAATGTTTGAAACGAAGTCAAAACTATACGCCTAAGAAATTATTTGTACTTAAGTTATGTAGTCATTAAACAATAAGTATACGTGTAGTTACGTATAATAAAGAAAAATCTACATAATTATAACACATTGACGACCGCCTTGGTTGAGTGGTCTGTACACCAGTTTTCATGGTGTCGCCATCTCTGAGGTCCCGGGTTCGATTCCCGGTCGGGTCAATTTTAGAAATTATTGTTTTTCTAAATTGTCTCGGGTCTAGGTGTTTTCTATGTATAATAAGTATGTATTTAAGTATTTTAAGTATGTTTATCCGTTGTCTAGTAACCATTTAACGAGTTTCATAACGAAGCTTCTCTTGGGCTAGATAATTGGTGTGAGTTTAGGAAAGCTTGTTTATTTATTTATTTATTTATTACAAGACAAAATTTTACTAGACAAAATCAACCAGCCTCAGGAAACTCGAGTGGGAATCGAACCCACGACCTTTGGATAACCGGTCCAACGCTCTGACCGCTGAGCTACCGAGGCCCCAGAAGACTCGTTGAATTTTTCTAGTAGTTTGTGATTCACGCTACAAGCCAGCGGTATCACGTCACTGTGAAGTTAGTTTCTAGTAAAACAATATATAGCATTATGAATGCTAAATTCAAAATAATAAAAATACATACTTAACACACTTCCATATTTACTGAGAGGCATAACGTTAGTAGAATAGAAATGAAATAGAATTAAAAACGTATCAAATTGACCTAAAGCCATACGTATCGTTGGCTTATGTCAATCCCATACGATAATCATTAAATTCCATTGATATTATTATAAGCGTTATGCCATTTGTCTAGGTTGTACTACTCATTAGTTGGCTTGATCCAAACTTAAAACTTTTTATAACCACACTAAAAATTTGGATCATCATCAGCAAATTTTTTTTTATGAGCCTACGTTATGGATGGATAGGGAGAACGGGCCATGAACCACCCCGCGGGCCCAGTGCGGATTGGTGGTTGTTAACGACTGCTAATGCAGCTGGGACCAACGGCTTTATGTGCCTTCTGAAGCACGCAGGAGCTCGCGATGATGCAATGTTGGTCACCAATCCGATGACCGGCCTTTGCGAAAGTTGATTAACCTCAGCACTCGCAGACCGGGCGTGCTATCCACTACGCCATCAAGCTTCTAAAATTTGGATATTATACTTTTATTTTCATTTTATACTAAGAGCTTTAATTTCTTTGTTACAGACAGCCCAGTAAATGGTTCGCACAAGCAGACCCGCCAAACAAAATGATCAACTTATAGCACGAAGCAACCCCGGACATTATCAGGAGCGGTGGCGGCGGAAGCGGAAAAATGTTAATACTGACCATTGCGTACTTCATTTCGCTTCCCGTGCTAACAACGAAGTTCGTGAGGGGCGAGTCCGCAATAGACGAGAAGCATCCGCAGCCAATGATAAGTTCGAGGGTTGTTCGCACCAAATACGGAGACATAAGAGGTTTTATTGTGACACCAGAGTCGAGGTACTTGGAGCCAGTTGAGGTATTCCGAGGCGTTCCGTACGCTTCCCCACCGATCGGCTCACTCAGATTCATGCCTCCTGTATCAGGGGCCCAATGGTCTGGAGTGAAGATAGCTGAAGAGTTCAGTCCCGTGTGCCCACAAGTGCTTCCAGACATAAGGAATGAGACAGCAGTCCTGAAGAGGATATCGAAGGGAAGGTTCGAGTACTTGAAGAGGATACTACCTTTCCTGACAAACCAGTCGGAAGACTGCCTATATTTGAACATCTACGCGCCTGCTCAAGGTATGTCTTTATTACAACATTAAAATGAGCGTATAAAGGTCCTGCTGGGTTTCTCCACATAAAGTTTAGGATGTCAGGCCATAAGGCGTCACTTTAGTGAGCTAAAGAGCTGAAAGTCATCAAAACCTATCAACAGACATCTCAATGTCTGGTTTTGATGACTTTCAACTTACGACAATATCCTGGATATTCCACCAGCTTCACGTGCCTTCTAAGTTTAGGATGTCAGGCCATAAGGCATCACTTTAGTGAGCTAAAGAGCTGAAATTCATCAAAACCTATCAACTGACATCTCAATGTCTGTTGATAGGTTTTGATGACTTTCAACTTACGACAATATCCCGGATATTCCACCAGCTTCACATGCCTTCTGAAGCATGATGAAACTAATAATAATAATAGCTTGATAGCTTGGGTCTATCCCCGCTGCCGGTGGCAGTCTGGGTTAAGTTTTTTATAATATTTTATATTGTAAATATGTTTTTATATAAAATATTGTAAAAAAAAATTCTTAAGATATATATATTTAATAAAGAGAATAATAATAATAAATTTATTTCAAAATATAAGTTTACATGGAATCTTAATAATAAACTACCCTAGGCTGTTTGATTATATTCATTTAAAAATAGCATCCGCTGCTGAGCTAGGTTTGTAGACCCGTATTTCAGCAACCGGCGCCACCTCCCACGATCTTAACAACAACAGCTTTTTGAGATGCTGCGGCACACACACATTTTTGTATTTTTAATACTTGTGTTTTGAAATTATGTTTAGTGTAATTGTTGTTTTTTTTTATTTACGATTGTATATTGTGTGTGTCTATAGTGTCCAAATAAAGAGTTATCTATCTATCTATCTATCTATCTAACAGTAGTAGCCAACATAGCTTAATAATATTAAAAAACTTAAATAAAAGAACTGGTGTGTGTTAATGTGAACCTCTCTTTGTATTGAGTGAATGTGTACGTGGATGTGTGAAAGAGAGGGTGTGTGTGTATAATAATGGATATATACATATAGGTACAGATTAAATAGTAGTAGGTATAAAACTTATAAATTCATAGAAAAAAATTAAGTTAAAACCTTTAATACTAGAGATATTTAAAGTTCGTCATCCATTCACTGACCCGGTGTTGCAAAACTCGCTTTACTAGCAACATCGCAATCTTACCATGCGAGCCGTCATTAAGCTTTTCCAAGTATTTATTTAAAAAACATTAATAATGTCTTTTTTTCTTATGTTTATACACCCACGACATGTTTTCTCAATACCGTCGTCGTCACATCAAAGAAAACAAATATCACAAACAACGTCTCGTACAAATACGTTATTTAGAATTGTAACTTGGAGCACTTTCTTTAGTAACAAATACGTACGCTGGAGTACAATCTGCAATTGAATTTACATAATAATGAGTGTAGGCATACGAACGCCTACAATACGTCCGCAGATCTACAATTTCATTAAGCCCTTCCTTATAGCCAGAAACACGAAGCTAATGCCTCAGACCTCAAAAAAGCTGTAGAGCATTAAACAAAAAGTTGATTTATATGCCAGTGAAAAGGGACCGCGGGACTAATTTTGAAAAGAGTATCATCCATGGGAAATAGCATTCATTTCGCTGTAAAGAGGACCGGATGAAAAAAGTCTGAATGGTGAGAGGACAAAATTAAAACGGGTCAAGTGTGAGCTGAACTGGTTCCAGAGCGTATCTGTGCGAATCCATGTTGATCCTCGAGTAGGAATAATTTATTGCTTTAGAGAATATAATTTATTTGTTGCCAAAGAAAAGTTTTGTAAATAAAACTTCTAGCAGTGTTTGGATACGTTCGTGGCGTTCTGCGACTCCAATTATAATTAAGAAGTAATTTTAAGTAAACGGTTCTAATATTAATTAGATTGGAATACCAAATTGATTGAATACAACTAAGATTAACGTTTGACCAAAAATCTGATTCACAATGAACCCCGAAATGGAACGAACGCGTGCTATTACAAAATTTACGGATGTGTCTAATTGGATACGGAGAGGAAGCAATTAAGGTTGTTACCGACGGAAATAAAGTTTATTTGCGTGCCGAATGGGAGGAATAAAAAGGTGAGCTCGTGCTGGAAATGGGTCGTCATTGTTATAGATCAAATGGGAAAAATCTGCTGGGAGCCTTGTTGGATGACTTCAAATAAATATCTGCGTCAAAGCTAAGGGCGTTGTGGCCTATTTTACATAATTCGCTCACGATTGTATCACCAAATGATCGCAATGTGAACAATGAATCTGAAAAACTGATGCTCTCCGTTCAGTATTACTAGTTTTACATTTGACTTACATTAAACACATTAAAATCCAAGCAATGAAAAAAAATGTTCAGCTTTTATGTTTTTTTTTAATTTCCACTTTTATCTTTATGTTTAAACTGTTCTGTCCTAAATAAATTTATTTTCATTTCATTTTTTTTTATAATAACCAACAATAATCACTTTACAAAAAAAGAAGTTTATAAAAATGACACAATATCAACCCTCCATAATAACAAATAATGCCGGCTGTTTTTTTATTTCATAAAATTTAAGGTTGATAACTTTTCATTTGTTTTTGACTGAAAAACTATAGCGCGGTGCTACGCGGACGAGTTGCGAAAAATATCCTAAACCTCACTGCAGTAATAAAGCGTCGACGTCTTGTCACCGAAGAGATGCAAATAGCTGTAGGAATTTTCGAAATGGAAAACATTTAAGGCGATGTTGCAAGGCAATTCAGCGTCCATTGAATAGAAATGTAATTTGCCGACACCGGAGACGTTATACAGGCAGGCACCTACGTCGAGAGCGTACTTAGTACTACTGGTCCTCTTCGTCAAGCAAGACCGTTACACTCAGTTAACAACTAGATGTGCACTATGTTGACTGTCCGAGAGATTGAATCAAAGCTTTGCGAGTTTCATTTGCCATTCGATCACGTTAAATAAAACGTGAATTTCTATATTTCTCCCAAATTTGGAGTAAGGGCATGGTGCACCTATGGGTTTTAATACTATTTGCCCATATTTTTGTAATTGAACTGTTGAAAAAAGAATGCATTTTTGACCTTAAAATTAAGGTCTGTTTTTTCAAACGCTAATCTGTGGTAAAAAAAAGTTTGTTTTATACTTGAATTTTAAACTCTTTGCTATTTATTTATTTAAAATTTTTGCAACATATATTACATGGCGGACTTAACGCCTGAGGCGTTCTCTACCAGTCAACCATAGGGTGGTGCAGAAATAACAAGGTAGGTACAATTGGGTGAAGACAACAAATTTTTAGAAATAAAAATAATCTATACTTAATATTATAAAGCTGAAGAGTTTGTTTGTTTGTTTGTTTGTTTGTTTGTTTGAACGCGCTAATCTCAGGAACTACTGGTTCGAATTGAATAATTCTTTTTGTGTTGGATAGTCCATTTATCGAGGAAGGCTTTAGGCTATATAACATCACGCTGCGACCAATAGGAGTGAAGCATCAGTGAAAAAAAGTGATTTTCTCCGGCCTCTCGCAGGCCAACTGTTAAAGTCCATAACTGAGCAACGCCATGTGATGGGTAGTTTACTAGATATGATCCATCCTGAGTTTTAGGTAACCCCCCCCCCCCGCCCTGAAACCTCTTGGGGTAGTCTCATAACCAACGTATTTTCGCAAACGCGGTGGTATGCCGAACGAATGCATGCAAAAGAAACAGTTTCTCTATTGATTCTATTTTTTGTTTTGATTTATTTACGAAAAAATATGAAGTCCACGTGGACTGCACGCAAACTGCTAGTTTATAAATATAACAAGTAATTTTAGCAATTTTATTGCGACTGAATTTTGAAAACCGAAAATCTTCCTTGTGTATTGCAAGATGACCCAGACAAAGCCACATTTTGACATTTAATTATGAAGTTAAATTATCTCGGCCAGCTTTTCTTGACCCACTGCTGGCCATTTATGCCTCTCCTTACACTATACACAATTAGCTTAGGTCCTGTGCTAGTCTAGTCACGTGAAGTGCAACCTTAGTTTCGATAAATTACCTACCCATCCTGCCAGTGAATCTATATGCCCTATTTATCTGTATCTTTCTCTCTGTTACTTTTTTTTATCTTATCTTTCTAAAACCAAAACCACCTATCGCCTGCTCTGTTATCAACCTTACATTGGGTTGGCACAAAACGTTTATTTCTTCACTTCTCCTTAGCTGTTATCTGAATATTTACCTTTCTCTATTGTTAAAATTTTCACAATTTATCTTTCTTATAAATTTTTTCTTTAGTTTTATTTTTCCCACATAGCCTTTTACTTTAACGATGTTACCAAATTGGTTCTCTTAGTCATTTTATGCAACATTAAAAAATATATCAAAATGAGTACACATGTAACATTAATAAAATCTAACTAACACCATGCCTTATAAACGCCGAAAATCTGTTCCTGAATTACCTCAACACACATCATTTAATCCTGTCACGTATTCCACCAAAGATCAAGGCATATGAAGGGGCTTAAACATACGCGCACAGGCTTCTTACACATGGTACGTGCCCAAAAAAGTCCTAGAACAAAGGGCGAAATCCAAAAAAAGTCCCTTGGCTTGTTTGAGCCCGAATATTACGGTGAAATCCCACAGCCGTCAGTTTTTCAGTGTCTGCTCGCTTTCCCAGCTGCCTTTTGTAGTTATACGTAAGAGTGTATATTTTTTTCACCTAGCAGCTTTGGTGTTAGTACAAAAAGAAGTTTGAAGCAGGCAACTTTGATAATTTTATTCTTTAACATCCTATTTTATTTCGTGTCTGTCCTTTATTAAGGTTGACTTCTCGGTGTTATAAAGAATTATGGACTGCTGAGGAATTTGGTATAACTATATTTTTTCTGTACTTAACACCATTGAAAGGTCTTTTGTATATCAAATGTTACTTATCTTTTTTAGTTATTAAACCTACTGTTTTAAACTCTCTTATACATTTTCCTACTGCCTTCTATATAGATATCAATTTACTACCTATCTACTTTCTATATCAATGTCTAATGGTCTGCCACAAATTTCTTCTGTAAGCATTGAGACCGTCCTTCAAAGCTGTATCGGTCAAACTAACCTAACCTTAATAATGTTAAATCACTACTTATAATTCCATGCTTCGTTTCATAGATGCAAGACTGGTTGACAATATAGTTATATTGTACACCTAAAAACCCAACTATATATTACTTTATTTTGGTAAACACACTTTCACACATACATGTTTATTGTTTTCTAAAGTTAACGCGAACACTACACATTGAAATGAAACAACTTTTACGGATTTTAGGGAGACTGTCTCCCTGTGACCACGGACCCTGCAAAGGGTTCGAAAGATCAGGATAAACATTAATTAAAACTAATGTATAAAAAAACGCGAGTAGATCCGTAAAAGTTGTTTCATTTCAACGTACAAGCTTATCATTACCGTCATGCGACATCAATTAAAAAACTAATTTAGCTATTCAAAAGCCAATCTGGTTGGCTAACAGTGAAGCTGAACTGCAGCCTTTAGAAACATGTTCCGTTCCTTGTTTGAATTGCGCTGTGATAAATCGCGGCTCCGTTTCGGGGCGCATTTTCTCTGAAATGGTCTTTGGCGTTTTAATAACTGTAAAATGCAACTGCGGGACTGCAGAGGGAAGCGTTAGTGATAATCATTGGTAAGTAAAAGCTTTTACTTGGGTTTTTTTTTTGTATTTTTTTTAATGCATAATAACTTGGGTTGTAATTGTACAAGTTAATCTTCAATACTCCATTGAACAATATACAAATTGTGTATTTGCATTCTTGACATGAAGGTATGTCATGAATGCAAATAAAGAGCAGAATATAATGCACGTATAGCAGCATTTATAAGAGTACAAAAAAGTAATAAATCTTTTTCTTTCTTTACCTATAGCTTTTTCTGATGAATCGAAAAAATACTTTTTAACGAATTATTTTTATGTTTGTTACGTTACTTAAATATAAACATTCTGTAACAAGCCTTACCCCCTTATTCATAAAAACTATTTAAAGCATTATTTAGTTAATCATTGTTTTGTCTGTTTTCTCAAATTCAAAATGACGTTTCTGTGACGTTGACAAAACATTAGTTAACTAAATAATGCTTTAATAGTTTTTGTGAATAAGGGGGTTAATGTTTAGGTATCAATAATGATAAATAGTTGTAACACTACATCAAACTAACTTAAGGGTTTTATTACTAGAACACAATTAACTTCATTATTCCGTGAGAAAATCACCTTTAAATAATTACATCTCAACTTTTGTTTTGTGTAAAAATAATACCGGCCGCAATATGAAAGTTTTCGAATAAGCGCTAATGAAACTTGTTGTTCTAGACCGCGTAATTACTGTTTGGATATTTTTAATTACTTCTCGCCTGCAGTCGCGGTAAACGATTGGGAATATTAAGTTCTTGGCAGGTGTTTTGTTCATAGAAAGTTTTTATTTCGTTTCGATTTCGCAACAGGAACAGGAAAGCTTGTGTTTCGAACTGTGTAATTAGTAAAAGAGCGCTCATAAAGAATGGGAGAAAAGGAAAACTTAATAAAGCGAAGAAGGAAAAACAGCAAAACAAATGAATAACAATGAAATTTCTAAAACTTATTTTAGTAACTGTAGGTAATTATTATTTTACTTTATTATTAACTAGCTGTGCTCGCGACTTCGTCCGCGTGGAATAGTGACTTTCGGCAGCATTTTTAATTTTTTAGGCTCTTTCCCGTTTTTGCAACATTTTTCACTGATGCTTCGCTCCTATTGGTCGCAGCGTGATGTTATATAGCCTAAAGCCTTCCTCGATAAATGGACTATCCAACACAAAAAGAATTATTCAATTCGAACCAGTAGTTCCTGAGATTAGCGCGTTCAAACAAACAAACAAACAAACAAACAAACAAACAAACTCTTCAGCTTTATATATTAGTATAGATTAATAAAATGTAATCAACTATGCATGCCGTGGCAGCCTCTAATTGAGACGGCACCTAGCTTTAAGTCTACAATAATGTTCTACTTAGTTATTGCTTGTATTTGTGTTTGTCTTGTTGGTTGTCCTTTAAATAAATAAATAAATAAACTTATGGAACAATATTGACGTAGGTATTTCATTTTCCTTTTTTTGTTTGTAACTCAACAAATGCAGAGTTTTTGTTTTGACTTAACGCCCGTTGTGTTTTCCATTAAATAGTTGTTCTATTTACCTATGCATTTTATATATCATAATTGTTCTAGTGTAAGTGTCGCAATTTTTGGATAATCAAATAAATAAATAAACAAAATAATAATAATTTAGTTTGAGTTTGCAACAGCTTGATCGTCATCTCACATGATGATAAGTTACGATGAAATTCTTAACTACTGATGATGTAAAATCTTATCTTTCAGTTTCCTTGACAATTTAACTTTATTTTTGATGTGTAAAATCTTTACTCTCGCTTTCTTGCAATTTGTGGGAGTGATTTCGTAAAATGGGACGGAAGTGTGTAACAGGAAGTCGGGGAAGCGCGCAAGCGCGCGCCATTTGATTTGACGAATGAACGCGCGGTGGTAGAGTTGGCTGTCGGATTGTACCAACCAATCGGGGAAGCGCGTGCCATTTGATTTGACGAATGAGCGCGCGGTATTGCATTACTCTTAGTGTCAATTAAATAAAATACAATTTTCATCAAAACGAATTATTCTTTGTTATGAAAAATAATTTCAAATAATACCTGACCCATTTTTTTCAGAATATAATGTTAAAATTGCTTATTACTAAGGTGAGATGTCAAATGTTACACATCATATGCGACTACTGTAAGCCTCGCTCGTTTTTTTACATTATTATTAAGTTTCTATTTTGTATTCACAATGCTATATATTAACCGCAGGCTTGCAGTGTCAATCTTAAAGTACTAGAAAAAATCAACGAGTTTTCTGGGGTCTCGGTAGCTCAGCGGTCAGCATTGAACTGGTTATCCAAAGGTCGTGGGTTCAATTCCCACTCGAGTTTCCTGAGGCTGGTTGATTTCTTTTAGTAAAAATTTTATATTGTAGTTATTACATTACATAAATTATCACTCATAAAACATAATAATACCAGAAAGTGGAATATGCAGATTCAAGGTTAATTATAGTGGCGCAAACGAGGATTGGTTACTTAAAACAACGCATTAATTAAAAACAAATGAAAAAAAACACAAATGTTGAAAAAATTTCTACGAGCAGGATTTGAATCCGCCCGCCGAAGTTATTGAACACTATTTACTTTTTACTTTGAAAACCAAAGGCGCCCATTCAATGTCAACAACTACCATCATTAACGGTTTTCGGCGGGCTGGTTAGAACCACGATAGCTTAATTGGAAGGGCACCTGACCCGGTATGTCAGAAGGGTTCAAATCCTGCTCGTGGAAAATTTTTTCAACATTTGTGTTTTTGTAATTTGTTCGCAACAAAATTTGCGTTAAAAATTAAATAAACATTTTAAAAACAAATGAAATAAAGTAAAGCACACATTGCAGCTATAACTTTGTCACAAAAGACATGAAACCTTAATAAAACTTTTGCCCAAAAAACGACATAACGAATGATATAAACACGCAGGAAGGCCGTATTGATTATTTATTGTTCCAATCAGTGAAATCGTCTTGAGTCACGATAATTTTTTTTCTAATGCCAGAAGAGATTTACATACATTAGCTTATTTGGTACAGATTCTGACAAATAAATGGAGCGCCACGTGTTCGTTTGAGAGGATCACAAATAAAGATTATTTTAAAACCTTCAGAAGCTCCACAAATTAATGAGGGCCTGTAAAAGTTTGGCATTCCTTATTCCACTGGTTCATCATCATCAGCTCATTTTATGTCCCCACTGCTGGGGCACGAGCCTTCCCTATGGATGGATAAGGAGAACGGGCCATAAACCACCATGCGGGCTCAGTGTGGTGCGGTGGTTTTTAACGACTGCTAATACAGGAAGAAGCTCGAGATGTAAATTTTTGGTCACCCATCCGATGACAGGCCTTTGCGAAAGTTGCTTATCCTCATCACTTGCAGACCGGGCGCGTTATTGGTCATAAATCATTTCACTGGTTGTCGCAACTAAGATCCACCTATCCTCGCTAGCCAGTATGCTGTCTTAGTTACGCCAAAAGTGTATGCCCTCTCCTGTTTTATTTTCAGCACATGTTGTTTATTTCACCGGTTTATTAAGATAATGATAAGGCCAGAGGTAGCCAAAACGAAATCCTCTCTAGGTACTAAGGTATTGGCTATCTTAGTAACGTCAAAAGTGTATGCCCTCTCCTATTTTATTTTACAGTGCATGTTGTTTATTTCACCAGTTTATATGTAATGATAAGGCCAAAAGTCCTCTCTAGGTACTAAGATATTGGCTATCTTAGTAACGTCAAAAGTGTATGCACTCTCCTATTTTATTTTACAGCGCATGTTATTTATTTCACCAGTTTATATGTAATGATAAGGCCAAAGGTCCTCTCTAGGTACTAAGATATTGGCTATCTTAGTAACGTCAAAAGTGTATGCACTCTCCTATTTTATTTAACAGCGCATGTTAGGCTATTTCACCGGTTGATAGTACCTAATGATACGGTCAAAGGTAGAAGCGAAATCATCACATCCAAGATATCTAAGTATCTACAAAAGTGTATGTAACTCTGGTTGATTACAGGCAATATGCCCCTCAGTGACCAGTGTTGCCTCACTACACAGCGCTCGGCCCGCGATCCCGGGTTCAATACCCAGGCTTGGCGTAGTGTGTTTCGGATTGATTGATGCATAGCCCAGCTTTGTGATCACCAACCCGCTTTTAACAAGCGCGGTGATTATGCCTATACCCATTCTCAGTATTCACAATAGCTTAAATCAAAAATAAATCTACTTTTGGCGCCATCTACATTTAATTGCGTGTAATGTGTGTTCTTTTAAAATCATAAATTTGTCTGTTGTGAAAGCTTGACGTGTTTCTATTAGGTTATTGGCTCAGGCAAGTATCGATGTTTTTAATTATGAAGACGTCTGTCCAGCAGTGGGACTAGTATTAGTGCAAATAACAACACTACTACCACAGGAAATATCATTATTGGAACAACAAACAGTCCTCTGCGGTCTGCCTCGAATTCGTAAAATTTACTTCAGTAATTGTAATCATGGTCAGTTACTAAAGTGGTAAACCTGACCTCTTACCTATATTATATTTCCAAAGTGTTCAATTATACTTTCCACTCAAACAACGGGCAATGAGTCGATTCCTTATGTAAATAATAGTGGCTGGCACAACAGAGATAGCGTAGTAGTACAGGCCAATTTACGAAGGGTCCTACGTAAACATTGGCATTCCGTTGGGTTCAACTAATTTATTCCGGAAGAAATTAGAGATTTAAATTAGACATCTAGGTTTGTTATTGACCTGTACTTCGGTATGGGATATCGTATACAAATATTAATTGGTAAAATAAAAGATTTTTAAAGTGTTTTGTTTTCCAAAGTCAAAGTTAAAGTCAATATTAAATCCCAGCCTCGACACCAACCTGCCAGACCTAAAGATACTGTGAGCTCTTTTTGCGTAAACCGGAAAGCACGTGATTATGTTAAAATGAGGGTATACAAGCTACCAACTAATTATGAGACGACCAACACCTCAGTCTCCCTGTGATCACGAACCCTGCAAATGTTTCGAAACGTCAGGATAAACATTAATCAAAACAAACAAACGCGAGTAGATCCGTAAAAGTTGATTTATTTGAATTTTTTTAAGTGTTCATTCATAGTTTAAGAGCGTTTACGCCGCTCACTAGCGCCGCCAATGAAAAAAAAAACATATCTAGTAATTAGAGATACAAAATCAAATTATGCTCAACAAACTATTTGAATGAAGTAATTTAGCATTTTTACGTCACTTATTGAACATCTTCCCTATGTGGTGCCGGGGATAAAGAATTGCACCACCCCATCTCTTCCTGTGGGTGTCGTAAAAGCCGACTAAGGGACCATTCCAGAGGATGGGCAGCAGCATCTCTCTGAGGTTACCCTCAACCTACTGCGATCGCCAACCCGCCTGCCAAGCGTGGCGATTACGGCAAATACCCCTCATATCCTTGGGGGAGGCCTTTGTCCAGCAGTGAAAGTCTTTGGCTGAGATGATGATGATGATGATGATTGAACATCTGACATGTTATGGTTTAGATAAATACGGCGTTATAGTTAAAAGTAGCCGTAACGTCTTATTTAACTAACTAGTGAGCGGCGTAAACGCTCTTAAATTCATAAATTTTTTGAAACTTCCGAAATATTATATAAATTTATAACAAAATTTGCTTTGCTTGCTTGTTCCTTTAAGTTCTTGAGACAGGTATTAGGTGCCGCTGAATCAATAACAATCAATATGGCTGTCTGTTGAGCAAACACGGCTAATTGAACAGTATCCCGACCAAGATTATCTGCGTAACTGACACAGCAGATAAGTTAAGGGGTTGTTCCGTTGTGTGACGTTCGTGACTATTCATGTTGGTATACTCGTGTTTAAGCAGTGCAGGCAATGTTTCACCACTCTTAATTCACTACTTACACAATTATCTTTACACTAATACCCTAATTACAAAATAATATTTTGATTTACAAATATTATTGCCAGTAGGAAATTTGTTAACTATAAGTAATGAATATAGGCTGATCTAATGTCTTTGTTTTGTAAATCAATAAACATAATTAGTATAGCAGTGATTGAACCTGCACCATCTTAAATATCCGATTAATATTTTTTCTGCATTTTCTATGAAACACAATTTGTTTTAAATCTAATACGCGTACAATTATTTAAATCGGTATAGAGAGTTACTGTTCATTTTAAGAAAAAGGCTCTGTCTATTCTTTATTCTTATTAATATAATTCTGGTAATATAAACAAATGCACTCCCTGAAAGTTGTTTGTCACTCAGTCACTCCTTCAATAAACAGGCAAACCTAAATTTTTTAACAAAAATCAAGGCAGTTAGGCTTTTAAAATTGATGTTACTCTTTTTCAAAATATGTCGTACTTATTATGTCTCATGTCGTGTCTAGTTTTCTTTTATATCGAAATAATCTATTATTAAAAGATATATATACCTATCAAATTCCGCATAGAACTACAGAATGTCATACATCGGATTTTTCTACTAAATGCACAATGAAACTTTAAAACGTTAAGGCGCTCTATTCAGTGATACGGATCAGGCACTCGACGTAAATCAAGTGTGGAATCTATAAATCGGAGCGCGACGGACGGCTGGCGGCAGCGGCCAACATTCAGCGGTTACCCGGCTAATATGCATATCGGGTCATATCGCTCCCTGTTTTTACAATATTATAATATGTCAACTGGAAATTTATGACGTAAGTGGAGACTTAACTCGCGTTCGGTCACTTTTGGTGTAACACCATTTTATCTTGACACTTTATCGTGGCAAAGCTGTTTTGTGATTTATTGTACAGGGTCGTTTGATAAATACTAACGACCTCTTTATGTTGCGGTTGAATCGTTACACTGATTAAGTTTTCCTAAGTAAAAATAGTAGTTGTAAATGGACGACTTGTCTTAGTTGTGACTCGAAGTAAAGTCCAATTCGGGCGATATGCTTCCAATGAGATACAATTTCAGAAATAAAAATAGAGTTCTAATTGCAAAATAACTTTTTGAAATATTTTCTGTATATTTAAAAATCACTACAGAAAAACTGATAGGTAAGTAAGTAGTGTCTCTCTGAAAATTATTGCACATAATACCATCAGGCGAGATCGCGGTCAAATACTATCCACTATCTACTATCGGTCTATGAAGAATTAAAAAAAACTTACTTGATATACTATCACACTGTAGACTGTATATTTCTTCAAAACTGCCACATCAATGTCTAAGCTGTTTCGTTTTCCCGAATTAAACGCAGTTTCAGTATAACATATTCTAAGAAGTTGTTGCAGACGCGTTTAAATTCTGTAGTCAGAAACTTCATAATTATATTTAATTATAAAACAAATTAAACAAAGCACAAAATAATAATCTACATTAAATTGAAAAGCCAACAAAACTAGAATCCTTTTCCAAATTCCAAATCTACATCTACAATAATTGCATTAGGTAGGTATATACCTAAAACTTAACGTGAAAAACATCCAGACATTTTAAAAAGCACGTCTCCCTATTATTCCATCGGATGGATCAAACGAGGCACATAAATCAGCCGCTACATCTATAAATCCTTTCCGATATCACGCACCGTCAAACGGTTATCTTCTAATATGCATATCGGGAATAACGCTTTTGGTTTAGACAGTGATGGAATAGTTAAAAGGGCAACGATCCTTTATAAAATGAAGGCTGAATTTTATGCGGAATATACAACGAGACACTACACAACGGAGAATGAAGAATTATGTTTAATATTGATTATACTCAAATTGTGCTTGCATTTAATAGGTTAAAGTGTAACAAGTTTTTGTAGTATGTATAAATCAAGTAAAATGCATTGTAACCAGTTTTGTGAGCCAAATAAAAAAATATATAAAGACAGATATAACTGTGTTTTCAAACGTCTCACATCAAAGGGCAAAGTGCTTTCAACTTGCTGAATAAAAAAGGTGACAAGTCGTATAGTAAGTAAGACTATATCAATATTATGACTTGCTTCTCTTAACCACTAATCAGCACTATCTTGGCTATTTGTCTGCCTTCCTGTACTTAAAACAAAAAAAACATTATAAAAAAAAGTTTGCATCATGGATGACATTTGCCATTTGACAAATTGACAGCACAGACACAGAATCGGCAAGATGGTTGTGTTGGTTGATTCACATTACCTGCATGAACAGTACCTACGTACAGAGAGGTTGTGGACAAGTTGACAAGTTTACGGATTACGTACGGATTCGGATCCTTACGGATTCGTTGACTGATTTATGCTCGCTCACGGATCCATCCAACACCAGATAGTGTACGCAGCAGATTTATAGGGATTGGACAACCAGCGATGGGCTTATTGATGAATATTGCCTTATACATTAGCTTTATAATTACATTATTGTTTTTAAATCTAATGCTGAAAAAGGGTGAATCGCAGTGTTTAAAGTCTGTATTAGATTTTGTGTTTGTGTGTCTATACGGCGTCGTATTGTTTAAACGGGAATAAAAGCAATTTTCTTTATCCAAAAGCTTTATCTTGAGAGATTACTATTTAATACTTACGTCAAATAAAAAATAACTCTCTATAGAGTTATTTTAAAAAAATCTATATTTTTCAGGAAGTTCAGCTTTCAGAGTTGAGTTAAGCTACTTCAGAAGTTTAGCCTAAATAAAATGTATACTTTTATCAAAAAGTTTTATAAGAGTTTTTTACATTCATCGCCGTATTAGTAAGTATTAGCATCTTGGTGGGTTATAGTATAGCCCAACCTTCCCATGAACTAATGTTTAAGAGGAAAGACATCATAATCCTATGAAGACTCCGCAAGAACACGTCCATAGGATTAAGATGAATGAACGTATTGAATAGCATCGATTTTAGTTATCAAATACAATCCCTATTCTATTCATTGACGTCCAATTTCCAAACGCACCAAATGAAAAGGAATCCTGGAACTTAACGGTCACATTGTCGATGGCAGCCATTGTGACCCACAAATCCCTTTTTCCTATTCTTTTTAAGGTCGTTAGCAAACTTCACGCTGCAAGCTGTGAGACATATATCCGTCCTTTTCTTAGCCCTCATTACCGTGCACATTTGCAGAGGGATGGGCCGAATTGTAGCTGTGTTTATGAAGGTTTTGCTTGGCGTAAGTAAAGAACGTGTTGGGTGAAGCCAGAAAGTGATTACGCAGGCCGGGATTCGATATGAAAACGCCATAGAGTCACAAAAAGAAAAACACTGTCACTTTATTTAAATTAATAACAACGTTTGATTATTAAACTTCATTTGTAACATTTTAAATACTTGACATTATTTACAAAAATGACACAAAGGCAGAGTACAAATTAGCTAGGCGACAGGGTTCAATACAGTTAGGTTACAGTAACTAATAGATTTATTTTATAAAAAAATATTTTTATTTTATTAAAAATTCTTTATTTTTAAGACATGTACTCGTTTTTCATAAGTGCACTATTGTGCCTAACCTGAATATATATTTTTTTAATTTCATTTCATTTCAAAAAGCAATATGACTTGTTCATATTCATTGCAGAGTGCTTTGTAAATAAGTACTATAAAAAAAAGTAAAATAAGTTGTAAATAAGTGCTCTAAAGCTTTCTTGTAAAGTATGTTAAGTAAAAAATTAACAAAAATTAGCTTTTCATACAATTGTTTTCATAGCACGACATGAACTAAAATTCGCGTCTGTCTTCAGTTGAATTTAAGGCCTATTTTCCACAATGCCTTGTCTGTTAGAATTAGAATTACTAACACTATGGCGTAGAGCGCGACCCCGGTCACCGCGACCCGTCTCAATGCTTGTTATTACAACGGTAATATTAAGCATTGAATGAAATCACATACGGGGTGTTTAGACGCGTTCGGTTCAAGCTATTCTGGTGTAAACAGGGTCTGACGTGCTTACAAATAATTACGGCGAATTAATTTAATGTTTTCCTTGGGCAACTCATTAAAGGAACAGCCTACATTGGAGTTTGGATTATACGTAATATGTACTTTAGTGAGGGTTGAATCTGGTTTTAATGTTGCTAAGTATCGACTAAAAGGGGTGCTTAGATATTGTTTGGCGACATTTTGTATGTCGTTTGCCTGGTGATGACCACCCTAGTAATAAGTGCTGTCGCCAAGTGGCATATTCCGGTTTATAGGGTAAATTAACAGGGCATAGAAGCTTAGCAGCTGAATTTTAAGAGTCGGTAACTTGCGCATCTTACCCTCAGTGTTGCGTCCCGTGGGCTGTGGTGACCGATAACAACGTCAGTAACGCGTAATACCCTGGGTCGCTTCGCAGACAGAGCAACTATAGTTGCAAGTAATAAAAGTTTTCCTTAAAGTTTTCATCATCAGCTGAGTTTATGTCCCCACTGCTGGGGCACGAGCATTCCCTATGGATGGATAGGGAGAACGGGCCATGAACCACCACGCGGGCCCAGTGCGATTAGTGGTTATTCACGAATGCTAAAGCAGCCGGGACCTACGTCTTTACGTGCCTTCCGAAGCACGGAAAAGCTCGAGACGATCAATTGTGGGTCATCCTTGCAAAGACCGGCCTAAATGAAAGTTGCTTAACCTCAGCAATCCGAAGTCCAGCCGCGTTAACCACTGCGCCATCGAGCTCCTCAATCTTCTGTGCGTGTGTATGTAATTGAACTCTTTCTAAACGGCTGGACCGTTCAAGTGGATTCAAGTGGATTTGAGAATGGTTTAGATTTACAATTGGACTCTGTAGGTGACGCTGCTATAGGAGTCCATCGTGGGATACGGGTGTTCTTAAGCGGACGAATGATTTGTTTGTTTTGTTGTCATAGAAACTGTCAAAGCGGTATGAAGTCCGCCGGTCAGCTAGTTCAATATAATCTTTTTAAATCCATAGTCAACAGTCAGCTGTGATTGCTAGTTGGGGAAACCGGCATCTTGATGATAGTAAATTGATAGTTGCTTATTTGCAATGCTGCAATAGTGCCGCAATTGCGGCAATTAATAACTGATTCAATCATCGATAGCGAATATGTAGTCGATCACGAAACTCGCAAAGAGTTATGTGTGCGCAGTTTTTTAGGTTATATGGAAACAGATAGTTAGCAAGTTGCCTTTTGCCGCAATCGGAAATCAAAGTGGCTCTATCTGTGGCGTGTCTTAGTGTTGCAAGCGTTCATGGACTGTGACGGCCGCTTTCCACTACGCAGGCCGTACGCTCGTGTACCGACTCAGTAACATTAAAAATATAAAAATCTGTCTAATAACTGTTTTCATATCCCTGTTATGACTCCATTCAAGCGTTGTATGTATGTCATTGACACTCCAAACGTTTCGCTCCAAAACAAACTAGTCATTTGTTACCTGTAATATTTTACATTATCGCGGTAACAATTGATAACATCCACGATACGCCTAAATGTTTCGTAGCTGTTCTAGTGTGAGCCCGACTTGCAAACTAAGTGATTCCGTACAAAGAAAAAAACGTACGCTTATAATGTGCGATGATGCGTTTTTTTTTTTGAGGCCTTTTTAGCTTCACCGGACTTTTTTTAAGGGTAGCGAGAAACTTAAAGGGTTTCTCAAGCCGTGAGATCAAAACATAGTCAGAGGGCTTCAGAGGGAATGGCACCACGTCAGCGTGTATCCTTTCCCTACTATATTCTCCGACTGGGGTTCAGATCGGATCGGGGACGCTTTCTTTATCGACATAACCAGAGTGAACGAGAGTGCGGCAATAGTGCCGTGACCTTGAATCGACGTACCGAGCTGTACCTACCGGCTAGGGTTGAGTCACACATAGTTACTTTATTAATGTGTGAGTTTGGGTGTCTTTTATATTGTAAACTTACCTTGTTATATCTGTCGGCAAAGTAAAAAGGACAAACTGGGATTATGGTTGTGTGTGTTGAGACATCCTCATACACAACAGGTTTTTCAATAGGCACCTCACCTATATGCAACAAAACTTGCAATCGCGACACCCAAACCAAGAAAAATACGTGTATACTGATCGGCAGCGCTCAGTGACATACTTGTTACTCTCCGTTACTATAGCAACATACGCGGCCCGATCCGCGTTTGCGGGGACAGCCCGCGTCATCGCGTACTCCTTTCCCGTGCTTTTTTCTGTGTGCTAATGTAGGTGAACTACGAGCTTGTGTGCGTGCGTTTCGGAGCGCTTGTACGAAGTTGCCGCACTCTCGTTCACTATGACTCTAAGGATTCGGTTTTTCTAATACGAGTACATAGCCCGTTTCTCAGTACTTGAGAGTATCAGGTGAAGTGTGCTTCCATCTTCGGCCTTATGAGTTAATATCAGGTTATATGAAGGCCAATTGCTTACAAGAAGAAAAACAAAAATTTAAATAAATTTAATAAAATGTCAACCGTTTTACGTGCACACACCATGTCACTTTATTTTTCAATGTTTTTAGGTTTAAGTAAAAGGGGGTTTAACCTATATTTCTATTTTTTACTTTTTTATTTTCAAATGCTAATTGCTGCACTGAAGCTAAATAAAATATTTATAAAATTTATAAAATACATAAAAATAAATACAATAAAATATTAAAATACAGTTAAAAAATTAAACGCCTACCCGACCCAGCCAGGAATCGAACCTAGATCTTCCGCGATCCGGGCGGCTGCACTGACCGCTATGCTACCGGGAAGGCTGACGTAAGCGCTAAATTTTGTCACTGCTTTTTAAATATTTTTTTTTGTGCTAATTTTCTATTATCACCAACATCATTATCTCAGCCAAAACACGTCCACTGCTGGACAAAGGCCTCCCCCTAAGATCTCAACAACGACCGATTTTGTGCTGCTCGCATCCAGGGCAAATACAAATTAAAATTGATTTAATTTGTGTTGTTTAATATATTGACAAAGTCCTATTAAGGGTTAAGTTAGTCCATTATCGGAGTTTCCTTTGAAATAAATTATATACCTTCGTAAATAGGTGTACATACGGGCGTGAATGAAGAATTTTATTTATTTACTAAGGTTTTTATTACTGAACCCTAAAAATCGAATAACGCCCCGAAAGTTTCCACTTCCGTGCGTCAGGTGGCGTGACCTGAACACAAGAAAATGAAACCTGGTCAATAGGACGCAATTTCCTGTGCACATTTCGCTATGTTGCCTTTTATATGTGATTCTGTTGTTGGCAGATTTAAAATGTGAGATGGGAACGAAAAGATGTATTGGTCTAAGTATATTTATTTTTGTTTTGTTGTTAGCTGACTTTTATTATGAGATGAAAACGAATTGGTCTATATTAGTCTGTCTGTCGAATTGATCTATTTGTAATAGACACATGGTTCAGGTGACATTCTTTTAAAGATAAGTTTATTTATCAAAATTGTATCTATCTTTTCATACCATGACTTATCTGTGGCTTGGATTATGTTGATCGGCCCTTTGGTGTCATATGACCACTAGTTTAAATTAGGGGTCCTGGTTTTGATTCTTCATCATCATCATCATCATCACCATTATCAGCCCCACTTGACCTACTACTGGGCATATGCCTCTATTTGTAACCATGCAATTCTTAGTGTGGTGAAATAATTATGTGCCTTACACATATTGACTGCCTATGTCTTCTAGTAGTTTAGCATCCAACCCAGAAAACACTGATTTTTTCATGGTTGGATTTCTGGCATATTAATGTAATCGGTTAGGTTGGTTGTAGGGCCAAATACTACCAGCTATGTTCCGACAGTAAGAGATGAGATAGATGATGATAAGGCCACAATTTCTTTTTTATAACAAACTAGCTGTCCGGCGGACTTTGTACCGATTTGACAGTTTCCATGACAACAAAATGGCATGGCCATGGCTCCTTTAACTGTATAACAATGTGTCGTTATAGAAATAGAAATTATTTATTGTATAACTGTGTACAATATAGTTCTTCTCCTTAGTTGTTGTATTATATGCATTCTGTTACGTAACTAAAACCAAACCAAACCAAATGTGACGTAACTTTTGTTTATTAAGTCTTTAATATCCTTTTTATTAATTTTTACGAACCATTTTGTTTGTCTGTCTGTTAAGTGTCAATGTCCTTTGTCCTGTTTTATTTTTATTGTACCGTTGGATGTAGGGATTTAAGATATACAGCCTATATTTTTAATCTTCTATTTTTGTTTTATGTTTTTTTTTTTTTTTTACTTTTGTGTGTTACGCTAATTACGTTAGCCACGGCCGGAGAGCTCAAAAAAAACCGATTTATTTTATAATATATTTAATTCTGATATTAGAATTACAAATAGAAAAATTATAACTAGTAATAAAATCTAAGTGTCGACCCGATCGATGTAGGTACCGAAGTGGCGTTGTCGTCCGGTCACGTAGGCCGCTGCGTGGAACCACGAGGCGCGGTGTCAGCAGTTTACGCCAGCCGCGTGAATTGGAGCGGGCGAAGTTCGTACAATCGCCAACTCAGCTTTTAGGGCCGTGTGCACTGTTGTTCATGGCGTTTGCTAACTTAGCGTCCCTTACTACGTGATCTCGTAACATCTCCCTCCCGAAGAGCAGCAACTATTTTTGGGCAAATCGCAAAAATGTTGCTGGATCCTGTCGCGCCGGCTTGGCAGGTGCTGGTGTTGCATAGGTGTGAACACGTTCTGGAAGCTCGGGTGTTATCTCCTGATCTATATCTTTATTCTTGAAACACATCGTATATTTTCTATATAGCAAGATAATAACGAGTGCAAGTGCACTAAACAGCGCCACATAAAATGGTATGGTAGTATGATATAATGAATCTGTCGGGACCTCGTTGAGATGTACTGCAGTCTGGGAAACGATCTTATCTTGTATTACTCGAAGATCGTTAAGATTCAATGATGAGAGTGTTACAGGAGCCGGTATTGCTGTACTCATAATGACGTAATCGGAGATGTTCAATATCTTCATAGGTTGGCCTTCAATTTGGTCGTTGGTGTTATATATGGTAGAGTCTCTCGTCCGTATTGAACATTGAGATGGGATGGTTATGAGATAGCTACCTTTCAGCATCTGATAGTCGTTGCGTTCGCAGGTAAGTTGTATTTTCGTTGCCTCTGGAAATGTTGCTATATAGTTGCGATCATCTAACCTTTGAATGTCTTCTTTTAAGACAGTCACGTATGTTGTTTTGCAGGACTCGTCCAGCCGTTGATGGTGCAGAAGCTCCTGGATGCAGTCTGGGTCTGATCTTAAATGTTGATTCAATTTCTCATGGCAAAGATATCGAGTGTTGTACTTCGGGCATTCAGCCTCAATGTACACGTAAAAGTTCTCATTGGTTGCTACTAAGGGATAAGGTGGGATGAGGACACGATTAGCTCTATTGGGTGCTATAGGAAGCTTATATAGTTGGTAAGTATGAGATGATATTATTGGTACTTTAAAGACTATAACTATTTGTTTAGCTGAATAAAATGACCCTGTTTTTATTACATCGTAGTATTCTCTAAGTTCTAAGTCTAACAATTGATCTTTTTTATAAAAATGTTCGAGCTCATTTAGCATCTTTTTTAACGTGTCTACTCCTATCATTGAATGATGTGTACTTGCGGTACGCGTAAATGCTATAACATCTTCTATTCGTTGCAACTCATAAGATAAATCATCTATGTTATCTGTAATAATAGTAAGAAGCTGAGCTAGCTTGGCATATTTTATTAAACTATGTTGAACATAGGCATCTGTATCTAAAAGCAAGTGTAAGGTATCATTAATTTTAATTTGATTCTGTACAATACTTGAGATGATACTCGTGTGGTGTGTCATCCATTCTTTGCTAAGACTAATATGATTATTGATTTGAGATGAAATTTTATCTTGGTTATCCTTGAGATTTTTTATGGCATTACTATATTTAATAGCGTCGGTGTAATCTAAATTTCCTGTTAAAGATTTAACTACAGATCCTAATCCATCTACAAGACCTCGCTTCAACCGATGGGGCTCTAAACTTTCTAATTGGTAAGTTACTTTATCTAGTTCAGAACTGAGATAATTAATCTGTATTTCAAACAATATATGAGTGTCATTAGGTAACTTATTTTCTAGTTCTATAATTTGCCCTTTAACTATGTTAATCTTATTATGGATATCGGTTAGTTCTATATATTGCAGGAAGCTGTGGTAGTGTGTCATAAGGTTCATAGGTCCGAGTTTAAACGGTAAGAGTCCCGGTCCGTCATCCAAGCTCTCAAGTCTTATCTCGTGCGCCAGTCCCAGGCTCATGGTCAGAGTCAGCGTTATCCTGTAACAATTTGGCGCTTTTTGGTACACGTTTAAGTCTAGATTTAGCAATAGGGCCTCGTTTCTTTGAAGTGTAAATATGTATAGGCAAGTCAGCTAAGACGTTATCTTGTGTGTATCGTGGGGCTATCTTTTGTCGGCTCGCTAAAGGATTAGAAATAAACACCTGTTGCTGTGGTTGGTATTCCTGTTCTGGTTCGCGAGTTTTATTGTGTCTTTCGATAAGGGCGGTACGGTTAGCTAAACTTGAGTCGTTGATTAGGTCATAAACTGTCTTCATTTGGTCTCGGTGAGTATGAATATATTGCTGCATTAAATGTCCGGTTATGTCTATGTCTGTTGGGTCTCTAGGGTCAAGATGTCCATTTATAATGTCAAAGGGTCTACATTTGGTAAAGCTGTGTACTGAACTATTATATGCTATAATCGCATAGGGCATAAGATTCACGATTGCCTCGTCTCTATTCTGAAGCCGCAATATCCTCAAATGTTCTAATATGGTGGAGTGAAATCTTTCGATATTTCCGTTATCGTTGGGTGCATTCGCGAGCGTTTTATGATGGATGATCTTATGGACTCTAGTGAATTCCGCGAACATCTGGTTTGTGAATTCTGTACCTTGGTCAGTAATTATAGTCAGAGGTAACCCATGATGTGTAGAATATTTTAATATGGCTTGGATTACGCTAAGAGCAGTACCATCTCTTAGGTGGTAGGCTTGCCCATATTTGGAGAAAACGTCAATGAAAGTAACGTACTTTTCACTTTGAACGGTAAAGAGGTCCATGTGAACGACTTCAAAGGGCTTACTAGCAGGAGGTACAATATTAAACTGTTGCCGTATGGGATGTCTATCGTATTTAGCTTGCCCGCAAATGGTGCACTCATTGATGAACTTAGTAACATGCTCTTTCATTTTAGGCCAATAGTATTTGTAAGATAATGATAGATAGCATTCGTTAATACCCCTGTGATTGGTTTTTCCTTCATGGTAATGTCTAATGATCTCTTGCTGACGAAGGTACTCCCTAACATTTTCTATTTCAATTTTGGCAATAACAAGGTTCATAGCTGAATGTTTAAACTTTTCTTGTAAAATAGGAACTATTTTATACATGCCTAATGGAGGTGTTATTAAAAGTGCAGTTTTTACTTTCGGATTTACGTATTCTTTGACTATATTTATCACATCATTCTCTAAATTAAGTTCGGATAGTTGGGCTGATATACGCGTATGAGTATCAAATGGTTTTGTTACGGTTGCTCGTTTCTTAATGTCGCCTACGATGGTAAGACATAACTGACGGTGGAATTTGTTTAATGGATCGTCTGTTATGGGGACCTCGAGTATGGGGTGCTCTTGGTCAGTGTGAACAGTGTTAGTGTCAGAGTTATTCCCTAAAGTAGGGGGTCGTTCCGAAGGGTTCACAGACATGGAGCTAGTCTCTTCATTGTGAATTTCGACTCGGGAGAGGGCATCCGCGTTCGTATTGGCCTTTCCTGTTTTATAGATTATAGTGTAGTTGTATTCACTTAATTTAAGACGCCATCTCGTAAGTCTAGAATTCGGCTCTTTTAAGTTCATGAGCCACTGGAGAGGCTTATGATCAGTTATAACTTTAAACTTTCGCCCAAACAGGTAGGGTCGGAAATACTTCGTAGCCCAAACTATAGCCAACAATTCTTTTTCAATTGTGCTATAGTTTATCTCACTGTCGTTAAGTGTGCGAGAGGCAAACGCGATTGGCTTATCCGAACCTATTGGCCCTTGTGATAGAATGGCGCCGATGGCAAGGTTTGACGCGTCAGTTGTCAAGTTAAATTCACGAGTAAAGTCTAAAGTAAAGGATATTGTAGTATAGGATCGTTAGTAAGAAGTCTTTTGCATTTTTCAAAGCAAGTGATATAATTAGAGTCTAAAGTTATTGATTTACTTTTCTTTAGACATTGTGTCAAGGGCTTTGTGATTTTAGCAAAGTCCGGAATGAATTTGCGGTAGTAGCCAAGTAAACCTAAAAATTGTTTAATTTGTTTTGTGGTTTTAGGTAACGGGTATTTTTCAATGGCCTTGATCTTATCTGGGTTTGGTTTAATGCCATCCCTACTTATGACATGTCCAAGATATGCAGTTTCTAATTTCAAGAACTCAGACTTATCCATCTGAATCTTGAAATTAGATTCTCTAAGTCTGTGGAACACTTTCTCGAGATTGATCATATGTTCTTGGAGGCTGGTGCTGAAGACAATAATGTCATCAAGGTAGACCAGGCAGATGACATTTTGCAGCCCTCTCAGGACATTGTCCATCACCCTCTGAAAGGTTGATGAAGAATTCTTGAGACCCATGGGCATCCTAAGGAACTCGAAGTGTCCGTGCTCTACATTGAAGGCTGTTTTATGGATATCATCAGGGTTCATTTGTACCTGGTGGAATCCGCTAGCCAAGTCCAAGGTTGTGAAATATTGACATTTCCCTAACTTATCAAGGACATCTGTTATGTTGGGGATAGGGTATTTGTCGTCAATAGTCTTTTCGTTCAGTTTTCTGAAGTCAATTACTAAACGCCATTTTTGTCTACCTGACGCGTCAGCTTTTTTAGGTACTATCCAGATCGGTGAGCTCCAAGCGGAGTCTGAAGGTCGTATGATTCCCTGCTCTAGCATTTTCGCGATTTGTTCCCGAACCTCGTCACGATGTACAAACGGATATCGATAGCTCTTTGTGTAGATAGGCATTTCATCAGTAGTTCTAATGGAATGTTTGATTTTATTACTAAAAGTTAGCGGTTCGCCATCTAAATAAAATATGTCACAGTATTGAGAGCAAAGTTGTCTAAGATTCGCTTTCTCTTCCGGGTTTAGATGGTCTGTCCTAAGCCGCGAAATTACATCATTGACGCGTTAGTTATTACTTCGCTCGGTACACGCGTACTTAACATCAAACGACTCGGTATTAAATATTTGTGCGGCCGCGGGGCGATCTAGTGAAAATATGACGTCATTGTTCGTTGGGTTCGTCACTTCTATTATACCGCGACTATATTCAATGTTAGTGACGCATTCTGAAATAATGCAGTTACACAAAATTTGTTCGTTAACTACATTGACATCGCCGTCCAACGCATTTATAGGTAATCTTAATAGCTTAGATGAGTTAGCTGGTATCATGTCCTCATAGAGGTTAATATTTCGCGAATTATACATCCTAATAGGGTTAGTAGTGGTCCGAGTTGTCAGCACGTTATCTTTTAAATTTATAGTAGCTTCCCATTGCGTCAAGAGGTCAAGTCCAATAAGTCCGTCAAAATAGTCGTGGAATTTATAAACGTAAAACTTTATACTACTTTCATCCTTAAGTTCTTTAAAACAAGGCATCGTTATTGAGTGACTACTTCTACTAGTTCCATGTATGTTTGACACTTCAAATGGATTGTAATCTAATTTTATGTTAGGATAAAAGTTACTTACAGCATCTGGGCTTAAGAAAGATTGGTTGGCCCCAGTATCGATCAATAATTTTAACGGTGGGTCAGCAATGAGAATAAACGGAAGCTGTCTTTGTGTTTGAAGATTAACTTCTATTTTGAGCTTTTTAAATTCCTGACCGATTGAAAATCCTGATCATCATTTTTAGAGGATGTAGAAGGCTGGGCCTGCTCTTCTACCTGGCCATACCATACTTCTGGTTGTGGCGGCTCCTCATATTGATATGAAACCGAATTATCATATTCGTAGTTGTTGTATGAGTCATTTGCAGTAAAGTAAGAGTCACTATCATAACAGTCATAATAATAATTAGAATAATCGTCATATGGGGTACACTCATTTACGTTTATGTCGCGAGTTTTAAAGTAATTCGATGGTGGTGGATTACCATGCTTTGTCCAATCATGCCCTGATGGTGGCAAAACTCGAGGTGCAAAGTGGCTAACACCACTCATAGGTTTTGGAGCATTATTATTAAAATTATAATTAGGTCTCTGTTGCATCCTGAACATATTACTTTGCGGGTTGTAATTAGCAGGACGCGCACTAACCCGGGAATCCTACCGACTGCGCCAATTACGTTAGCCACGGCCGGAGAGCTCAAAAAAAACCGATTTATTTTATAATATATTTAATTCTGATATTAGAATTACAAATAGAAAAATTATAACTAGTAATAAAATCTAAGTGTCGACCCGATCGATGTAGGTACCGAAGTGGCGTTGTCGTCCGGTCACGTAGGCCGCTGCGTGGAACCACGAGGCGCGGTGTCAGCAGTTTACGCCAGCCGCGTGAATTGGAGCGGGCGAAGTTCGTACAATCGCCAACTCAGCTTTTAGGGCCGTGTGCAGTGTTGTTCATGGCGTTTGCTAACTTAGCGTATCCCTTACTACGTGATCTCGTAACACGCTTATGTTGCTATCGCAGCATCACTGAAACCGGTTCCGACGGAAGATCAGCGCTAACCTCAAGGCTAGCATCTTGCTGAGTCAGAACCGTTTTGGGACTCCTGTTTTTTTTTAAAATTTCCACTTTTATCTTTATGTTTAAACTGTTATGTCCTAAATAAATTTATTTTCATTTCATTTCAAAACTGTGGCGGCTCCACCTACCGCATACGCTGCGACACGAGGCAAACACCTTCCAACACATACCAACGACGTCGCCATACTACGACTATGAAATAGTATGGGAACCCTGCATCACGGTAGCGAAGTGTCACCATCTCCTTCGCTATATATAGCACCTCCAACTAACATCCGTTGGACTTCGGTCCCCGAGCTATACCACCCAGCTCGGAGGAAGATCTTCCCTTTGGCCTTCCTCAATGTGGCATTCTACCTACCAGTGGCATCCTGCAGTGGTGACCCCTACGGAGCACAGAAGCACCTTCAACATCGTCGCAGCAGCGCACATCCATCACTCCTCATCCATCATCTACCTTCGCCAGCAGTTACAGCAAGCCAGCAATCGAGCCACAAGGTTCCACCGCAGCATCTTGGACGACGCTTCCTGGACCTCCGGTACACTCGACGGCATCATCCCGACCTGGTCTCCGCAGCTAACGACCGGTGCATCAATGTCGGCCGCATCACTCCGGCGTGGCAGCCCTGCACACCAGCAGCTCGGACCTACCGTCATCATCACCTGTCTCGACTCACCGCAGACAGGAACAGCACACTGCATCACTGGCAACGCGCCTTCACCCCACCCGTCTCGACTCACCGTAGACTGGGGCATCCTGCAGCAGCACTCTCTACTAGCACTTGCAAGCTCTGACGCACTGACTGCTGAGCACACTCACTGATATCGACCTCCGGTCTCGGGGGGGGAGTGATGTGGCGCACATTATTCGACACGAGGCAAACACCTTCTAATCCGTGTCAACAGATGGCGCCACAAACGCATACCAATGACGTCGCCATACTACGACTATGAAATAGTATGGGAACCCTGCATCACGGTAGCGAAGTTTCACCATCTCCTTTGCTATATAGAGCACCTCCAATTAACATCCGTTGGACCTCGGTCCCCGAGCTATACCACCCAGCTCGGAGGAAGATCTTCCCTTTGCCTTCCTCAATGTGGCACTCTACCTACCATCGGCTTCCTATAAAACAAACAAAACGTTGACAGTTTTCATGACAACAAAACAAACAAATCATTCGTTCACTTAAGAACACCAGAATCCCATGTTGGACCGCTATAGCAGCACCACCTATCGGGTTCAATTGTAAATTTAAACCATTCTCGAATCCATAAATGTTTATAGAATTTTTAACGCAAATTTTGTTGCGAACAAATTACAAAAACACAAATGTTGAAAAAAATTCCACGAGCAGGGTTTGAACCTGCACCCTTCTGACATACCGGATCAGGTGCTCTTCCAATTGAGCTATCGTGGTTCTAACCAGCCCGCCGAAATCATTCAACACTATTTACTTTTTACTTTGAAAGCCAAAGGCGCCCATTCAATGTTAACAACTACCGTCATTAACATCCGATCATAATATTTTTACAAATACTAAAGATCAGTTAAGAAGTAGGCAAGCTATTTATAAATGTTTATATAATTTTTAACGCAAATTTTGTTGCAAACAAATTACAAAAACACAAATGTTGAAAAAATTTCCACGAGCAGGGTTTGAACCTGTTTTTTTTTCATTCTCGAATCCATTTGAACACACATAGAAAATTTCATCCAAATCGATCCAGCCGTTTAGAAGGAGTTCAATAACATACACACGCACAGGAGATTTATATAATATAAAGATTTCCTGTAGTTATTTTTTTTGTTTTTAATTAAACTAATGAGTAATGTTCTGCCTTGATTCAAGAAATCACCAAAAAACACAAAAAGTAAATTAAAAAAGACACAATACATAAAAACAAAGAAAACTGTCAATTGGCCGGGTCTCATTACTTACGACGAGATGCAAAGGAAAAAGGACTTGGCATTTTCCGCTCTTTGCTCATCCATCAAGTCGGATGGAATGTGAAATCGACTTTGTAAATTAAATATGTGTGGCGATAAAAAAACGACGAATAAAAGAATGGGGAATGTCATACTCAGCTTCGAGATTTATTTCCCCAATGAAGAATAGGGATCACCGTGTACGTAGGTATAGATGATGTTTGTTTCTGGTATCAGGTGTATGTCTCTTATATTCCAATTCTCCATTCCGCTCTACTACAAAACTATGTTTAGATTTAAAATCTTTATTCTATTTTACACATTTGTAACATAAAAACTTGTAACTATGTAAATATCCAAGTTTCATACTATACCTACAGGGACATTTTGTAGAAATCAGAAAAATTAAGCAGTTAGTGATACAAGTTGCATAGCTTCTTCTAGTGGAAGAGAGACTTTATAACAAACTAGCGGCCCGTCCCTGCTTTGCACGGGTGGATATTTTTTATTATTATAGCCTAGTTACTCAGCGCTAATGTAGCATTCTAATGGTGAAAAAAAAATTTAAATCGGTCCAGTTGTTTTTGAGTTTATTCGTTACAAACATACCTACATACAAAAATACAAAGCTTTTCTCTTTATAATATTAAAATAGATGTGCCTTAATGGCACTATATTTTGGGGGCTTTTGATTTGTAGCAGACAACGGTAATTGTTCGACTAGAAAGACAGTGACGTTAGCTTTCCGTGCCCGTAATTATGCTGTCTTGGAGTTGTAACCGAACTGACACGAACTACGTAGAATGACGCTGACCGGTTCATGATTTGACGGCTGACGGTGGAAAATTTTGGTGAATAGTCTGATGTATGCAATCAATCATCTCTTAGTTAAATGAGTAGCAGACGCGACTAGCAGAAGTAAGTTCCTTTCAGTTCGTGTAACTATACAATTCTGTAATAAAATTCATCATTATCAGCCTATACTAGTTCACTACTGGACATAGGCCAATTATACCTAATAATAAAATTAAACAATTTAAAATAATATTCTACGAGTATATGCAAGGTATTTTTTTTATTAGTGCGCTAATTTTCTGGAGCGACTCAGAATCGGTAAGTGAACAACTTTCTCATAGTAACATGGGTTGAAATATGTCAAAAATGTTGAGACTCTTCATACAAATCAGGCTAATCAAGTGTTCGCTAAAGTATGGGAAGTCCAAAAAAATTTGACATTTATTATTACATTCAACCCATGTTACTATGAGAAAGTCTATCTACTATCCAGAAAATTTGCGCACTGGTACCTATAAAAATTATCCTGTAATATATCTCAGTACAAGGTCTTCCGCCCTGCGTAGACTTACGAACCGATGGCATAGTGACATTCATAAGTGATATTACTCATAGTAGCTTATACTGAATAAATTAATTTGAATTTTGAATTGACCTACTTACCTTACTTACTTAGTACTTAGTTAGTACTTACCTACTATTTTCTACTTCATCTGTCTTTCTGTCTGTACCTATTTTCCTTATCTGTCTGCTGGAAGAGAACTACCTTGTACTGTGGAGAACCGACAAAAATTTCAGGAAGGACATTGCTTTTCTCCCTTTTTTTTACAGCGTTTTAAAATGTCCTTCCAATCATAGAAGTACACTATTTAAAAAGCGCCATTTGACGACCTCCGTAGCCGAGTGGGCACGCCGGACTTTGGGCGGCGCCAACTCTGAGGTCCCGGGTTCGATTCCCGGTCGGGTCAATGTCGAAAACGAACTTTTCGCTATTGTATCGGATCTGTGGCGGTAGCCAAAGTAACATTAAGAAAACGATAGCGAAGTTCGAAAAGAATAAAATGTATGGGATTGACTTGATTGACCACGTGATTTAGCGCGCTTATGCCAATCCAATACATTTTATTCTTTTCGAACTTCGCTATCGTTTTCTTAATGTTACTTTGGCTATGCCTACTGGGTAGTTGTGGTACCGTCGTTGTTTCTGATTTTCATTAAACGAGTGCTTAAGCTACTTACCTTGGGATCAGAACTATGTATGTGATGTTGTCTAATGTTGTTTAGTTTGTTCTTACTATGTTGCCTCTTTTAATTGTATGCATGTAGGTAAATAAACATAAATAAGTTTCCTGTGACTCACAACCTAAGGCAAGAGTTAACATAATGTAAGTACCGATTCAATTATTATAATTGCCAGACAGGTTCAACCAGACACACAAAGGTCGGCACAACTTTCAACGTCAGAATGAAGAAGTTGTTTAACAAACTTTACTTAAAGTACATGTCTGTACACCATACTAGTTAATTACATGAGTTTCTTCCCGAACCCAATTCTCTTCAATATAAGCAAAACTCACTATTTCAATTAAATTCTTTATTTAGTATAGTTCTAAGTATATTAGAATGTTTGTAATATTAGTGTGTAATATAGAGCGAGTAGGTAGTTGAGGAGTTCGATAGCATAGTGGTTGACGAGCCCGGTCAGCGAGTGCTGAGGTTAAGCAACTTTCGCAAAGGCCAGTCATCGGATAGGTGACCAAAATTTTATCATCTCGAGCTCCTCCGTGCTTCGGAAGGCACGTAAAGCCGTTGGTCCCGGCTGCATTAGCAGTCGTTAACAACCACCTATCCGCAATGAGCCCGCGTGGTGGTTAATGGCCCGTTCTCCCTATCCATCCATAGGGAAGGCTCATGCCTCAGCAGTGGGGACATAAAAAAAAAGCTGATGATGATGATGAATATTAGTTACTCTTTTTGAACAGAGATGGCACTGCCTTTAATAGCGCTATAATCGTTTCTTTGGCTCTAAGCATATTAAGAATAAGAATATACAAGCTCAACGATTAATGACAGTAGGTACTCTGTTTGTGCTGTTAGTTTGGTGCTTCAACCTACTGGAGGGTGTGAACAAGCCTTTGTCAAAATATTACTTTTCTACAGTATACTCCATACTCGACTCCATAGAACGTCTTGTCGTGCAAGGGAAAGTCGAGGGCACAAGACCACGAGGGAGATCCCCAATGAGATGGACGGATCAAGTGAAGGCTGCGGTGGGCGCTCCCGTGCACGAATGTGCCCGATTAACGACCAGCAGGCAGAGGTGGCGGGATGTCGTGCGGCGGGTACTGTCTGCTGCCCAACCTACCGGAACGTGATAACCACGACCGCTCTGGCAAGAGTGAAACGACTAAAAAAAAGAGACAGTATACTCATACCCGTTGTAGTGATGACTTGATTTCAATGATGGAGGCCTTTGCCCAGTAGTGAACAGTATAAGGCTTATAACTTACTTAGTATACTCGTAATATTTCCCAAAGTTCTATAATAACATATTACTTTCATTATGAACCTTATCAGAAATAACATTTCAGAAGAGGGTAACTCTATGTAATCTAGATATAATACTTTACAAAAGAATGAGCGTACGGATCGACGTATGATAACTCTTATAACAGTATTTGTATTTAATTAGTCTTTCCTATTACACCTGGGAGGAGGAGACATATGAGAGATAGCCAATGGATATTTACTATTAGACACAATTTCTTATTCGCGAAAAACATAATGAAAACAAACAACCATCAAACTAGCGCCATATAAAGAAAACGCATAATCTTCTATGGATTAATCAAAAGCTGATTCATCAACCGACCCAATACATCATGTCTGGAATAACGGATGGCGTATAATTTTTGAACAAGATCTACCACTGTATAATGTTAAACGAGTATTTTTATATAACACCGTAGTACGTTGAATAATGAATAAAAATGAGAGAATGGCCTTTACAGAAAATGCAGAAAAGACAACAGATTGAAGTGTCCCTTTTCCTTTAGTCTTTGATGTCCCACTGCTGGGCAATGGCTACCTGTAGTCATTCATGTAAGTATCTTATACCAGATTTTCGTTTATTTTTGACTGTGGTTCCGCATTTCAAACCATTTGCATTTTCGCTGTCTCAGGGATAATCGCTGTGTTGATCCATTCAAAGTAGTTTACATTAATGTGGTAATGATTATCGTAAGCTTTTACGTGACAACACAATATAATGCATTTATGAAAACAACTGTCGTAGTAATTAATCCAATCAAATCAAGAACCTAACAAAAAAGTTGGACAACATCCCATCGCTCATTTCCTTGGTCTGTGATGATAGAACAAAAACTTGACTCATCCGCACCCCCTATCCATCATGGCGATAAGGCTGCAATGTCCGCAGGTTTTGTCCGCCTGATAGAGAGCTGTCTTGTTCGCTAGAGATGCCGTTGATCAAAAGTGTGGGCATAATTTGAAATTGACAAATAAGACAGTAATATTTTTTGGACAACAAATAATCGTATTTACATAGTTCAGTTAGTTATTGAAAAAAAAATAAGTAGGTAGTACTTGGGGCTTCCGGGTAAACTGCGCTTCCACCAATGTGATGTTCAAACCAAGTGCTATTATTATTTCTCTTGGGGACGTCGCCAGCCGGACGGACGATCAGCCTGCGTTGTTGCGGGCCATTTCATCCTTTTCCCCGTTCCCCCTTTTAGGGGTTTAAGGTTCATCCAGCTTTCACGGCGCCCCGTCGAATCTTTTGGTCTCTTTGGTAAATCTTGCTATCTGCTCCACTTTCAGATCCTTTAGGTCCTCTATGTGTAGTGTGTCCGACCCCCAGAGTTCCCATCTTATCAGTGAGTACATCGGGCATTCAGCTAGTAGGTGGAGGCTGGTCTCCTCGCTTTCCATACACTCCGGGCATATGGGGTCGGTTTTCACTCCTATCACTGTCAGATGTCTGTTCAGCCGACAGTGTCCTGTTATGATTTCTATGACTAGCCTCATGTTCTCTCTTGAGAGTCCCATTAGTTTGCTGGTCTTTTTCTTATCCATACCCTTGATGAAGATCTTCGACTGTTTCATACCATTCGAGGACCTCCATCTTTGGTTGGTTTCTGATGTGATACTGTGGCTGATTACTCCCTTGGTGATGTTGTGCGCTATTGGCAGCCGGGGTTCCGGTCCCACCAAGTTTTCCTCTGCTCCCATTCTGGCTAGTTCGTCGGCCTGTTCATTTCCCGTGTTTCCCTCGTGTCCGGGGACCCACGCTAACGTCAGGTCCGTTCTTTCGGCCAGTCTCTTTAATGATTCCTTGCATTCTTTGACGATTGCTGATGTCGTCTCTTCTCTACCTAGTGCCTTCAGCGCCGCCTGGCTGTCGCTATAGATAGCCATCTTACCTGTACTATTAAGGTGTGCGGCCATCTCAGCGCATGCCATTATTGCGTATATTTCCGCCTGGAAGACACTGGCGATTCTTCCTAACGGTATCGACTTGTTCATCTCCGTCCCGTCTGCACATTTAATGTGCACGCCGGATCCAGAGAGCTTTGTCGACTCCTTTCTGGAGCCGTCTGTGTAGCAAGTGATGCCATCAGTTTCTATGCCCCAGTTTTCTCTTGAACCTATGAGTATTCTGTATTTTTTGTCAAAGATCCTTTCCTTCCGTATTAAGTCGTTGTTGGAGAGGATCATTGACAGCCTATCTCCGTATTGTTTGTCTATGCTGGCGTGACCCTTGTCCGTGAAGTTCCCGGTCCATATGCCAGTGCTTCTTAGCTTGAACCATTGTTCCATGGCTCTTCTCTTAATTTCTAAGTCCAGAGGATTTAGCCCCAGTAGGATCTCGAGCGCGGCTGTAGGAGTTGTCCTCATCGCGCCCATAGTCACTAGGGCCGCTAGCCTTTGGACTTTGTCTAACTCTGCCTTGTTTTTCCCCACTGCGGCTCTGTGCCACCATACGATGGCTCCGTGTAGGATTCTTGGCACGATTATTGCCCTGTATATCCACAGTGCCATCGCTGGTTTCATGCCCCAGGTTCTACCTATTACACTTAAAAAACCAAGTGCTAACCCGTAATTAAAAAGATAAGAAACCAGACTAAACAAAAATATATTATGTATTTAGTATTTTTTTAAATCAAGCAACCGTTAACAGTTCTGTTGCTACCACGATGCAATATAAAAGAATAACGGTAACGGCTTCTACCATTTTTATTTTAGGTAGATTTATAATGGTAAGTATATTTATTTTTTTATTTTTTATTTTTATAGAAAGTTACGCAAATGAGTCATCACTTCGAGGACTGCTGGTAAAGTTTTTAGCCGTCCTCACCTTGCCTACCCGCGATTTGCTTCTTCAGACCTCGTCTGAATGACCCCATGTTGTTGGAAGTAGAAATTTAGTGCGCTGGGAGGGAATGCCATTTTTTGGTGGTGCGATAAAGAAATGAATCACTAAATTTCTTTGTTCGCGATGGAGTAGTTGCCACAGTAAATCGGTGATACCGACTGGTTCTGTGAAAAAATTAGAAGGCTTTTACGGAAACTACTTTTTTCCCTTGTTGAGGGGGAAAAAAGTCCTTATGCATCGACTCTTGTGTGTTGCAAGCGATAGTAAGTAATTATGCTTCTATGTACAGTTATTTCAAAGGACCTAGTATTCTTCAAACAAACACAACAATAGAAAATAATGCTGAGTGGCCGTAGAAGTAGATAATACGGTTATACAGTTCAAGTAGATATTTATGCTGAGGGCGAACATAAAATTATTGTTCTAAAGTGAAGTGGAAGCTTATGAATGCCATACTCCTATGTTAAGTCAATACTTTTTTATAGTTTGGTTTCTTAATGATTTGATCTTTCTAATAAATAAACAAATATTGGGTTTAGAAGAGTCGCATTTAAAAATTCAATCAAAAATAATAATGATTTTACTTAAAACATCGGTGATGATAATTATAATTAATTTGAAAACGTTGTTGTTTTAGTAACTTTTAATTTAACAAAATTTTATTCTTTATAGATAACGCTTGGTAACTGGATAGGTCGACACCTGCAAGAATCTCAGGGTTTCAAAATCACGTAATTTTGAGTTCGTCAAATTCCAAGTAAAAATAATACTGTAACTCAAATGCACATAAATCTGAGTTAAAATGTTTTTCTCTGTAGGTGTCAATGTGACATCATGCACACAATTATCTTGTCTCATGGACTGCGGAGGCCGATTTTAAAAGACAGGTTATCTTGTTAATAACATTACAAAATCATGCCAATCAGAGGAATACAACTAGACAAAAAAGGCGTCGCAAAATATGAACCGATTTAAAAAACGCAAACCCATTTCAACGTTACCTAATTGAACATACGCGTCGACACGCTCTTCACAATTGCAATAGCCTCTCATTCCTTATTAGTTCATCTGCTCGTGAAAGTAACAAATATAATACATCTGTTCTCGGCAGCGCTTCTCACTGAAACTTATTGTTTAATGCTAGAGATGTACAAACGTTATAAGTTTACCGATTATTGCGTTCGTTCGGCAAACGCTTAAGTGGGGTCGTTTACGAGTAGTTAAGATGTTTTATGGAGTGAAACTTTACAGCTTCGTGTTAATACATTGTGTTCTGATTACACCTCTACGGTAAGTATGGAGATTTGAACGTAGGTACCGCCGTTTGCTTTCGGTTTGGTTGTAGGGTTTGGTTTTGGTTCACCTAGCTTGCCTATATTACCTTATTCTATGTAAAGAATATTATGTAACATAATAAAAGCAAAACCTAAAAGTAGTTCATCATCATCATCATCGGCCTATCTTAGTCCACTGCTGAACATAGGCCTTCCCTAATGAGCGCCATAGCGCCCTGTCCTCAGCTTGACGCATCCAGCATCTGCCTGCAGTCTTTCGCAGGTCGTCATCCCACCTGGCCGGAGGGCGTCCTACACTACGTTTACCGAGCCGTGGTCTCCACTCAAGAACACGTTTACCCAAGCGGTTGTCGGTTCTTCGCCAGATATGTAGTTAATTAATTAGTAAAGTAGTTAATTACATTTAAAGTTAATTAATGTAGTTTTGTCTTATAAAAAAAATGTAGATAACTGTAGACGACGTAAAGTAAAAGCTCTTTTTAGTGGAAATAATCACTATATATTAAATAATAATACAATTAAGTAAGAAAACGAGCTGGTCTGGTGCCCTGTTGCTATGTAAGTGTTTATGTAGATTTTCCATAGCAACAGGGTCGCCAGATCTGTCGCCAACAATAACAGTCATCTCTTTGTTGTAAAAATGTCTATGTCTTTAATGTCTAGTCTAAGTAATAATGTTTATTTCTATTAACGCATATACACTTGGAAACAGGTAGGTAAGGTTATTATTTTGTTCGATTACAGGGAGTATAATAAATGTATATAAATTACAAAAATATTTAGAAACGGTTAATTCTTAGCAAACTACTTACATCAACATCATCGTTAGTGCCATCTTCGTGCCGAAGTTTGGAGATCTGTATAGGTACAAATTTTTCTGCGATCCCATATAGCTTGTTTTAACTGCTTACAGGATGTGCCTTTACTTTGTTACCTGTCTGTTGTTTAAAACTTACAACATTAAAAAAAAAGACAAAGTGTTCAAAAATTCCACGAGCGGGATTCGAACCCGCACCCCATGACATGCCGGGTCAGGTGCACTAAGAACTACATATGCTATCGTGGTAAAATCATATGTGAATAATCACAACATTTTGTACATAAGTGCTTAGTAAAGCTGAGTTCCAGCCTGTTCCAGCACTTAAAAGTGAAAAACTCACAAAATAAAATAAATAATTAACAGCAACGTAGTGAAATGTTCCGTTTGTCTTTGTGACATTAAGTAAATGCCCAACTAGAAGCAATTTTGTAGGTACTTCGAAACTAAAGTCAGCCAAAGAGAAGCTTGTGAATTCAAAGCAGTATTTTTTATCAACTTTTCAGTAACCAAGAGGGAGATACGAACGAGCGAAGAAATTATATTTTAAAAAGAGAAAAATGTACAAAGCCTTTGCGTTCGCCTTCTGAATATAATATTTCTCGGTATCAGTATCAGTAGGAAATATTGTATTTTATTGATATAAAGAGTGAACAAGATCACACGATGCTGTATGCAAAACATACATTTTTTTCTTTACTTCCAAGTAATGAGAGTGTACCTTTCACAAGCTAGAGAGCTCGGGCTTATAATGTAGTTACCTTTTAACTTTATAGTGGGTAAGCCTTGCCTCCTTACGTAAGCCATAGTGAGCTTTACTACAATGATGATAGTAAAGAAATTAATCTTTATAAAGTCCTACTGTTGAGCAAAAGGCTTCTATCAATGAAATGTGGTGAAAAAGGTTGTGTGGTTGTAGGCCAGATGGATTAACGGAGTTAGGAAGTTCTTGTAGGCAGTGCTCTGTGTTGTCGATATTGCTGACTGTATCAGCTTACTTAAGTGGATGTACTTGGCTTTATTCTCACCTGCTCTTAAATGATGATAAGGCTTAATGTAGAAGCGCACTTCATCCCGTATTCTCAATTCGGAGGAAGAAGAACTGGGCTATCTAATGATAATCACTTTTTAGAAAAGCGGTGTTTATTTATCTATTAATAGGTACACCGGCAGTATATCACACTAATATATAAATGCGAAAGTTTGTGTGTAGGTGTATTTATTTGTTGCTTCTTCACGCTGCTGGATTGGGATGAAACTCGGCATACAGATAGTTTATAACCTGGATTAAAACATAGGATACATTTTATCCCGATATTCCCACGGGAACGGGAACCACGCGGGTGAAACCGCGAGTGGCCGCTAGTATTATTAAACAACATTACATCATAGGAGCTCTATGGCGTTGAGAAGCTCGATGGCGCAGTGGATAACGCGCCCGGTCTTCGAGTGCTGAGGTTAAGCAACTTTCGCAAAGGCCGGTCATCGGATGGGTGACCAAAAAATGTATTATCTCGAGCTCCTCCGTGCCTCCGTGCTTCGGAAGGCACGTAAAGCCGTTGGTCCCGAATGCATTAGCAGTCGTTAACAACCACCAATCCGCACTGGGTCCGCGTTGTTTTTTTAGGGCCCGTTCTCCCTATCCTCCCATAGGGAAGGCTCGTGCCCTAGCAGTGGGTACATAAAAATGAGCTGCTGCTGATGATGATGATGATGATCACATCATACAACATACAACTTAGACATACGTCTATAATAGGTATACACATCATTTATAAAAATTATAATTAGAACAACTAAAATGGAATTATAATATTGTATGATTTGGTAACGACTTTTTTTGTAAATGTCACCTCTATTAGATGTGTGAAGTTTCTTGCTTCTTCTATTCTTCTCCACAGCTAAAAAATACAGTCTTAGATGGGTAATAGGTAAAAAAAATTTTGGACGATTCTAAAGCAAATTACATATTGTTATTAATAAAATTGTTTGATTTAAAAAAAATCACTTTGACTCTAAGTATGTGTATATGAAATTAAAGGAGAAAAAAAAAAAATAACATATCGCGCTTGCTCCTATTGCTCAGGCTCTTCGCTCATAAGGACGTTGCCAAACTTATGGCATCTATCTTTACAGAGGAGGAAGAGTGAAAGGATGGGGTTGCACAAAAGATCCCGATGGGTCGAAGTGTTACTGCGAGAGGGAAATCTCAGCAGACCACACTAAGATATGATAAGATACTCATAGTGTTGATATTGCTAACGATAATAATAACTAAAGATATTTTGTCCACAGCAGGAGTCAGAGACGCGGTGGCGCGGTACCCAGTGCTGGTGTTCGTGCACGGCGAGAGCTACGAATGGAGCTCGGGCAACCCCTACGACGGGACGGTGCTGGCCTCCCACGCGGGGCTCGTGGTGGTCACCATCAACTACAGGCTCGGGATCTTGGGTAAGTGCTTCCCGACTATTGTATACCATTGTCTCACGTACCGCAAAGCTGTGGAACTCCTTGCCTCAGTCTGTGTTTCCTACCAAACATTCAATCGTGATTGGAAAACCCCAGTATTGAAGGTACCTATGTATCTTCTAGGCAAGCGTGTAAGTTACATCTTTATTTACCATCAATTGAAATAGTAGTCAAATGCAAGCCAATCTAAGTATTAAAAAAAAATTAAACGTTTAAATGAGAATGGTAATTTCATTTAAAGTAAATAGCCTATGACTGTTCCACTGTTAACATTATTTTGTGGTGAGAAAATAAACGTATTATTATTATTACTGTTGGGCAAAGGCTTACTGTATTTTTATACATTTTACCTAATACTTTTATGTATTTCCTTATATTTCATTTATCTACCGAGTGCCTTTAACTTTTTGAAGCAAAACATTGTTTGAATATAATACGAGTACGACTCAATTACTCCGTATCACCTAAGCTTCAATACTCTAGTTAAATAAATCTAGTCGCCGGTGACGTCACCAAACACATGATAACACTGTCGTTATATGCATCAATTCCAGACGAATTAATACGAAAAGGGAAAACCGAGCCATTACTCAGTTCCATGTTTACTCACAAATTATAGTGACAAGTTACAAACTAGTTTTTGAAAGTCCACCAACCAATGTCGTATGCCTTTCTTTTGTACCCTTCTCCGTCATCCGATGTACAGGTGACAATGTGAGGGAATTAGTTGAACCCGGCTTCCGATAACCGTAAGCTCGTAAGACATTTGGCGTTAACCCGCTCCTATATCACTTACTGACGCACTAAGAAACGTATTTTGTATCCGTACTAAACATAACACCAAAAAAAAAACATAAACATAAATTTTATTATTATTATGATATCAGCCATAGCTGTCCCACTCCTGGGCAAAGGCCTCCCCACACTTTTTCCATACCTTCCGGTCCCCTGCAACATCACGCCATTCTTTCATAAACATGAAAGGTCGCCCATAAAAGTCTATAGTTTAAAAGTCTCAAGTCATATTTTATTCCTCAAAACAATGTTAATTGTATTGAAAAATTAACAAAAAATTCAATATTACACAAAAATCAAAATTTCAAAAAAACTTATAAAATAGATTAAAATAATTTATAACAATTAATTGAGAAAGGTCTATATTAAATGAGGTCGTAACTTTTTTTTATTAAAAACTATACGTATTAGGTACAGGTTACTATAATGAAATCATAACAAACCACACAGATTGTTCCTGCAAAGTGAATTTAAGATCAAAACCCGCTCAAACATGGCAGTCGACATCAAATATTCAACATTGTTATGACACTTTAGCGGAGATTCTATTGTACTCCTATATAGATTTCGACAAGTCGGTTTTTGCACTTTTGGCATCCGTTTCTGTCAATAATGTAAAGCAATATGCAAGGCAAACGCGTGCACAGATGTAAATAGACCATTTAATGAGCCGCCGCGCCTTTTGTATGTTCTCTATTTTGTTAATCTGTGCCCACGACCCATTTTAGGTTTCGACGCTTATAGCCGAAATTGGGACACTTCTGTTAGTGAAATTAGAGAAACTATATCCGTTGGACGGGCACAGCTTTGTAAATGGAGGGTATTAAACTTTTGCGTTATAGAGGCGTATCCTGTGTTGGCTGCTGATAATGACACTTAGAGCCCATTTCGATAGGTATATGTAAGTATAGATTGTACAGAGGGAGCAGTAATAACACTACTACCACAAACTAAGGGGACCCTGAAGGTACATACGCTTAATACGTACCGCGTCCAAGCAACGCACACATAGACCGCATGCAACAGCTCACACTGTGGCTCACACACTACAAGCGCAGCTGTTCTAAGATTCCGTATCAGTAGCAGGGGGGTGTCACTCCGCAGTTTATGTACGTTCGGCCGGCGCGCCTCCCAGGGAGGCGTATGGCAGTAAGGTGCTTCAAGTGATATTTATCGATATCTTTAATTTAATAACGTCTTGCCTAACAAACACTAGCGCAGCACTATGCTGCTGTATTATAAGTGCTGTTCGTGGACAAAAATGTAAAAATACATTTGAATCCACTAATAGCACCTGCCAAAAATATCAATAGGTGCTGAATGTGGACTAGGCCTGGTGCTATTTGTGCAGGTGCTATTTAGGCGGGTGCTCAAAGTGGATTACCTCGCCACTCGGCTCGCACGCTCCACGTCGCACGTCGTCACACGTAAAACGAACGATAGTTTCTGTGATTGTTGTTCACCGAACAATGACTACTAAACGATCTTATAATCCGTATAAAAGATACTGTTGTGTTTACGAGTACGGGTGTCTAAATAAAAGAAAGAACAATGAAACGAAATTTAACTTAAATATATACATGAGTGGGAACCCTGCGCTCCTGACGTCAAAACGATATCGAGTCAGCGTTGCATAACGGAATATGAACGCTCGGGTCACACGATAAGTTTCATATTCGCGTGAAAGTTTTTTTTTTTTTTTTTGGAGAGAGACTGCTGGTTGCCGAGGGGCATTTCCAGCTTCACCGGGCTTGTTTTAGGGGCGGCGAGGTACGTAAAGGGTACCTCAAGCCGTGTTGAAACGAATCACCTTTGGAGGATTTCTAGAGGAGTACGGCATCGCACACTTAAAAGTGCGCGTCCCCGTGCCCTTCCAGAGTCTCCGAAGGGTTCGGATCGGATCGGGGAGCGGAACCACCCGAGGGCGCCTCTAAAGGCACGGACCTCGGCTCGGGTAGACCGGGCCGTGGAGGAGGAGAGGAGCTCCCAGGCACATGACTGTGCCTGGCATAGAGCGCGTGTAAACCGGTTCTTCGTACCCTTGTTCTACGAGTACGGTGTCTTGGGCCTAAAACAGTGTGCATGTTTAGTGTATTCTGTAAATGTGTGCTGTCATTTGGAGGATCGGGCGGGGGGGCATTGGCAACTGTAATTGGGTCGTCGGGCTCGGTTAGGACGTGTTTTGGACGCCTAGACGTGTACCGTCTTGATGGTGGAAGGCCTTTAACATTATAGTTGGCAGCCGCCACCACAAGAGGGTTGGGGTGGTGGGGGGCATTATCAAAGTAACGTCGGGAGACGTCCTTGATAAAATCTTTGATAGTGGGGAGATCGAGGTCGCGATGGAGGTCTACATTACGAACGTAATGCGGACAACCCGTCGCGCCTCGCATGAATCGGTTTTGGAGGGTCTGTAGGGGGTACAAATAAGAGGGCGCGGAGTGCGCGAAAACTACGCTAGCGTAGGTCATGACTGGGCGGATGCAGGCTTTGTAAATTGTCGTCTTACTTCTAAGAGACATTTTACTCTTCCTGCCTACGAGGTGGAATAACCGACCTAATATGAACGTGGCCCTGTTAGGGACGATCTTGAGATGCGGTGCAAACGACAATCTCCTATCGAGGGTGACACCGAGATATTTCACCTGCCTAGCCCATGGGATAGGGCGGTCAAATAGACGAATCGGACGGCAAGGATCGTCGGGGCCCCGATAAAAGTACACAGCGGCACTTTTCTCGGGGTTCACTTCGATCCGCCATTTGCGAAACCAAACGCCGAGGGTGTTAACGGCCTTTTGGAGTCGGTTGTGAACCGCGGTTTTGTCTCTACCAGACGAAAATAGCGCGCTGTCATCCGCGAATAGAGCTAGCTCTACGCCGGGGGACTTGAGGATATCGTTTGCGTAAAGCGCAAAGAGGATTGGCGAGAGCACGGATCCCTGCGGAACGCCGGCTCGAATAGGGTGCGGGGCGGAGAGCGTTCCTTCGACGCGGAACCGAAAAGAGCGACCCGACAAATAGTCTCGTATGATGTGCACGAGTCTGTCTGGCACGCCGAGTTTGTACAGCTTATAAATTAAGCCGTTGTGCCAGACTTTGTCGAACGCTTCGCGACGTCGAAGAAAAGAGCTCCGGTGCCCGTGTGACGGTGTTTATTGAAACCGGAAAGGATATGCTCCGTGAGGCGGTGCAATTGGTGAGTACACGAGTGTTTGGGCCGGAACCCAAACTGCTCGTTAATAAGGAGGTTATTGGATAGGACGTAGTCCTTTAATCGGGAGACTAATACGCGTTCGTACAGTTTTCCCAACGAGTTTCCCCCAGAGGGGGCGGTACGCGGTTTACCGGGCTTATGAATAACTATGACCACCGCATCTTTCCACGCAGCGGGAAAGATAGCGTTAGTCATGGCGCTATTGAAGATAGCTACTATTAAAAGGATGAGCTGAGCAGGTAAGATCTTAAGGATCTTGTTTGAAATGCCGTCTGCCCCGGGGGCACTACGGGGTTTAAGACGCTTAATGAGCGTTTGCACCTCATCTTCCGTAACGGGCGGGAGGGTCGCGGTGGGAGGGAGGGACGAGAGTCTTTCGACTTCGCTGTCTACCATTTCGATATGGTTAGGAGGGACTGGGAGAGTGCTAGGCGAACATTGGGCCTCGAGGCTGTCGGCAAGGCACTCGGCTTTTTCGTCGTCGTCAAAGACGACCGAATTGTCGGGTTTCTTAAGAGGGGGCATAGATGTGACCGTATCCGACTTAAAGGCTCTCGCCAACCGCCAATAAGCTTGGTGAGAAGGCGTGATGTCTTTAAGAATGCCATGCCACTTCGACTCGCGGAGCTCTTGTATGCGCTCTCTAGCAGCGCGCTGCAGTGAGCGCATACGAGCCCGGTTGTCCGAAGTGGGATAGGAGTCGAAAGCGCGAGTGGCGGCGTTCTTTTCCCGCAATAGTCGCCTCGTATCGTCCGGCAGTCTGAAGCGATGGTCAACCGTCGCTACAACCCGCCGGGACGATTCGCTTATAGCGTTAGTGAGGTGACTACCGAGGGCGTCGATCGCGGCCACTGTCTCGTGAGGCGAGTCAATGACATCCGGAATTTGGTTTAATGACTCACTGGCGGTAGGTTCGAGAAGCTTCTCGAGCTTATCCCAGTCAGTCACCACCTTAATGACGGGGGTGGGGACGGTGGGGGGGCCTAAATGTAAGACAACCGGCCTATGGTCGGAAGAGAGCGCGTGGATCACTTCTATAGAACGCAACCGCAAGGTTACGTTCTTTAGAAGCGCCATATCTAGCGGGTTGGGAGTGAAATTCTCAATTAACGGATAGTGGGTGGGCTCCATAGGCACGACGATATCGAAGAGCATTGACTCAGCGTCGCGTGAAAGTCGTAAGAGTAGGTATTTTTATACCTAAACTTGACTTTTGTTAGAGAGTGAATCTTCTGTACGGTAATACAATAGTACTACAATAGTACTACCGTACAGAAGACTTACTCTTATTAGTTATTCTGTGTCAGTGGGAGGTTCTATGCGTGCGTCGCTCGAGCACGTTTATAAGAAGGTTATCTTTTGCGTTCTCCTTATTATGTGCTATTACTATATAGCCTTTTGGGTTAGGTAATGAGAGCAAGCATTTTCGTTCTTACCTATATAGAAACAAGGCTAAAGTTAGCTGGGTATAGATCATTCCACAAAAACAACAACATACAAAGAACTTCTTCAAACGTTTGTTGTTGTTGTTTTAAAACTATCGTATATTTGCAACACCGTGTGAGAGTTACCTCTGTGTTCTACCTTCATTCATTTTTATAATATGCTACTATATAGGTTCACTATTAAACTAAAATCTTAAATCTATCTAGATTAAGATGGTAGATCTCTACCAGGTAGTTCCTTGAACATGCAATTAATACTGTTTTCAATCAAAGGTTTAATACTCGTATTATGCTAAAACAACTTTAATGTTAGCTAGTGTTTATGTGTCTTAAAAAAGTTTGGTGACCAGAGTAAAAACAAGAAACAAACAAATATAGGAGATTGTTCCAATGTTTCAACATTCCGTCCAGCCATAGAGAGCATTCAGCATCTTGGCTGAGCAGTAAGCATGAGCAGTCCCAAACTTACAATAATGCGCCCCGTCAACACATTACACAAAGTTCCTTACGCTGTTGACTAAAAATAGGGCGCACTTACCGCACCGGAACGCTTGTCTCAAAGGATAATATGCCACTTAGCGTCGGCGATTTAGGTTTATATCAGTATTATTCGCGTTGTGGAAGCCTGATGTTCCATTCTGCTGCCAACCGTTTGTGACGCGCTTTTAATGCGGTTACTGTGTAAGTTTTATTCAGCTATTTTTGTCGCACAATAAAAATAACTGGCCAAGTGCGAGACGGACTCGCGCACGAAGGGTTCCGTACCATTATCTATAAAAATATTTCAAGTTTTTACCTGTTATCGTTATTTAAAACTGAGAAAAAAAAATTGAAAATTATCACGTTTGTTGTATGGCGAGTCCCTTTAAATATTTGTTTTATTCTGTTTTTTAGTATTTGTAGTTAATAGCGGCAACAGAAATACAACATCTGTGAAAATTTCAACTGTCTAACTATCACGGTTCATGAGATACAGCCTGGTCACGGACGGACGGACGGCGGAGTCTTAGTAATAGGGTCCCGTTTTACACTTTGGGTACGGAACACTAAGGAATTCCGTCCGAGCACACGGACAACATGGGATCCTTTATTTGGTGTGTGAAGAAGCAACTATCGAGTCGGTAAGGTGAAGACACCTAGTGAGACACAATACTGCTTCCGATCCGATCCGAACCCTCCGGAGAATCTAGTTTTATCTAGTTGTGCGATGCCGCTCCCTCAGAAAACCTCCGAACGTGGTTCGTTTCACACGGCTTGAGGTACCCTTTACGTACCTCGTCGCCCCCAAAAAAGTCTGGTGACGATGAAATGACCGATTGAGGCAATCAGCAATCTCTCTCAAAAAAAAAAACAATACTGCTCCGCTTGCTGGCCTCGTATCTGGACTCTACTTCTGAGAGTAGAGTCATTTGTCGACTAATTTTAAATAGAACTTTTATTTGTATGCTATTGAAGAAGCGCCCCCTTGTTACTAATGAGGTGCGCGTCACATAAAAATCCTTGTTTTTGCGAGGGAACGATTGTCTCAACGACGCTGATATCCGGAGAAGAACGAAGCTGCTCGACATAGCCCAGGTGATAGCCAGCAGAAAGTGGAAGTAGGCAGGCCATATATGCCGTAGACAGGACCACAGATGGGGGAGAAGAGTGCTGGAGTGGAGACCTAGAGTTGGGCACAGGAACGTAGGCAGGCAACCAATGCGATGGACCGACGACCTTGTCCAGGTAGCGGGGAAGAGTTGGATGAGGAAGCACAAGATCGAAGGAAATGGAGTGCATTAAAAGAGACCTTCACTCAGCATTGGGTGGATAACGGTTGAAAAAGAAGAAGAAGAGAAGAGATTGTCTCAAAAGATAGCCACTTATGCCTGATTTCACCATTGAACCCTAAGTTTTAGGTGACCCCTAAGCCATGTTAGGTGACAGTTGTTGGAGCAAAATCGTCACCTAAAATGGCTTAGGGGTCACCTAAAACTTAGGGGTCAATGGTGAAAATGGGCATTAGTGTCGGCGATTCAGGTTTAAATCAGTATTTTTATTACTGATGTTCCGTTGTGATGTCCAACCATTTGTGACGCGCTTTTAATGCTAGTGCTGTGTGAGTTGTATTTACAATTCAATAGAATTTGTATGCCATTGAAGCAGCGTCTTTCAGCGACAAACAAGGTTAGTCGAAATTTCAAACCTATAATAGACAACACTATAAATTCTCGTTTTTATTAGAGTCTGATCACTCGATCGGAATAGTGAATAAAACAACGGCTCAGTTGCTAAATATCATAAAAGCAAAACATGATGTTCGCAAAATATCATATTAGCAAAACACCATATTCGCAAAACATCATATTCTCAAATCACCACAAAGACTCTTCGATTAAAAAAGGACTATTTCATAGTAATATACGTTAAGAATAAAAAGGGTTGGTTTTCAACTACTACAACTCACTTGCCTCAATAGTTCAGGGGAAGTGCACCAAGAACTAAACTGAAATATTTTAAAATACTTCCTAAAACTTACATTAACTTGACTAAATACTGACGGCAGTGGCGCTGCGATGTAGCTTTCTACTAGGCAGACGTAGTGTGAATACAAAGAGAACTTTTTTTAAACTCTTCGTGATTGAAAAGTTAAATAAAATCTTTTCACCTATGTAAAAACACACAGATTATAGTTTTTTGTATTATTTAATCTTAGTTTATGTATCTTTTAATTTTGTATACTGATCTCCAAACTTCAGTATGAAGATGGCACTAATTGATAATGATGATGCTAACAGTATCTTTGTAATATACTAGTGAAGATTTGTAAATAGCTTTTAGTCATTATTTATAGTCTAAGTATAGTTACAGTGGTCGCCCAGTTGTCGAAATTCGACCGTAATTTTTATAAAAAGCTGTTTACTAAACAATATTTTATTAAGGCCGCACGGATTGTATCCTAAGCAATGAAAAATTTAAAAAGATAAATGTGACTTTGAAAATTTTTGAAAAATGTATGAAACAATGTTTATCTTATTTAATGTATTTTCTAAGCATAACTTTCAAAAAATATTAGCATTCTGCACTCCTTCTCTATATAAACTATAAGTGTGCGAAATTTCACACTCCTCCGTCCGCGCAATTTCTTAAAAAGGGGTACAAAGTAATAACTTTGTACCCCTTTTTAAGAAAATTGCGAAATTTTAAAGAAAAAGCAATAGCTTCACGTATTAATATAAAGATTGTAGTATTCACTTTTTATAACATGTAAATAAGATAGAGGATAGAGAAAGGTTTGTGTAAATACGATAATACTTACGGTTTTTATTGTTGCTAAGCATGTTTTTATATGAATCTCTTGTAGTCACATTATTTTTAGGTCCAGTTGTTTCCTTCTATCTTTCTATCAAAATATTACATGTTGTCTTACAATACTTCTTTAGATATTATAAAATAACTTCCATTCAATGAAAATTTATAAACAAAGCCTTGACAACCATGTCAAATGTTTTGATGGCAAAGACAATATTTTCTTTTAAAAATGCAATGTAAACTTTTTATGTTATTCTTAATTTGTATAAATTTAAATTAAATTGTGTTCTACGGGAAGGGTATATAAGCGTCCTGTCCTGCGGTCAAAGGCCAGTCTAATTACGAGTTCCGAACAAGGAGTAACTAATTACGGAACCTCTGGCTGACTATGGAACCTCTGGCTGACTGCGGAACCTCTGTCTGACTGCGGAACCTCTACCTGGCCTGACCTCTACCGGTCTGACCTCTACCGGTCTGACCTCTGCCGGTCTGACCTCTGCCGGCCTGACCTCTGCCGGTCTGACCTCTGCCGGTCTGACCTCTGCCGGTCTGACCTCTGCCGGTCTGACCTCTGCCGGTCTGACCTCTGCCGGTCTGACCTCTGCCGGTCTGACCTCTGCCGGTCTGACCTCTGGTGGCCTGACCTCTGCCGGCCTGACCTCTAACGGTCTGACCCCAAGATCCTGTGCGGTGCTGCTGAGCCAGTCTGACCCCGAGATCCTGTGCAGTGCTGCTGAGCCAGTCCTTCGCTACGTATTGCTGAGGTAGCGCCATCTGGCGCTGATAGATTCCTCATCATCATCATCTTCGGCCTATCTTAGTCCACTGCTGGACATAGGCCTCCCTTTATTAGCTGTTAGATTATTGTATATAAACTGTTTTGTATAGATATTTTGTTTTGTTTGTTTTGTTTCTAATTATTTAATTTCATTTATTTTTCTTCTTTTAATTAAAAAATTGCTTCATAACAGTTTGGCGCCCAACGTAACTATTAGCTCTGTTCTCTAAATTCTAAAAAATACACTTGCACGTTCTTTTACTTTTGGCTTAGGTTCTCGACACTTTTCATTTTACTACATATTAGTCTGCTCACTTTGAAATCATTTATGATATTTATATCTAGTAAATAGTTATTTATTTGTCACGATTAGATTATTATCTCTTTATACTCTTTAACTTTCTTTTTAACTTTCTCTCTTTAATCCTAACTCTTTATTTCAGTCTAAGTTTAAGTATTTTACTCTATACAAGTACTTCTATATTATTGAACTCTAATTTTATTAAAATGTCTCGTTCAATTTGTTACAGTCTGCTTAATAAAGCAGAATTAGAATATGAGGTCAAGGTTAGACTTGAGGAACCAGCTGATAAGCTCCCTCAATTAAAGAAGCAGGTTAAAACTAAATTAAAACTTAGAATTTATTGTAATTTTAGGTAACTAATGTATATATATATATATATTTTGCTTTCATCTTCATTCGTTAGTTACTTTTTGGCTTTCTCATTCCTTATCATTTTCATGCTTATCATTGCGTCTCCACTTTGTACATTACTTTACTTACTTTGCACCAGGCTCTACCCCTGCGTTGCGTAAATTGAGATGCGCTACTCTCTGTAGGTACTTTGCACCAGGCCCTACCCCTGCGTTGCGTACTTACTTGGGATAGCATCTTTTCTTTATTTGAGCGGTTGACAACTCGTAAAATAAGCCCTTGTCATACATACATTTTAATACTTACATTTTCATTTGTATATATTTTCTTTCTTCATTTGTTACATCATTTTATTTCTAATGAGCGGCTGACTACTCATTAAATAAGCCTACAGTCATATCATTCATCATCACTGGGATTTCAGCGTGAGCGGTTAACAACTCCTAAAAAAAGCCAATGTTATGAAGCATAGCTAGGTACTCTCCTTAGAGTAGGAGCCATTGATTGTGAGCCCTACCCTTAAGTTTGATAGATATTTGTATGAAAGGTTTATTGTAATATGTTAGATATTGTATGGTAGGATTGGTATGATAGAGTTGGAAGTAACCTAATAACCTTCAAAATTTTCACATAGTGTAAAAATTTTCTGGGGTTGTGGGGGAAATGTAGTATTCACTTTTTATAACATGTAAATAAGATAGAGGATAGAGAAAGGTTTGTGTAAATACGATAATACTTACGGTTTTTATTGTTGCTAAGCATGTTTTTATATGAATCTCTTGTAGTCACATTATTTTTAGGTCCAGTTGTATCCTTCTATCTTTCTATCAAAATATTACATGTTGTCTTACAATACTTCTTTAGATATTATAAAATAACTTCCATTCAATGAAAATTTATAAACAAAGCCTTGACAACCATGTCAAATGTTTTGATGGCAAAGACAATATTTTCTTTTAAAAATGCAATGTAAACTTTTTATGTTATTCTTAATTTGTATAAATTTAAATTAAATTGTGTTCTACGGGAAGGGTATATAAGCGTCCTGTCCTGCGGTCAAAGGCCAGTCTAATTACGAGTTCCGAACAAGGAGTAACTAATTACGGAACCTCTGGCTGACTATGGAACCTCTGGCTGACTGCGGAACCTCTGTCTGACTGCGGAACCTCTACCTGGCCTGACCTCTACCGGTCTGACCTCTACCGGTCTGACTTCTGCCGGTCTGACCTCTGCCGGCCTGACCTCTGCCGGTCTGACCTCTGCCGGTCTGACCTCTGCCGGTCTGACCTCTGCCGGTCTGACCTCTGCCGGTCTGACCTCTGCTGGCCTGACCTCTGCCGGCCTGACCTCTAACGGTCTGACCCCAAGATCCTGTGCGGTGCTGCTGAGCCAGTCTGACCCCGAGATCCTGTGCAGTGCTGCTGAGTCAGTCCTTCGCTACGTATTGCTGAGGTAGCGCCATCTGGCGCTGATAGATTCCTCATCATCATCATCTTCGGCCTATCTTAGTCCACTGCTGGACATAGGCCTCCCCTTATTAGCTGTTAGATTATTGTATATAAATTGTTTTGTATAGATATTTTGTAAATATTTTCTAATTATTAAATTTCATTTATTTATCTTCTTTTAATTAAAAAAATTGCTTCATAACAAGATAATGCTGTAAATCTTCCAGAAATAAATAATTAAATAATTTTTACTTTTTATTTTCAAGTACTAATTGCTGCACTGAAGCTAAATTATATATTTATAAAATTTATAAAATCAGTGATGCCGCCCGAATTGTGAAAGACCCAGGTTCGATTCCTGGCTGAGTCGGATAGGCGTTTAATTTTTTCACTGTATTTAAAAAAAATTATTAATATTTAATTAATTAATTATATAAATAATAATAGTTGAGTAAATAAGACTGCAGGCAGATGCTGGATGCGTCAAGCTGAGGACAGGGCGCTATGGCGCTCATTAGGGGAGGCATATGTCTAGCAGTGGACTAAGATAGGCCGATGATGATGATGATGAAATAAATCAGACTATAACTGTACAAGATAATTTAATGAAATCAGGCGTAAATTTTCGGATATCCATGGCACACAAAAATGCAATTGAAAGTAGTGTTAATTCCTATAACTTATTCGGTTATTAGGCTAAGATGCAGCATGCAAGCACCTCCTCTTCAAATATTTATGCAAAACACGTAAAAAGAGGAGGAGCTCGATAGCGCAGTGGCTAACTTGTCCGGTCTGCGATTGCTAAGCTTAAGCAACTTTCTCAAAAACCGGTCATCGGATGGGTGATCTAAAATGTATCATCTCGAGCTCCTACGTGCTTCGAAAGGCACGTAAAGCCGTTGGTCCCAGCTGCATAAGCAGTCGCTAACAACCACCGCACCGCACTGGGCCCGCGTGGTGGTTTATGGCCCGTTCTCCCTGTCATCCATAAGGATACCTCGTGCCCCAGCAGTGGGGACATTAAATGAGCTGGTGATGATGATGAAGCAAAAACGTAGGCAAGTTCTGGAGCCTTACCATGAGCCCTTAAAGCAGTCTTGTAGCGACGTCTACACGCGTGTCTCGTTTTCACCAGTGCGATAACATTGTAGTAATACTTCTTTAAGATAAGATAAGATAAGAATTTATTTAACAGTAACAATAAGGTACACAGCATTCTTATATTTCATTGTTCTTGACACGGTTTAAAATACATTATATTTTTCTGCTGACACTTACTAAAGGATACCCTGAGCAGTAAGTATCAGCAACCTTTCAAATGTCTCCATAATATTCAATAAAATGTCCTCGATAAGGTTAAAAACTCATAGTAAGACTCCTGTTTTGAAATCTAAATATAATTTATTGTACAAACTTGACCCCCCTCAAGCTTAATATAATAGCACGATAAGTCAGCCTGTAGATGTCTGGCATTCTCTCGCCAAACGTTTGCGCGCCCGTAATAGCCAGAGGGCCCTACAGATAACGAGTTATGTAAAGGGAGGGAGACATTTAAGGGATTTAAGGCAGCGCTCTGACGCTGGCCTCAATCTATCCCAGAGGAATGCCGTTGTTCAGTCACACGTTTTGTTAACCTGATAACTTTTATTGAGTTTTTGAATCAACACAAACGGTAAACGGCCAGAACTGTATGTTGTGAAATATTTTAGTTGGAATGAGTTGATTTAGTTCAAAAGTTCAAAATTCAAAATCATTTATTCAGTTTAGGCTACAAATAGCTCTTATGAACGTCATTATGCCATCGGTTCGTAAGTCTATCTACTCTGCGCGGGAGATCTAGAGTAGTAGAGAGTAGATATCCCTATAATAGTTCCTGTTTCAATGCTGGGAAAAAACCTACTACATATCGCTTAGTCACTATAATCGATGCATATTGGCTTATCACCCGAATTGCATCGAAAATTCTGAAAACACTTGCTGTGGTCATTGAATCTAGGACCTCCAGATATTAAGACGAGTGCTTCGCCGCTTAACCACTAAGATGTTCTAATGTTTGTTTAAAATATGAACTTACGAATGGCCAACGTGCTTAAGCTTACATTGAAAATAATTGGCAAAGTAATTACCTTGCACTTTAAATTGAAAATAAGAAACGATTTTTTCTTCAGTATTTAAAGTAACGATCAAATCACAACAGAGTTTCTCATCTTAAACGTTAAGTGAAACTACTTGCTGCAATTTTAATGAATATTCTAATAGAGTAGCTTGTATAAAACGCCTCGGATTCAGCTCAAAGTAAAGAGAAAAAAGTAAGAGTTCCAAATTTTGTTGTCAAGTTTTCGGTGAAAATAATTTTGTGAAGTTTTACAATTTCAAGGTTTATGGATTCGTCTTCAAGAGCTTGATAATTGAATAATTTTGTTTCAGCTTTGTTAGTGATAGAATTAATGTCATTCGGAGATAAATTGAAGTCAAGTAATTTGTTTTATAAGGTGGTTTCTGAATTAGAGACGATTCAATTATTACTACTTAATATTGCATGCTGTGGCGTTGTTCCACCTAGTCCTTGGAGAGGCCTATGTAAACCAGTGGACGAGTGTAGGCAGATGAAGATGATGATGATGATGATGATGATGATGTGGCGTTGTGTAGTATTTTGTTTTAAAACAACCATGTAATTAGAAACGATAAAATTATCTATATCTTCGGTCTGAAACCATAGACCAGGACGTGGGAACAAATTGTGCGCCCTTAAACATAAAACTACATTATTTTCAAATAGTTTCTTTGGTATGGCTAGTAAATTATTTAATAATATCCCGAATGACATTAAAATGTCACCAATTAATCTGTTCAAGAAAAGACTGTTAATTCTCCTAATTGACAAAGTCTATTATAAAACCGAAGACTTTCATACTGACTTTTCCATATGAAATTATAGGTACTTGAATAAAATTTTGGCATGAATGTATTGTTATTATTTTTTACTTACTTTTGACATTATAGCCTAATTTAGTATTATTTTAATTTTTTTAACATAATGATGACATCGCATACAACTTGACATTCTTATACTTAACACAATTTAATACTGTAACTTAATTTATGTAATCAATCATGTCATATTAACGTCATATTACTTTTTCTATTAATTTAATATTGATTTTCCAAACCTAGGTATATCAAATTATTGTATACCTTGTTAACGGTGGAAATGTAGTGAAACACCTAAAACCCAACAACAGCAATATTTGTATTTGTTTTCTGGCTTACGTGTCTGATTAATTTATGCATATTTATAATACTCCATGCGTAGTATAACGAGAATCTACAAAAAATATTAATACTAAATTACACCTGCACAATAATAATTAGCGTCAATTTTCCAAATTTATCAAAAATCTATCTTACAGAATAATATCTACCCTTATTTGGAGACACTCAAGAATTTAATACAAAAGCACTAGAACACGTAGGTATTTTTAATTTATTTATTTCTTTATTTATAATTTATGTAAACACAAACAAACAGAAGGAAGAACATAGTAAGAATAGACAAGTACAAGGGTGCTGCTTTTTTCAGATTGAAATTTCTTCCAGCAGGCCCATAGAAGGAGAAGACACAAAGAAAAGTAGATAAAGTGCGCACAAAAAAAAGAGTATTTAAGGTTAAACAGTCAAATAGTAACGACACAAATTAAACATACATACAATAACGATGACACACTCAAGTGGAAAGATAGTACTCCTATACGCGCTTCTTAAACGAGCAAATTGACGTGGACTCCCGAATACTGGGTAGGTCATTCCACAGTCTGACTGCAAGAACGGAAAAGGAATAGGAAAAAAAGTCGGTTTTATGGGAAGTCATATTGAGATTGAGGAGGAGATGTGTGTGAGCGACATAATTAGATGTACGGGTAAAGGTGAACCGCTCTTTCAGGTAGAAAGGGTAGGAGGGGTTGAAAAGGATATTAAAAAGAAGGCATACTATTCTAGTATTTCTGCGTAAACGGATTGGGAGCCACTTGAGTTGCTGAAGGAAACTTGAAACGTGGTCATATTTTCTTAAACCGAAAATAAAACGAATACACAGGTTTGCAGACGCTAAAATTTGTTAAGAAGTTCCTCGGTGGCATCTAAGTGGCAGGCATCAGCGTAGTCGATAAGAGGTTAAGGATAAGAGGAGGCAACTTTCGTACCAAAAGGAAGAAAACCTTGCAGGCACTTAAGCATATGAAACGAACAAAATACTTTGCAGCTCACTTCAGCGACATGGGTAGCCCAGGACAAGTTAGAATCAATAATGACTACCAGATTCTTGACTTTGTCAGTGTAAGGAATCGGTATGCTATCGAAAACCACACTTGAAATCACGGCAGAGTTGATGCGACTGCGCATTCCCCTACTACCAATAACAATGGCCTGCGATTTGTTGGGATTTACCAAAAGGCCGAATGAGCTAGCCCAAGAACTTATACGGTCCAAGTCCTCGTTTATGGCTGCAACAGCCAAGTTAGTTTCGTCCAGAGTAAAGTGACGGTACAGCTGCAAGTCGTCTGTATAAAGGTGAAAGCTAGGGGAAATAACTCTGGAGACAAAGTTATTAAAGACGGAGAACAGTAGAGGAGAGAGCGCACCACCTTGAGGTACGCCAGCAGCGAGATCGCACCAATCGGAGAAGGTCTCATCATCGACGCGGACACAATGCGAGCGGCCTCTAAGGTAGGAGTTAAACCAGGAGATTGCGGGTGAAGAGACATTAAGAGAGCGGAGCACCCCAAAGAGGACATCGAAGTCGACAGAATTAAAGGCGCTACTAAAATCCAGTAGTATCAGAAAAGTTAGCGAGATATTTTCCATTGCCCAACAAATGTCATCGGTCACATTAAGTAAAGAAGCAACTGTACTGTATCCAGGGCGGAAACCACACTGGTAAGGGCTGAGAACATTGTTCGTCAGTGATTTTGTCCCTGCGCGCTATTAGACTTTCGATTTCTGATGTTAACCATGGTGCAGGATTGTGCTTCATTCACACATGTTCAAGAGGTACGTGCAAATTGAACAACTCAATGAGCTTCTTAGAGAAAATATTGGTTTTCTCATTGACGCACCTGCTTTCGGTGATAGGATAACAGTTAACATTACCGGCGTCACGATGCAGATCCGTCAAGTTGATACAATTAAAACTTCGACAAAAGATATGATGCACCTTACGCTTAGGGGAACGGATGTGGTATGAGAGATACACGAGATCATGATAAGATAAGCTAGCAATGAGTTAGCAGTGATGCTAGCAGTGAGTGAGAAGAGATTATCATAAGATCGAGGAGAGAGGGAGAACAGTTAGGAAAATAATGAGTGGCTGAGTGAGGTAACATATTTATTTATTTATTTATTAAGGGCAACCAACAAATCTTACACTATTTACATTGTTTAATCTTATGTACTATATTTAAGATAAGTGCAGATTCTCTTACAGGCTGCCACGACAAGCAAACGTGAGCAAGACTAAGTATAAAATATAATATAAATATTTAACAGAATTAGGTGCATGCATAAAAAGATTATAAGAAGAAATTAGAGTCAAGTTTATAAGTTCGACTATTAGTATTGAGCAGGCAGGTGTTAAAGTCACCCATTAAAATTTGATGATCGTACTTTGGACTTAGATCGCTAAGAATGTTGTCAAGAGTGTCAAAATAGTCTATAGTAAGATTAGGACTGTAAAAGACAGCAAACAGAACCTTAGCATGGTTAATACAGATCTCGATAAATAGGAACTTGGCAGACGGTGTACCGAGAAGGGGAGATTTTGACAATCTTATGCGGTATATCATCACGTAAATATATAGCAACACCACCACCACTTTTACCTGTTCTATCGTTGCGAATAAGGGTGAAGCCAGGAAGGGTAAACAGAGTAGAGAGTGGTTTCAGAAACGATTCGGAAATCAGTAAGGCATCCAGATGCAAGCTGCTAATAGACGCCAGAAGGTCAGAGTAGCGTGCAGGAATTCTTTGAAAATTGACATGGGCTAATGGACATGTTTTATTAGGATAAATGGAAAAGGTGTAAAATATAAATAATCATTGATATTTTAAAATTTATTTTCTAACGTGAAATATACATTACAGCTCAAGAAAATTGTTTTATTCCACACTTTCGTATTCTAGATGAAACAGTAGCTGTACTGCTGTGTATGGAATCCTTCATAATTATTCAACAATATCAACTTATGTAAGCCAAAGTGTCTTACACAAAGTCAATAACTACGTCATCAATATCCTATTTGATATCCAAGTATTTGTACAAAATGTCAAGGATCAGTTAAGTGTTCCTAACTGATCCTTGACATTTTAGCCAAGCCACCTTTAATTATAAATATTATTAATACTTGCATGTTTATTGTGAACTAGCCGCCAATTTTGTCGTCAGCTATAGTACGACATTCGTTTCATAAAACATAAATATTTGCCTCGCACGCTGCATCTTTTATTTAATGAAACACTTTATGGAACAATGTTGACATTCTCCCCGCGGCATGCTGTTACAAAAGGCGTATTATAACAAAGTTGACGCATTCTGGCAAAATTTCCACGTACCAACGTGAGGAGCTCATACCCGGAGTATGCTGGGACTGCGCGAAGTATCTCTTTGACCCGGGAACATGCACCGATTCTTTAGGCTGCCTTCTAAAACTCGAAGTTTTGTTGATGAAAAGTTTTCAGAACTACTTCGAACTGTTGGAGATTATTTAAATTGTTAACCAAACAAAAATAGTAAATACCTTGACTGGTAATGGTAAGTAGTAAATTAATAGCCTACATACTACGCGGGCTATGCATCGAAAATTCCGGAACACACTTTGCCCGACCTGCGAATTGAAGCTAGAACCTGCTGGTGTCACGACAAGCTCTTTGCTACTAGGTCACCGAGGTGGAGGCCTAGCAACTAACAGAGAGTAAACGAACACAGACTGAAAATTTAAATATATATTTTAATTTCTTTCTTGTAAGCTCTTGGTCTTCTCAACTACCGCTTCTAATATTGATGTTATTGTTAGACATTTAAATACAAAAATGTTTTTTTTTTAAAGTAAACAGGGTTCAATATGTTCATGAATGCAGATATACCTAACTAATACATCAACGATGTATTTATACATTGACCCTATACTGACCTATTTAGATAACACAGCCAGTATAGCCGGATCCATAGTTTTAGTACACCGGATTCAATTCCCAGCGGAGGTGCATATTGTATTCGGTTTGATTAGTGACAGGGCTGTTTACGGTCCACGTGTCTAGCCACAAGCTTAGCGTGCCTCACAATCATGTCAAATAATATTAAAAAGTGTTGCCGGTTTAGAATTAGATATTTTTAATTTAAATATTCACTGGGTAAGGCATTGGTCTCCATTTTATCTGACGATAAGTAATGATAAGGCGTAAGCGCACTTCACCCGTAATCCTCATTCACTACCAAATTGGCTATCTTATACTGCTGTTAGAACACAACCATGCTACCTACTTTTATTGCTGTTTTCTGAAATCAGACTTAAGAACGATAGCTAGTAGGAAACACTAAGGGTGACTGAATTGAAAAATATGTATAAAAAGTAGACAAAATCAACGTTTCGTAGTCCCCTGATTCCACCTCCAAAACTGAACCGATTTAATTACTTTTTTCATTAAAAATTAAAGGAAGGCTTTGGCTGTGTCCCTATGTTATCCTTTTTTTCATAAATTAATTATTAAAAAAGGTATGAACCATTCAAAACCTTGGCCATATTTTCCGCTGTGTTTTCCAAATTTGACGAGATTATAAAAGCAAAACATAGGGACACAGCCAAAGCCTTTCTTTAATTTTCAATAAAAAAGGTAATTAAATCGGTCCAGTTTTGAAGGAGAAATCAGGGGACTACGAAACGTTGATTTTGTCTACTTTTCATACATATTTTTCAATTCAGTCGGCCTTAGCGTCCTCTTAGCTTGTCCTCTTAAGCGGGCACTCTTAATCACCACCGAGTACACTACCTCGCCAAGATTCAAACCCGAGACCTCAGGGTCTGACACTATTGTTTTAACCCCTAAACCACTAAGGCGATTAAAAGCGGTAAATTTAACAACACCGGCCACTTACGTAAGATGCAAAACAAATTATTCAGCCTGTAATTTAATGCCGTCTTAGGGGAGAGAACTTAAACCTTCACCAAACAAAGCCTTCAGCGAACTAAAAGATCCGTGTCAAGTATGCCCGGTCGGACAGTAAAAGTTTATTACAAGTTTGCCTGTTAATTTTAATTAAAAATTGTATGAAGCGCTATAAGCCGCCGAGACTGCGGTTCGAATATTTAGGAGGAGAAAGTATTTAATAAATTAGCCGCTGTTTAGACGCAATTCATTTTTTTCACTTTCAAGGCTTCAACACTCTAAAAAATTTTGTACATCACCAGCCTACCAGCTCCCAGCCACCACGCGAATTTAGAACGAATTGGTGGGTGTTCATTCAATCATTATCAATCATCATCATCGGCTCATTTATGACCCCACTGCTGGGTTACGGACCTTACCTATGGTTGGATAGGGAAACGGGCCACAAACCACCACGCCGGCCAACTGCGGTGCGGTGGTTGTTAACGATAGCTAATGCAGTAACCGGGACCAACGGCTTTACGTGCCTTCACGTGCCTAAGTACGGAGGAGCTCGAAATTATATATTTTGGTCACCCATCCGATGACCAGCCTTTGTAAAAGTTATTATAAGTTAACCTTTGCATTCGCAGACCAAGCGCGTTAACCAATGCGCCATGCCATCGAGCTCCTCTTAATATATTAAACAGCTAAATTACCTTTATTTAGTGTAAATCAAGGCGGTCGCTGAAAGCCGACAAACTAAACAATACTTTAAAAAATATATTTTTAACCCTAGCCATAGAAAGTTGACAAAGCTCCTCAATCTTCTTCAACAATACGTCAGTCAGTCAGTCAGTCAGTCAGTCAGTCAGTCAGTCAGTCAGTCAGTCCGTCAACAATACTCAGCCACCGAAGTGTATGTAACAGATAAAAGGTTTTCAATACGCATTTCAATACTCACATCGAATGAAATAGAATGGGAACACAGGCAGAAGCTATTCAAAAAAATTGGAATGCCAATTCAGATTATTCTTTTTCAGTTCAGCTTAATACCATTGTTCGCCCTCTCATCGCTGCGTAGGTCGAAATCAATCAATTCAAAAGTCAACGAGCCCTCATTGAAATCCGTCTCAATGACCAAGTTTAGCTTTATCAGACTCTTGTCCCTTGATTGTCATGCAAATAATGTGAAGCATTTGTTTACAAGCTATCGCTCGATCTCGTTCTCCAATTGTATTGTAACTGATCATAATAGCTGGTGTAGAATTAATGCTATTGTTTCGCTTCTGTGTATATTTTACGAGTGTTCGTATGAGAAGTTGTTATTAAAATATAGTCCCTCCGAATTGATTACATATTGTATTCTATGGCTTTATAACAATACACTTAAGTGCCTTAGTTTGGTAAAGTTTCTTCATAGATACACAATGAAATTGTAATTTATGATACCGGTATTTATGACATGATATTTGTATATCGTGTGTCGGTGGGCTTTGCACGAACGTCTTTCGAAGTCATAATAACGTCATAAATTCTATGGAATGACGTCTGTCAATTGTTAGACCTTTTTACGCCGGTTGTGGCGCGTATCAATTTCCCTATTTAGAGTAATATTCATCTTTTACGATAACTTTTTCCACTACATCAATTCGATATATTTTTTACTAGGCCCACTCGTCTTGTGACCTGCCCCCGATTCCCATAACAAAAATCGTAACGATATCGTTGCGACTTAGTCGTCGAAACCAGTTTACTAACATCTGATTTTAAAGTCGTTCGAACGAAGTTCCAACTAACCGTATACGGTAGTTCTAAATACGGTTGGTTGGAATTTAGTTCGAATGAATTTAAATTATTTTATGTGCTAAAAAATCATGTAGAAATTATAAATTAATAATGTTCTATTAATAGTTAAGATCATACTTACCTCTTTTTATCTACATATTAATACGTGAAACAAAAACTTTGTACCCCTTTTTACGAAAATTGCGCGGACGGAGGAGTATGAAAATTCGCACACTTATGGTTTATATAAAGAGGGAGTACAGAATGTTAATGTTTTTTTTAATTACATTAAATCAATAAAAAAAGTTACACACACTACTATGTATTTGGCACACATGCATAACTCTTTTAAAAAAAATCAAAAATGGAAGAGGAGCGGCCGAAATCTGTCAATGCCAATGCAAACTCACATTCTATCTTTTTAATTGCATAAGATACAATCCGTGCAGCCTTAATAAAATTACGCTCGAATTTCGTCCACCGGGCGACCACTAGTTTACTTAAAACCGCCTCTGTAGTCTTGTGGTTAAGACCGCTGGTGCCAGACCAAGAGGTCCCGGGTTCGATTGCCAGTTGGGGGTAAACGTTTGTATGCTCTGTTGGTGGTAAGGCTTTTAGGTCTGCCTGACTAGTTACCACCATCTTATCTAAATATGTCGCCATAACATCAATTTTAGAATGTTGTGTTCCGGCAGCAATACTCGTAGATAAGATAGCCAGTGCCTCAGTAGTTGAGGACTCCGGGTAAAGTGCGCTTCCACCTTTGCCCTTAACATCACTTAAGGTTAGTTGAGATAAAGGCCCAGGCCTACCCGTAAGTAATAAAAAAAATATTTATATTATGTACTCATTCTTATTGTTTGTGTTCAATGTTTATCTAGGTTCTTGTTTATTGCTTTTGTTTTTTCATAGAGATTTATGTTTTATTTGTGTGTATATCGAATTATTGTGTACTCTCAAAACTCTCATAATATTACGTTTTCAAATATAACCGACGAGACTGTTATTGTTTACCCCGCCCTGTATTGTAGGAGTCGCCAAATTTTCTGTTCAGTCACTCGATATTTTATTTGCAAACAAATTAAACATAAATATTAACTTCTTTCTCCCGAGGGATCGTAGTTCATGGAACAATCTTGGTATAATGTTTTGAATGATTAGGCATTTATGTAAATTAATGACTGCTTCGGGAGTGGGACGGACGATGGTAATATTCAGGGCCGATCCGGAATTGTTGAGTAGCCCCCAAATTAGCTTCGCGCTTCCCGCGCAAGATAATTATTTATTTAAATAAACACAGCAAAATACAGAAAATTAATTTAAACTGAATTATATCACACACTGGATTATTTTACTTAAATGAAGCACTATAGTGAGTTATTGGTAAGTAAGTGCGGCAATAACGTTCCCACTACTGGGTAAGGGCCTCCATCATTGGAATTATGTCATCGTTACAATTAATCGAACGCCTCGGAACGGCCCGATACCTGAAGGTCCCGGGTTACACTACCATGTGACCAACCCGAATTTGGCTAGCGTGTTGATTAACCCATGAATTGTATAGATGACTTGATTTCAATGATGAAAGCTTTTGCCCAGCAGTGGGACAGTTCTAGGCTATTTACTACTTTACTACAATTAATAGGTATGGCTTAATCACCACGCTTGCCAAGTACGAGTTGGAGATTACAAACCCCGGAAGCGGAATTACAATATTATCGTATTCTGTTTGGGCGGTGGTAGGGTTTCTTGAAGCCAACTTGGCTAGCTGCCTTCTCTTCCAAGTCTGTATAACAATAATGTTTGTAACATTGTTGAGTATCGGCAATAAGATATATCTAAACATGCTCAGCCAATAACAGACAGCCTATAAATGTCCCTCTGCTGGCCTTTGTAGGTCTCTGTTGGCCTCAATCGGCCTTAATACATAATTATTTATTGCATTCTACAATGGTAAATAGTTGGTAGGTAAAATTACAAAAGTTAGTTTAAATTAAAAAAGTAACAACAGGACTGAACTGGACAGTGGCATCCGTTATTTGTTTTGTAACAAATGAAAATAATTGTCAATGGAAGCGGATAGCTGCAGGCGATATTTTATTACGCAAACAAAACTTCAATGGAACTCAATTATCAATGACACACATTGTGGCAATAAACGATTTATTCTCCATTTATCTTAATCAGCATCAGCCTTTAGATATTCAAATTCAAATTCATCATCATCATCATCATCATCTCAGCCAAAAGACGTCCACTGCTGGACAAAGGCCTCCCCCAAGGATCTCCACAACGACCGGTTTTGTGCTGCTCGCATCCAGCGGCTTCCCGCGACCTTCACCAGATCGTCGGTCTACCTTGTTGTAGGCCTGCCCACACTGCGCTTTCCGGTACGCGAATAACGGTAATAATAATAACTTTACGGTAATTCAAATTCAAAATGATTTTATTTTCCTTCTAAAACTATATATTAATACGTGAAGCAAAAACTTTGTACCCCTTTTTACAAAAATTGCGTGGACGGAGGAGTATGAAATTTCGGACACTTATAGTTTATATAGAGAAAGAGTGCAGAATGTTAATATTTTTTTTGAATTATGCATAAAAAATACATTAAATCAATAAAACTAACGTTGCACACACTACCATGTATTTGACACACACGCATCTGTATTTGACACTTTGTCAATGCCAATCCAAACTTACATTCTATCTTTTTTAATTTTTCACTGCTTATGATACAATCCGTGCAGCCTTAATAAAATTACGCACAAATAACCAAAATGTAATGTTCTTGCTCTGTGGTGAGGCTACAAAACTATAAAATACTCCACACTTTAGAATAATATGGTGTTTTTATATACATAAATGTATAGACTACAAGCATCAGTCAAACTGGGTTACCCTGTACTATGAGCTATACATATACCACATTGAAACTTTGAAAGCCTCTCCTGAACTGTTAGGATTTTTACACTTTGGCCCTTATGTAGAACCCTTCGATATATCAGTCCACTGCTGAACATAGGACTTTCCAAGTGCAAGCCACTGAGCACGATCTGCGGCTACTCTCATCCAGCTCTTACCAGCCACCTTGCGAAGATCGTCGCTCCATTAAAAAAACATAGGAAATAAAATAACTAATCCTCTTACAGTTTTTCTTTGGGGCCTCTTACAAATTTGTATCGGTATCAAAAGAGATGTTAATTGATACCGTTTGAACCAATAAATATTTGACAATATTAAAGGTATTATCGATAAAATGTTTTTTGAGCATTCCGAGGTTTCTTTATTTGAAACTAACTGTGCTCGCGACTTCGTCCGCGTGGAATAGTGACTTTCGGCAGCATTTTTAATTTTTTAGGCTCTTTTCCCGTTTTTGCAACATTTTTCACTGATGCTTCGCTCCTATTGGTTGCAGCGTGATGTTATATAGCCTAAAGCCTTCCTCGATAAATGGACTATCCAACACAAAAAGAATTATTCAATTCGAACCAGTAGTTCCTGAGATTAGCGCGTTCAAACAAACAAACAAACAAACAAACAAACAAACAAACAAACAAACAAACAAACAAACAAACAAACAAACAAACAAACAAACAAACAAACAAACAAACAAACTCTTCAGCTTTATAATATTAGTTATATTATTTGAAATATGAAGGTTTCAATAACGTTGAACTTTTTTCGTTTCGGATGGCACGTTAAGCCGTGAGTCCTGGAGTTGTTTATTTATTTATTTATAAGGTTTGCCAACATTTTTACACCAATTACTTATTCTCTAAAATACATTTTTTCTTAAACTACAGTGCAAAAACAATAACAGGCAAACACAGCATTAGTAATATATAAACTGTGTACAAACATAACTTAACATATAAAATAAGAGTAAAGATTTCAAGAAATTAGTAACATTATTAAATTAAACTAACTATCTTAAATATGTTAAATTAACTATGTTAAAAAATTGGAGTCATTTTTTTTACACTTACACCAATTATCTAGCCCAAGAGAAGCTTCGTTATAAAACTCGTTAAATGGTTACTAGACAACGTATAAACATACTTAAAAGACTTAAATAAATGCTTATTATACATAGAAAACACCCAGACCCGAGACAATTTAAAAAACAATAATTTTTAAATTGACCCGACCGGGGATCGAACCCGGGACCTCAGAGATGGCGACACCATGAATACCGGTGTACAAACCACTCGACCAAGGAGGTCGTCAAATTCACTGAAAAATTCAGTCATTGAAATCCACCAACCCGCATAAGGCATAAAGCTAACCGCATCAGGCCACGGACTAACTCTCGTTTGCGAGAAATTCGGGTCGTCTGCATATCTGGTACTACGCTGTTGAAAACGTGGCCATAAGCGTGCACGGTAACTTGCGTTTCTGGTACTATGCTTCGAAAGGGGATTATGGCTTTTTCTGTTAATGTGCTATAAGAAGGTAGTAAAGCCAGCTATGGGATTTTAATAATGGTAACTATAGCTAAGGCTTTATACTTGTAATTTGACACCATACGTGATCCCGAGCCATCCCTTTGGCAGAGAAGGATAGTACTAGGTTTACTAGGCGTCGCCCCTAGCTTCGGTGTATGCGCAAAACCCCTTAATATGAATTTAAAAAATAATATGGGATGAAGTAGTGGACAGTCGTTAGAATATTAGGTTTTCATCTTGTCACCTTCAACTATACCCACAGCTGGGCTTATGCCTTTTTGATTAGGGCTGGTTTGTTGTATGACATAATATTATTTGGTTATATTAGATCTTGTATTAACACATAATATGCCGTTGTACTAAAAGAGGAGTTTTTATCATCTCTTTTTTTGTCAGTGGGGCCTGCCGAAGTTTCCCTCTTCCAACAGCACATGTTACTATATTATCTTATCTTATTGGGGCCTGCTTGTTTCCCTTTGCCAGCAGTACTTCGACCCGTAATCGAGATCTGTGGTGCAAGAAGTTTTTACTAAGCTTTTCCTTTTTGTCGCCAGGTTTCCTGAACCCCCGGTCAGATGAGTTCCCCCGCTCACCAGCCAACTACGGCCTGATGGACCAGATCGCGGCCCTCCACTGGATCAAGGAGAACGTCGCGGTCTTCGGGGGAGATCCTACCAATGTGACGTTGATGGGCCACGGGACGGGGGCGGCCTGCGTCCACTTCTTACTGACGTCATTAGCTGTGCCTGAAGGTAGGCGATAGTGTTATGTTTCTTAGAATCCTACTAATATAATAAATGCGAAAGTTTGTGTGTATGTTTGTTCGTATATTTGTTGCTTCTTCACGCTGCAACGGATGGATGGATTTGGATGAAATTCGGCATACAGATAGTTTATAACCTGGAATAATAATAATAATAATAATAAGTATTTATTTCAGAATAATTCCATAGATTGTTAGTAATTACAATAGACCTTATACACTAATGTTAGTTACATGACAAAAATTAAAATGCACTTTTAAATGTGCTTGGCGCACTGGATACGACCACCCACCGTTAGAGGACGGTGTGTAGTCGCACCCAATGTTTCAGCATCGGTGAGTCCCAGCGGTCAGACAACGCGTTTAGGATATGGTTCGGGCTGCCCCGCAGTCGCCCCATGAGAGAGGCGCAACGCTTCCTGATGATGGCGTGGAAACCATCAACCTGCCACTCAGCAAACATTGCTGAAGCGCTGCAATAGCGAGGCAGCCCAAACAGAACCCTAAACGCGTTGTTGTACTGTACTCTCAAGACACTGTACGCGCGCTGCGTGTACTTCACCCACAGGCTGGAGGTATAAAAGGTTTGGCAATAGGCCTTAAACAGGGTGATCTTGACCTGATCAGTACACTGCGCAAACCTGCGGGCCAGCATGTTACAGCGCACGGACAGCGCTCGGCGCTCACGATCTATGTCCAGATTGTCAGACAGGTCATCAGAAACCCAGTGACCCAGATACTTAAACCGATCCACTTTATTCAGAGGGGTGCCGCACAGATACAATGGTGGTACAATGGAATAGGATTTTCTTCCGGCCTTAAAGATCATTATTTCACTCTTTTTCGCATTGTATCTGAGTCCCTGAGCTGTCACATATTGTTCACAAATATGAAGCAGTCTGCGCATGGCACTGATCGATGGGGTCAGCAACACCATATCATCCGCGTAACTTATATTGTTTACGCACACCCCATCTATGTGACATCCAATGCTGGTGCTGCTGAGCTCACCGATCAGCCGGTTTATGTACAAATTAAAAAGCCGTGGCGAAGTCAAGCCCCCCTGCCTTACGCCGCAGCCCAACCTGTACACATCCGAGTGCGAGCCCGCCCATCTAACAACATTTTCTTGGTTATTGTACCAATACCTCAAGATTGCCACGACATCAAGCGGTACAGAAGTCTCCTGTTTCAGCTTTTTGAATAAAATTTCATACGACACTAGGTCAAAAGCTTTAGACAGATCCAAATAACAAGCGTAGACAGGCGTATTTCTAGCTGTATAATATTGAACCGCTTGAGACACAAAATGGCAGTTTCGGTAGAAAGGCCTGATCTAAAACCAAATTGCGAGTCGTGAAGGTCAATGTGTCTAGCCAGGTGTTTATCAAGCAGACCGTCCAGAACCTTAGCTATTACAGTAGCCAGCGATATCGGTCTGTAGTTTCCTACGTCCGAAACGTCCCCCGTCTTATTCTTTACAATAGGGACCATAACTGTGTACATAAGATCTTTAGGCAAATAAGAGTGACCAATACACAAACTAAAAAACATAGCAAGCACCCTTGCTAGATGAAATCCAGCATATTTCAAATGCTCGATGCTGAGGCCATCATGCCCTGGCGACTTACCGCGGCACATTTTTTGTATGACGGAAGCTACATCCTTAGCAAAAAATCGAACACTAGCGCCTTCAGAAGCTTTTTCAGCATCGAGCATGTGATCAGCCATGGTTGTGAGAGATGGTTCTACGTCAAATTGTCTTTGGAACAGGTTGGCTATATCTCGAGGCTCATGCACGCTCGCCACACTCACAGGCAGACTCGGTTTCGGGCTTAACTTGTTTGTGTTTTTCCAAAATTTACTAAAATGGTTATTAGCATGATGCCGCGCTATTATATCCAACTTTATCTGTTTTTCGTTATCTTGGCAAAACTTTAGTCTGGATTTAAAAAACCGTCTCGTTTCACACATGTTGCTATAAATATAACCATTCTTAGGCTTCCCAAACAATAACCAGTTTTGGTAAGACAGCCGAGCCGCCCTGTGTGCATCACTCACGTGTCTATTCCAGCCTGGCACAGATTTATACCTCCACACCCTAGGACCCCTACAGCTATATACAGCAGCCTCACCAAGTATACGTACTATATTATTATACATTTGATCCAAAACTCTCCTGTGACCCTCATCAAAGCAACATTTGTCTGCACAGTTTGTGAACTCCACAGGAAAATCTATCTTCCTTAATTCTGAATTACAAAGTTCTGAATACTGCCTGGTCTGTTCAGAGTCCCTCTCGCCCCAAATGATTTTATTGCATATAGTATTAGGAGCATTTGACTTCGGCCTTATCAGATGCATGTCACATTCTACTAATAAAGGACTGTGATCAGACCAGTAAGTACCGTACAAAACGGTCGCACTACAGACGGAGTAACGAGCCGCACTAGTAGTTACGCAGTGATCAAGCCAGCGCAGGCTGCCGTGAGCGTCACTTTCAAACGTAAAAGTGTCCAGCGGTAACAGTTTCATATCTACGCAAGTCCATGATTGCTCACCACAGAAATTCAATAGTTCATTTGAAAATAACTCACCTGGGTGGGCATTAAAGTCTCCGAGTACGAAAACCGATTCGACGCCGCTACTTTCAATCAATGCATGTATTTCACTAAGACACTCCGTAAATTCAATCAAGTTGTCTGCACTCGCGGTAGGCATATAGACTGATATAACTACAATCGATCGATCACTGTGTATTATTTTAATAGCCGCAAGACGCACACTGATACACGGTATTAGTTTAGTTAGTTTAGTTATACTGGGCTGTATCCGCACTTAGCCATTCGATTTGGCCATTGTACGTATTGTACCTTCTGCCTACTCCAACCAACCCAGATTATCCCAGAAGGCTTGCAGCCTTTTCAGGCTGCTGCAGGCTTCCGCAAGCGTTCTGGGTGTTTGGAGAAACCGTGCCCGTTCGTCTGCCACACTCCTGCACTCCATGAGCACGTGTTGTGGCGTTTCTTCCGCCTCCATGCATCCTCTGCATAGAGGGCTGTCGGTCACACCTATCGTAAATAGGTGCTTGTTTAAGGGACAATGACCAGTAATAATACCGATGATTTTACGGATCCTGTCCCTGTTTAATCTAAGGAGGTTGCGGGCAAGCTTTTTTGATGCCACCGGAACTGCATTCTTGGTTTGCCTGCTACCTACACTGTTTCTCCATTCTGTTAGATGTTCATCTTCGGTTAATTTGCGCAGCCACGTTTTTATCTGGGCCTGAGGTATGGGCAGCAGTGGTTCCGGTCCATAAACTGCTGCCATCGATCCTCTTTTGGCTAGTTCGTCAGCGGCGTCATTACCCTGTGAGTTGCTGTGTCCTTTGATCCATTGCAAAGTTACTTTGTTTGCCTCTGCTATGGATTGGAGAGTGTTATGACATTCCAGTACAAGGACAGAGGTTATGGTGTTGTTTTTTAAAGCTTGAAGTACGGATGCACTATCTGAGACAATTTTTATATTTAGGTCTCTGACAGCTCTGGCTGCAACCGCCTGTGCCGCCTTGGTGATACCAATACATTCTGCTTGAAAGATTGTATTTAACTTGTCTAAAGTTGTTGAAATTTTTATATTTAAGTCATTCGAGAAGACACCCGCTCCAGTGCCGTGTGCGGTTTTGGACCCGTCTGTGTATATCCTAACTTCATTGATGCCAGAGCTATCAACTGGTTCCGCAGTAAGTTGGATATTGTATCTTCTATCGAAGACGTGGTGACATGGTATTCTGTCCATGGGCGCTTCAAGAAACGGTATTTCTTTCAGGCTTGCCTGCAGAATCTTTGAGTGTGTAGTTATGCTTTGTTTCCATAACCCGTTAGATCTTAGTCTTAAGGCTGCGCCCTTGGCTTCCTCTTGAATGACTAGATCTAGAGGTCTTAAGTTCAATATATACTCCAGAGCGGCTGATGAAGTTGTTCTCATGCACCCCGTGGCTGCTACGCTTGCTAGGCGTTGCAGACTCTGGAGTTTTGCTTTTACCGTGACCAGTTGGGTTCTGGGCCACCAGACAACTGATCCGTAGGTTAAGGAAGGTCTGATAACTGATGTGTATAACCAAAGTGTGATTTTTGGATTTAGACCCCATTTTTTCCCAACAAGTCTTCTACACTGCCCAAACGCTATACAGGCCTTCTTTATTTTTGCATCAATGTGCCTCGCCCAATTCAGTTTATTATCCAGGATGACTCCCAGATATTTTACTTGAGTTGATAGGGAGAGGTTGGTGTTAAAGAGTTTTGGTGGTTGGAGTTCTGGTAACTTCCTTTTGTTGGTGAAAAGGATAAGTTCTGTTTTTTTCGGGTTTACTGACAATTTGTGTTCGTCACACCAGTCTTCCACAATCTGAAGGGCTGAGCGCATCACTTTGCATAACACATTTTCAGCGCTCCCATTTATCAGTATTGCTAAGTCATCCGCATAACCAATAGTAGTGTATCCTCTATCATTGAGTTTGTTAATGAGGCTGTCTACTACTATGTTCCATAGAAGTGGTGATAACACCCCTCCTTGAGGGCACCCTCTAACTACTTTAGCCCTCGTAGTAGTGTTCACCACTATCTGAACCGCCCTTTTGCTAACCAGCGCAGTGATCCACTCTCTTAAGGCTGGTTCTACGTTCCGTTTTCGTAGGGCGTGGTTAATGCTGTTGTGCATGGTTTTGTCAAAAGCTCCTTCTATGTCTATAAAAGCAGCCAGTGTTGACGCTTTATTTGTGATAGCCGATTCTATTTTGTGCACTACCATATGTAGTGCCGACTCTGTTGATCTGCCTTTCCTATAGGCATGTTGTTGAGGGTGAAACGGTTTGCTTTTCAGTGTTCCATCCCTAAGGTGTCGGTCTACTAATCTTTCCAGAGTTTTTAGCAGGAATGATGTTAGACTAATTGGCCTGAAAGATTTGGCATGTGTGTAATCCTCCTTACCCGGCTTCGGTAGGAAAATTACTTTTGCCTCTCTCCAAGGTTGGGGAATATATTTAAAGGCTATGCAGGCCCTGTAGATTGGTAGTAAGTGCTTAATAACATGGTTGGGCTGCCACTGTAGTAATGCTGGGAATATCCCATCCAGCCCCGCGGACTTGAACGGTTTGAAGCTGCTCAGGGCCCATTCTATCCTGTCCGCGGTTACTATCTTATTTGCGACTTCCCAATCCTGTGCTGTTGGTGTGCCGTATTGCTCATCTACCCAACCAGGGGCTGGCGTTATTTGGCATCCTGGAAAGTGTGTTTCTAGCAGTACGGCACTGGTTTCCTCGTCTTTATTAGTGTAGGAGCCATCCTCCTTTTTTAAGGAGCCCAAAAGATTAGAGTTGTCCTTAGCCAGGATTTTCTTTAATCTTGCGGCTTGGTTTAATGAGTTAATGCTACTACAGAAATTTCGCCAGCCTTCCGTTCTCCGGAATCTGATCCGTTTTTTGTAGTGCTGTTGTGCTGTTTTATATTTGTCCCAGTCCTCATTGGCTCTGGTATTTTTGGCCCTGTTGAAAAGTGTCCTGAGTTTTTGACGAAGGCGGTCAAGTTCTGGCCCCCACCAGCGGCTTTTCTCTAGGCGTTTCGGTGTTACAGCAGGACATGCCAGCTCATAACTTCTTACGAGTGTAGAAGTCAGGAGCTGTACGTTTGCTTCTATTTTGTCGGTACTTGGAATTACGTTATTTACTTGTGTGTTACCTAGTACTTTGTTTGTTAAGTTTTTATACCTTGTTATATCTGTTTTGCGGGGGTTACGATATGGAACAGGGTCTGTTAGTTTATATTGTATTTTAAAGCATACCCGGCGGTGATCCGCAAAGGATGGTTCGTTTGAAACATGCCATCCCTCAATGAGGTTCGCCGCCGCATGTGTTGCTAAAGTAATGTCTATGATGGTTTGATACCTTGAACTAACAAAAGTAGGTTCCGTGCCTATATTCATAATGTTCAAGTTTGTTTGGAAAATATATTCGGTTAGTAACTCACCCCTTTTATTGGTATCCTTACTTCCCCACAGAGAGTGATGTGCATTGCAGTCTGCAGAGATGATCAGGTCCCATTGTTGTGCTTCGCAGTGTTGCACCAGCTCGGCTAGCTCTCTCGGAGGAACTTCACCGTCGCTCGGCATGTACACTGAGGCTAGTACTAGGACAGTTTGTTTATCCGTTAGAATCTTCACAGCAGTGAGGTCTCTAGAACAGAATTGGTTAAGCAAAATGGCTGATATGGTTTTAGGCATAAAAATGCAAGTTCTTGGTTTATCGACGGTTGTATCTAGGAGCAACTTACCGCCTATGTTATTTAGACCGCAAATTCTGTTGTTTCTGATCCAGGGCTCTTGGATCAGAGCGGCGGTCTTGTTGTCTGCCTCCAGCACTCTGCGTAGCGTGGCCGCCGCTATTTGTTTGTGCTGGAGGTTGGTTTGTATGATGTTGAGGTGGTGGTTACGGGCTACGCAGGATGCCATCTTCATCACTGGAAGTGCCCCCACCCTGCAGCATCGAGTCTGTCTCCATCTCGCTCAAACCCTGTTGGGGAGCTGAGGTGGACTGCTCGGGAGTCGAGGTCTCCCTTACAGTGGCCGCGACTGAACTCGTTGCCGTTTTTGCGTCCTCGGTTTTTGTTATTTCTTCCGAGGAGAAGAAACGGATATACCCACTACCCGACATGTGGGCTATCCGGCGTTCTCTGTCGAGAATCGACTGCCGCTGGTCTTCGGGAATTCCCAGCACGAGATGGACGGCAGCCTCCTTGGAGCCTGCTTCCGTTGCCTTCTCGTCTACTGTCATTCCGTAGCACTGCCAGGAGTCAACTTTGTACCACGGGTTCTGGGCACAAAGGACTCTGTGCAGCGTAGCGGCGTCGGTGATGCGGGTGTGTAAAAGAAGCCCTGCCTTGAGCCTCTTCTTCAGCTCGGACTGTCGGATGACAGCCAGAGTGGTGCTTGGTATCGGCGATGGAATGGTCTTGACTGTTCTCTCAAGCCAGCTGAGAGCGTTCGCATCCTCGCACCACATCGCCAACACTCCATCCAAAAGGAAGGGGCGTCCGCGGAAAGATGGAGCTTGCGTGCTCGGAGACGGAGACAGAACGGTCTGTAGGATGCTATCATCGATGGCTTCCCTCAGCTGATCTGCCTGGCTTTGCGAGAGGTCCCTCGGCGGGACGGTGATGACCGCTACCCTCAGATGCGATTTACTCGCATCTGCATAGCTCTCCGTCCGCCTCGGTCTCGCATCGGTCTTCGCGCGTTTGGCATCCCCCCTGGGAGACCGGGTCTCATCCAGACGAGTCCGCTTCGAGGAAGCTAACTTATCCGGACAGTCCCCAGTCCCAGGCTGACCCTTTTCAGGGGCAGTGGGAGCCACCGCAGCGTTCGGCCGACCGCGAAAACCTCTCGGCTTCCGCCTCCTTTTCGGCTGGCCAGGTGGTGGTGGTGGTGGTGGGTTCGTTGGGGCAGCCGTCTGCGCCGTTGCCGACTCCGTGAAGTTGGCCGGTACAGATTCGCGCTGCGTTGAGGAAGCCGTCTGCGCCGTCGCCGACTCCGTGAAGTTGGCCGGTACAGATTCGCGCTGCGTTTCCGCTGCTGCGTCGGCTGTCGTTGTTGGTGTGGTTTTTGCCTGAATAGCCTCCCTTCTCGCGCGCCTGTTGGGGCGACTGCGTTTCGGTCGGTTCTTCGGCGGTTCCTTTGCCGTGGCCACGGGATTGGTGTCTCCCCTTTTGCAAGGGCGCTTGTGAGCGACCGTGGTCCATTGTGATACGATGGCAGTATCTACCATGGTTGGTATTGCCTCAATGAGGCCCGACAGGTCCAGACTTGCGCCTGTCCCTGAGCACAGGTTGTCCCCCCCAGAATACGTGGGACTGACCAAGCTGGGCTTGGTGAAGGATTCTCCGCTACCGGAGGCAGCGGTACCTTCCTGGGGTAGTAATTCTTTACCATGTGCTGACATTGCGGTTGTTGGGGCTGAAGGAAACACACACTACCCGCCCGTGGTGAGTGTGGACAACTTTTAGGGGGGATTTAGTGCCCCAAGGCTCTGCATGCCTGAAGGATTGTGGTTTTGCGCCGCCACTGTTCGGCTCTGCAGGAATTTGTGAAAGGAATTAGGATAGGGGAAAGGTTTGGATGTATGGGGGGAAAACGGCCAGAGGTTTTAGTTATGCCAATTACATATGGTAACTGGCCAAAAACAGGCGGCAACCTCGAGAAGGATAGTCCACTGGCCTTGCCTAGGGGATCTACGCGACCTGCACTACTCCCTAAACCGTTTGCCAATCTCAGCGTTTGGACAGACGCTGAGAGTAGGGGAGTCATCAATCAAGACTCGCTTGATTGACCACACCCCCGCCCTGATACACGGTATAACAGCGACACAAGGGAACGCCGCCTTCCTCCAGAGGAGCGCCACACCACCGTTAGGTCTGCCCCGTAGTACTCCAGCTGACGTGTCCACGGCAGAGTTGCCAGTGAACGCGAACCCGTCGTCGATGGTACCTAGGTATGGCACGTCGTGCGGCAGCAGCCAGGTTTCCTGTAACGCGATTACGTCTGCAGTCTGGCACAGGTTTCTCACACACTGCGTCGATCTTACAACATTCTTACAATTAAATGTAACAAGCTTCAAAGTTGTATTATTCATTAAAGTTGTTTATTAGTTTCCTCGCGCTCCTTCTTACGTCGAAAGGTAATAAAGCGACGAAAGGATACTCCCTCTGGCCAATAGTCATCACTCAAGGAAGTGTTAAGCTTATTTTCAGGCACGAAAATCTTAAAAGCGTTGTAATTTTTAGCCTGTTTGGTGTTCCATTTTATTAGAGTTACATTTAAACTTGTTTTACTCATAATGTAGTTCATAATATCAAATTCAGTACACTCCTTCGATACATTATAAACATAAATAGGTAATTTAATATCAGCTGCTCTAAAGTTGTTATCCGCATTCACAACAGCTTTTCCCTTATTTCCTGTAAACCGGTTTCTTAACCGTTTCCTCTGTCCCTGTATCCATTCTTCCGAAACCTTATCCTGCTTCTATTCTCCCTCTGCGCTGGCTACATTCGCAAAAGATCTAGGTGGTGTGTGTACACTCCGCTTTTCTGTTAAATTCGTCGCAGCGACAAACGTAGTTAACGGTTCGTTCGCCGGCGGAGACGGCTGCAAGGGCGGGGGGGATGGCGCGCATGACGTCGGCGGAAGCAACGACGATAACTGGGTCACCGCGCACAGCTGGCCGCCTGCCGCGCTACCCTCCAATTGTGGCGTTGCAATTGCAGCGGTACCCTCAGCGGTTAAATTTTCAAAAACTAATTCGCGATTTGAGTTATTAATTAATAACTGCTTTTCATTACTAAGCGGGAACAACCCCGCAGGACCACTATCATATTCAAAGCTGTTAATTAGACAGGCACCTCGTTTTGTATTGATACGGTTTGTTTGGTTTTGAAACGACTGCTGCTGTTGGATGTCTGATTTCAAAGCTTTCATATCTTCCACAGTCGCATACTCCTTAGTAACACGGTCTACATCCTGTCTCAATTTCACTAAATCCTTTAAAATACGGGTTGCGTCAAGATGATCAAATAGCACAGGTGGAAGTTTCTGCAGCTCCCGCGCCACAAAAATAGGTATAATTTCAGGATCAGTTTCCTTCAGGAGACAGATGATGTCGTCAATGTCACGGACAGTTTTCCCCTTCCTCTTCCGCGTCTTCTTTTTACTCGCAGGGATTGATTCAAACAGCAACGTTTTTGCATTAACAATATCACCTTCCGAAAAAGCAGTTTCACATATTTGCGAAATACTTTGTTCGTCCATAACATCAATTTTATTGCATATGAATGCTAACACTTCATTAATGACTATATTACACGTATTACATTTCACAACGGCAGACATTGTAAATTACAATAATCTACTTCCGCAAAGCTAACGGCATGGCGATCGCAAGCGCTCGAGAACGACGACTGATGATAATACATAGGATACTTATTATCTAGATATTCCCACGGGAACGGGAATCACGCGGGTGAAACCGCGAGCGGCCGCTAGTATGTAATATGGATGTTCGTGGATTTCAACTGCCGCCATTCGTCTCATTTGCGGGTTGCGTAATGCTCGTACGATTATGTCGGCACTGAAATAAAAAAGAGTTAATCATTAAAGACACATGCAACTTTCTCTTCTTTTTTTACATCTTACGGTTAAGTAATTGGCCATTATCTCACCTGATGTTAAGTGATGATAAGGGCGAAGGTGGGAGCGCACTTCACCCGGATTCCACAACAACTGAGGCACTGGCTATCTTATCTCTAGTTGACGGAACACAACAATGCTACAAACATTGATCTTCTAGTGTGTTTGTGTGTATAAAATGTTGTCCAGTTCTGGGTTCTTATTATTACCTTAAAAGCGGCTTCTAACTGGCTTTAAATTATAATTCAGTAGGTTTGATTGAAAAATTATTTGATTTAAAGAAACTACTTGTAAATTTGTAAAAAATCAAATACATTTAACGGCCTACGTACAATCGAAGCTCGTTGACACTACACAGACATCTGTGTCTGTTTGATTTGTACCAATCTACTAGAACGGTTTTAAATGTAACTTAAGCAGAACGGGGACATAAGCACTACGAACAAAAATACGATGAATAAATATTTCAAATTGTTTTTCATATCGTTTACATGCTTCACAACACAGCTCGAACTATATATTTACATAAAACAAATAAAATTGAAATTCAGCTAACCGTTGAATAATAATCGCACGTTGCCGACTCAGTTATTTTAATACATCTAAATATTCATGAGCCGGCTAATCTCGCCACGTAGGCACACTAAAATCTAGTAAAGCAAACAGTCCTCTTTAAACTGTAGTAGCTTTCGGGCAATTTGTTGTACCACTATGATCCCAACACGGGAGATATACGGTGTAACCACTCAGCGCTGTGTTGTTCTACATTTGTTATGAAGTTGGAACGTTAACAGCCTATCCTTGTTTAGCATTCAGTATTTTAGTAGAAAATGTTTGAAATAAAGGTTAAATATTAGACAACATCACATACATTGTTCTGATCTCAAGGTAAGTAGCTAAAGCACTCGTTTTTGTATGGATATCAGAAACAACGACGGTATCACAACCACCCAGTTTTGATACAATATCGAAAAGTTCGTTTTCGACATTGACCCGACTGGGAATCGAACCCGGGAACTCAGTTAGCGCCGCCTTAAAGTCCGGCGTGGAAGCCACTCGACTACGGAAGTCGTCATTAGAGGTCTTCATCAGATAAATGGAAATAGCCGTAGTTATAGTTACTAGTGTCAAATATATAATGTTTATTTAAAATGCTAAATCTCACACTCATATCCGAGCGCGCAATTTAATTAAAAAGGGGTGCAAAGCTTTATCTTTAAGAATTAATCTATACTAAGATACACGCTTTGTTTGTAACTGTAAGTGCAATAGTTGTAAGTAGTTGAGATTTAATAAAAAAAATACAACGAACAATAATAATAAAAAAAACGAAGGTTTTGTCTGTACAATTGCGGACGAAGTTATCATGACGAATAACTACCGGAGATATATCCTGAAGGACGGTACGGTCGACATTTGTCGGGCATGCCGCCGTCCCGGGGAATCACTCAGGCACATTATCTCCGGTTGTTCTCATCTTGCTAGTGGCGAGTATTTGCACAGACATAACCTGGTAGCTAGGATTATTCACCAGCAACTTGCTCTTCTATACGGTCTTGTGGACTTCGAAGTGCCGTACTACAGGTACACATCTGCGCCGGTTCTCGAAAACGGCCGTGCCACGCTCTATTGGGATCGAGCTGTCATCACGGACAGGACTATTCTAGCTAATAGGCCTGATATCGTGCTGATAGATCGATCGCAACGCCGGACAGTGCTTGTCGACGTCACCATCCCACATGACGAAAACCTTGTAAAGGCTGGAAGGACAAGGCCAGCAAGTACCTTGACTTGGCTCACGAGGTAACCGCTATGTGGGATATTGACTCGACAATCATTGTGCCGATAGTCATGTCTGCGAATGGTCTGGTAGCGAAGAGTCTCGACCAACACCTTAAGAAACTCCCGCTCAATGGTTGGATCAAGGGTCAGATACAGAAGGCGGTACTCTTAGACATGGCGCGGATAGTCCGAAGGTTCCTGTCTCTGCAGCCCTTAACCACAGCAGCTTGAGCCCTGCCCCGTTGCCGGCGGCACCATAGGCTAGGTTTTTTATAATATTTTTATGTTTTGTATGTGCTTTGTATTTTACTTTTATATTAATATTTTAACAAGAATTAAAACAATAAAAACGTTTATTCTCTTTGCACAATAAGAAACTACAAAAGGGTTAGAAAATATTAAGATACACCGTATCCTATCATTGTGAGAGACTGAAGTAGGTTTCGTAACATCATCATCTCAGCCCAAGACGTCCACTGCTGGACAAAGGCCTCCCCCAAGGATATGAGGGGTATTTGCCGTAATCGCCACACTTGGCAGGCGGGTTGGCGATTACAGTAGGTTGAGGGTAACCTCAGAGAGATGCTGCTGCCCATCCTCTGGAATGGTCCCTTAGTCGGCTTTTACGACACCCACAGGAAGAGATGGGGTGGTGCAATTCTTTATCCCCGGCACCACACAGGGAAGGTTTTGTAAGAAACCTGCAAATACAGGTCACCAGATCAATGACTTTGTTAAACAATATCCACTATTAGCGGCAGGTTACTTGTTCTTCAAGTTTGGCCGAGACGTCGGGTACCCACTTACCTACCTAGGTACCTAATTAAAAAGTTACGCCTAACTGCCTAGGTACACCTACCTTTACTAAGTAGTTTGCGTTTAAACGCGTTAAACATTTTACTTGCACTCTACAGTTTACACTTTACCTTCAGTGTAAATAAAACAAAAAATATTTACCGTCAAAATAAAAAATTAACACTAAACTACACGATGATTTGATAATAACCGCCCGTCGAATTAAGCTAGCGCAATGAGCACCGATTAATGTACACGTGCTAACTGCAATACTACAGATGCACCCGCAAAATGGGACGCAGTATTATCTCGAGTCTCGACTGGCTGTGAATAAATAAGATAGGTAGTCGGTGCATTAAAGCTTTGGGGACGTATCGGGCTGAATGCTGCGATAACTCGCGAATATCTGTAGCTCGATATAAAAGTCGGTGACTCCTCATTTCTCTTATGGATATGCTGACGTAGTATTATAGTTAAGACCACCGGTCTCTAAAAGAGGTCCCGGGTTCGATTCCCAGTAAAGGTATTAGTTTGGTAGGCAGTAAGGTTTGTTTGAAGTCCGCCTATTAGCTAGCTATTACTTATCTAAATATTAATACGTGAAGCAAAAACTTTGTACCCCTTATTACGAAAATTGCGCGGACGGAGGAGTATGAAATTTCGCACACTTATAGTTTGTATAGAGAAGGTTATCCGATTTTTTTTTAAATTTTGCATAAAAATACATTAAAACAATAAAACAAACATTACACACACTACCATGTATTTGACACACACACAAGTTTAAATACTCTTTTCAAAAATTTCAAAAATTTCAAAAATGGAAGAGGAGCGGCCGAGATCTTTAATTTTTACATCTTTTTAATTGTTCATTGCTTAGGATACAATACGTGCAGCCTTAATAAAATTGCGGTCGAATTGTGACCACTGGGCGACCACTAGCCTAAATAATAATATGTTGTATTAACAACAATGTTAGTGTTGTGTTTCGACATTAAAAGATAAGATAGCCAGTCCCTAGTTGAGAACACCAGCTGAAGTGTCACTTAACATCAGGTTATATGAAGGGCAAGTACCGAATATCTGTAGCGATATATCCGAAGATGTGACTTCTTATTTTACTTAAGGATATGCTGACGTGTGTTTCGATTGGAGTGGCAGTCTCGATAACGATTTGTCGACATTTCCGTTTCCGATTCTGATTTGTTTTTCGTTAAAATTGAATTCAATCAAGATGAATTTATACAGCAACTTTTCACTTCATAAAAACCAAATTGAAATTGAAACTGTTTAGGTTTATTTCAAAAGCTACGTATACGTTTCAATATGTACATATACGTGTCATATTAATGTACATATTAAACAAATTATAATGATATTTAATTCATCATCATCTTCATCAGCTTACATTACTTCATACTTAGTATCAGTAATCAGAATCAAAAGGTGTTGTAAAAAAAATTTTTTTTGTTAGCCTAGTTTTATAGCTTAAATCGAGAAAGCTATTTTAAAAATGGAAAGAGCATAAAATATTTGTGTTAAAACGCTCATTTATGCTGTTATTAGCGCAGATATTTGCTTAGTTACGTGTTTTATTTGGCATTGAGTAATATCTGCTCTGTTTGTGTGTCAAATACAAAAATATCTGAGTAGTAGCAACACCCTGGGTACTGCAACCAAATGAGACAGAATAGACAAAATAATAATGCATTTTCTATATTTATCGACGCAACGATGAAAGCGAAAAGAACAAAGAATAAAGTTGCTGATTAAGTAAAATCGCCGTGGGAGTCCCGGCAGTCCTCAGCAGCGCCTGAAACAAAATCATTACTGGAGCGAAGCGGGAAAAACGAATGGAACGAACCCATTTTCCATATCTCCAGCGCGACGAACGAGCTCTGAATAAATAACTAGCGACACAAACAAACGAAGCTATTATCTTGTGGTGTATCGTAAAAATATCTGAAGAATAACGCGTTTCTCTGACTGGTAGCGGCGCGGAGTTTCTTGCGGTTTTTGTGAATGTGTTAATTTGTCAATGTTCATAACTTAGTTAATCGTCATTAGATTTTGTCACACAATGGAACTTGGAAATTCAACAGAGTATCTAATGTCTTAGTAGATCAGTTGGAAGAGCTGTCGAGCTGTCTGAGCGATATGAATCAATAAGTAAACGTTTATTTGGCACAAATATACAAAAACAACATTAAGTATTTAAAGATCGTGGTTTTGAGTGTCAGGTGAGTTAAGACTACTAGTTTCAACTGCAAGTGAGTTTTGCTTTCCTTGGTTGATCAGTTGAAATCATTGTAAATGCAAAATGTTTATATAATACATTTGAAAATTCACATAAAACATTCTTACTAACTATGGTCTCACCTACCATTTTATATTTATGTATAAAGTTTCTTTGAAAGTAGAAATCGTCAAGTTACAAACAAAATGCAAGTACTTTGTCGGTTTAGGTTTATCCTTAACATCGGAACTATGAAGAGATTTTATTCCACAAATTTTCACGAATGAACACTGTATGTAATACACGTTACGAGTATGCGCATAGTAGGTATATTGTCTTCATACTACGAATATGCTCGATGTGTATTACGAGCATAATCGTAGCTAGCAGTGACCATGCAAGTATTTCTTAATGCATCTTTTTGTATAAAAACTCATGATTATGATTGGAAACTTAATTATTGTGTGAGAATGTACTCGCACAAAAAACAAATATAAATTTTGATTTGTGTTATTACTAATCATTACTTATTTTCTTATTTTATTATTTATTCATTTAAGGAAAACTAACAGCTTACAGATATACAGATAATTTAGTAGCATATGTATCATAGGAAAAAACATGCCCTAAATAGTTTTCACTTATAAACTTAGTTATATATGTTTACTGCACGTCGTCGTATGTTATGTAAATAAATTAGTACTTATTTCTTATTTCACTATTTCTATTTCCAAGCGGAATTCCGTAACAATATTTCGGTGCAAGAAAATAATGCGGTGCTCACAAAAACCGTCCCCAAAGCGGGGCGAATGAAATAAAGTAATTTCCATATCTCCACCAATTGAAACGGGCTTTGAATGAACAACTAGTTCTTCGTAAACAGACGGAGCTTGTAATATTGCAGAATGACGGATAATTAGTCGCCCGCTTTAACTTCACTGGTTATAAGATGAATATTAAATAAGTTCTTTTTATTGGTACTACGGATCGTGCTCAGAATTGCTTAGTGACGCCACTGAGCTCGGAGAGGCCTATGTCCAGCGGTGGACTTACATAGGCTGATGATGATGATGAACTTATTATTTGTGTGTATTCAGTACTTAAAGTAAAGTCAAGACCTTAATCCGACAACCACCGACCGACCGAGCGACGACGGCCCGACTGATCAACGACTTGACGTGACAAGAGAAAATTTTAAATCCAAGGGTCGTGGGTTTGATTTCCACTCGAGCTTCCTGTACTGGTTGATTTTTCTAGTTAAATTATATATCGTTACTACATAAAGCATTTTAAATGCAAAAATTAAAATAATAAAAAGGACTTTAAAGTTATTTCCGAAACACAGAGGGACTCGAATAATTTGAAATGGTTCACCTATCGGAAAACCACACTAATGTTGCTTTATTTGCAAGATTGTGACGTAAACGTGCAGGTTCAACGCCATCAAGCTCGCTGATAATAATAAAAATGGGATAGGGTGTAGCAACAAAACACTTAGCATTTGAATACAATTTTGCCATAACTCGATAAGAATGGCTCGTGCAATTTCCCATGTCATTTCTGCAGCAAATCTTCGCGTCTAGAGTGGGATTGGATGAAGTCCCGGGAATTGGCGCGGCACACTGTAATTTATATCTATATTGAAAGGTGGGAGCGGATAATTTATTGTTTTTATTACTTTTAGATGTTGGATAAGTAACTGGAACATGTTTGTAATCTATATAAATAAAAATCAATTGCTGTTCGTTAGTCTCGCTAAAATTCAAAAACGGCTAGACTGATTTGAATAAATTTATATTTTTGTGTTGTTCCCTTTAATGTCAGGATGGTTTAAAAGAAAAAAAAATGGAAAAACTCAAAAAAAGGGCTAAGAAATTGAAAAATTAAAAATAGGTAATTTTGTATGGGAATCTCTACTTTGGATTACTTTTAATAGATGACGTTCGTGGCACATATTTTTTAAAATTTAAACAAATTTGTATAATAATATGCTTTAGTGCACTGACCTTATAGTATACATACAATACAATGAATGAAATTGAAAGTAATATACTGTATCACTTGTAGGTACTAAGAACTGCCTTCCATCACATGCCCAAAGACAAACGATTAAGAGGGGTGACACACTATATGAGCTACATTATGATGATCATGTTTGCTCTCCGACAATAGGTACTATTTCTAATCACCATAAAACCCAAAATAGAAGGGACGGGGACTTAATATAAGCATATAAGCAGGTGGCTATGCTGATGTTCATATTTTTAACCGTAGTTAAAGATTCAAGGGTAAAGTGAGAGAGTATTTAGAGTGAAAATAAATTGTGGAGATATCCTACTGGATTATTTATTTACATATTAATTTCATTATTAATTTTATATAAGTACTTTTAACTTTTTTATGGTTAAGATTTGATGAATTATTGTTATTTATAAATTAAAAATTGTGTAATTTGAATTTTGAATTTGAATTTGAATTTGAAAAATTGTAGAATGTACTAATTTTAAATTTTTTTGAGCTTTACATTTATGAGTATAAGATTTACTTCTAAAACGTTCCCATGTGTGACAAAATGTTCGAATGTATAGCGAATTAATTATAGCAATAAAACGAACGATAAAAAACAATGAATTTGACTTTTGTTTGATAAACGTACAGACGTCTCAACCTCAAGTGTTGAGTAAATATAATAAAACAACATACATAACACCACCTGCCACGTGGTCAGCTAGAATAAATCTCTTTTTAGAGATAAATCTGTGTAAATCTTTTCAGTAATGTTACTTTTATACTCTTTTTTTGTATAGATTATTATTAATGCGCTATTAACACATTATTATCAGAGTTAATCCATGTTAGGTATACGTTCACGTCAGTAGTCTTACGTAGCTATGGGGATTAAACCAAGATATTTCGCATTCAACCCATTATCTATCCGTTCGTCTACCGATTCTGTAGCTGTGTAAAAATAATGTTGGTTTTTCCAATATAATAAATAAACACTAAAGTTGCAAGGCACTGTAATATGCTTTTATATTATATTATGCATTCTTATAAGTACTTATAATTATAACTGTTATGTTTGTATCAATAGTATATTGAGTATTTATCATTACTAGTGGTCGCCCAGTGGTCGAAATTTCGTAACCGTAATTTTTATAAAAAGCTGTTTACTAAACAATATTTTATTAAGACTGCACGGATTGTATGTTAACAATATAAAATTAAAATAGATAGAATGTGAGTTTGGATTGGCATTGACAGATTTCGGCCGCTCCTCTTCCATTTTTGAAATTTTTGTTTTGTTTTGAAAAAAAGTGTTTTTGTTTTGTTTATATAATTTTTAACGCCAATTTTGTTGTGAACAAATTACAAAAACACACGATAGCTCAATTGGGAGAGCACTTGACCTGGTAGGTCAGAAGGGTGCAGGTTCAAATCCTGCTTGTGGATTTTTTTTCAACATTTGTATTTTGTATTTTTTTTAAGTTTATGAAACAATGTTTAATTAATTTAATGTATTTTTTACGCATAATTTAAAAAAAATATTAGCATTCTGCACTTCTTCTCTATATAAACTATAAGTGTGCGAAATTTCATACTCCTCCGTCCGCGCAATTTTCGTAAAAAGGGGTACCTACAAAGTTTTTGCTTCACGTAATAATATAGATTTTTATTTATTTATGTTTTATTTTTGGTGTACAATAAAGTGTTAAAAATCTTATCTTATCTTAAAGTAAGTAACATCATTCTCAGGAGCAATAGGATTCTATACTGCTCCCGTTGTTCCAGGTCTCCTCTTTCACAGAGCAGTGCTGATGTCAGGATCAGGGCTCAGCCCGTGGTCCCTGGTGGCGGACCCCAACAAATACGCAGCAATCGTGGCTATGCACGCGAATTGCTCTCCAGGTAATCTCTAAATTTTACAGTTAACATAATTCAGCAACGAAAGATAGCTGATCCCTTAAGGCGTCCGCTGCGCCAAGCGGGAGCAAGGCGCGGGCGCTCGCGTGGCGTGCTGTTGCATATACATTTACAGAACAGCGCTGCGTAAAGCGGGTTGGACGTCGCACGCGGCGCGGGTGACGGGGCACACTCTTCCGTTCGTGAGACGGATCACTGATATGCATTTTGACACATGACAGCTTCAAAACCGCCATGTTTGTCTGCGACCGAGCACGCGGCGTCCCCGCAGCGGACGACCTTTCGAAGGCAATGGTAGTTATGTAATAGGATTGAACAGCAATTGAAAAATGCAAATGTATTCCCCATGAAAGGCTTTCATAACACGTCTTAGTGCTCAGTAAGTTTCGTTGCTGACCTGTCGACAAAAGCTAATTGATTTAGATACTTGTAAAATAAATACAATTCTATAAGACAATAAATATTTAGAAATACCTAACTACAGACGGGGTTTACCTAATTTAAAAGGAATTATTTTATCATACGAGTAATACCCGTCCAAATTCCGTCAGATTTCGTTAATTTTCGGAATGCAACTTAGATTTTATTTCCCTTGCACTTTTTTACGAATAAAATTACACGAAACTAAACTTATCACCATCCTTTATGGTATTTAAAATTATGTTTTAATTTTTTTACAACAGAATTAACCCCTCCTGCCTTACTGCGGTGTTTGCGGGAACGGCCGCTAGAGGCGCTGCTAACCGCGCCGGTTCAGGCACCCGACTTCGCCTACGCGTTCGGCCCGAGCGTCGACGGAGTTGTCATTGGTAAGAAAGTTATTGGAAGAGGCAACACTTTTGAAATCATAGTACTTATACTAGAACCCCTTTTTCTTTTTAAAATAATGTGTGTTGTTGGCTGCAGATAGTGTTAAGATGGTCAGATGTTTATGATATAACTTAAGTGTCTTCAAGCCTAGCAAAACCTAAAATCAAAATCGCATAAATGTTTTTCTAAATTAAGAAACGCCTTTTTGAATTTGTAGAAGATATTTCCACGAACGGGATTCGAACCCTCATCCCATCCAACCATCCATGACATATCATGGGATGAGGGTTCGAATCCCGTTTGTGGAAATATAGCACCTAAATAGCACCTGACGCTGTATGTATTACCAACTATGCAAACGTGGCCATGTCCAACCCACTTTTAAAATTGTTATTTATTCCCAACTAAATAATATGCGTGAAATTGTATGTAACCATGATATAAGACACGCGTAAAGCCCCGGTATCTACTAAACCGGAAACAGGCTGAGAATTCAGAAGACGGTAGGTAACAACCAATAAGCAAAGAGACAATAGTTTTAAGCCAAATTTCAATGGTGGTTTACGACATTTATTTCTTTATTTATTTATATATTTGTTTCATTAAAACGGTAAAAAACCAATTACATTAATTAACAGCATAATTACATATTATCAACACAATTCATAAACACAAAAAAATATAAACAGAGCAAATTCAGTAAAAAAATAATTAAAAACAAATAAATTCAATTATACAATAAAATATTACAATTCATTCATTCACATTGAATTACAAGACAAAAATAACAAAGGGCTTTTAGACATATCCACGCTTCAATCATCTCCACTTAGGTCGATAACTTTTTGCGGTCTCGGTAATTCATGGTTCTGGTGGAAGCGCAGTCTTACTAATATAAAGAATTATTTTTACAAATTGCTATACGATATCATCACCTAGGTACATAACAGATCACTATTTGTGATTGCGAGCTATTTTGTATAAGTATTTGACTCGTTCAATCTTCCGTTCCGTGCAACCTATGAGCACAATCCAATCATTTTGGGGGCGTATTCTGATTTGCAGCGCCTGACTCGGCTAAAATAAACGACTAGAGGATATGAGATACTTTTGTTTCAACGCTTAGCTCGACGCCAATGTGGTTATGCGACAAATTTTATGCCAAGACTTTTGTGGACAAATTTTGCAAAAAGTGTCCCAAAAAACACAGTAGGTATGTCAGAAGGTGCTTCGAATCTAGTATAACCCAACATTCATTTATTATTTTTTCTTTCATAGTTTACTGAAAATTTATTCATAAAACTGAATACTAAGAAAGAAATAGTGAAGCACGTGTTATCCGACGCCATCATTGAAAAGAAGACGGTCGTCGAAATTCAACATCGACACATTATCGTACTTATAGTCAAAACATTTTCCCAGAAAGTTGAGAAATTGTGCGTTATTATTGCTAACAAATTATTTATCCAATGTCTTGCTATTCCGATTACCAGTTTTCCTGTTAGCGAAATGAGGGAGAAAAAAATTAATGTCCCCGGATAACAAACAGGTTAATTAAACGAAGAGACACTTTAGACACTTTTTGTGTTCTGATTGCGAGTTGTTTGTGCGAGGTTCTTTGCTGCCTGTCATTGTTTGTTCACTGCTGGGTGGGGATTCGGTAAACACTTTAGACGTTGTACATTTTTGTTTGGATACCGCCTATATTGTTTATTTCTTTAATTGTCTTACATATTTATTTTCATCACCCTTCGATTGGGCAAAGTATCAATTTAAACAATTTTTAAGCCTAATAGATAGATGCTAGGGTACAATGCGAGAAGTCGTGGTTCAATCCATAGCTCCGTTAGACAACTCTGACGTAAACTCATATCTAACATAAGCACATAAGCTTTCTAGCCCGAGAGCCTTAAACAACAAACGGGCCGAAAACTAGAAGTACTTTGAGGCTATTGTTTTGTTGAACATTGACAATAATTACCATTCAGATATATACAGTCAAGACTCGTATGTTAGAAAAGCTACTATCCCATTTCTGCCTCCAAACAGCAATGTCATGCTAATGTGCTTTTTGAGCAGTTCAAAGAGAGTGCGATCCAATATTTATTAACTGGGCATAGAGACATTATATCTAAGACCTCTAAGAGTTATTATACTAAGTGCCGATAGGCTTCGCTGATTGCTCACCACCAAAAGGTAGTGTGTATGTTTGCCGAATCATTGGTGGACGGGCTTTCTTAACTGGCGGCACGCAACAATGCTACTAGTAAGTAAATAGCCTATAACTGTCCCACTGCTGGGCAAAGGCTTCCATCATTAAAATCAAGTCATCACTACAATTAATGTGTAGAGGACACCACGCTTGCCAAATGCGGGTTAGTGATTAATGTTCCTAATATTGTTGAGAAGACTACAGATTTTGATAAGTTGATGGTAGTGGGCCTGGCAACATTAAAAAAGGGTTGAAAGACCGATTTGTTAGATGGGTGCCTCGAACGCATTTTTTACCAGTAAGGTTTTGCCCTAATCGCATTTTGCCACGTTCGTGTTTTGTCATATAAGCTTTATGTAGGACCGTATTTTATCCTTTAAGTGATTTGCCTTCAAGCAAATTGATTTAATCGCTTTTTGGTCTATATAGAGTTTGTCTAACACCATATTGTCTTATACGCTTTTGTCTCATACTGTAAATTGAGAGATTTTTTTTTCTCTCTTTGGTCAATTATTTACAATGTATAAGGAGTCCTTTATATTTTATACGCGTAAATATTTTTTAAATGTATTTCTTCTTCTTTTTCGTGTACCAATGGTCAAACTATTCGACAGAAGCTTACACGTTTGTTTGTTACACAAAACAAATCATAAAAACGAACAAAACAGTAATAATAAAAAGTATTGTGACGTCAAAAAGGCGGAGACTTCGTCACAAACAGTATTCACTACGACGACGCCCACGGATTAGCTTACTACCATAACCTTCGGGTCGGAGGTATTTTTCGTCTGCGATAACAATCGTCCATTATCGGCGGCAAGTTTCTCTGTTATCTCAAAGGTGTTTCTTACTTTTGTCCTTGTTGATAAGAGCTAACTTCGGCGAACAAGCGAAATAATCGAACTCATCTATCGCCAACAATGAAGCACTCATCTAGTCAGCAACTACCTAACTTAGTTTTATCGCTGACCGAGACCTATGTGGGAATCGCTCTAACTTATTTCATCGCAGTAGAGTTGTTTATAACTGAAATTGTTTTATTAGTACAACGTAATCAATCATTTTTATTGGGCAATGAGAAAAAAATAACTTCTGCTCGTCTGTTGTATGGTTTTCGTGGGTTTTATGAGAAACTTCGGAAGGTATAGCCCGCACTACCTTCGCCAATTTATTTTGTTATTACTGAGGATTTTTCTGAGGTTGTCGGCTTTAAATGTTGCTGCCACAGTTCATTTACTTCATTTGTCTAGGCAGACTTTGTAAAGTTGAATATTATCCTTAAACTTTGAGTCGCTTTCGATTGAGAGAAATTTGATAAGCCTAAAACTATCTACGAGTATTACAATATATAAAAACATAAACGAGACTTTACAAACAAACTAATTTAGAGTACCTACAGCTACGTTTATGCTTAGTACCTAACTAGCAAGACTTTATTACTTATTTACAATATAATCCCGCTCGTGGAATTTTTTCAGCAATATTATTTTTATTATTGTTTATTATTATTACAAGGTACACCAACAGTTAACATGCAAATTTTCGCAGGAAAGGAGGAGGAGGATCATAAGTTTAAGGCATACATGAAAACCAATAACAGGCATACACAACATTGTTCAAAAATACACAATAAACTAAAAAAAAAAACAAATTAAATGTATATATACAAAAGAAAAAAAATTACAGTAAATTAACTCTGTCTTTTTTGTCTTTTTTCAAATTGTAATTTATTCGCAACAAAATTTGCGTAAATTAATTTATATACCATCCTACTAATATTATAAACGCGAAAGTTTGTAAGTATGGATGTATGTTTGTTACTCTTTCACGTAAAAACTACCGAATGGATTTGGATGAAATTCGGCACACAGATAGTTTATAACTTCTATCTACTCTTATTCTTCTTTTTCTATCTTGTTATTGTTTTTAGACTTTTATTGTTTTTCATTATAGTTATCCATATTTTGTTAGTTCCATAACAGGAACTGTATTTATCTATAAATGTTTGTTACATTCAGATAATGTTGCAATTGTATATGCACATTTTAATGTTTTATTACAGTTTATTAATGAGTATTAGTGTAAACAAACGTTGGTGAATTAATAAATAAATAAAAATAAATAAAAAATAAAAACTTTAGCACTTTGAGGGGTCAGGTAAAGGTCACGCGGTTACTCATTGCGAATATATAATACTCCAAAATGTGTTCAATTGAAATTGAAATTTGCATTGTAATGAACACAAAGACTACTCCACACTGAATGAAACTTCCACCACTAATTATACGTTTCTTAGCACAAAAGCGAAGTTAGTTCAACCTTGGGCTGACTTAAAGTATGAACTAAAAGACATCTGCCAGTTTGTCATTCCAAAATTGTTAGAATGCTAAGCCCGTAGGCCTTAAGAGCCCACGAAACACAAGGGAGTAGGAATTTCAATTATAGGACAAACCTTCCTCAAACGCACCTTTATTAAGCGGAACGGAATTGATGAAGTGGGCTTTGGCGAGATAAGAATAAAGCTACTTCAACTATTGTAATTAGTGAAATAAAAATGTGTGTCACGTGATTTAGAATGGAGAACTTTAACCATGTGGGCAAATGTCTAAAGTATATTGCTATTAAATATATTTTTAGAATAATTGAAAACGAATACTTCATACTCGTATAGATGTCAACATTAACCTAGAATAAGTTTTCAATTTGTTATCTTTTTTATTTTTTACCATTTTATGTATAAAATTAGTTTTTGATTGGATATAGTTTTAGATTAGGTAAACTTTAACATGGACGCTTATTATTAATCGTGTTGTGTACACATGTTTTAGATAGGAATTTAGCTCATATACAATTTATCATGCTTTTTTGTTATTTTTTAATGTCTATCTGTTTTGTGTACCTAATAAATAAATAAATACATTGATGACAGTATTGTAGGTAGCAGATTTTTTTTAAAGAACTTTTTTTTATTTATTAGCTAAACTAATAAAATAATATAAATCAGAAAATTAGTTCAACAATACGATTCAAAAGCTATATTACATTTACGTCTTCTTTTAAAAGAAAGAGGTCAGTGCACGATAGTTCGTATACCTGGGTTAATGTAAACTCGCCATCCTGACCCGGTTCGGTTCCTATCGCCAGGTCGTGCCAATTTTAGATTTTACTAAATTGGTACCTATGTATTTTTAAACTATACATCCATGCTTATATTTTGCTAACATAATTATATTTACAACTTTGCCTTTTAGCATTTTGAGGGGACCACAATGAATCATTTGTGAAATAATTTTTAACCAAAATTAACATTTCGCCTTTTGGTGTTTAAGTTAGCCGAGCGAACCACAGCTTTGATTCTTTCCTTGCACACTAGTCGCACTATAGCAGTAGTTTACCACTCCCTGGACTCCACATCAAATAGTTTGTGAAGTTACTTTAACCAAATTAACATTTCGCCTGTAGCTCGCTAGTAGTCCTAGTTACTCGACTGAAACAAGTCCACGGCGTTGATTCTTCCCGTACACAGTTACACACTCGTTTACTTTATTGCAGTAACTTACCATTTTTTCGTAAACTCACAATAAAATCATTTGTGAAGTTACTTTTAATTTTCGCGCGTAGCTCGCTAGTAGTTCCGGTTCTTCACAGTACAAGATTTCCCTCCCAGAGTAGATAGACTTACGAACCGATGGCATAAAATGACGTTCTTAAGAGCTATTTGTAGCCTAAACTGAATAAATGATTTTGAATTTTGAATTTTTTTTTGAGCTACTCGATTGAAACAGGTACACGGCGTTGATTCTTCTCTTAAATACCTTGCAGTAGCTTACTGTTTCCTAAACTCGTTACTTTTAACCAAATTAACAATTTTTTATTTTTTTATTTGGCCTGTAGCTCGCTAGTAGTTCTAGCTACTCGACTGAAACAGGTCCGCGGCGTTGATTGTTAGCGTATACGAGTGTACACGCTATAGCATAGCATCGTATCGCTTCGTCGGTTGCAATATCACCGCTGTTTTTACTCGGGCGGCATTCTTTCCGCTGCCGTTGTCGTTCGCTCGTTATTAAATTGTCTCAGCAAACTTTTCTCATCTCAACAACGGCTCACTTTGTGGGGCATTTTTTGTTCCGCCTCTATTTTCGGAAGTTAAACACCCCATTATAGCCCACTCAGAATGTGTTTAAAGGAAGCTTTCCACTCTGAAATAGTGAATTACGCGAGTTCAAATGCTCTCGGTTGCGTAATTTCAGTGGAACGGCAATTCAACTCGTTCCGTTCCGTGAATTTAGGAAGAAACTTTTTTTTTTGCTGCTGTTTTGTGTGTTTGTTTGAAAGCTTTGTTGTGAAAGTTCAATTTCTACTTTGACTTTTGAAAATCCTTATTGTCTCTAGCAATCGTACAAACGCTATGGAATCGGTATGAACACGTCGTTGTTTTTGTTATTGCCTTTCTTTAAAATAAATTACTACACTCCACAATCTAATCAATTGTCTTCCTCTGCTTCTTGCCTGTGAAAAATTGTGATACTATATGGTGATACAAACGTTTTTATTATTTATTTTAATAAGTTTTCAATAAGACTTCGGCTTAACAATGCTATTAAAATATTTTAGAGATATCTGTAAAATACCTAATATATTATAATAATAATTCACACAAAGTACAAAAATATCTTGAAAGAGTGCTAAAAAAATCCACAAGCGGGATCCGAACCCTCACCCCAACTACTAACTATGCTATCGTGGCTTCGTCCAACCCGCCCTAATTTATCAACACTACTTATCTTCTCTTACTTTTTAAGCCGAAGGAGCCCTATTCAATGTCGACAACTACGTCATCAATATCCGATCTGATATTACTTTTTCACTAGTCAGTATTTACCCAGACTTGAAGACATATTAAGATTTCAATAAAAATGTCAATATCGTTATTAACAACGCTTTTAATGTCATCTACAGACAACAATAGTAGAGCCATTTAAATGGTATCTCCGGTCACTTATTTTTATATTTTATTACATAACAAAAAAACCCTTTATCTTATTTGATGGTAGGTAACAATAAGGTGGCGCACTTTACCCAGAATCTTTAACTACTGAAGAGAAAGATCTTTTCTCTATCAATCGAAACATAACACTTTGTAAATTATTTATATTATTTTTTGTTCACGTTTATGTTTCATAGTGTTGCAATAAAAGTATTGTCTATCTATCTATATATTACAATGCTACTTACATTCTTGTTATGGCTAGAGACTTTGATAAGATGGCCGACATATTAAAAGCCTTACGAGCGCACAAAGCAGAATAGAATAGGATAATTAATGGAATCAGGCGTTACTTTGCGGAAATCCATGGTACAAAAAAATGTAATATAAATAATATGAATGGTTAATTCCGCTAACTCATTCGTTTATACAGCTTGGGTGCAGTATGCATGCACCGCCCTCCCGCCCGCAGAAAGTTTGCACATGCAAGAGAAACAATGTGTGCAAACGAACGGAGCAAACGGTGGGTGTTTCTCCTGCATGTGCAAACTTTCTGCGGGCGGGAGGGCGGTGCATGCATACTGCACCCAAGCTGTATAAACGAGTGAGTTAGCGGAATTAACACTACATACTATTTATATTACATTTTTTTCTAGAATAGAATAGAAAACATTTATTAGTGACACAACTCAAATGACATTACTACATAAAATTTTAACAATAAGTAAGTGGCACTAAAAGTCACGGCTCAGCATGATATCAGGCCTCCTAGAATATAGGAGAACCTGACACTGGTCTTCCGCGAACACCTTAGTGTGGGAGGGAGCGCAAACATACACAAAAACACAACACAACATTTTACACGTGATAACAAAGATACATAAAAAAAACATACATCAACGACAGGCACACAGTAGGTAGGTTCTACAAAAATTAATTACATTTACAAAAAAATAACATAACGCCGCACTATCTTGGCTGTTTGCCTTTCCGAACTATTACAAAAAAAAGAAAAAAAAAGAAGAAAGTTTACTATGGGACGGCGGAGTATGTACATCCCATCATAATAATCATCAGTCTATATTATTCTTGTACTGGACAAAGACTCTTCAAGTGCACGCCACTAATCTCGATCCGCGGTTACTCCCATCTATCTCTTGCCAGCCGCCTCCCGCTGGGATCAAACTTGGGACTTGAGGACCTGAGTGGTTAAACAACGAGCCACAGAGGCGGTTGTTGTCTATTGAAATATGAATATTTGCTTTTTGGCTAGACACAGGTGACCTGCTTGTGTCGCCAGAGAATGGGTACGAGTGGGGCGGGCAGCCGATTGCGCGCGCGCCGACCGGCAAGCAGGCGCAGAACGCGATCAACATCATCAACGCGGTCTTCATGAGGAAAAGCGCGGTGGCCCAGCTCACAAAGTAAGAATATATACTGTTTTATCATTAGCCTATACTGTCCCGCTGCTGAGCAAAGACCTCCCCGTACTCCATCGACTTGTCTCCATCTCGAGCCACCTCTTGACAGCTCGTTTGCTTAAAGTGAAAGTAAAGTTATAATAATGACAGTAAAGTTAGATTTTCTTTAATGTCACTCTAGATAAATCAGATCAATTTTATGATTTCATATTTCTGTACAACATTACTAAAGAGAACTCAGCAGTAGAATGTAGGGTTTTTTTTTATATCACACTTTATTTTTTACGATATTTTATAATATAAGTCAAAGTCAGATATTTTTATTCAAATAAACTTTTGAAAAGTGCTTTTGAATCGTCCAAAAAATTTTTTACCTACTACCCATTCAGGACTTCTATTTTTTAGCTGTGGAGAAGAATGGGCGCAAAAAACTCCACAGCTTAATCAACAATCTAAATAAATATAAAATATACACATATACCAATTTTTACATCGTAAGTTAGAGTTCTCAGCTCAACTATTTATACCATCAACACCAATAAGGCATGGCATTCTCAATCGTTTCTCCTGCCAACCCTCTGTCTAAATCAGTTACGCTCCGTTGCCTGTACGGAGCTAATAGGTATCTCCAAATGTTCGGAAATCTGGTCCTATCATCTTTTTATTTACTAAATTTTATTGTCCACAGATACGATTTAATGTTAGGCGTGACGAAAGCTGAAGCATACTTCGCGTTCAGCGGCGACGACGTCCAATACGGCATCGAAGCTGACAGACGGTCCAAGATACTGAAGTCCTTCGTCAGGAACACGTACAGCTACCACCTATCCGAGATCCTCGCCACCATCATCAATGAGTACACGGACTGGGAGAGGCCGGTGCAGCACCCGATCAATATAAGGTACGTTTATTGAAGTAAGGTAGGTGTCTATGCCTGCGCGTACGGACCGATAGAAGAGAGGAGGGAGCTGTATTCCCGCCACCCGCCACCACCGATAATTGCCAGCCCTTAAATGTACCTAATTGAATTTTGTAATTGAACCAATTTATTAATAGATTTGTACGAACAAACAAGTCTAAGTTTTACTTTTTATTTTTAAGTGCTAATTGCTGCACTGAAGCTGAATTAAATAAAGAAAGACCCAGGTTCGATTCCTGGCGGGGTCGGGTAGGCATTTAATATTTTCATTGTATTTTTTTAAATATTTAAGTCTTAGTTGTTCGTCTTTCTTAAACAGTAGGTTTTATATCACAGGAGCTCGAGTAACTTTCCTAAAAGTGGGTCATCAAGACGAAGTGACCGTAGTGATGTGTGAAAAAGTAACCGTATCGTAACTAGAAAGGTAGTTATGGTGATACAGCCACTATTTAGTTGGTAGTAATACTGTCTTATGCTTTAGTTCTTTCACCACTTACCATCATTTATAATCATACTAATATTATAAAGAGGAAAGCTTTTTATTTTTGTATGTTTGTAACGAATAAACTCAAAAACTACTGGACCAATTTAAAAAATTCTTTCACCATTAGAATGCTACATTAGCGCTGAGTAACATAGGCTATATTTAAAAAAATGTCCACCCGTGCGAAGCCGGGACGGGCCGCTAGTTTATAGATAGATAGATAGATAATACTTTTATTGCAACACTATAAAACATAATCATGAACAGAAAAAAAAAATAATTACAAAGTTACAATTTGGCGGTCTTATCGCTTTTAAGCGATTTCTTCCAGCCAACCAACCATTTATAAATATAAATGAATACATTTTGCTGTTATAGTTCAAATTATTATCAATTGTGGTAATAAGAATTTCATTAAAAACGGTTCACAATAATGCATAACCGAAAATCAAAAAATGTGCTAACGATCTACTTACAAGAATTTTTTTTAATAACCTGTTCAGAAGCACAGACAACGAAATTTGAGCATACGGATCTAATTACCTGTAATTTTTTCATAGGGACGAAACTTTAGAAGCGCTGAGCGACGCGCAAGTGGTGGCTCCAATCGTGCTGACGGCAGACACTCATTCAGCTCTACGAAGGAACTCTTACCTCTACGTGTTCGACTACCAGACGAAGTACGGAGATTATCCTCAGGTAAGAACTTTAACAATGACTATATAGATTTAAAACATCTCTCTTCCAGCCAACCCTTGCTTAGATGTGGACAGAAAGTCTACGGACTTCAAATATAAATACATATAAATAAATAAATACTAATATACGTAGGTACATCAACATACACACACAACTATCTGATGTTACTTAATACTGCTTAAGTTAAAGAGGTAGTGCTCTTTCAATATCAAATCATAAAAATGCCATGGTAAATAGAACCTTACCTGATTGCAATAACATAAAAATCAATGATAAACGTGCTAAAACAAAAAAGTTATACGGCTACAGTATGAAATGTTCTATAAGACCAAACTCATTTGATTATTCAAATTAACTTATTATCCAAATAAAACTTTAGCTCAAACCATTAAGTCTAGTATTTACGACAACGGCACACCCAAGCGAACGCATAAAAAACAATAATAAACATTTTGACGATGTTCAAATGGGAGTTTCCAAATAGAACCACCTTTCAGCATTAATATATTTGTTAACGCGGCACTGCTGTTAAGCCGAGACGCCATTTTCCATCATAAACATCTCGATTTAGCTCCTTAATGCTGCAGCGAGCATGACGCGTTACTTGTAATTATCCAGTGCGCTCGTCTCGATAATAACTTAATTTTCGGAGTAATTAACAGGGACCAATTAAGGCTGGCACCCCGCACGTTATCATTAACTCCGCGATGGAAGTCTGAGCTTAATGGGCAGGATGCAGTTAGCGACGCCCTGTTATTAATACTTGTAAACTCGAGTTACCTTGCTTCGTTGCTAACGAGACTGCCAGTCAATAAAACGTTAACTGGCTGAAGGCTTGAATCAACATAGTAAGTGGTAAGTAAGTAACTGAGGGTTATTAGTTATTAGTCTTACAATGGAAGAGCTCGATGCCGCAGTAGGTAGTTAACGTGCCAGGAGGTTAAGCGACTTTAACAACGGCCGGTGATTGGATGGGTGACTATCAATAGTCAGGTATTAGCAGTCGTTATCAACCACCAATCCGCATTGGGTCCGCGTGGTGATATGGCGCGTTGTCCCTTTAGTGTTTCTATAGGGAAGGCTCGTGCCCCAGCAGTGGGGACACAAAATAATAAAAATAATAAATAAATAAACTTTCCTACACTCACACCAATTATCTAACCCAAGAGAAGCTTCGTTATGAAACTCGTTAAAATGGTTACTAGACAACGGATAAACATACTTAAAATACTTAAATAAATACTTAATATACATAGAAAACACCCAGACCCGAGACAATTTAGAAAAACAATAATTTCTAAATTGACCCGACCGGGGATCGAACCCGGGACCTCAGAGATGGCGACATCATGAAAACCGGTGTACAAACCACTCGACCTACGAGGTCGTAAAAATGAGCTGGTGATGTTGATGATGATAGCATGGGTTGTGATCTTGAAAATTAAGCTGCCTTCGTAATGCTGGGTCACCGGATGGGTGACGAAATCAAAATATTTGGACCTCTTCCGTGGTTTGGAAGGCACTTTAAGCCATTGCTTAAAGTGCCTTCCAAACCACGGAAGAGGTCCCGGTTTTAGTTATAACATGACAGTAATTTTAACAATAGCATCTCTTCACTGTACACATACTGGCATAGCCCAAAGAGTTGCTAAGCTCAAGTGGCAGTGGGCAAGGCACATTGCTCGCAGGACTGATGGCCGCTGGGGCGGGATAGTCCTTGAGTGGCGACCGCGTACCGGAAAGCGCAGTGTGGGCAGGCCTCCAACAAGGTGGACCGATAATCTGTTGAAGGTCGCGGGAAACCGCTGGATGCGAGCAGCACAAAACCGGTCGTTGTGGAGATCCTTGGGGGAGGCCTTTCTCCAGCAGTGGACGTCTTTTGGCTGAGATGACTGACCTCTTCACTAGATGATACCTGGTATAAAGCGCTTCCACCATCGGCCTAATCATCACACATCAGGTGACGTGAAGGCTAAGCTTACCCGTAAGGTATACATAAAATGGTAGGTATTGTTCCATGTAGGACTATGCCCAGTAGTGGGACGTTCTAGGTGTATGCTGAAGCTTGTAAATATGGTATCATAGTGAAGTTTTAAAATATTAAAGTATGGTTTGGTTGTAAAATGGTTTTTTACTTAATCCCAATGACATTATTTTCTAAATAGGTCCAAAAGAATTTGTCTAAATCAAAACAAGCTATAACAGACTATTTCTGCAGCGCCAAGGTTGTATCCACGGAGAAGAGTTGCCGTACATATTCGGGGCCCCACTGGTGGGCGGACTTGCCCACTTCTCCCGCAACTACACCAAGGCGGAGATAGCCCTGTCCGAGTCTGTCATGACGTTCTGGGGAAACTTTGCTAAAACTGGGTAAGTATCAATATTTTAAGAAAGTGCTCAAAATCTGCAGTTTTTTTCTAAAATTATGTCTTTCATTATTGGCAAAAGAAAATATTTATCAACCGCAATAGTTACCAACACCATCATTACCTCAATTTTGACAGTTAATTTTTTTGATAAAACAAAAGTAAACTGTAGCCTTTTATCTCTTTTCAATTGGTAATTGTTCCGGCTATTGTAAATTTGTGAGTGTACGATTAAAAAATGCTCCGACAATAAATAAAAAATGTTTGGTATAAGTCATACAGCGTCCGTGAATATTTGCGGATACATTTTGGAGGCAACATTTCATTTTACTCGGTGCCGTTATGAGTACTGCATGTTGAAATCCATCGGTTTTAAGCACTCAAATGTTGTGGAAAAACAAATGCATGATAAAGTGCAGTGTGCAGTTATTCTTATTGTAAAACACTCGTTTATATTTAAAGTGCTAAAGTGCTCTTTTTATACCGTAAAACATTATATTTTCCAACAAAAAATATCTCTTAGTAACTTCAAAAAGTTTTTATTGTAGACAAACCTGGTAGAATCTTAAAAATATTATTTATTTCATGATCTTTTAAAAAAAGATAAAAAAAATCTTAAAAAAATACATAAAATATACCTACGATACAAGTAAAATCAATCAATCAAAACATTAACAAAGAACTAATAATATTCAGAGCTATTTTAAACCCGAAGCTTTAACGATTTCTCACTGTCTTAGGAATCCAAATGAGGGTCAAGACAACGATCCCATCAGAGCTGGCAGACAAGAGAGGGTGAGATTGAAGAACATAGAATGGACGGCGTACGAAGCTGTTCACAAGAAGTATCTGAGTATTGACACTAAGTCCAAGTTGAAGAATCATTACAGAGCTCATAGGTTAGTTGTTCTGTAAAATAACTTGTTTCTTGATTTGTATAAATATGTCACTATTTCTTCAAAACTCGCGTGGTTTGATGATATAATTTTGCGACATTCGGTTCCTTAATAACTTACCATTCAATAAAAAATATGCCTCTTGCTTCGACGACCCATTACTGTCAAAGTCAAAATTTTTTATTCAAATAAACTTACGAAAAGTGCTTTTGAATCGTCCATAAATTTTTTACCTACTACCCATTCAGGACGTCTATTTTTTAGTTGTGGAGAAGAATGGGCGCAAGAAACTCTACAACTTTAAAAGAGATAACGACATTTACAAAAAAAAAGTATGTCGTTACCAAATCATTCAATATTTACAATTAAAAACTTTAAAGAGCCCGCTTATACAAATAATGCTTACCCCTATACATTTACTTAACATTACACTTTATTCTAAAAAAAAACGTACTTGGGCACTATTTATACATGTACTAATTCAAAACTATAAAATGATGATTAAACAAATTTAAACGGGGATTAACGCAAACTAATTAGTAAAAAGGTATCATATCATACCTTCTCCGGCTGTCAGCCCTTGACCACGGCCGTTGTAACTCGGTCGAAATGTCGGGTATAAAGGAGGTATGATACCTTTTTACTAATTAGTTTGCGTTAATCCCCGTTTAAATTTGTTTAACTATGGAACGCGAAAGTTTAAAAGTGTATATAGAATGATGCTTTATACATACAGTGTGCGATAATTGGAGGAATGTCAGTTCCATGCATTCTTATCATGAACATAATCATTAACATTGTAATAGCCCTATTTTAAAATGTTTCCATAATGTGTGTCTTAAATTTTTCAAAGAGCAAACCATTAATCACCAGCAGTAACCGTAATCATTTTTTCACAGGTTATCATTCTGGCTAAATTTGGTGCCAGATCTACACCGTCCCGGAGGAGAAGACGTGCCTGCGTCTCATCATCAGTTAGAAAACGAGGAAACGGCTCTACAACCAACCCTTAAAACATTTAGCCCACCATTCAAAAAGACTACCGATATGGTTATCGAAACTGGTTTAGCGACAAGAGTGCCGATCGTAAATGTTTTAAACATAACGTCACCTTTGAACTTCAACATAATCGGATTGAACCCGCCAACACAAAGCACGACAGGAACAGATGTACATAAATCAGATTCTTCGACCACATCTCCCCCTGAAGATGGGTTCGCTGCTTATTCCACAGCCTTGAGTGTTACTATAGCTATTGGTTGTTCCTTACTAATACTTAACGTTCTGATTTTTGCTGGAGTATACTACCAAAGAGACAAAACAAGAATGAACGGCCAAGATCACGCGAATGGATCTCATTTGAAGAAACGGGTTGAGAACGGACAAATGCCAAATAATATTTGCGGTGACTTAGAAGGCGCGTTGACATATCAGACAAGTCTAAAAAATGATCCAGCGACAATTTTGAGCCATCATCATACGCACTCTCATCACCAATTACCACCACCTGAGTTCGCTGATCTCCCCAGCAACAATGTGGCTGGTATGGCTACACTGCCAAGAGCACCTCCTCCGCCTAAAATTGGGAAAACTAATATAAATACTCTTGCTTCCGGACAGTTGCAGGAGAATCAGCCTTTGCTGTCTGCTCATCAGATGCAGATGATAAACACAAATACTCTTACAAAGAAGAACACGCAGCTGAACGCGAAATCGAATGTGACTATGGAGGAGTTGAGGGTGTGACGTCAGCGTGCCTGACTGCAACGGGCCGGCAGTTGCAGTGACGTGGTTCACCACGACGAGATCGTGTGACTCGAGCCGGACCTTCTCAAGTGCGTCACAGACTATATATAACTTTGAAAGTGTCTGTGTAACGGCTAGAGGAAGGCGAAAAGTGATGTGACAATTTTAATGATAGATTGAATCATATCGATAAAAAACGTTGAAACGAACAAGTGACAGTGGACTTAAAAAGTGTTTATTCGAATAGCGGACGATATTAAAAGTTATGTAATTTCGATGTAAATGAATTGTAAATATTGGTTTATTGAGGAAATTGTATATAAATCAGCAGCTCAGCCGCATATCCATCCTACGTACATTTGTAATCTTGAATAGTGGAGGTATAAGACTATTTGTGATGAAAATTAAATGGTTAACAATCAGTCTAAATTGGAGTAGGGTTTAACGCTTGGCGCAAAAACTCGAGTTTGATAAACGACTGAAGTAATTTATTGTACGGGAATTAAATATTAAGAGTTATAAAAGTTTACGAGACACCAATTTATCGCCGAATGATTTATCGAGTTAGCAATAAACCTCCATGAGAGAGAGGTCAGTTTTAGTGTCTCTGGGTTTTGGTGATGATTTGAAACTGGGGCATTGTCTGAATTGAGGTATAGCTCTACATGTTCCCTTCAAAAGCATTTTGTACATTTTGTTCTTTGCATAGATGGACCAATAGTGATTGTAAATATGTAAATAGGATTAGAGAAAACGGTGTAACAGGTTGTATTGATCCATTGACATGTTAAATCGAACCACGAGTGACTGAACCAGGTGTGGTATCTTTGATTCCACAATTTAAATTCTTGTGAAAGTATCATTCAAAACTTATGTTTTATGAAAATTCTTAATGTTGTTTAATTTAGACACAATTATTTTGGTAGTTACAATTTTTCTTAGTGTATTATTATTATTATAAATGTGTTAAGTGTTTAAAAAACATCTTATGAGTGAATGTGTGAGTCTTGGTTATCGATATTCCTTTGAATCCATGCACAATTTTTTTAACTAGTGTATAGTTACGAAGTCGGTAAAATGATTTCTAATAATATACTTACTGAAATACAGACTAAAATTTTTAATAAAATAAAATGAAAATTACGTTCTTTTATTTTTTTTGCCCTTTGCTGCAGATAGGTTTTACAAACAGCGTCGATAGATCTAAGCTTGTGATATACGGTGAGACAGCAACAACAAATTCTTATGCATTTATATCTTATATCTCTATGAAGTTTAGATACTTCATTTATAATATTTGGTTATATGGTAACTAGTAAGCTTCAACAAGAAATATTGTATTAAAATAGCAACATTGGACACCTCTATCACACTATCTCTGAATCGAAGTCTCTTGTCTCTACCACTAGCTTACGTCACAAAAGATACCAGATCGCTAAGTTTCAGTGTTCTAGTTATGTAGGTTTGGGGGTGTATATGCGTCACTTTATGCGTCTCGTTTTTACAACCGCAACAAGCTATATTACTGCTTTAAGAGCTAATACTAAGCTCTTAAAGCAATAGGTAAGTAAGGCAAAAAAGTAAGGCTGTAAGTAAGGCACTTGATCGTTATTAAGAAAGTCTGAACTTACCTTTTTGTCTATACTGACATTTTAGATATAATAAACAGGGCTTGATACAAAGTTCAAACTATAAGACAGTATCGTTAAGTTACGTTATTTCTAAAAAGTTAAACTGGTGGTGGTGTCGTTACTTGTTTCGTTACTTAATGCGCTTTTGCCAGTCCGATAACCTATGACAGTTAGTTAGTTTATCAGTAAAAAGGCCGCACAAGTAACGTTACCAAGCATAACGGTAACTGGTAACATATACTAAAATGCGTCGGCTATTATTCAGCTCGATAGCTGTTACCTTACTCGGGGCTACGTCTGAAATGTTTGCGCAACAGAATCTCTTTTTTAAATGAAAAATCACGAACGTTGTCGATTCAAATATTCATCATGGTTCGAGTATCCGAATCGGGATAGTCTTTCTGTAAGAAAAATGATTAGGTCATTCTATTTAATCAATAAAGTAATCAGTACTCAAAAGATACGAGAAAACAGGATAAGCTGATTTAATTTGATTTAATTTTCTTTCTTTAGTTGATGGCTTCGTGCAATTAGCACATTTAGCCAGAGTCAAAGTAATTTTTCTTACAAGTAATATATAAATAAACAATATTTTCTTCCTGTATGATGATGATGAATGATAAAAGAAATGAGAAGTGAGAAATGATAGACCCCCAACCCCTCGAGTATCTCAGTAAAGATGTGGGGCTTTACTAAGTCCTCGGGCTGAGTTCTTGAGAGAATTTGAAAAGTGACGTTGCACTATTTTGTTTCATTTGCCAACACTCATGCACTTAACGGTTAATAATCCACTATTATTTCACATTAATATTCGACATAACACAAATTTTAGAAAATAAAACAAAACGGCAGACATGACTCTTCACTTTCCCGCCAAGAAACCCAATTTGATATTTGCGTGATGAACTATCATAGATTATCCATAGATGATAGACCACAGATAAAAATACTCAAATTAAAGCCCTGTGTGGGGTTTAGTGGTTCGACCATAATTCTCAGTGCCACTCTACAGCTTCATGGTGCACTAGAGTTACAACAAAAACAACTTTATATAGCTAAATAAATTCAGGCCGTCTCCAATTTTCTTGTCGAGAGAAGACTTGTCTTTACTCTTAACTCAACAGTTGAACGAGCTATTATAAAAAAAGACAAAACTAAGGAAACGTTATCAATTATTAACGAAATATATAAAAACAAGTGACACTTTACAAGTCGACTGGCAGAGAATGTCAGTCAGTCAATAAAGTCAGCCTTCTTCTCCAACAAATAAACACTTTTGTAATTATCTCCTAAAGAACGATCAAAATGGTACATTGATATCACAACGCAATTAATAATTCAAAGCCCACTGATTAAAAGATTAACGAAAGCGGAAACCTCACCCTATTTCAATTATTAAAAGCATTGCGGAGCTTATCCGGCGTATAAATTATTAAATACTCAACTGTTAACAATATCTGTACTTATTTGAGTCGTCGGAGGCGCGGGCAAGACTCTTCACATTAATTTCCCTCTCCCGCGGTGTGGTCCAAGGTACAAGCTTCTATCCTATTTTCTTTAAGTTAAAAATTTAAACTATTAGTGCCTTATAAATAAACAAAGAATAAGCTCCGAATTGTTATTCCGTGTTTTGTCGCAGTCATGTAAACGTCATTTCAAATTAGAGTAAAAGAGACACAACACGGAATAACTATTTGACTTATTCTTTGATTATTTGTAGGACCCTTAATGTATGAAGAGCACCAAATGTACATGAAGGGAAAGACAATAAAGAACTTATATTGAACAAATTTAAGAGATTCAGATTGATTGATTGATTGATTGATTGACTGATTTTGCAGCACAAAACCGGTCGTTGTGAAGATCCTTGGGGGAGGCCTTTGTCCAGCAGTGGACGTATATTGGCTGAGATGATGATGATGATGATGAAGTAAAAGATGATTTCTCATTGAGAAACGATTTCGAAACAATTGCTATCTGCATTATTAATGATATCCGAAGCACGCGTTTTATACTCGTACTGTAGTTTAATTTCTTTATTATCTTTTATTACCCTATATAACACCAATATAAACTGAACTAAAAACTTATCAAATAACTAAATATAAACTTATCAAATAAAAAACATAGATAAACTGTTTTTATATGGGTGATTTGGAGCAAGACTTTTCACATAATTTTTCCATCTCCATACTGCGTTATTGTTGCGGTAGAGACCTTAATGGAAGACAGTATAAAAATAAAAAAAAGTTCCAAGTTTTTTTACAAATAACACGGTAAATGAACATTTAAAATACAGCTTTGAAAATTTAATTACTTAATGTATTTAGGTCAAATACCTTTTAACCCCTCCAGAAAAGCTATTGCGCTAATTCTATGGCGGGAAAGCGATTGACCTTTATCTCATCTGATGGTAAGTAACGATAAGTCCGAAGACTACACCTAACTTTTTTCGAAACGAAAATGAGAATCTGAGCTTATTTTTTATGACTGGCTATGGCTAAATAATCTTACGCAAATTCTGTTGCCAACAAATTATAATTTGGAAAAGTGTTGACAACAGTTCAAAGTCAAAGTCAAAGTCAATTTTTTTATTCAAATAAACTTACGAAAATTGCTTTGAAAAGTTGACAACAAAACCAACAAAGTTAACATTAATTTCGCAGCAACTTTATGTTAACAGTTAACGTATGTTACTTTGTTGATTTGGCTACAGACTTAGGCAGAATTAATCTAAGTCCAGGCGGACTTGGACAAGCCCTACCACGAATCAAACCCTGCATAATTTTGTCTCTGTCCGAGAATGAAGACTTAAAGACGGTTCCACTTGAGCACAAAACGGTGGTTGTACAGAAACCTATTTTCTTTATACTCTAACCCCCTTACAAATAAACGGAGAGTATAAGCTTTTATATAGTAATTCCGTGCTTTGTCTCTTTTACTCTAATTTGAAATGAGGTTTACGTGACAGGAACAAAACACGGAATAACTTTTCGGAACTTATTCTTTGTTTACTTGTAAGGCGCTAAATACATTATTATTTTATTATAAAATTCCGCTTTACTATACAAATGTTTATTCGTGAGTTTCGATTAAAGTACACTGCTTAAGATAATTGTAAAAACGCGGTTATCTTTATCATAAAAACACAGGGAAGTGTCGATAAAAAACACATTTAAACTTGGACCATCAAACAAAGAGGCTTGCTAACAGAAAATTACATCGTTAGAGTTAATGACTCAACATTTGTTTACAGCACGCGAACCTCGAGTTTCATTAACTCTGATAATAACTGGAGATAGTTTGATAGACATTATGACCAAATAGTGGTCGTAATTGACACTTTAAATTGTCAATAGAGATGTCATGGCTTTTCATTAAACCATTACGTAGACGTTATGTATGGATATAAATGATCGTCAAGTATAGTTCAAAAGCGCGTAAATAGCATAAGTGAATACTGCGCTACCTTCAATTAAAGATAGTTATAAAAAAAAAAACGGCGTAAATGTTTTTAAACAATTAATAAATTACTTTTTAAAGAAAATTACTTTATGATATATGCAAAAACCAAAAGAACTGCTATGTTCTAATAAAACTAATGGGGCGGCGGGCGGTTCGAAGGAACAATATGGTATGGCGAGAAGAACAAAAATGGCGGCGCGGGCGAAGTTATGTTATTTAGTGGACTGTATTTTTTGTTTGCGCTACACTAGAATAGGGGAGGTTTGAACTGCGAGGAACGGTGAGGGTTCAGGGGTTTAGCAGTTCAGGGAGGTGGGAAAAGACCTTGAACGGCGACAGCGGCCGACGACGGCGCGTGGTCGGCAGGCGGGCGAGCAGTCATAACCGGCACGAGGTTGGTGGCCGGTAGACGCACTTTGCTGGAGTCCGGACTTGAAACACCAGCGCGTGACTAAATAAATAAATATTTAGATTTTATTGCAAAAAGGTTCCTTAAAAATATGATTGACACTTACACGTTATTCTCCAATGCTATTTACGCGCTTTTGAACTATTCCTGACGATATTTACATTTAAAGGAAAGTTTAACTAGATTGGCATAATGAGAAAAACAATTTAGAATATATTTAGGAAGATACGTTCTGTAATTGCCTGTCACAACCGCGGATTACATTTGGCTCGTACAGTCACGGATACAGATTATGTAAAAACATTTTTTCTAGTTTGTAACGTGTACTTTTATACAGAAAAATTGTTGAGAACTATGTTTCTAATTGTAGACTGTACAAGTAAGTTAATTTGGTTAAAATAATATAAGTTACCTTATTTTATAGATTCTCATTTTGTTTCACCTATACATTGAAGAAACAACATAGTTTAAATATCCATAGGTACTAGTGTTGCGCCCTCAACTACTGTATATAATTACGATAATGACTATACTCGTTTAAAAAACCGTAAAAAAACCGTGTGGGTGCAAACGACTACCTAAGTTTACCCGCGCCAGCTTGTTGTCGGGTTTGGTCAGCAATTTTTCGGATAGCCTAGTGAAGTGTTAGGTAGAGTAAATAATATCGATTGTTTTTCTCGTAGCCTGAAATAGTGTCAAACAATTTAATCTATAGTCATTGTGCTAAAACTTAATCTATCTTTTAAAGGTGTTTACGTAATACGAGAACAATGGTGTAAATATTTTAATTTAAAATAAATTATATTAGAATGGTTTTTGAGAATTCATCCAGAGATCAGACAAACTAACTGTTTAAAATTATGCAGTGTGATAATAGATAAAAAAATGTAAGTAACAACATAAATAAATAAATAAAAATTATCTCTTCCAGCAGCAACATAGCGGTTTCGTATATATGTAGTAATAATAACTAAACTGCAAATGGTATCGTTCTGAAACGGTACTACATGCTTGTTAATACATAATATAGGCATTGGGTACATCGTTATGATATTAAGTCACAAAATAAAAATCTCTTGAGGCCTTTATTAGAAGTACTTCACGATTTTTTCTTGTCACACCTGTGATCTAACAAAATTAATCCGAAAATCCTTACAAAGCATATGCGCTGACGGTAATGAATCATCGATATCATGCAAAGACATCCCTCTTCGAAATTAAAAATTTCGCCTGCCGTACGAAATCCCGGCTGCTGGGCGAAGTTAATTTCCGCCAACCAACGGGACATCGGACATTTTTGCTTTGACAGACTCTTTTCATAAAGGCCCACGGGCGGGCACGTAAAGCATATAAAGTAGATATCATCATAATTAGATAACATTCGCACCGGGTGTTAAGTATCTTGTAACGTTTTGAGTGGAAACGGGAATTTCTTGTAATATTTTCTGACGACTTTTTCTATAGTCGGGTTTTGTTTTTCAAGGTCTGGGTGTCTAGTGTGAGGTTCATTCGCGATTCGATCATATTAACGAAAACGAGTATTCGTATGGCAACACTTTAACTCTTCTCATGTCCCGATCCAATCCGAACCCTTCGGAGAATCTAGTAGGCACGGGGACACGCACTTAAGTGCGTGATACTGTTCCCTCTAGAAAACCTCCAAGGGTAATTCGTTTCACACGGCTTGAGAAACCCTTTAAGTTTCTCGCCGCCCCCAAACAGGCCCGGTGAAGCTGGAAATGCCGTTTGAGGCAATCAGAAATCTCTCTCCAAAAAAAAAAGAATCTCGTATATCGCTAAGAGGCTCTGATTCAATGCCATACTAATTTTCGTTTTCGTTAACTCCCAGCGTGCCGTACATGTTTGTGTACTCGGTTTGGCTGGTGGTAGGGCTTGTTAGTCCGCCTGGCTAGCTACCACCATCTTATCTGATTATGTCACCATAACATCAATGTTTGTAGCATTGTTGTGTTCCGGCAGCTAGAGATAAGATAGCCAGTACCTTACTAGTTGAGGTTCCCGGGTGAAGTGCGCTTCATCGTCATCATTGGCCTTATCATCACTTTATATCAGGTGACATCAAGGCACTGTGCTTGCCCGTAAAATATAAAAAAAGAGTAGGAAAGCGTTTCACGACCGATGGGAGCGGCCTTGAGGAAAACTACCAGTCAGATGGTCAGACGATATCCTCGAGATGGCCAGAGAGCAGTGGATGAGCCTGGTACGGGACCGGGTGAGATGGCGTGTTAAAGAGGCTTATACCCAGCAGTGTGTATCCACGGGTTGAAATGGTGATGATTACTTAATTGATGATAACGTTTGAATTCCGTCTCATTCGTATGCTAAGTAACGATAAGACCGAACGTGAAAACTTTTCACCCGGAATCCCTTACACTGGATGTGCCATATCCCCTACCACTCTAGTTAAAGGGGTACCTAAGGGGTACCCCTGGGAATGGGACCGTCTGAATCCAAATTACACGCTCGTGAAGTGAATCTAGGACTTTTGAGTTTAAAATACTGTAAGTCTAACTACTAGGCCATAAGCGGCATAATAATAATGATAATAATTAATCCTTTATTGCACATATAAAACACACATTAAAACAGAAGTTAGACAAGACATATACAAAGGTGAGCTTATCTCTAGAAGAGATCTCTTCCAGCCAACCCTAGCTGTGGTGTGGAACGAGAGTTTGCGGGACTATTCTACGAACTAATTACTGATAAATATACATACTTAAACTATATAACCATAATGTAATAAACATACATACACATACACAATATACATATAATAATTTAAATGTATAATTTGATATGACGTTACTGATTACCAGTGTTGGTAAGGTAAGTAAGTGATCTTTCAACTTATGTTTAAATGATTCTACCGATGGACTCTCACGAATGTCGGAAGGCAATTTATTCCACAATTTGGCTGCATGGACAGTGAAAGAATTGTGGAAAAATTTGGAATTGGATTGAGGACAGTTAAGGGTTCTTGTGTCACATGAACGCTTGGGACGGGAAGTGGCAGGAAAGTGAGTAAACCGGGAACGTAGATAGTGAGGGAGCTGAGGGTAGTTAAGGATTTTGTAAAGGAGGCAGAGGATGTGCATATCTCGGCGAAGTCGGATAGGGAGCCATTTTAACTTCGATATAAAATCGGAAACATGATCATATTTCCGTAGACCGAATATTTATTTATTTAACTTATTTATTTATTTATTTATACATCATCAAATACAGCTATCATTACAGGATTTCCCTAATACAATAGTGCAGTTAACTAGAATTATAATTACATTTATTACTTAACATTATCATATTTATTATAAATTATATTGTATTATTCTATTTTATTACATATCATTCTATTACTTATAACATTTTTTTAACCATTATATAATTTTATTCCAATTTGGACCATAACAAAGCACTTGTAAAGTGACTTTCTTAAATTCACTCATCGAACAGGTAAATAGATCAATATGATCTGTTACTACCCTAAGCGTGTGCAGAGACCGTATCAGAGGTGAGTTGGCCAACAGGCAGGTTCTGGCGCGGGGCACCGCGAGCAGCCGCGGCCTATGTAATATGAACCGGATTGCCAGATTTTGCAGGCGCTCCAGTTTGTTAAGCAGCTCCTCAGTAGCATCCAAATAACAAACGTCGGCATAGTCGAGAAGAGGGAGTAGAAGCGATTGAGCAAGCATAATTTTGGTGCCATACGGCAAGAAAAACTGAAGGCGCTTGAGAGAATGATAGGAATAGTGCATGCGCCTACTCACTTCATTAACTTGTGATCTCCATGATAAAGTGCGGTCAATGATAAGGCCTAAGTTTTTAGTTTGGCTGGCATATGTAAGATTCACTCCATTATAAGTAACCTTGGGGAGTTTATTATAATCCATCTTGTCATACAACCTGTTGCTACCAATAACTATTGCTTGTGACTTAGCTGGGTTCACAAGCAAACCAAACGCGTCTGACCATGCTTTTATCGAGAGGAGATCATCATTAATCGCTTCAATAGCAGAATGACTATTGGCTGCATCAAAATGTTTATAAACTTGTAGATCATCTGCATATAAGTGGTACGGACAAGATATAGTTTTAATGAGCTCATTAATAAATAGTGAGAAAAGGAGCGGCGAGAGCACACCACCCTGTGGGACACCCGCAGTTAATGGAGCCCACTCCGAAAAAGAATCATCACTCCTGATCCTTTGGTGACGATTGCGTAGATAGTCCGAAAACCAAGCGATCACAGAAGGGGTAATGTTAAGGGAGTGGAGTATGGCAAGAAGGATGTCATAGTCGACGGAGTTGAAAGCACTGCTGAAGTCAAGTAGAACCAGAATCGTAAACAACCGGTTATCCATGGCGTGGCGAATATTGTCTGTGACATTTAACAAAGCAGTTACTGTACTATGGCCAGGACGAAAACCAGATTGGTACGGGCTTATAAGGTTCTGTCGAGAAACAAATGAGAATAGTTGTTTTTGTACAGCGCTTTCAAGGACCTTGGATAGGAATGGCAGGATGGAAATAGGACGAAATTGCGAGTTGGGGAACTGGACTTAGGGATGACGTGGGCTAATTTTCAATCAGAAGGGAAGACGTTGGTCACCAGAGAATGGTTTAAAATATGCGTTATAATAGGCACAACGTCTTCCAAGATAGGCGTCAACATATCACGGCTAATGCCATCTTCACCCACGGCTTTTGAGGTAATGGAAAGGATATTTTTCTTAACCTCCCCTTCAGTGATCTCACGGAACGAAAAAGGCTCACAGTCAGGACGCTCATCTTTTTAGTCAGCACTGTGTCTAAAAAGGTGAGCGTCGCGGCTTTGATGGAGTCAGCAACGATAACTGGCGTCTTTGTGAAGTGGCTGTTAAGATCATTTATGTTAGGTAGCTCACAAGTACCGCCGCGAACTCCACCCACACCGAGTGATCTCAAGAACTTCCAGACTTGATCTGGAGGTAATCTTGTAGCTATGTAGATAGTTGTCACTCGGAAATCTCTTTAGTAGTGATTTGGCCTTATCCCTACGCTGCATAGCTTTCTTTATCAAAGGTGTTAGCCACGGCGCAGGCAGATGTTTTACACGCACTGGTCTGAGAGGAGCATGAGAATCAAATAGCTTTGTTAGCTGTGTGTTAAAAAAATTAACCTTTTCATCCACCGTTCCAGCAGCAAACAAAACAGACCAGTCCATTCTAGAAAAGTCTTCTCTCAAGCGATCCACACATATACCACCAAAATTACGGCGAAGAATTACTTTGGGTTTAGGTTTGGGGGTGCGTACACGATAGGATAGATATAGCAAGTCATGGTACGAGAAAGGAGCAGTAGTTTGTCCATGAAAAATGACTGAATCCGGTTTAGAAACTATCTGTACGTCTAAGAGAGAAGGCTGACAATTTGGGGAATGATGAGTAGCAATGAGTGGAAGCAATTCAAAGTTGACAGATGTTACAATGGAACAAAGACGTGACGCTCGAGAATTATCTTTTAGGAAACAAGTATTAAGATCACCCATTAATACTACATGATCATAGGAGGAGCTCAGGGATTCAAAGGTTGCCTCAAAAGAGTCAAAATAATTAACCTGACTACTGGGACTGTAAGCAGCTCCCACTAAAATACTGGAGTGATGTAAGCTAAGCTTTAGAAAAAGATATTCCAAGGACCCAGTATAGGTACTGGGGGACTGACTGACAACAGAGCATGGGATGTGGTCCTTAATGTAAATGCATACACCACCACCACCAGCCCCAACTCTGTCGTTTCGGAATAATTTATACCCACTCAGCGTAAAAAGTGGAGACAGGAGGGAGGGCTTGACCCAAGATTCGGAAATTAATATTCCATCGACTAGCCCGTTGTTAAAAGACACATTCAAATCGGTTATATGTGCAGGAACACTCTGCGCGTTAATATGCACTAGGTTAAGGAATTTGGATTTGTTGTGAAATATTGTCCGCAGCTTGGCATCCAGAGAGAGTGCATCGGCGTCTGAAGTGACAGAAACATCACTACAAGCACTCTCAAATTCATCAGAAGAACTATCACTGAAATAATCAGAATTAATAGACATTAAAAAAAAATACTTACAAATACAAAAATAAATAAAAGGACTAAAACTGAATAAAAATATGAAAAATAACAACACAAAGACTAATTATATATATAAAAAAATAAATAAATACTAATTAATGGAACCACCAGCGAGCGTTAGCAAAATAGAAATCACAATTAAATCAAACACGCAATCAATACAATACAACCAAAAAATAAAAACAACAATAATCAAACAGTACAATATAAACATCTACACACAACTTAAAGCATTTTATGACACACAATACCACTTTCTGAACGGAACGTGAAACGTCACATTGACAATTTGACACTGACAGCAAATGACAAACCAACAAAGTGTGGATGGAATTATGTGTGTTGGAAAGACACCCCAGAAGCCATAACACAAGAAAATAATAATAAAGTGTGGATGGGAAATTAGCTTGTAGACGTTGTAGCTCAGCCAGCGTAGATATTTTGCGCCTACTCTTGTCCGGTAGCAGTACCACTATGGTGCCATCAGACGACCAACAGTTTTTGATGCCGAAATGCTTACGAGCTGCCCCAAATACGTTCTGCCTTGACTTGGTTAGAAAATCTGTCAACGAAGTTCGCGTACCCTTCAATGCAGTCTTAGCATTCCATACAGCGGACCTGTGTCTGTAGGTTGCGAAACGAACCAACACTGGACGAATACGGTCTTTTTTGGCAGCCCCAAGACGGTGACATGTTTCAACATAGTCTGGAAGAATCTCTCTTAGCTTCAATTTGTTGCTCAGTATGTCATGCACCCTAGCAGCAACATTCACCTTGGAGTCCTCCGGCAAGCCATTAAGCAGTAAAACTTTACGCCTAGAGTGTGTTTCAAGACGATCCGTACCTGCGTTGAGTGTATCCAGTTGCATCTTTAGTGTCTGCACCGCCTTCACTACGAATGCCTTGAACTGCTGGTAGTCTGCTGATAAAGCTTTAACTGTTTGCAACTGAGCTCCCGGGACCGAAGAAACAGTATGTTGATGAAGTGCTTTTTCAAACAGGCATAAGCAGCGTTATATAAATAAAAGCTCAAATAAATTGTCTTCCATTATAATACTCATACATTTTGACAGATCGCAATATAACATAACGAAAGGCACATCTGCTTTGTGTGAACACGAAACTGCTGCGATATAGAGAACAATAATTAGATGAAAACTAATTAACTTTAGTTACACGTAAATTGTAAATTAACATGACAAATGTGGCGTGATATCAACTAACAAATGAGTTTTTAGATGACTAAAATTCACCCTTTGACCCGTTAGTTAATACTACCTACCTACCCATAACGACAATACCTGGAATTCTTTTACAAAAAAGGTGGTAACACAGCTTTTTATTAGATCCCAAACGTAACTTTAAAAAGCCTATACAAACCATAAGCCCTACTGTTTTCATTACCGCATATCACAATCAACTACAACGTCAACAAAATTGTTATAACTACACACTTTTAAACTTTTCCGTCTCATTTTAAACAAACATTAAAACGGGGTCCATGCAAAATAATTAGCATAGGTATCAAAGGTATACTTTTTTCATACCTACCCGACGGACGTTTCGACCGAGTTGCACCGGCCGTGCCGTGGACTGGTCACGGGTTGACTGTCAGTTAGTTAATTAGTTTGCTTTGAACCCGTTTAAATCTTTTGTTAAAAACTATTATATTTCCTTATGTACTTCGAGCACAAAATTAAGATACTGCAGAAGCTAAGTCTTACAAACGCGCTGGAGTAATGCAAATATTGACAACCTCTCACGGTCACCGGAATCTCCCAATAGCTACGTTTGGACTGTTACAAGATGCCGTGTCTGAGGCAAAGTGAGTTAAAAAATTGTGAAGGGGATTTTAGAAAAATATGGGGAACAATAGAATAGAATAGATTAGAATAAAACTTTATTGCATTACTGTTACATTTTTGTTTGCTAGGTTACATTGCATTAAAGTAAGAACGTTACCCATAACGGGCATACAATAGAAAAAACATATTCAACAATTAAATAATTTTAAATTAAATAATTTCACTCACATTTCATTATTATATATTACAAACAAACTAATTATTCTTAATATAATTATTAATTTATTTATTTAAATTTTAATTATTATTGTTTATTATTATTATTATTAATAATATAATATAATATTCATGCATGCAATTAATAGTTGGTTAGGAAAAGAATCAATGATGTTGGACGAAGTTGTAATGAAATATTTGGGAAAAAAGAATAGTTTGGATGATGTATGTACAAACTTTGATATGACGTTTACAGATAAAATAAAAAAAAATAAAACATAAATGTAGTACAACCTTCTTAAAACACAAAACTTACGTAAAACCAAGTAATGTAACTTTTTATTTAAATAAAATAACACCTAACGAAGTAAAGTATACCATAGATAAATTAAGTAATACCAAATCTCCAGGATTAGATGGGATAAGATCACGGGACCCAAAACAAGTAAATGATAATATAAGTCCGATCATAGCAAAGTTTATCAATATGTGTATATCAACCAATCATATCAACAATATCAACCATAAATAAAATAGTTGAGAAATTAACTATTAAAAAAACTAGTAAGTTTTTGGATAAAAATAACATTATTTCGGATGCTCAGCACGGCTTTAGAAAGTTACGTAGTACGTGTACGGCTTTAAGTAAATTTACTGACGATATCATTGAAAGTTTGAACGATATAAAATATGTGGTCCTCCTGTTCATAGATTTTAAAAAAGCTTTCGCCACGCTGGACCACGGTCTCCTACTCACTGCTATGCATGAGTGTGCGGTTCGTGGTCCAGTCAATACCTGGTTAAGAAGCTACTTACAAAATAGAACCTTGTGTACAATGATATATAAAACTATAGGTAAAGAAGCTAATGTGACATCTGGTGTGCCTACTGGTACAGTGTTTGGTCCTGTTGGCTACATCATGCATGTAAATAGTATGGTCAACGTAATAAAACATTGTACAACGTACAAGTAATGTACAAGTAACGAAACTTGACGTAAACAATGAGGCTATTGAGTACAGATCTTCATTTCTGTCTAACAGATCAAGAGTTCCTCAAGGTAGTGTCCTGAGACCGTTGCTCTTTCTTTTATATATTAATGACTTGCCGAGATTCACTCAGTTCGATACTATCCTTTTCGCTGATGACATTTATTTAGTTGTGCCATATATCACAATAAAACAATGCCATATGAGGCTATTATACATGAAGCAATTCAAAATATAAATAATTGGTTACAGAATAATAATAATCTTTTAATTAATGCCACAAAATCTAATTATATTCAATTCTTAAACTATAAATCAAAAAGTTATGATCTAAACTTACATTGCCAAGGACAGGTACTGAATGAAGTTAATGAAGCAAAATTTTTGGGCTTTATTGTGGACCGTCATTGCAACTGGAAGTCTCACGTAGAATATATTTGTAACAGGTTGAGTCGATTTGTGTTCGCCCTATATCGCCTTAAAAATTCAGCTAATGAAAAAACTGCTCTTCTAGCATACCACGGTTATGTATCGTCATTATTAAGATATGGTATTATTTTGTGGGAAAATTCCACTGACATTAGCAAAGTGTTTCTAGTTCAGAAAAAATGTGTGCGTGCTATGAGCGGGGTTGGCCCTCGCGAAAGTTGTAAACCCTTGTTTAAAAAATTTAAGCTTCTAACTGTTACATCATTGTATATACTTGAAATAGGAAATTTTATTAGAAAAAACATGAAACTTTTTAAAACAAGCACTCAAAATTAACGATTACGTCCGAGGGATCCATGTAAATTAGATGTACCTGCTTGTAAAAGGGCTCTACGTAATAATAATTGCTTTATCATGCCCATAAGAGTTTATAACAAAATTTGAAATAAGACAGCTACCAACACCACTATTTTTACGTAAACTAGATGTCTAGTTGAAAAATGTTATTATAATTTAAAAGAATATTTCGAAATGCAATAATTCATAACACAGATAACATAACATGCAATATAATTAATAAATGAGTACCTAGTAATTTGCCTAATGAATGAATTATATAATTATTATGTGGAATATTCTTTAATATTTTATTGTAATGTATAATTAATTATTTTAATTTGGTTTTTGTTAATTATTTTGGTATTGTTAATTTTAATTGTTTTTTTGGGCTGTTTTAGATGGATTAGTAATTAATGTGAACAAATTTTGTATGCCGACGTTTCGGTAGAACACACATGTACCTTACTAGTATATAACTTAACAATATTGTATACCGTGTCTCTTATGCAAATAAATATATTTCTATTTCTATTTCTACAGCATACATGTATGCGGATGACACATGCATGATGTATGCCGATAAGGACATGGCGAATATAGTACATCTCAATGAATTCACTCGTACATTGATGAGGTACATAGTTTAAAAAAGAGTGCATTTATATCGCCCATAAACTGTTGATCAGTTTGGCAAAATTTTAATTTTTAGTAAAAACTGAATAATTTGTTAAAAATAAATTGAAAAAAAACGGGTCTATATGTGTGACTTGCTCGTCTTGGTCTTAAGCTTAACTTCTGCAATCTCCTTATTTGTGCTTCGAGCTTCTAACTTTCGTTATACCTTCCCCTCATCTATAGTAACCAAACAAAGAGACTTCTGCTTTACGCAAATGTTGATTCACCTCGAGATAAAACACACAATGTGACGAAATCCCCGTAATTTATGTCAACATTCATAACAAACTTGCGAATGTGTTATCGTTGGAGCCTGAAGGGCAAATACTTGGAGCAATAGAATGACTCAGGTTACATGAGATGGGAGAGCGTTGGCATATTCTATGTACCTATTTATTATGTATAACAGGCAACAATAGTCCGAAGTAACATACATATTTTATAGACGCCATACTAAAAAGTATTTAATAAAATAAACTTCGGCACATTTGTCGATGTAAGGGCGGAGACAGAAGTGTTCAGTATCGTGATGTTCGTGATATCAAGCAGCCAATCACATCAGATCAGGTTCGTCATCATCTACCATCCGCAGCTCACTTTCATGTCCCCATTTGCTGGGGTACGAGCCTTTCCTATGGATGGAAGCCACAGGGAGAACGGGCCATAAACACAGCGTGGATTGGTGATTTTTAACGGCTGCTATTGCAGTTCTAAAGTATTATATTCACTGACCGAACGTGTAACAAATTACAAACTGCCCACTGCCACTGCTCTGATATTTTTGCGGCCGATGAAAAATATGTTATTAGCAATAGATGTGGAGGATAACCAGAGATGCATTGGTTCCAGAAGACTAGAAACCCACTTGAAGATTATCTTAATGTAGGATTGTGTCATCCTCATCATCGTCTATATGGGTGACTAAAAAAATATATGGTGCTCTTACGGCGCACAATACTAAGCGTTCTAGTGCTAGGCTCACGCCTTCCCATAGTAACAATATTCTGAACCCACTACGGTGGCCGAACGCGGCCTACTGCAATTTAACGACTACGGTCTCAATACAGTCGATTAACAATAACTGAAACATACGGCTTAACGAACTTTTCAAAGCATGAAGGAGCTGAAGAAACTTCATTTTGTGAACACCTATCCGGTGATCTGGTATTTAGGATAGTTGCTTAAATTGTTTTGAAGTCATTTATTGCAAGATCGCAAAAGGACGAGATCCAAATTAAGACAGAAAAATTGTAAAAATATTTAACTCAGTGCAGGCATCTCATCCTATCTTAGTGAGGCCTGCTGAAGTTTCCACGTCACAGAAGCACTTCGACCTATCTTCAGGATCTTTATTCAGTGCAGATTTAAAAGCTAACCATTATTTTTATTCAGTCACATCAAACAAGCCCACACGAATCTAAACTCGTCGCGTGCTTAAACAAGCAAACATGGAAAGCATAAAAGGCTCGGCTTTTGTAGCCCTTTAATGGCTCAGCAAACACCCAGAGCGCTATTGACTTTCAAACCTGTTGAAATAAACCTTCTGAATAGAAAACTCTTGAGAAACAGTGGCAGGTTCAAGCTCCAAATGCAACGGTTTTAAAGGAATCCTTTATGTAGTACAGTAAATAATGGATTTCAAATGTCTAGACACTGTTTAGGGACACTGTTATTTTGGTGTTTGTTCTAAGCAAAAAGTATTTATCAAAAAATTACAGAATTTATATTATTAGAGTACCTATACAAAGTCTGAGGGTTGTCGCTCTCAGTAAAAGTGCTTATACATTATTTAAAATCGTCTGTTGTGTGAAATCAACGTCAAAAACAACCGAACTCTCAATATGTCTGGAAAAGTAATTACTCATTTTGAGTTGAAATTTTGTATTCTCTATGTGTTATTATTTTTTATAATAGCAGCTGAAAGAAAGTGACACGTCCCAGTTGGGACTGGAATTATTGATGATAATGTTTTAAGTGATAGAATTATCTTTAGCAAAGATAAAGATAATAAATAATATGAAAAAAAAAATGAGCGTTATCAATACAGGCATAATAATGAAAGTGATAAGATAATTATGCCATCATATAATACAAAGACGAGGAGCTCGGAGCAGAGTTTAATGCGTCCGGTCTGCGAGTGCTAAGGTTAAGCAACTTTCGCAAAAGCCGGTCATCGGATGGGTGACCAAAAATTTTGCATCTCGAACTCCTCTATGCTTCGGAAGGCACGTAAATCCGTTGCTCCCGGCTGCATTAGCAGTCGTTAACAACCACCAATCCGTACTGGGCGTACCGTGTGCCGCGTTTACCAAGTCGAACGGGTAGATGCTGAAGTTGAATGCGAGAAATCGTGGTTCAATCTCGTGAACGTGAACCCATACCTACCAAACAAAAGCGTATTGGCTTTCTGGATGAGTTAACAGAATGATTAATAATGTGCTTATGACGCGTTAATAAAGATTGATACCTATTGAAATGAATGGAAAAATAGTTCCATTTTTTATTATCTTACTAATGGCTCGAGGAGCTCGATGGCGCAGTGGTTAACGCGCCCGGTCTGCGAGTACTGAGGTTAAGCAACTTTCGCAAACGCCGGTCAGTGGATGGGTGACCAAAAATGTATCATCTCGAGCTCCTCCGTGGTTCGGAAGACATGTAAAGCCGTTGGTCCTGGCTGCATTAGCAGTCGTTAACAACCACCAACCCGCAGTGGGCCCGCGTGGTGGTTTATGGCCCGTTCTCCCTATCCATCCATAGGAAAAACTCGTGCTCCAGCAGTAGGGACATAAAAATGAGCTGATGATGATGATGATGATGGCTCAGCAACCCAAAAAGGATCTTGGTCTCCGACACCAAAAGACGCTACTCCTTTCTGTCTTCTATTTTAAAGTAACCTTACTTTAAAATAGAAGTAGCTCCACCAGTGCGAGGTAGCTAAGCGCTACGCGAGTAAAAATCCTGCATTTGGATCACTTAATTTTACAATTATCCCATTCATGGATTCTTTCTCATCGCTTGGATACCTCCGCACATTTCCGGTAAAAATAAAATAATATAATGGGATTAAAAAACATACATCTTTCATAATTAGTAACATCTCATTAAGTAAAACTTCCAATGACATAATAACACATTTTTGTACTTAAATAGCAACTCTCAGCTTGCCGATTCGCAATTCTTTTAGCAGCCGCGTTCATACGTAATTCGGGAGACAAAACTTCCACCCGCCCGTTAATGGAAGAATCCGTTGAACATTTGAATATCAGCAACGCATCTGCTTAATTGTACAAACTTAGGACAATGTGCCGAGTTCCTTTTATTTGTATGAAATGGAGTTTTCCAAAGGAGGTGGGAGGACTGTTTCGAACCAGCTTCAGACAACTAACATAACAAAAGAATGTTTTACATTGAGCACGGAGCCAGCGTACCTCGAAATAATAAAAGTTTAGTATCAAGATCGCTCCGTTTTACACAATCCACATTTTATTTCGTTATTTTATGCAACGGGGTGCCGAGTGCGACTTTCATTCGCGTTTTGATCACGTTTTATCACAATTATCTATCGTACTTACGAGATAAGATAAAGATAATAATATAATAATAACTAGAAAAAATCGACCAGTCTCAAGAAGCTCGAGTGGGAATTGAACCCACGACCTTTGGATAACCGGTCAACTTTTCCCAACGAGCTACCGGGACCCCATGATCGATGGACTGGGTGGTTTACTAGTAAAAAAAATTATTGTAGCTATTACATAGCATAGTGAATGCAGAATGCAAAATAATAAACCGGCCAAGTGCGAGTCGGACTCGCGCACGAAGGGTTCCGTATCATTATCTATAAAAACGGCAAAAAAAACACGTTTGTTGTATGGGAACCCTTCTTAAATATTTGTTTTATTCTATTTTTTAGTATTTGTTGTTATAGCGGCAACAGAAATACATCGTCTGTGAAAATTTCAACTGTATTATCACGGTTCATGAGATACAGCCTGGTGACAGACGGACGGACAGCGGAGTCTTAGTAATAGGGTCCCGTTTTACCCTTTGGGTAAGGAACCCCAAAAAACGATTATGTACGTTTGAGGAAAAACGAAAAGTTATATGGAAAATTTTTAACTCTCATCAGTTTCCATCGGGAGGGTCTGCTGGTTAGTAATAAGGCCAGTTTTTTGTACTCTATCTGTGTCAATGTATATGTATACGTCTTTTTTGTTTGCAAATAATAATATAGATGATGCTATAATTATTACATATTTACGTTTTCGTAAACGTGATAGACCGCAATGGCGTATGGTACTTCAGTAACAATGCCACTACATCCAAATAATGCACAGGATAACACCACACAACACTACGGGAAACGCTGTGTAGTGGAATCGCTCTGAGATTAGTAAATAATAATATAGATAAAAATAGATAATACTACGATTGGACGACCTCCTTGGTCGAGTGGCTTGCATACCGATTTTCATGGTGTCGCCATCTCTGAGGTCCCGGGTTGGATCCCCGGTCGGATTACTTTACTAATTTAGAAATACCTGTTTTTCTAAATTGTTTCGGGTCGTAGTGTTTCCTATGTTTAATAAGTATGTATTTAAGTATATTAAGTATGTTTATCCGTTGTCTAGTTACCATTTCTCGAGTTTTTAAGGAAGCTTTCCTTGGGGCTAGATAATTGGTGCGAGTGTGGGAAACATTAACATTTTACATTTTTTACTAGATATTGCCAAAATAGTAGAAACCAAATAAGGACTTTATTAGTAGTATTCACTTAACTTCGTGTTGTATGCATGATTCTATAGCGAATAATGCTAACAGAAAGATTCACACAGCTCAGTAACTTCATCTCAACAAAAAAAGAGAACGTGCTTTCCATTTTCATATCCGATTTGTGTATGCAAGCAATCCTTCTTTAACTTTGCTAACAACGACCAGTCACGGAACCTCTACGTATTGTAATTTTCTTTTATCGCTCCAGACATGTATCGATGCTTTTAGCCGATGACGAAATTGTTTTGTTTGAACGCAAACAAAAGATTGGGCGCGTTTCATTTGTTTTATTTATAGCCAGTCACGTCACGCGATACGGTATAGCTATTTGTGGGATTGCTATGATTAACTGTACAGATTAATTATAAGCGTTGGTTAGGTTAATCACGCCGTATTTTATCATGTCATTTTCGGTATTTGCAGCTTTACGTAAATTGAAATCGGTAGGCTCGCTTTCATTGGGCTACTAACCAGTTTTTGAATAGGTACGAATAGGGCAGATTTAGTAAAAGCTAGCCGCTCTATCATCATGTAATGTTTATATCAAGTTTCATGCGATAACGTTTGCTGTCTCTGGTACTCTGTTTTGTAAAGAGCCTTAGGTATTTTTAATATCCTTGTATCCTATAAAGTGTAATTTTAAATTACAAAAGGTGACATTAAATTCTACGACCAGATTCTAATCAGAAAGACACAAACACATCATACGAGTATTATTATCAACATAGTGGTCTCAAACTTATCTGCTGAGTAAAATATTACATTTTCAACATCTATCGACATTCGACTTTAATATTTTTACAAATGTCAAAGGTCAGCTAAGAACAGTCAGGCTTTTATAACTTTTGAATTCAGAAGGATTGCCAAAATGCTAAGTGAATTTGCTACGATAACTCAAATCCCGATCGGGGTAATTTTTTCAAAACTTTTATTGATTTAAAAACTCTTTGAAATAGTTTTTTACAATGAATTCAATTTAACCTAAATGAACTGTAATATATCAACTAGGAACCTAAACATAGAACTAGCAACGCTAAGAGAGCACTGCAGCAGCGACATTTACTGAACAAATGGGTAGTTGTTTGGTCAAAACCTAACTCGTTCTAATACCGCAGACAGCATTCACGCTGCAAACACTGCTCTTGTGGCTAACGATTTGACTGTTAGCGCGACCGGCATTCAATAGGAAATACGCATATTGTTAGAGTTAACGCAACCACAAACCATTGGAAAAATTATTTAACACCTCGATTTCTGTCACAGGTTTTAGACTAACAGTATCTTACAAGACCTTAATATAGGTAATTAAAGTGTATATTATTAATCAAAATCATTTATCAGTTTTAAGAACACACACCTAAATAGTATATACATCTGTTGCCGAGTTAGGATACCACCAGTCCTGACATGGTAAACAGCGCCAGTAATTAAAAGTCACCAAAACTATAATTATAATAACGTTGTAGGTATAGAAGTTTTATATAACACTCAACACTAAAGCCGCAATTGAAACTCATCAAAATAGAAGACCTAACGACGCCCGAACTTAAAGTATATACGCAATAACAAACAGCAATAACAACACATTACGGCGTAATCAAAAATGATGACAGCACCTTTAAGGAGAAGAAAAATGGCCTCGCGAAGGCTCACCTTACAACAATATCGTCCATAAAACATTAGGGCTCATATCGTAGGAATGAACAACAGTGCGCGCTTATGTAAGTAATTTATATCTTTTGTCAACCACCGTGAATATATTTACTTGTGAGTGCGGCGAAACAATTTCGGAGGTTGGAGGGAGACTCGTGAACGTGTGAAATACTAGAATGTGTTGTAAGTAAAGATGTTGTGCGCGAAATATTTGGGAGAACCCCTCCGTATGACAAATAGTTTGTGTCTAAAACCTGTTTGCTTGATATTTCAACAGTGACACTTCGTACAAGAATTTTGTTCTTGGTGATTATGATAACATTCATGCCCTAGGTAATGAATATACAATTTTTATACTATTTATCATGATTCTTCATTTCTTCATTAATTTCAGTCCATCAATTGTAACGGTGACTCTTGAGTTCAACGAGGGAGACCATTGACCAGCAGTGGGACAATATTATATGCTTTAGGTAAAAAATAATGATATATTAATAAATTCGGCAAATATTAATACTTTTCTTAATATTATACTTCCTTTTTTATTTGCAACTTCGTCAGCTCTGCTTTTTGCACAATTAATTATGTACTAAACATAAATTTTCTAGAATCACATTTTCTTTTTGAGAAAGTACAATATTTTTGAGTAATTACAATTGTACTCAACCTGCATGCAGGCGTGCAAATGTCGTGACGTAGTGTTGTGTTACGCCTCGTTGACAACAAACGTTATTTACAAAATGGCTAACGGGTTTTGGAGTTTTTCACTCGGCACGCCTTTTAAGGGTAATTGTTTGGACATTTTCACTTTACAAAGCGACGGAATCATATTTTGTTATGAAAAGAATTTGCTATTCATTTTTTCCCCGTTTTAATTTGGCATGTCAAATTTGCGTCCGCAAAATGAATACTTTGATGTTTTCAAGCGTAATAAATGACTGGGTTTTGTGATCTCGGATCGCAAGGTTCTACTTCACTTGTCTTTTAGTAGTCTTACAGATGGTTTTAACTAGATATACATAAGTAAGAAAATAGCAAAATTTCATTTTACTTTACTGGAATTCGAAGGTTCAACAGCACAAAAACGTTGCCAAAAAAGAAATGGAAAAAAATGCATTTGCCGTTTATCTAACTTAGTGGAACGTATTGGTACTACTGACTAATATGATTAATTCAAAGCCAGTTTTTTTTAAACTTATTTATACCGATAAGTAATTTTTCAATTGCTGTTCAATAAATTAAAACAAGTAGGTATGCACATTAGATTAAGCATCAGATGCTAATATTGTAACATCATTTTGATGAGGTAATTACAGAACGATTAGTGTTCAGATCAGCATATGTTCATTTAATGACAGATCATTGTTAATCTATGATCATTAATCAGCACTAATTAAATACTTACTTAGAAGTAGCATCTGTTAACACGAGAAACGATAAGCAATAAAATTATTGTTTCAATAATATCGTGTTTTCTGGATACTCGGTATAAAATGTCAATAGTGTAGTGTTACAAACAGCAGTAAAAATGCGAACATGGGGTAAGTGACGCCGTTAGACAGCCCCGCCAAAACGGTCGACACAATCAAAACCGCTGCGGAAAAATAAAACGGAGACAGTATACAATTACACAAAGGCTTCCAGCAATTGAATGTAGCAGCGTCGATGACAGAAACAAAGGTAAACGCCCACACAAATCCGGCCCGGCATCGTCAGGCAATATCTGGGGATTACGATTCTCAAAACGTTTGAAGCTAACTAGACGTTATGGTACACTCGTTTAATCCACTTCATTTCTTTTCCACAATAAAGGGGACGATCTCTTTGTTTTCTGTTCGGCTGTTGTTGAAACTAGAGCCGTTGCGTCTGCCATTATAGGCTGAATAGAAGATAATGTGAACGGGGCGGGGGGCGATAAGATTTTTTATAACTCAACATTAATACTTTTCTTTTGTATAATTATTGTTGTGGATTCATCCTTAATAAATAACTAATATTATAAAAGTAACCGCCTCTGTGGTCTATTGGTTAAGACCATCGGCTTAGACCCAGAGGTCCCGGGTTCAATTCCCAGCGGGTGTACATGTTTGTGTAATCGGTTTGGTTGGTGGTAGGACTTGTTTGTCCGCGTGGCTAGCTACGCCATCTTATCTAAATATGTCGCCATAACATCGATGTTTGTAGCATTGTTGTGTTCCGGCAGCTAGAGATAAGATAGCCAGTGCCTCACTAGTTGAGGTTCCCGGGTGAAGTGCGCTTCCATCATTGGCCTTTATCATCACTTAACATCAGGTGAGATAAAAGCACTGTGCTTACCCGTGAAATAAAAAAAAATAGTAAGGTGACAGTTTGTTACGTCGAAATAGAGAAGCGGATCGATCGATTTTTGTACAGAAATATTTTGGACGTACCGGAAGTTTTATTTGCTACTTATTGTTTTAATCCCTGCAAACATTACCTCGTTCTTTCAGAAAAACCTTAATACCTTACATACCTTCGTAATATCGAATATTTGAAAGCGAAATTCTTGGAAAATGGAAAAGCACAAAGGATATTCACAATACGGCTTCAAAAAGGAGTAACAGACAGACGTTTTACGTAGATGGGTGTCAGCGTGAATATTACATGTATGAGTAGAGAGTAGGTATCTAAACAAATTAATAATATAGGAGGTAATGGAAAATTACAATTTCTGTCATTTGTTTATTGGAAAAGTCTATAACATATATTTAGTTATCACGATGTAGTCTATGATAGATACTTACATAAAACAAATGATACTAAAACTACACAAAAACTTAGAAAATATTTTACAAATTACAAACTAGATTTCTACTCTGTAATTTGTAAAATATTTTCTTAGTTTTTGTGTAGTTTTAGTCGTTGACGGCCTCAGAACCCAGACACAATAGAAATTCAAATGTTTGACGCTTACATGGCGCTTATGTTTTTAAGATGCTATTTATGGGAGCTTTTTATACGTATTTTCATGTACTGTACTAGTCGTTAAAATTGTATTTTCCAACAGCTTGCTTATCAATCATTATAAAAATTTGCTCTAAAACAATTTGCCATCTAAAAATAACTTTGTAATTTCTATAGAACTAATTAATCGCTAAGTTAATATTACAGCATTACTAAAAATATTGCTTATCAAAGCGATATTGCTCTCCTTATTTAATTCAGCACTTAATTAAACAAATACCTCTTGGGCGCGAGCTTCAATTTTGTCACCAAATTAACAGCTAATACTCAGGACAAAAGTAGAAAATAATTGCAGCTTTGTCTCGTTAAACACAATACGCGTGGCCATTGTCGCCGCGCAAACCAGTTGAGTTAATTTATCAACTGAAAATTGCGTTGTACAGATAATTAAGCAGCATTAAAAGTGCTGACAGAAAATGGTAATATCATTCGTCCACGAGATTTCGTGTGGTCGGCCGATTCGGGCATCGTAATGAACTGTTTTTGGGGTATTATCCTGCATATTTTTTCTGATAATGGTTTTGATTGATGAGTATTGTAGAGCTAAGTATTTTGAATTGATTCCCCAAACCTATCCTTTGCTTTCTATTTGTAACTAGCGGCCCGTCCCTGCTTCGCACTGGTGGATATTTTTTTTTGATATAGCCCTTATTACTCAGCGCCAATGTAGCATTCTAATGGTGAAAGATTTTTTAAATCGGTCCAGAAGAGAGTGGTTTGTATGGGAGAAGAAAATTGTTGTTTTTGCTATTTTTCTCGTATTTTTTAAGTCTTTTCTCTCTTTAAGAACCTTACTCAGACTTCATCAAACACAACAAAAATGAAATCAGCCAAACCGGTTCAGCGGTTCTCGAGTTTTGCGGTTAGCAACACATTTAGCGATTCATTTTTATTTATATAGATATATATAATATAATAATAAATATATATATATAATATATATATATAATAT